>CANSZD010002181.1:0-600000 GCA_947648045.1 Beta corolliflora | reverse complement strand
GTGGCTGCACCACCAACGCCGCACCTCCACCGTTCTTAAACACCTACATTCCTTCTCTACCTCTTCTTAGGTACCTAAAATTCCTTCATATTTGAAGCTTCAAGTTTATAATTAATTCTACTTTTATGAATAATTTTTTAATGAAATTAGGTTGTATAATAGTTAAAGGGTGTAAATTTGATTGATTTGAGTTAATTATTTTATTTAAAGTAGTTAGTTTGATTTTTAGGTTAAAAAAACTAGGGCTTTGTTGTGGTTGCTATTTTTGTGGTGGTTGTTGTAGTTGTAGTAGTAGTAGTAGCAATTGTTGTTGTTGTTGTTGTTGATGTTGTTGTTATTGTTGTTGTAGTTGTAGTACTTACTAACTAGTTAGGTTTGAACTTTAATTTTATTTCGGGCCAATTTCGGCTTTTCAACCTCAATTATCTTAATTTCTCGCTTTTAGCCGCATGTTAGGTCATGTATAGTTCTTATTAGTATATATATATGTATTACAATCATCTAAACTCGTTTCACATGTATTGAAACCCATTTTGGGTAAGTGAATGTCATTTCGGGCCAATTTTGGCTTTTCAACCTCAATTAACTTAATTTGTCGCTTTTAGCCGCACGTTAGGTCATGTATAGTTCTTATTAGTATATATATATATACATATATATATATATATACATATATATATATATACATATATATATATATATATACATATATATATATATATATATATATATATATATATATATATATATTTATAGGCAGGGATGAGTAATGCTGTCATGTAATGCTGTCATGTCGAAGAGCTGTTGATGAACAATCTGTCTTCTGCTTTACACTGTTCACTGTTTTGTCTTTTGATGCTTTTACTGTTGATGAATAGTAATGCTTTACACTGTTTGACTGCTTTTGACTTTTTGCTGTTGATGCAGAATTTTGTCCGTTGTTACGGTGTCTTTGATGAAGCTTGGAGATAGTGAAATAATAATATTTTTTTTTTTTAAAGTATGGAAACCAGCATCTTCTTCATCATCACTGAGGTGGATGGAGGAGTCTGCTGTTGATTCATGTTCCGAAGTAATAGAAGATTCAGACATACTATTAGCTAGCTGTCGTAGGATCCGAGCATAATCTTCCGGGGTTTTAGCTGAAGCAAGCAAAGAATTTGCCTGTGATTTTCGGGCAAGAAACTGAGATTGTTCCGGCCCTGTAGTCATTGTACATGTGTTACAGTTTTTCTTCAACCATGCTTTGATGGCTGGTTCAAGAATAGACGGTGGTGTATTGAAGTTCGACCACCATCTGATTTTAAATTTTCTTCGGAGGACCATGCCCCCTTGTTCCTGGTTTATATCGAGGAACCATTGACAAACCCAAGGAAGATAAAACTTCATTGAAAACAAACATAAGGCGGGAAAACGCCTTTCTATATCTGAAGGTTTGTACTGGGTTTGAAAGGTATCATAACTCTTTGTAATGTCAGGGTGAAGGATTTCACTAAAAGAGCCGTAGAACTTCCACCATTGGGCAAACCAAGATGGCAATTTTTCTGGCTGTATCGTTTTAGTGTTAAAGTAGATAAGCCATGAATGAGATAGCCTATTATTTTGTATTAGAAAAGTGGAGAACCACGCCTGTTGGTAATCCCAATAATTAAAGGTTTTACAATGTGGGAAAGTGTTATTGAAGCTAATGGGGAAGGCTTTGTGTTTCGACAGGTCTTGATTCTAGTCTTGAGGACTAAGAACCTTTAGAATTTTAATGGTTGAATAAGAGGGCTCAGCTTGCTCATTTTTATAAAAGAAATGTTTGAACCACGCCCTGCTTGTGTTCTAGATTTAAGTGACAACACTGATCCAGAAACTAGCCCTAAAACACCTGATTTAGCTAAACTTGTTTGGCAAAATTCTGATCCTCTTGATATTATTCCAATTAGGACTAATGAATCTCAAAAAGGTAGCCAGCCTAACACAATTGTTCAACCAAAATATAATGCCTCCTCTATCTATGAATGGAATATAGATGGCATGAGTGAACACCAGATTTTAAACCTTTTGCAGCAAATGACGATGGCTTCAAATGCTTACAAAACCCAATCTGGTATATCAGATAAAACGGTTGCGGAGCTCCTTATTGCAGGCTTCTCTGGCCAACTAAAAGGATGGTGGGATTTCTATCTCACCAAAGAACAGCAGCTAGACATCTTGAATGCTATTCAGACAACTGAAGATGGGGTTCCCATACTTAACCTAAATGGAGAACCAATTCAAGATTCTGTCTCAACCCTCATATTTACCTTATCACTTCACTTCATTGGAGATTCCTCCCATCTCAGGGACAAAAATGCGAGATCTTTTGTCTAACCTAAGATGCAAAAACTTAGTGATTTCCAAGTGGTACAAAAATACTTTCCTAACCGGGGTTATGCTTAGAGAAGATTCTAATCAACCCTTCGGAAAGAAAAATTCCTAATTGGTCTTCCAACCATATTAGGGGAAAAGGTCGAAACCGAATCCGTGAGGATTTTGGCGAACATATTATCCCTTACGATAGGCTAACCTACGGTGAGTTGGTTAGTGTAACCTCTAAACAAGGCCTTCAAATATGTCAAGATTTGAAGCTCCAAAAACACCTAAAAAGAGAGTTAAAAGAGACTAAAAAGGAATTAGGTTCCTTCCATCCAACAATTTGATGTCTCTTCCCCTCAGACTAGCACTTGTAAAGGGAACTGTAACAAAACAACCCATTACCAAAAGCCCTATAGAGCACGAAGGTTCTATAAGAAGGTTGAAAAAGTCTTCCATAGAAAACCATTTGAACAGCGAAAATGGAAGCCCCATAGGAAACACCAACAGACCACTACAAAACCTGACCTCAAAAACATAACTTGTTTTAAGTGTGGCAAAAAGGGTCACACGGCTAGATTTTGTAGAATGTCTAATAAAATCCAAAACCTCGACCTAGATGATGAAACTTTAGGAAAGATTTCAGCTCTTTTAATAGAGTCTTCTGATGAGGAAACTGATAATTCAGCTGAGAATTATGGCCCTCAGGATGATGATATAGATCCCTCCTCTTCAGCTAATGATGAGGATTCTACCCTAAATGTCCTCACCATTGAACAAAACCTCATATTAGATGTTATCCAGGACATTAATAACCCTGCTCTCCAAAAACAATACCTTGAACGTCTTCGTAAATCCCTCGAATAAAGTCCTAAAGAAAAGGACCTTAACCCTCCTTCTTCAAGCACTGAACCTTACAACCTCACTTCTATTTTAGAAAAGAGAAGCTCTAGAAAGAAGCCAGAAAGAACCATACAGGACCTTCAAGCTGAAGTTAAATCCACTAAAACCGATATAAAAGACCTTAAGACCAAGCAACAACAAGACTCATCCATTATTCAGCTTTTGTCTTCTCATATAGTCCCAGATATCCCTAGTGAAAGTGATCCTGACGATATCTTAAAAGTCCCAGATGATTTCCTTTTTGTTTTAAAAGAAATCAGTTCTAGGAAGTATTACATAAAAATCACCCTTGAGTTCTCTAGTGACTTCAAAATCAATACTATAGCTTTGTTCGATACCGGAGCAGATTTAAATTGCATTAAATCCAGTCTCGTCCCAAAACGCTTTCACCAAAAAACCTTGGAAAAACTTAGTTCTGCTAACAACACCAAAATGCATGTAGAGGGAAAAACAGATGCCAACATTTTGAATCAAGGCCTCTCTCTAAAAAGCCATTTTGTCCTCGTTACAAATATGCACCATTCAGTAATCTTGGGAACACCCTTCATAAATCTCATAACTCCTTACAGTGTCAATTATGATGGAATATCCTTCAAAACTAAAAATAAAAAGCTTGACTTCCTTTTCTTAGAAAAACCCAAGACTAGAAATCTCAACATTATAAAGGTAAGCTCCATTTATAACAGTGAGATAAACTCTCTTATCAATCGAAAATAGAGTGACGTGCATGATCTAAAACAGAAAATTCATTTACAAAAAATTGAGGAACAATTACAAAGTAGTATTCTAAAAACTCAGATAACTGACTTCCAAAATCTCCTCGAAAGCGAAGTTTGCTCTGAGCTGCCCAATGCCTTCTGGAATAGAAAGCAACACATGGTCGACTTACCTTATGAGCCTGATTTTGATGAAAAAAATATCCCTACTAAAGCTCGACCAACCCAAATGAATGCTGACTTAGAACGCCATTGTCGAGAAGAAATTAGATTCCTCGAAAGCGAAGGCTTAATTTCCAAATCTCGTTCCCCTTGGAGCTGTGCGGCATTTTACGTCAATAAAGCCTCTGAGATTAAACGTGGCACGCCTAGGCTAGTCATAAATTACAAGCCTCTTAACGATGCCCTTCGTTGGATCCGTTACCCAATACCCAATAAAAAAGATCTGATGCAAAAATTACACCATGCCTATATCTTCTCAAAATTCGATATGAAGTCAGGTTTCTGGCAAATACAGATCAAGCCACAACATCGTTATAAAACGGCCTTTACTGTTCCTTTTGGCCAATATGAATGGAATGTTATGCCTTTCGGCCTTAAGAATGCTCCCTCTGAATACCAAAGGATTATGAATGATATCTTCAACCCCTATTCAGACTTTTGCATTGTTTACATTGATGACGTGCTAGTTTACTCAAGCACGATTAATCAGCACTTTAAAAACCTCAAGACTTTTTTCTATCTAATTAAAAAAAATGGTCTTGTTATTTCAGCAAAAAAGATTTCCTTATTTCAAACTGAGATTAGATTTCTCGGCCAAATTGTGTCATGTGGCACTATTACCCCTATTGATAGGTCTTCACTAGTAAGTTTCCTGATAAAATCTTGGACAAAACTCAACTACAGAGGTTTCTTGGTAGTTTAAACTATGTCTTAGACTTTTATCCAAATCTCTCGAGTGCGAAACCTCTCCATGATAGACTAAAAGAAAAACCCACCGCCTTGGTCCGATCTCCATACCCGAGCTATTAAGACTATAAAAACTCGTGTCTTAGAAATCCCTTGCCTTAGTTTAGCAAACCCTGACCTACCTAAAATTGTTGAGTTAGACGCCAGTGACAAGGGTTATGGAGGTATCCTAAAACAGGTCGACAATGGTAAGGAACACATTATCAGATTCACCTCTGGACATTGGAATGATACCCAGCTAAAATACTCTACTATAAAGCAGGAAGTTTTATCCATTGTTCTCTGGTATTACAAAATTCCAATCGATTTACTAAATAAAAAATTCTTATTACGTGTTGATTGTCAAGCTGCAAAAGCTGTTTTAAAAAAGGATGTCCAAAATATTGCTGTAAAACATGTTTTTGCTAGATGGTAGTCTATCTTAAGCATTTTTGAATTTGATGTTGAGCATATAAAAGGAGAAGAGAATTCTATCCCTGACTTCTTAACCCGTGAATTTCTTACAGAAATACCTAGAAAGACAAAAGATAAAGAAAAGTCTCGACCTCCTCCAGAAAAAACCATCTGCACCACACAAAAGCCCATTAAGACTTGGTACGATGCAGTTCAGAATAATGAGAGTGAAACCTCTTCTATTGATAGAACACAGGAAGTTCAGGAATGGCTTCTTTCCATCTCCGAGCATCCTTCGTCCATCCTAAAACACCCCGACTCATCCAAGCTTTCCAAAGCTCTATGCAAAACCAAGGAAGCACAAGCAAAGCAAAGAACGGAAGGTAAAGTCCCTACGGGAAAAAATATTAGTATCATTTCAAAACCCGAGGAAGGAGAATCTTCCCAAAAAACCCTTCCTCAAAAACAGCTTTATAAAACTGATAGCTCTCAAGTTGTGCTTGCACAGCCTAAGAAAAACGAGACTTGAGAATATTTTGTTAAAACCGCCTCCACGAATATCATAACAATTGAACAAGGATATCATGATAAAGATCCTTATATCTCCATACAAAAAATCTTTGGGAAAAAGCTGGTTCTATAAGCCTTGGGACCGTACTAAAACCGCTAGAATACTACTAGACAATCCTTGAGGTTACCTGGGCTCCGCCGAATTCAAACATTTCTTTTATAAAAATGAGCAAGCTGAGCCCTCTTATTCAACCATTAAAATTCTAAAGGTTCTTAGTCCTCAAGACTGGAATCAAGACACAGTCGAAACACAAAGCCTTCCCCATTAGCTTCAATAACACTTTCCCACATTGTAAAACCTTTAATTATTGGGATTACCAACAGGCGTGGTTCTCCACTTTTCTAATACAAAATAATAGGCTATCTCATTCATGGCTTATCTACTTTAACACTAAAACGATACGCCGAGAAAAAATTGCCATCTTGGTTTGCCCAATGGTGGAAGTTCTACGGCTCTTCTAGTGAAATCCTTCACCCCGACATTACAAAGATTTATGATACCTTTCGAACCCAAGTACAAACCTTCGGATATAGAAAGGCGTTTTCCCGCCTTATGTTTGTTTTCAATGAAGTTTTATCTTCCTTGGGTTTGTCAATGGTTCCTCGATATAAACCGAGAACAAGGGGGCATGGTCCTCCAAAGAAAATTTAAAATCAGATGGTGGTCGAACTTCAATACACCACCGTCTATTCTTGAACCAGCCATCAAAGCATGGTTGAAGAAAAACTGTAACACAGGTACAATGACTACAGGGCCGGAACAATCTCAGTTTCTTGCCCGAAAATCACGAGCAAATTCTTTGCTTGCTTCAACCTAAAACCCCTAGGAAGATTATGCTCGGATCCTACGACAGCTAGCTAATAGTATGTCTGAATCTTCTATTACTTCGGAACATGAATCAACAGCAGACTCCTCCATCCACCTCAGTGATGATGAAGAAGATGCTGGTTTCCAGACTTTAAAAAAAAAAAAATATTATTATTTCACTATCTCCAAGCTTCATCAAAGACACCGTAACAACGGACAAAATTCTGCATCAACAGCAAAAAGTCAAAAGCAGTCAAACAGTGCAAAGCATTACTATTCATCAACAGTAAAAAGCATCAAAAGACAAAACAAAGTGAACGAGTGTAAAGCGAAGACGGATTGTTCATCAACGACTCTTCGACATGACAGCATTACTCATCCCTGCCTATAAATTGAGGCTTCTCCTTCAGTTCAAGGCAGAGCATAACACAGCAGTACAAGCTCCTCTAAAAATCTCTCTCTCTCCCTCTCTTTCTCTCACATAAAATTGTAACACTCTTTAAGTTTCAGTTTCATTCAAGACTCTCTGTAAGTCTTATCTGTAAAACCAATGGCCGGTTCAACCGCCTTATTTTACTTTATGCTTTCTGTTTTAAGTTTTAAATTTACTTATTAAAATTCCCCAGATCCTTGGCCTTATCCTGGTATATTACAATCAACTAAATTCGCTTCACATGTATTAAAACCCATTTTGGGTAAGTGAATGTCATTTCGGGCCAATTTCGGCTTTTCAACCTCAATTAACTTAATTTCTCGCTTTTAGCCGCATGTTAGGTCATGTATAGTTCTTATTAGTATATATATATATGTATTACAATCAACTAAACTCGCTTCACATGTATTGAAACCCATTTTGGGTAAGTGAATGTCATTTCCGGCCAATTTCGGCTTTTCAACCTCAATTAACTTAATTTGTCGCTTTTAGCCACGTGTTAGGTCATGTATAGTTCTTATTAGTATATATATATGTATTACAATCAACTAAACTCGCTTCACATGTATTGAAACCCATTTTGGGTAAGTGAATGTCATTTCGGGACAATTTCGGCTTTCCAATCTCAATTAACTTCATTTCTCGCTTTTAGCCGCATGTTAGGTCATGTGTAGTTCCAATTGGAATATATATATGTATTACAATCAACTAAACTCACTTCACATGTATTGAAACCCATTTTGGGTAAGTGAATGTCATTTCGGGCCAATTTCGGCTTTTCAACCTCAATTAACTTAATTTCTCGCTTTTAGCCGCATGTTAGGTCATGTATTATTCCAATTAGAATATATATATGTATTACAATCAACTAAACTCGCTTCACATGTATTGAAACCCATTTTGGGTAAGTGAATGTCATTTCGGGACTATTAAAGTCACTTAAAGTCGGGTCACATGATTTGAAAACCGAATTGGGTAGATGAATGTCGTTTAGGGTGTAATTATGGATTGTTTTTTGGGGGGGAGGGACTGTGCAAGGGGTGCTGTGCAAGCGGGGTGGGACAGCAAGGGGGCCGTGCGGGGGGGACAGACAGGGGGGTCTCAGTTGGGGGCAAGTGAATGGGGGGGGAGTGCGGGGGTCTGGCCTGGCTTCAGGGGCATGATGGGGGCAATGCGCGGCAGGAGGTCACCGTGCGAGGGGGGGCATGTAGGGGGGCATGGCAATGGGGGCAGTGAAGGGGGCGGAAGAAGGGGGCATGCGGGGGGGGGAAGGGGGGAGTGTGCGGTTCGGGGAGGGGAGTGTGCGGGGGGTGTGTAGGGGGGCAGCGGGGTGGGGTCATGCGGGGGCGGGTGCGGGGCGGTGCGGGGGGGGCGTGTGCGGGGGCCGAGGTGGCGGGGGCGCGAAGGGGGAAGGAAGGGGGGCAAAGAAGGGGGTGAAAGGGGGGGAAGTGAAGGGGGGAGTGCGGGGGGTGCGGTGAAGGGGGGTCAGGCAGGGGGAAGTGAAGGGGGGAGTGCGGGGGGAAGTGAAGGGGGAGTGCGGGGGGAGTGCAGTGAGGGTGGGGGGAGTGTGAGGGGGGCGCGTTTCTAATTTCTTTCATATTTTTGTTTAATCTTACGCGTTTCTAATATCGTTTTTTAAATTTTCAGGAGTTTCAAACATGGTCCGAGATGATGTGATTGTGGAGGAAGAAACCGATGATGATTATGATAAGTCATTGGATGATGATGATGAGTATGATGCGGAGAAGGAGAACGATAAAGGTGAACCGGAAGACATAACACATGATGAGGAGAAGCGCTTGCGTGATAGGGAACTTCGCTTGGCTGAAATAAATGAGGAGCTAGCCGATAAGGCTCCCTCCATTGACAACAATGCTAGGGAAGATTATCCTTGTATTTCATTCGTCATTGTGCCACACAAAAATGCGGGGAAAGAGGTTCTTAGTACCAAAACTCCAAGTAAAGTTGCAACAAAGAAGCGGAAAGGAAGGGGTGCGACCAAGGGATTGAATTATAACACCCTATGATCCTCGAGTATGATGATATGGGTCAACCTTGTGGTCAATGGCGTAAAAAGTATGGGCAGCATTTAGGGTTATGTGTGCGCAAACTGAGCATTTTGGTGGGGTGGAAAGATGTGCCCGATGCAATGAATAAATCATTATGGGAAGACACTTGTGTAAGTTTATTTTTTAACTGAATTACTTTCATTTCCCGCATTTAGGGGCATGTTAGGTCATATATAGTTCCAATAGGTACATATATAACTATAAGAGTCAATTAAACTCCACTTATATGCTTTGAAACACATTTTGGGTAAATGAAGGCCATTTCGGGCCGATTTTGGCCTTTACACTCCAATTCACTTAGTTTTTCGCATTTAGCTGCATGTTAGGTCATATATAATTGCAATAGGTACATATATAACTATAAGAGTCAATTAAACTCCACTTATATGCTTTGAAACACATTTTGGGTAAATGAAGGCCATTTCGGGCCGATTTTGGCCTTTAAAGTTCAATTCACTTAGTTTTTTGCATTTAGCCGCATGTTAGGACATATACAGTTCCAATAGGTACATATATAACTATAAGAGTCAATTAAACTCCACTTATATGCTTTTAAACACATTTTGGGTAAATGAAGGCCATTTCGGGGCGATTTTGGCCTTTACACTCCAATTCACTTAGTATTTTGCATTTAGCCGCATGTTAGGTCATATATAGTTCCAATAGGTACATATATAACTATAAGAGTCAATTAAACTCCACTTATATGCTTTGAAACACATTTTGTGTAAATGAAGGCCATTTCGGGGCGATTTTGGCCTTTACACTCTAATTCACTTTGTTTTTTGCATTTAGCCGCATGTTAGGTCATATATAGTTCCAATAGGTATATATATAACTATAAAAGTCAATTAAACTCCACTTATATGCTTTGAAACACATTTTGAGTAAATGAAAGCCATTTCGGGCCGATTTTGGCCTTTACACTCCAATTCACTTAGTTTTTTGCGTTTAGCCACATGTTAGGTCATATATAGTTCCAATAGGTACATATATAACTATAAGAGTCAATTAAACTCCACTTATATGCTTTGAAACATATTTTGGGTAACTATTTGTTTGTTTCTTGTTTTTATAGAATACGTTCCATATTACTCATAATGAGAAAAGAAAAGGCGGCGTTTCTATCCGCGGTGGCCGAAAGATTTAGAGCTTTCAAAAGCAAACTAGTGAGTGGGTGGATCACGAAACGGAGAAAGAGGACTATAAAGAGGAGGAAAATTCAAAAATCAAAGCAAAATGAGGGTGAGACGGACAAGGAGGCCGAAAAAGAAACAGAAACGGAAGGGGGAGAGGAAGATACATTTCAACCGGATTCTTTGCCTCATCAGATTTGGCGACGTATAAAACCAGAAGATTGGGAGGCATTTGTTGCCCAAAATACTACGCCGGAGATGGTGGTAAGTATTGCACTTCAAACAATATATATTCGACTTTGCATGTTCACTTTCAATACAATTACATGCGTTTTCTAATTGCCCATGTGAATTTATAGGCTAAGCGTGAGAAACGTTCACACAGTGCAAGACAGAGGAAGCACTACCATCATATGGGTTCCCAAACTTATGCGAGCGCGAGAAAGTTGTGGATTGACGAGAAATTTTACCCTTCTACCGATACAACTACAACGCCGTCTTCTAGCTCTAAGGCTGCGCCGTTTGTCATAGTTGATCGTGTCGCTGATTGGTGGTGCTCCTTGCATAGGCGTGATATCAACAATCAAATGACCATTTCAGATCCGGGAACCTTGAAGATAGCCAATGCCGTTGTAAGTACATGCACTACCAATCCCCCACCCCCGCACACTCCCCCCACCCCCGCACACTGCCCCCACACCGCCCACACCCCTAACAATCCCCCCACCCCCTGCACACTCCCCCCACAAAGACACTCCCCGAACACCCCCCACCCCACACCGCCCCCTTCACACCGCCCCCGCACACCGCCCCCGCACGCCGCACACCGCCCCCACCCCTTGCTCCCCCCGCACACCGCCCCACCCCCTCGCACACTCCCCACCCCCCGCTCCGCCCTGCACAGTGCTGCCCCACCCCCTGCCGCTGCCGCTTATGATGTTGAATTTTTTTTTTTAAAACTTACCGTTGTTAATTTCTCTATAGATGGGGCTCAAGCAAAAAGAGGTTAGCTGCGAGTTCACTCCCCAAGGCAACAAAGATGCCCTTTATGAGACTTTAGGAAAGGACCACAGTGGACGTTTTAGGGGTTTTGGTGGTATTCGTCTAGGTGTCACAAAAGCGTATTCTAAAGATTACTCCGTGGGTACAAAATCACGCTCTCAACCACATGATATGGAAGCTATGACACAAGCTATTCGGGAGAAGCTTACGGAGGAAATTACGGAGAAAGTGACGGAGAAAGTCACGGAGAAACTCACGGAGAGTTTCAACGCGGTCCTCTCACAGTTTGGTTTACCGGCGATACATCAACCTAAACTGGATCGTCTTTTGGAGGACAAAGCTAGCCATCCTAACACACAAAAATCCCCACCATCTATACTTGAGTTAGAGGTAACTATTATCCTTATAATTTTTAAAACTAAGTAACATGTTATATTCTGTAATTGCATGTTCGTAACCTCAATTTCATTTACTTTTTGAAGGAAGAAACGCCTTGCCAGCTTTTACTAGATGTAAAAGATGAGGGTTTGATTGTGGTGGTTGTAGGAAATGCACAACCACGATGTGAACGAGCAATAGTCCATCATGAGCCTGTGGACAATGAGCACTTGGCGGTTAGTGTAGTCACCATTACTCATGGTTACAAAGACTTTGCTCTTCCGTTGCCTAAACCGTCAATTGATATAAATGTCTTGACCGACGCTCGTGGTGGTTATGTGTTGTGGCCATCGGCATGTGTGAGGTTTTCAGACGAGGTAAATTGAAGCAACTTAAATCCATATTCATAATGATTTGTTTCATACCTACCTACTAACTAAGTTGAATGTTTTTACCGTTGAATTATTAGGTTTTGGAGAGAATAAACAAACCCAAGGAAAGCAAGGCGGACTCACCTCCTCTAGAGAAGGCGAAGAAGGGTTCAGAGAAGAAGGATTCAAGCGGGCCAAAGAAGGCCATTTTGGGTAAAGGAATGCAAGATTCAAGTCACCAAGAAAAACCAACTACAGATACTTGGATCGAGAAACCAAAGATCGAGTGTCTCACTAAGGAATGCATTTGGCTACATGCAAATGCGCGTGATATGTCGGATGATGCACCTCTCGAGGTGAATTTGGGTACCACGCAATTCAACTGCTTTGAGGATACATCGACATGGGTGTCTAAGGGTGATTTGAAAGAGTTCCTTTGCGGAGAGATGTTGAATGTTTCCTTGATTCAAGTGTTCATGAGGTAAAACATTTGTACTTTTGAAGTAAATAAAAATGCTTTGCAATATACAATAATATATTTATGTTACGAAGTTGGTTGTGCTTTAAAGATTACTACAAGATGATCGTTGTGGACGCAAGAGCATACAAGAGCAATTTGGGTGGTTATGTCCAAATTTCACCCGAGTCGACAATTGTTTGCAAAACACAAATGAGGTGAAGGAGTATATTTGGCTATGTATCAAAACATCTCTACGTGCACAACATAAGTTCATACTTGCCCCTTGTTTTGAAGAGTATAGTTCTTAACCTTGTATCTATTTTTACCACTTTAATTATCATTATATATACAATAGAGGTACTCACATGATTGCTTCCTAACTTTTTTAGCATTTTAGTCTCCATTGGTCGCTCGTTGTGATTTGTCCTTCAATCAACACAGTATATCATTTTGATTCTATAGCTCAAGATCCACCACGACACTTATTCCTCAAATCATGCATCAAAAGGTATATTTGTTATTTAAAATGCTAAGCATTACACTTTTTACTAATTTCATTCTTTGGCCACATCTCACATGAAATTAACTTAATTACAGTTCTTTGAAGAAATTTAAGAGCACGGGAAAAATACCTGAATGGAAAGCAATGAAGGTAATACATATTAGTTAAGCTACTTCTTTCTTTTAGCAAAAAAAAACCATGTATGTTAATTACATGATTTTTTTATGTAATTCTATGATTAGTGTGCTCAGCAACCGGCGGGAACCGAGTGTGGCTACTATGTGTTGAGGTTCATGTTCGATATAGCCTCAAGTTGCAAGGAAGTCGGGGATATTGAGAAGGTATATACATATATAACTAATATACGTAGCTTAATTTCAAGTCGATTTTGGCCTCTTAAGCTCAATTTCTTTAGTTTCCCGCATTTAACAACATATTAGGTCATCTACACTTCTAACAAGTACATACATAACTATTAGAATCAATTAAACTCCACTCATATGCGTTGAAACCCATTTTGGGTAAATGAAGGCCGTTTCGGGCCGATTTTGGCCTTCGAAGCTCATTTCACTTAGTTTCCCGCATTTAGCCACATGTTAGGTCATATATAGTTCCAATAGGTACATATATAACTATAAGAGTCAATTAAAGTTCACTCATATGCTTTGAAACCCATTTTGGGTAAATGAAGGCCATTTCAGGCCGATTTTGGCCTTTAAAGTTCAATTCACTTAGTTTTTTGCATTTAGCCGCATGTTAGGTCATAAATAGTTCCAATAGGTACATATATAACTGTAAGAGTCAATTAAACTCCACTTATATGCTTTGAATCACATTTTGGGTAATGAAGGTCTTTTCGGCCTGATTTTGGCCTTCGAAGCTCATTTCACTTAGTTTCCCGTATTTAGCCACATATTAGGTCATATATAGTTCTAATGGGTACATATATAACTATAAGAGTCAATTAAAGTTCACTCATATGCTTTGAAACCCATTTTGGGTAAATGAAGGCCATTTCGGGCCGATTTTAGCCTTTCGAAGCTTATTTCACTTAGTTTCCCGCATTTAGCCACATGTTAGGTCATATATAGTTCCAATAAGTACATATGTAAGTATTTTAGTCAACTAAAGTCCACTCACATGCTATGAAACCCATTTTTGGTAAATGATTGTCATTTTTAACTGATTTTGGCTTTTGAAGCTCGATTTCTTTAATCTCTTTAGAATTATCTAAAGTCTTACTCAAACTAAAACTGATATTATGTGTGTTTCCTTATGTTTAAGGTATTCAACCAAAGGGAGAGTTCTTTCACCACAACCGAGATAATCGAGGTTCGGGATTTGCTAGCACACTACCTTACCGAAGTTTGCATGTGAAGATGATGCCGCGACTTTGAGTTTATTTGTTCTTATTGTGTTACTTGCTAGTTATTTAGGTACAATAATATAATTGATGTTTATTTTGCATTTTAGTACTTAGTACAACTTCATTTGTAGTACATTCTCCAAATTTTATATTTATATATATATATATATATATATTAATTTGACTTGTATACGACGCGCTTGTGGGATTTGTGCCAACTATAGCAGGTTAGATATAATAAAATATTATATATATACAAATATAATATATATATATACAAATATAATATATATATATACAAATATATATATATATATACAAATATATATATATATATACAAATATATATATATATATATATATACAAATATATATATATATATCAAATATATATATATATATATACAAATATATATATATATATATATACAAATATATATATATATATATATACAAATATATATATATATATATACAAATATATATATATATATATATACAAATATATATATATATATATATACAAATATATATATATATATATATATATATATATAACATTAATTGATGCGGTTTACTAAGAGAACTGCATCAGTTAATGTTCCAATGCATACAAAGATGTTGGCGGCAAAGCACAAACCGCAGCGGTTTTTCCTATTAACCGCTGCGGTTTTCCCTTGGAACCGCAGCAGTTTGTGCTTTGCCGCTGCGGTTCACAAACGCAGCGGTTTTTTTATGCATACTGCTGCTGCTCCAACCGTTGCGGGCCAAAACCGCATCGGTTGGACTTTATTCCACTAGTGAATTGTCGCATAAAAGTGTGACGTGCATTGTTTTAGAGCAACTTAATCACCAATACCGACATTTTATTTTCCTTAAAACCCTAGATTTTTTTTGGGGAAATTTTTCATAAATTGCAAGTTTTATCTTACTCAAACACATAAATGAAGATAGAAAATCATTAATTCGTTACTATATGCGAAATATTCAAGTCAACTTACATCCATTTCATCTACGGGTGAAGAGTTTAGATCGAAATCCATGGAAGTGAAGTTCAACAATGGAGGTGAGGGTTTGGGGCGAAATGGAGGTAAAGAATGGGTCGAAATGGAGGAAGAAGATGGAAGATAGGGTCGAAATTGAGGGAGAAGGTGGAAGAATGGGTCGAATTTGGGAGGAATTCGGTTGAGAATGGTGGAAGAGGAAGTGTTCTTGAATTTTTGGTGAATAACACCAAGAACACCAACAACAAGGAGGAGAGAGAAAATGGGTAAAAAAAAATTTTACTCATATTTTTTTTTCCAAACAAGAATTACTGTTTGGAAGCTGAAAAAAAAAATCGGATTTTTTCAAAAAAAAAAATTTTTATTATTTTTTCGATTTTCAGAAATTAATTTCATAAGTTTTGGTAAATAAACAAAATCAAAAGAAAATATAGTTTTGGCAATTAAAAGAAAAGGGAAAAGAAAAGAAATGGGGGCTCCACTAACAAGAATGTGTGGCTCACATTCATTTGGCTCCATGGTCATGTTTTTTTAAGACCATGTTAGAATCATCCCGTAGAGGACGGGATCCGAATGACTAGATTATCAGCTATAGCCGATTCAAAAGGCTAGATTCAAGACACTATCTAGACTTGGAGATGAAGATATGAAATTAACTCGAAAACCTACCATAATTCGAATGGACCAGAAACCGAGCTAGATTAGACTAGGGGTGTGCAAAAAAACCCGATTCGAAATATTCGATCCGATTATCCGCCGATCCGGTCTGAAATTTCGGATACCCGATCCGATTTTTTATTTTCTGATATTTCGGATCGGATATCCGGGAAAAAAACGAATTTTCGGATCGGATACGGATCTGCTTTTTTTGGTTTCGGATAATCCGAAAATCCGGTTTTCAATTTTTTTTAAGGATTTTTTGTCAGAAATTACCTTATAAATATCACTTTTTGTGAAAAAGTACCTTATATAAAAAATGTTGTGAACAAGTACCTTTTACCAAATTTTTTGTTGCAAGTTAGCACCTTTTGCCGGATTCCGGGAGTTGACCAAAACTCCGGCGTTGACTACACCACTTGCTTGGCACGTTATCACTAAATCAACCCAAAACAACCCCCGCCCACCCACCGCCACCCCTCCCTCCCCTTCCCCACCCACCTGCCACCAACCCACCCCATTCCCCACCCACTTCCACCCCCTTCCCACCCCATCCCCCACCCACTGCCACCCTCCCCTCCCCTTCCCCACCCACCCCCATCCCCCTTCCTCCCCTTCGACACCCACTGCCACCCCCTCCCTCCCCTTCCCGACCACCAAAACCCCCTCCCTTCCCTTGCACCCGCACCCTACCCCCTCCCACAAATCTCTTTCTCTCTCCTCGCCATCCCCGACCCACAACTCTCCCTCTCAATCGGGCACACTCTTCACTTGCTCAATCCCTCCCCTCCAATAATCTCTCTCATCACCACCACAATTTCCGAAATTCGACATTGCTACTTTAAGGCCCGGGAATAAAGCTAGTGTTGTTTATCGGGCGGCCCTTGTTGTGGTGGAGAAAGAGGCACCGAAATTGGTGGGAAACTTGACTAAGTCGCGGCTCCTGGTATCGGGTTTGAGTTTAGGGAGGGGGTAGGGTTGCGAGTGCGGGGAAGGGAGGGAGTTTTGGTGGTCGGGGGAAGGGAGGGGTGGCAGTGGGTGAGGGAAGGGGAGGGAGGGTGGCAAGGGGTTGGGGATGGGGGTGGGAGGGGTTGGCATTAGATAGGGAATGGGGTGGGTTGGTGGCAAGGGGGGGGGAAGGGGAGGGAGGGGTGGCAGTGGGTGGGCAGGGGGTTGTTTTGGGTTGATTTAGTGATCACGTGCCAAGCACGTGGTGTAGTCAACGCCGGAGTTTTGGTCAACTTCCGGAATCCGGCAAAAGGTGCTAACTTGCAACAAAAAAAATTGGTAAAAGGTACTTGTTCACAACATTTTTTATACAAGGTACTTTTTCACAAAAAGTGATATTTATAAGGTATTTTCTGACAAAAAATCCTTTTTTTAATGAAAGTTTGCTACTTACTCGCCTAGTAGTGGACTTACTACTGCTTTAGTACGGAACCCTAAAATTTGAATTCACGCTTTACTTCTCTCTCTGCTCTTCTTTCTCCTTAGTCTTCTCTCTCTTCAGTCACCGCGGATTTCTGGCCGGCCGGCGAGAAGGAGCCAGATCTGTCCAAGTCTGGGGTTAGTTAAGTTCACAACTTCACGCATTTTATTTCTTCCCTTCTTCATTTTGAATTTCTGAGTAAAGCTGAATTTATGGGTAAAGTGAAAATGGGAAATGGGGGATAGAAAAATTTCCAGAAAGAGTGCTGAAGACACCGCAAGTAGGGGTGTTTTTTAGTTCAAAGTGCTTCCTTCCCATCACCCATTGATTGACAGGTGCCAAAGTTGCTGATGCCATTCTTCTAATCTTCCCAAAAATTACTTCATATTGCGAATCTCTGAAGAGATGAAAACAAAGGGTGGTTGGGTAATTGATTGGTTTTGATTAATCAAAACAATTTAGGTAGGTGGTTGACATTTTAGTTCAGCATTTCAATTCTTTAATCACTTTCATTATTCGAAACAAATTTATCTTTTGGATCAGATTGAGAGTATGACATCATCAGGAGGAGGAACAACCAACATTATTGAGATTTAAAGAAATAAAAAACATTGACCGGATCGGATTTTGGATATTTGAATCGGATATCGGATCCGATCCGAAAATCTCGGATATCCGAAAATTTTGGATCGGATTCGGATCACGTTTTTGGCAATTTGAATTTTCGGATATCCGGATTTTCGGATCGGTTCTGATCCGATATCCGATAATGCACAACCCTATATAAGACATACTTGAACCAAAATTCACCCATCACGAAAGTAAAAAGGCTGAAATTACTTGATCTGATTCTAGTCGACCTGAAATTGACCTAAACAGAATCGGCGCACCCTTAAAAAGTAAAACAAAATTTTGATTTTCATTGGTCGAACATTCTTATACTTCCTCTGATTTTTACTTGTAGGCTTTCACATTTTAGGAAGTTGCATATTACGTGCAATATATAGTTGCAACATTGACATTTACAATGTATCCTAGATTCTCTGTCCTACCACATGGTGTGATGGAGGTCCTTTTCTTTATTTATTTCTATCTCTTTCATCTTCTCGTGCCCTATTTCGATGTTACAAGTAAAAAAATGGAGGAAATATATTTTATTATAGATATCTTTATTTTATATTTTAGCTTTTATATGTAATTGATCTTTGATTTGTTCACCAATTACAATTTCAGAGGAAGAAGAAATCATCATCAAATAGTAGCAAGAACATCAGTGATTGATTCTCCCATTGTTCTCATATTCAGAGCTCGGGTTCTAAAACTATTTCATTAAGTAGATACAAAATTACAACCTAATGATTCTAGAAATGTTTGAATGAAATAACTAAATGACAAACTTGAACTATTTATAAACTATGCTATTACATGTTTACATAAGGAAAGAAGGAAAGGAAGAGGGTTGAGATCGATGAGCTGTCATTTTGTTACATTACTTTAAGTGACAGCTTCAAGTGGTTGAGGTAGTTGTTGCAGTTGTCTGTCATCAGCAGGAGTAGAATCTTCAACACCCCATCCCCTCAAACAAGGTAGGGTATCAACCATGCTAAGTTTTGGAAAGAAGATGATTAAACAGCAGAGAGGGAGAATCTTGGTATATACATCAGCAAGATGTGATGATATAGGCAAGTAGGTTAATTGCAACAAGCCTTTCAGGATCTTATCTCCTGTAAAATGCACATCAATCTCTATGTCCTTGGTTCTTTCATGGTGTACTGGATTCTTAGTTATATGAATGGAGCTCTGGTTGTCACAATGTAAAGTGACAGTCTTGAGATTGGATACACCAAACTCTTCAAGCAATCTAACAAGCCAAGTCACTTGAGTTGCAACATCTTAAATTGCTTTGTACTCTATTGCTGATGAACTTTTACAAACAATAGTTTATTTCATAGACTTTCAGCTCACTAAAGAATTACCTAGAAGCAATACATAACCTGAAATATAACATCTATAGTCTATGCAAGCATCCAAGTCTGAATCTAAATAAGCTTGAAAGGTTAGCTTATAAGTAGCATGAAGAAGAATGCCTTGGCCTATGGTACGTAGAAGTCACATATTTAAGCATATGGATTAGAGCTTGATAGTGAGGAACTCTAGGATTTTGCAAGAACTTACTAAGACGCTGCACTGTGTATAACAAGGCAGGTCTTGTGTGACTGAGGAAGTTTAGTTTTCCAACTAAACATCTATACTTAATTGGATCAGCATATAGAGCACCTTCAGTAGCTGACAATTTTAAATTGATAGGAAATGGAACAACAACGACCTTTGCAGTAGAAATGCCAGCAATAAACAACAACTCTCTAGTGAATTTCTTTTGAGTAAGGGATATACCAGAGTTAAGATACATAATTTCAATGCCCAAAAAGTAGCTCAGTGTTTCCAAGTCCTTGATACTAAAGACATAATCCAAGCGAGTGTTAATATCATGAATGGTAGATAAATCATCCCTTGTGATGATGATCCCATCTACATATATAGCCATGTTGTTGAAATGATTAGGAGTGTGCTTGAGTAATAGGAAATATTCATTCTTAGATTAAATGAACCCTTTGAGTTACAACTCCCTTACAAGCTTGGCAAACCATTGTCTAGAAGCTTGTTTCAAGCCATATAGAGACTTGTCAAGCTTGCAAACTTTGTTCAAAGGGTTAGGAACACCCTCATGACATGCATATACACTTCCTCTTTTAAATCCCCATGTAAAAAGGCATTATTAACATCTAACTAAAACAGATTCCAACCTTTACTAGCAACTAAGGCAATCAAGCATCTCATTATGGTCATTTTAATGATAGGAGAAAAAATTTCATCATAGGCAATCCCCCATTTCTGATTATATCCCTTGGCCACTAATCTTGCTTAAATATCTCAACATATCCATCATATTTATGCCCAATCGTGTAGACCCATATGCATCCAATAGGTTTCTTAGAAAGAGGAAGATCAACTAGTTCCCAAATATTATTATGTTGAAGAGCGGAAATTTCTTTATCCATGGTTGTAAGTCATCAAGTATCAACATCAGCTTCTTTATTGGAGACAGGCTCAATCAAATGCTTAGTAAGGGAAATAGAAGCAATGTGCTAAGGTGGTAAATCTAAACAGGCTATAAGACTTCACCATGTGGTAGTAGACGTAGAAACATTGCTACAAATGTAGTTAGATAGGTGACAATGAGGATTAAGTGATCTTGAGCTTCTTCTAAGTGGAAGAGGATTGCAGAGATCAAGTTAATCATTTAAAGAAGAAGAGGAGTGATTTGTGAAAGGTGTAAGAGCAAAAGGAGAAGATGGTGGATCGGAGAAGGAATAAGAAGAGTATGTTGAGCTGAAGGAGAAGAAGATAGAGAATGTGGAGGGGAAAGAGTGTTTATAGTAGGAAAATGAAATATGTCAAGTATATCAGTGAAAGAAAGTGGTGTATATTCAGTGGAAATAGGTAAGAACTTAAAAGGCTAAGTAGAAGATGCTTTTTTGGAGGAAGAAAGAAGAAAGGGAAAATGTTGTTCATGAAAGACATCCATAGACACAATGATCTGTAAAGTATCCATGTTATGCACTTTAGAAGCCTTTTGTCCAGGTGGATAACCTAAGAAAACATGAGGAATGGCTTTAGGTTTAAAGTTAGATCAAACTTAGATCTGTGTTGTCTAGGGGTAGAAACAAAGCACAGATAACCAAATGTCCTCAAATGTTCAAGAGAAGGATGGGACCCAAACAGTTTATCATAAGGACTAACATGATGAAGAACATGTAATGGCATTCTATTAATAAGATGAAAAACACAGAGAACACATTCACCTCGAAATTGAGCTAGAAGTCTAGCTTAGAAAAACAAGGCCCTAGACAAATCCAAAAGATGTTTATGTTTACGTTCCACTACCCTAGCTATTGGGGAGTGTCAACACAACTCTTATGATTTACAATGCCAGTGTTGTAAGTAGAATTACTTAAGCTTTCCTTCATATAGCTCAGGAGCATTGTCAAACCTGACAAACTTGAAAATGAGTTGTAATGTATTGCACAAACTGAGGGAAGACATCTATCACATTTGACTTTTATGAAGCATGAAAATCCAAGTCATTCGTGTGAAATCATCAACAATTGTCAAGAAAAATCTACAATCATTAGGTGTGGTTACTTTATATGCACCCCAAACATCCAAATGTAGCAAGAAAAATGCAGCAGTAGACTTAATAATACTAGATGAGAAAAAAGATCTAGTCAGCTTAGCTGCCGAGCATATATGACATATACAATCTAATGTAGTCTTATTATCAAACATAGGCAATATAAAGTGTAGCTGATAAACTGTAAGATGACCTAATCTAAGATTCCATAGTTTTGCCTTATTAATTCACAATATCACTATGTACAATTGTCTTGGCCAAAATAGTAGAAGAACAAGGCCCTAGACAAATCCAAAAGATGTTTATGTTTACGTTCCACTACCCTAGCTATTGGGGAGTGTCAACACAACTCTTATGATTTACAATGCCAGTGTTGTAAGTAGAATTACTTAAGCTTTCCTTCACATAGCTCAGGAGCATTGTCAAACCTGACAAACTTGAAAATGAGTTGTAATGTATTGCACAAACTGAGGGAAGACATCTATCACATCTGACTTTTATGAAGCATGAAAATCCAAGTCATTCGTGTGAAATCATCAACAATTGTCAAGAAAAATCTACAATCATTAGGTGTGGCTACTCTATATGCACCCCAAACATCCAAATGTAGCAAGAAAAATGCAGCAGTAGACTTAATAATACTAGATGAGAAAAAAGATCTAGTCAGCTTAGCTGCCGAGCATATCTGACATATACAATCTAATGTAGTCTTATTATCAAACATAGGCAATATAAAGTGTAGCTGATAAACTGTAAGATGACCTAATCTAAGATTTCATAGTTTTGCCTTATTAATTCACAATATCACTATGTACAATTGTCTTGGCCAAAATAGTAGAAGAACCTGAACTTGGAGAAAGCAGAGAAGTATCTAAGTAATAGAGTCTATGTTGGAGTTTACCAAGAAGTAGTGACATTATTAAAGGCCCTTGTATGAAGTAGGCATCATTAGTAAAAGTAGCGATGTATCATAAGTCTTTGCAAAGTTTAGGAATATAGACAAGATTGAGCTTGAACTCTGGTATATAAAGCACCTTTAGGAAGTAATACTATTTTGCAAGATAATAGTACCAATATGTGTGACTTGGACTTGTTTTCCATTTGGAAAATCTATGTTTGTATCAGTGGTGACAATTTTGTGATAACTATAAAACGACGATATGTCATAACACATGTGATCACTAGCACCACTATCAACTATCCAAGTTGCAGTCAATGTTGAAGTAAAACATAAATTACCCACAACATGAGCACAAGAGCTTGATGTAACTACAGCCTATGTATCTTGTTGATGTTAATTTAGGAACAAAACAAACAGTTGATATTACTTTGCAGATATGGGATTGTTGTCTTTTGGTGTATGAGGTTGCTCATGATTCTCTTAAATATGAGCTACAACAACTCATTTGCTTTTGTCATTCTTGAAATAGTTGGCTAGATAACCAAAAGTTTTGTAATATTCCCACAATGATCACAATAATAGCTATTCCAGCTCTTAGTTACACCTCTAGAGTACTATATCTCATAATTGTGGTTAGCACAATACTTAGGCTTATTAGAGTAATCTGTAAACCTTCTCTTAGGAACTGCAATTGCCATGGTTTCTTCTGAATTATTATGAAGTTGAGACCAATGGTTATGTTTCTCTTCTTGCATCAGCAGCTTGTATGCTTGAGATATTCCAAGTAATGGAGACAACATCAAGATGCTTCAGCTAACAACTTCATATCCATCAGTTGATCTCATCAAGAACTCAATAAGGCCTCATCTTGTTGAGACATCAAAATTTTCTTTGTATTACCACAGCTGCAACTCTTACATTCACAAGAAGGAACTAGCTCTACAGAGTCTAATTGATCCCATATCATCTTCATCTTAGTGTAATAACCAGACATACTACCCTGTCCTTGCTTTATATCATGTAACGCTTGTTTAATAGAGAAGACCTAGGTACCAGATGATTGACCATACCTTTCCTCAAGGTTACTCTAAATTTCATGAGCAGTACCAAAATAAAGAACTCTTCTAGAAATGTTTTGAGCTAAGACACCAAGTAACCAAGAAATAAACATGCTATTACATCTCTCCCATGCCTTAAATGTAGCATCATTATAATCAGGTTTTAGAAATTGTACCATCGACAATTGATTCTATTTCAAGAATTTTGCGCACAAAAATGCAAATAATGGCAGCGGAAATTTTCAAGAGAAAAAACGGAAGAAAGATAAATCTGAAATTCTGATTGAATGAAGAATGAACGAAAAACGATTGTGCTTTCAGAATCATAACTATGAGCTCTGATACTATGTTACAGTTTCAGAAGAAGAAGAAATCAGCATCAAAGAGTAGCAAGAACACTAGTGATTGATTCCCTCATTGCTCTCATATTCTGAGCACATGAGCTCAAACTATTTCATTAATTAGAGAGAGAATTACAACCTAATGATTCTAGAAATGTTTGAATGAAATAACTAAATGATAAAATTGAACTATTTATAGACTATGCTATTATATGTTTACATAAGGAAAGAAGGAAAGGAAGAGGGTAGACATGAGCTGGCAATAGGGTAGTGTTGAGCTGGCATTCTATTACATTCTATTATGTGAGAGCTTCAAATGGTTATTGTTGTTGTTAGTTTTGTTGATGTTGGTGTTGGTGGTGGTGGTGGTGGTGGTGGTGGTGGTGTTGTTGTTGTTGTTGTTATTATTGTTGGTGGTGTTGTTGTTGTTGTTGTTGTTGTTGTTATTGTTGTTGTTGTTGTTGTTTTGTTTTTTTGTTGTTGTTGTTGTTGTTGTTGTGTTTGTTGTTGTTGTGTTTGTTGTTGTTTTTGTAATTGTTGGTGGTGGTGTTGTTGTTGTTGTTGTTGTTGTTGTTGTTGTTGTTGTTGTTGTTGTTGTTGTTGTTGTTGTTGTTGTTGGTGTTGTTGTTGTTGTTGTGTTGTTGTTATTGTTCTTGTTGTTCTTTATTCTTTATTCTTTAGTCTTTATTGCTTTATTCTGCTGTTGTTGTTGTTGTTGTTGTTGTTGTTGTTGTTGTTGTTGTTGTTGTTGTTGTTGTTGTTGTTGTTGTTGTTGTTGTTGTTGTTGTTGTTGTTGTTGTTTGTCATTAGCATTACTTGATAAATTTACCATACTTCTTTATTATATAATCTAACTCGTGAGAAGTTTTGTCTCCACCTAAAATATCTTAAATGCCCTTTTTTTATTTTAGACTTTTGAAATATATATTGCCAATGTTTTCTTATGGTAAGGAGAAGGACAGAGGAATCCCTCCCCTACGTACCGCAGTTGAAAGGATTCGGCCTTGTGACCACATGGTTACAAGGTGAGTCCCAAACAAACTACATTATATATGTTTATATTGGTACAAAATTATTGAGTGACACATATAATGGTGCCGAAAAGTAGGACAAAAGATGTGGATATATGAACATTATATATGTTTTATAACTTGATGCACGCTTTGCGTGATTGGAATCTAGTAGTCTATAAGCTATCACACCTAGTGAAGAAAACAATATTGACTGGCATCGTGAGTGTGTAGGCGGTATCTCACATAGTTAGAGCTGTAATACCCCTCATGATTACTTTAAAGTGATTTAGCAGGCTACTCATTCCAACAAGATGCATCTTTCTTTTAGGGAGCTCAGTTCCTTAATTACTCCACAGTTAAGCGTGCTTGGCTGGGAGTAGTCTAGGGATGAGTGACCTCCTGGGAAGTTTCTCGGGTACGCATGAGTGAGGACAAAATACGCCGGAAGAACTTGTGTTTATTATTGAGGACAGTTGTTGGCCCTGGATGCGCATTGGTGACAATATACTCGACTCCGGATGGGTCGGGTGTTACAAATGGTATCGGAGCAACCCTGCGACCGCGTGTTGGGGCGACCCTAAGGCCGTCAGGCCGAATATTAGGAGTCCTCAGGCGCCTAGTGGGGGAGGATTTTGGAGCTGCAATGTCATAAGGAGCGACCCAGAGGTTGTCAGCCGAATATCTGGAGTCTCCGGCGATCAGTTTCGAGGCTGGGGCGACCCTCATGTCGTTGTGGCCGAATATGTGGAGTCCTCAGGCGCAACGAGGGCGTTGCTGTTCTCATGTGGGGGTGTGTGTTATACCCCTCATGATTGCTTTAAAGGGATTTAGCAGGCTACTCATTCCAACAAGATGCATCTTTCTTTTAGGAAGCTTAAATCCTTAGTTACTCCACAGTTAAGCGTGCTTGGCTGGAAGTAGTCCAGGGATGGGTGATCTCCTAGGAAGTTTCTCATGGTGCGCATGAGTGAGGACAAAATGTGCCAGAAGAACTTGTGTTGGTTATTGAGGACAATTGATGGCCCTGGATGCGCATTGGTGATGATAGACTCGACTCCGGAAGAGTCGGGGTGTTACAAATGGTATTAGAGCAACCCTGCGACCGCGTGTTGGGGCGATCCTAAGGCCGTCAGGCCGAATAGTAGGAGTTCTCATTCGCCTAGTGGGGAAGATTCTGCGGCTGCATTGTCATAAGGAGCGACCTAGAGGTCGTTAGGCCGAATATCAGGAGTCTCCGGCGATCAGTTTCCAGGCTGGGGCGACCCACATGTCGTTGTGGCCGAATATGTGGAGTCCTCAAGCAAAACGAGGGCGTTGTTGTTCTCAAGTGGGGGTGTATATTATACCCCTCATGATTGCTTTAAAGAGATTTAGCAGGCTACGCATTCCAACAAGATGCATCCTTCTTTTAGGAAGCTTAATTCCTTAGTTACTCCACAGTTAAGCGTGCTTGGCTGGGAGTAGTCCAGGGATGGGTGACCTCCTGGGAAGTTTCTCAGGGTGCGCATGAGTGAGGACAAAATGTGCCGGAAGAACTTGTGTTGGTTATTGAGGACAATTGTTGGCCCTAGATGCGCATTGGTGACGATAGACTCGACTCCCGAAGAGTTTGGGTGTTACAAATGGTATCAGAGCAACCCTGCGACCGCGTGTTGGGGCGATCCTAAGGCCGTCAGGCCGAATATTTGGAGTCCTCAGGCGCCAAGTGGGGGAGGATTCTGGGCTGCATTGTCATAAGGAGCGACCTAGAGGTCGTCAGGCCGAATATCTGGAGTCTTCGGCGATTAATTTCCAGGTTGGGGCGAACCACAGGTCGTTGTGGCCGAATATGTGGAGTCCTCAGGCGCAACGAGGGCGTTGCTGTTCTCAAGTGGGGGTGTATGTAATATCCCTCATGATTGCTTTAAAGAGATTTAGAAGGCTACTCATTCCAACATGATGCATTTTACTTTTAGGGAGCTCAGTTCCTTAATTACTCCACAGTTAAGTGTGCTTGGCTGGGAGTAGTCCAGGGATGGGTGACCTCCTGAAAAGTTTCTCAGGATGCGCATGAGTGAGGACAAAATGCGCCGGAAAAACTTGTGTTGGTTATTGAGGACAGTTGTTTGCCCTGGATGCGCATTGGTGACAATATACTCGACTCCGGATGGGTCGGGTGTTACAAGAGCTCGATTCAATTATAGACAAAATTGGGCTCAACACCCCGAACTACGACGCTGGTGCACCCAACATCACCAACTTTGACTAGTAGCCTAAAGACCATCAACTACTAGCCTCGGTGCAGTGAGTGTCATAAATGAGGCCGAGCTACCTTTTCTCGCCAGCGACGAGGAACCCATACTATTTTTTTCCTTCCCATTTTCACCCTTTTCTTCATTTATCCTATTTTTCATTAACTAAGCTATAAGCCTAAGTTAGTACGTATTACTAAGAAAAATATGGAAAATGGGAAAAAATAATAATAAATTAGTACGGATTTACCATTGCCGGCGAAATAAGGTAGCTCCGACATCATTTATGACACTCACTACACCCATGCCAATAGTTGGTGGTGTTTTGGCTACTAATAAACGTTGATAGTGCTGGGTGCACCCTCGCCATAGTTCGTGGTGTTGAGGCTGATTTTACCTTATCACCTCACTTAGTAAGAACTGGATTCAATTATATCGGTAATAGGTACTTGTTTCTTCCTTCTCTCAGTCAATATCTTTTCAAAGCCATTAGTGGGAGAATGCTGGGATAATAGCTTGCAAAGTCTTCTTGCCATTCATTGGTTAAAGGAGCATGAGTCAATAACACGAGAGACTGTTGTCGGAGTGTTTTTATTGCCTACTCGAGATGAGCGCGTATTTGACCACCTCATTGTAAAGGGTTTTTAGTTTTGAAAATCTTTTGAAATAAAGAAGTCGCCAACAAGTCTTTAAAGGAAGACCCATAAATCTAATTTGATTTTTGAAAACCATATGGACATCTGTTGGACTTATCCAATTATATTTCCCCATCATGACTTTATAATTGGTCAATGAACCAAAGATAGTGTTTGGGGGTAAGGGTACGAATATGATTAGGAATCAAATTTGCTCATTGCCAGCCTTTACTTAATACGATTCATGTCTAATTTTAGGCAAAAAAATAACCAAGAAATATGCTTATGCAATCTAAAAATCAATCTAGGTTGGTTCGTTAAACACATAAAAGACTAATTTTTGGTGACATGTTATTTATGCAATCAAATTTCTAGGAATCTAATCCAATTGTCCAAATTATCTACATTTAACATAGAACATTTATTTAGGTCTTGTAATTGCAATAATAAACATGTACGGTGATGAAAGTATTAAAGCATATAGGCATGCATATAAATAATAATGTATAGAAAAATAAAGGAAAAGGAAATATTAGAGTTTAGAATATACAAGAGCATGAATCCATCAAGAATCTAGATCATGGAAATTTGATTGTTAGTACAATAAGAAATCAACTGGAACTAATCCTCATGAGTTATACATTTGTCGCATGTATCTTGTGTAACGATCCACAGGAAGAGCAATCTTGAAACTTGAAATATAAAATTGATGGAGTTCAAGTGTTTTGAAGTGTTTGATTATATTTTATAGTGTTTGAGAGAGAATTGGAGTGATTTTCGTAGTAGGAACTGCAGGAAAAGTTCGTAGGATAGCCTGTTGAAAATTGGGTGAAAACAAGGTCTATTTATAGGGAATACAGAAGAAGTTGGATAAGGTTTGAGGATTTGCGGTACGTTGGGCTGTTGCGCTTGAAGCATCCGCAATATGCATCAGTTTTGCGCGGCAAGCATTACGATGTATGGCACGCATCACGATGCACGACACGCATCACGTAGGGTGGAGCGCTTCTGCTTATGCGCTTCTTAATTTTTCTGTCTCGATGTCGCGTGTGCGCAATGTTGGCTTCCCAGATGCATTCGGGCACGCGAAGTGTATTCGTAGATCTGGCTGGTTTATGTTATTTGTGCAACTTTTTAAAGATTGTTTCTGTCCTCATTGAGTATTTTATTTTGGGTCCGAAAATCAGTTATTTTAAGGAATAAAAATATGAATTTCATAATATATTCGAATTTAGAAAATATTTATTATAATTGATTATCAGGAATAATTACTATACAATGAATCATCACGAATAATTGATTGGGCGTTTTCAAAATGGGCTTTTAAAATGCAATTAATTATCATGAATAATTAATTGGGCTGTTAAAATTGGGCTTGCTTGGATTCATAAATAAACTTTATGTTATTAAAACTATTGTGGGCTTAGCTTATTGAATTGCTCTGCCTTTGGACCAGACCAATTAGGACGACGGTATGTTTCATCATTGGGTGCTAAATGGGGGAAACACGATTATGTGTCTATAGCTACAACCGTGCTAGTTCAGATAGCGATTGTTGGATAAGGTGAATTGTGGGTGATATGAGGGTCGTGCTAGTGACATAGGTATTGGTTTTAGTTTTGCAGATAGTATTATTCTTCGTCAACTATCCTGGTTATTATCTTTGGAATCTCTTAGCTTAAATGATAACAACGCAGTTGCAAATATCTCCTTTAGCTTGAATCTTTTCCTTTTTCATTGTTTAGTTTTAAAACTGCTAACATCATAATGATTTAAGTTATTATCATTTTTGTTTTCTTTTACTAACATATATACTTATTGATATTTCTCCCCATACTTATAGCAATCCCTCTAATTCAAATAGCACATACCTTTGTTAGTTATGCAATCCCAATAGTACAACACCATTATTAGGAGCCGAAGACATGTTATAGGATTTGGAGAGTGTTCGAAGGAATAGGCGAAGAAGAAAAACTGGGCAGAAAGTTTGCATCGCCCGCTCACAAGGGAGGAGCACCCGCTCCTTTGGTTTTGCGCGACAATTATATGTGTTCGTTTTATTGCTTCTCTGTTACTTAATTTCATGTACTATTAAATTAGGATTATTATTCCTAAAAGATTATTTATGTCCTAGAATTTTTTTTTTATATTTTTAGGAAGATTAATAATTAGTTAACCTAATACTAGTTCAATTAGATCTTGTTATATACTAGTTCTACTATGGCTAGGGTTCCAACCGCCATGTAAAGGACCGAGGCTTAGGATCATTATTTTATGTGCCCATAAGATGCGGGTAGATATTACAAAATTCTTAGAATCCTAGTTAGTGTTTTTGAGAGATATTGTAATTCATAGCATTTGTACGTTTGGGGATTGCTAATATTCGAAGAAGGATTAGTGAAACTATGTTGATTTTCCCTCTACTTGTTAGTGAGAGGTTTTCACTTTGAATTTGTGTTGTCAATGCTTTCATTTTTAGCTTCTTATGTTTATTTATTTATTTATTTATTTTTATATTTTGCTACAATTCATCCGTTTTACTCCTTGCAAGAGCGATCAATGATAAAAATAATTTTTCTTCTTTGCCCAGTTATTCAATGACACAAAATTGTTTTTGCCATTGAAAAACTTATATCAATCCCTCTAATTCAAATCTTTCTTTGAAGGAAAATTCAAGATGTAGTTTTTCAATGGCAAAAACAATTTTGTGTCATGAAAAAGTATGGTTCATGATATTCTGACAAAGCAAGGAGTGAATGAATCCTTGCAGACTCGAAGAGGCGCGCGACATGGTTGATCTGGTTGGCCCTTGCACCACATATGAAGTATGGTGTTCATATATAAGATGGTTCAAGAAATTGGAAAAGATGTTTATATATAAGTCTTTTTCAAGTAATTGTTTTTGAAGAAAGATTCTTATGTCCAAAGATGGAGGAAAGCTTCGACTTGAGAGATCACACCAACAAGCTCAATAGAATGATAGCCGAGTTGGCCAAGTAGGACGAGACCTTCAGAGTTGAAGACAAGACAATATTACTTCTAATGCCCTTGCCAAATACTTTTCATGTTAGAATTACTTCTTTGTTGGTAGGAAATCAAACCTTAACTTTGTATGAGACCGTAGTTTGCCTCCTAGATTCCAAAAAAATGATGAAGCAAGGAGGAAAATCGCCAAGCCAAGAGAAGCCTTAAGTGTGTTGATGCGTGGTAAAAAGGCAAGAAGGTGCACAACTCTAATACGACTTGTCATTATTGTCATGAAAAGGGGCATTTTTAAGCCTAATGCCCAAAGACAAAGGGATTTTTGAAGAAAGTGAATAAGTCAAATGGAACAACGACCATGATTTTATCAATCTAGTGATGACAAATATCTACATGAGGCGTCGTTCGTTGCAAGTTATGTAGAACTGAAAAGCGAATAAGTTTTAGATTTGGGATGCTTATTTTATATTTGCAACATAGAACATAACTTTGTCTCTTTGAGGAGATATGAAATAGAAACAATTCATCTACCTAATGGGAATAGAGTGAAAGATGATTGATTCGATAAGATCGTGCTCAAGTCTCACGGTCGTTTTAGGCGTCTTACGGATGCAAGGTACATCGCTTGCCTAAGTAGTAACATGATTCATAATTATGTCTCCCCATTTTAGAACCTAATTATTAGAACTTTTTGATGATAAATCCCATGTTGATATGCATTTAGTTGTAGAATACACACACCACTAGAAATATAATTATGTCTCCCCATTTTAGAACCTAATTATTAGAATATACCATCGTTGTAATTGGTCTAGATTGAAGAAAAGCAATTTAAAAGGACTTACCAAAAGCACAAAAGCATGTTTTAAAAACCTTTTTAAAATTGAAAGTATTGTAACTCATTTAGAAACCAATTAATTATTCCTGATAATTAATCTATTTTCACTTTACTTTTAAATACATCTTTTATTAAACTTTTAAATACATCTTTTATTAAATAATTTAAAAAAAATTAGATTTAATCATTAATAAATCTTCTAAAAATATATAAATCCATATTTTTAGAGATACTATTTTTATCATATAAGATATAGTGGTTATTTACAGATAAATGAGGAATCAACTAGAGACAGTTGGCGGCGCGGGAAGCAGGGGGTCTTGCACCATGTGTAGGCCCTTGGGCCGTCACCCACCAATATTCTCGCGACTCTTCGAAAATAGGTCGCAAAAACATTAGAGAACTGGATAAGCTGTGATGATGCATTGGCATGGGTACCACATAGAGGTCTTGCACGTAGTGCAGAAATGCGACGACGACAGCCATATCATTTTTGAAATCCCACATTCTCATTTCTCCAAAGCTATGCCTTAATATCACTGACTTTAATTACATCATATTTCCATACTCTCCTAGTTAGAACCCTCATAATTCTCAAAATCATTTTCAATATTCAACCGAAGTTCAGTCAAAGTACTTTCAAGGCTTAAAGATTTCTCCTTCAGACATCCGTTATTCCCTAAGACCTACTGGACAAAGGTGTGATTTCTCAGGGTCCAAAGTTCAATTCTTCCATTCCACTTTATACTTCCATCTTCTACAATAAACTCCGTCTTGTATATAAATTTTGACGCTTTTCTTATTTCTTATTCTTCATTGTGTTTGTTTAACACGATTTGTTTCTTTCAATCACCTCACACGATTTATTATTACTAATCAAATGAGCACATTTTAGAATGAGCACGCTGATATGTCACATTTATATATAGTTTTTAGATGTATTTTGATTGCATTTAGAACTCATTTTAGAGCATTTAGGTGCATAATGGCATGAATTACGTAAGTTGTGCTCTACTACTCCCCATTTGCGTGATTCGATGATTTTCAGGCTATTTTAATGCAAATTGATTATGATTATCTAAGATCAAGTCTATTAATCATTGAGGATGAAGATAGCTTGCACAAGGATCACAATGCATCCGTTTGGGACAATTTCGAGTTAGAATGAAGCAAAGAGTTAGTGAAAGAAGTGCCAAAACTGACACCTGTTCACTATTTTGAGAAAAAATTGATAATCAAGAAATTCCAGTTGGGTTGGAAACTAGACTTTAATGGCTTTCCAATTATAGGTCACACGCCCCAAACGGACTTTTGGTTTGAGAGATACCGTCTTCGCAAGTTGGCGCAAAATCGCAGTTTTCCCGCCCAGTCGACCGGGCGAGCATAAATCTTCATCAGAGTCCAAGGCATGTTAGCACAGTCAACCGGGCGAGAAAGGAGCCAAAATCGCTTGCGCGCCCGACCAGGAGGCCTTGCCCGGTTGACCGGGCGAAGTTGTTCCTTTGCTCGTAAGTTGAAAACAACGTCGCCCGGCCGGGCGATTTTTCAGGAACATTAATTTTTGCCTTTTTTAGCCGGTTTTGTAAAGACTATAAATGAGTTTTTAGTATTTTTGGTTAGTGGATCTTTTATTCTGCGTTTTTAGGTTGAAACACTTAGTATTTTCTCTCTAGCTTTGTATTAACTCTTGGCTTGGGAAGATTATAAAGATCGTTGATTTCATTTTCATTGCTCTTCAATCATTCGGTATTCTTCTTTACTTTGTTTAATTTGATGAATTCTTCTACTTGCATTATGTTTATTGTGTTATTCATGATAATGAGTGAGTAGTCTTTTTCTAGGGCTTAGTGAGGGATGCCATGTTTATACCTATTTGATTGTGGTTTAAAGTTCTTCGATATTTCGATTGAATTAGAGTAATTTCTATTGATTTATTATAATTGCTTAATTCATGTAATTGCGCAATATCATTAGTTATGTTAACCTAATAGGAATTAGAATCGAAAGATCGTACTCATTAGAGGCTTGTTACAATTGGTATATCATATTATGTTGAGCGACCGTACTAGCATATGTTGATTTACGAGTGTTAAGACCCGACCGTAGGATTAACAGAATACTCTAATTACTCGAACCTTAATCCAAGTATTATTGAATTATATTGTAGTGATTAAATTGGTATAAGCATCGTGGACCGATCGATTGCCCTAGGTTTTTAATTATTTGATAAACTTTCATCCTTTTGTGTTCTCGTTTATTCTAGTTTAGTTATTAATCTTTCAATCAAATTTCTCTCTTGAAGTAGTTAAATAGTTGAGCATAAATTTATAGAACTCCTCTCCCTGTGGATCGACCCGTATTTGCCAGTTTCTGCTAGCAACAGACACCGTGCACTTGCGGTATATATATTTTAAAACCCATCAAGTTTTTGGCGCTGTTGCCGGGGAAACGGCTAGTTTCTATAGCTTTTTGATTGATTATTTGAACTATTTCAACTGTCTCATTGGAACAACCAGTTCCAATTGAGGTAATCTCACTGCACATTTTTCTTTGTTTCTTTTATGCCCAGGTCTAAACGAACAGGTACTCCAGCTCCAACTGATCCTGATCTTGAGAAAACCCTCCGGCAACTCAAGAAGAAACAAAAGAAGGAGAAGCAGTCTGCTAATCAGGGAAAATCCACGGAAGAAACATCAGAATCAATCATGCCTCCTAAGTCATTGAAGTCTTATGGGGTACCTTCCCCTGGCAATGTTCCCAAAGGCCCTACTATGCCTGACATACAAGCGGCCAACTTTGAGATCAAGCCTGCCCTCATTCCTATGATCCAACAGAACCAGTTTGGAGGGCATCCATCTGAAGACCCTGCAAATCATTTACAACGGTTTCAACAACTTTGTCGTACCGTTAAGCATCAAGGGGTCACTCCTGAGCAGTTGAAGGTCATGGTATTTGAATTTTCTTTGAAAGAAAAAGCTCAAAAATTGTTGAATGATGTTACAGCAACTGAATGGAGTGTTATTTCTGAAGCATTCCTGAAAGAGTACTACTCTCCTACCAAAACTGCAGAAATCAGACATAAACTTGCTACCTTCCAACAAGAACCTGATGATACACTGAAGGAAGCATGGACTAGGTTCAAGGACCTGCAGAGAGAATGCCCACACCACAATCTTGACAAGTGGTTCATCACCCAAGCATTCTGCAATGGTCTACAAGCCCATATTAAGAGTACAATTGATTCATCTGTAGGGGGTGTTTTCCTAGATAAGGAGGTGGATGAAGGGTACAGTTTTCTGGCCAACTTAGCAGCAAATGATCATAGTTCTTCTAGGACTATTACTAAGAAAAAGTTGGATGCTGATGCATACGCCCTATTGTCTTCACAAGTAGCCCAGTTGAGCATGAAAATGGATGCACTAAAATCTTCACAGTCTAGTACTCCTCCTATGAGTATTAATGCGATGTCTTCCATGGCTCCTATTACCTCTTCTTACTGTGAGGTGTGTGGTGTTCAAGGCCATTTTGGTCATGATTGTTCCTACAATCAACCTGACCCGAATCAGATGGAGCATGCAAATGCTTTTCAGCAGAGACCTCCATACAACCCATACTCCAATACATTTAACCCAAGTTGGAGGGATCATCCCCATTTTTCATACAAAAACAACAATGTTCAGAACCTTCAACCTATGTCACAAGCCTTCTACCAACCACCATATCAAAACCCACCACAACATGCTGCTAGACCACAATACTACCAAGGGGCTCCTCAGAATACCCGTCCTGGTTTCAATAGGCCTTCACACCAAGACTATCAGCATCAACCTTCTTAGAATGCCAGCTCTCAAGAACCCACCATGTCTGATTTAATGAAGATGATGGTTTCTATGCAGAAGAGTCATGATGAGAGCATCAAAGAGTTAAAGAACACTACCAAACACCTGGAGACTCAACTTGCTCAGGTGGCCGGAAATAATGCACAGAGGCAACCAGGTCATCTACCTGGACAACCCATCCCCAAGGAGACTGTCAATGCCGTTACACTTCGTAGCGGCACTGCTTATGATGCTCCTCCCATGCCCATTGATGATGCTGCTCCTAGCAAGGAGAAGGAGGTGCTAGAGGAAGAAGCGTAGAAGAGTTCGATGTCTGAGGTCGAACTAGCTAAGGAAGATCAAATAGGAAAGCAGAAGGAAAAGGTTTCTGAAACGCCTATTTGACCAAGGCTACCTTTTCCCCATAGGATGCAGAAGTCGAAGGTCGATCAACAACTTGGTAAGTTCTTGGCTATGGTCAAGAACCTTGAGGTAACAATTCCTTTTACTGAACTTATTTCTCAAGTGCATGTTTATGCTAAGTTTTTGAAAGACATGATTACTAAAAAGAAAGACTTTGGTGGGGTAGATCGAGTCGCTCTAACTGAAGAGTGTAGTGCTATTTTACAAAATAGAACCCCATCTACGTTGAAGGATCCTGGTAGTTTTTCCATCCCTTGCCATGTAGGTGCATTATTTATAGATAAGGCATTGTGTGATTTAGGTGCATCTGTGTCTGTCATGCCTTTGTCTGTCTATAAGAAACTGAATATAAACTACTTTGTAAATGGCCGACCGTTTTATAAAATACCCTATAGGTGCTTTAGAAGACATCCCTGTTAGGGTGGGAAAGTTCTATATTCCTATTGATTTTGTTGTGCTTGATATGGAGGAGGATGCCCAAATTCCTATTATTCTTGGTAGGCCGTTTTTGTGTACTGCTAGTGCTGTTATAGATGTCAAGTCTGAGTCTTTGACTTTGAGCGTTGGTGATGATAATGTCACTTTTAAACTAACCAATGTTGTTAAGTCCCCTATGCTTGATCAAACTTGCTGTAGGATGGATATTCCTGAGGAGACTGTTCTATCTGCACTCCCGCAAATGCTTTGTGCTGACCCTCTAGAGGTTGCACTTACTATGGATGTTTCCCCAGGTATCGATGCTGAAGTCGATGCTTGCATTATCGATTTGGAGGGACCTCAGGTTGAAAAGGGAAAAAGATCGGTGGTTATGGAAAATGTGCATTCTACCTATGCACCAGAGGTAAAATGCCCGACTGCAAGCCAGAGTGGTAGTTTTATAAGGAGGAAAATGTTTGATGAGGGGGGCACTCATTGCCAAGCCCCTCCGATTTGAGATTGAGGAGGTAATATGGTCGTGCGGGACCTTTATAAACCAGCGTTGTGCGGGAGGCAACCCGTAGTTTTTGTTTTGTTTTTTTTTCTTATCTCTTTTAAATTTTTTTTTTCATTTTTTTCCCTTTTAGAGAGTGAGAGAGCGGGAGAGTACTAACGTTAATTTATCCTCTGAGCATCGTCCTATAGTTCATCTTGCGGCACTGAGGACATTGCCAAGTTTAGCTTGGGGGAGGATTTCTGTATGTATTTTCTCTCTCTTTACTGCCTTTTAGTGTAGATTTTTTTGCTTTCATAGGCTAGATTTATTTGCTTTCAAACAAAAAAATGCTAAAAAATTACAAAAATACGATGTTCATGACTGGTTTGATTGCCTCCATGTGCCCCATGCTGTATTTTGATTGAAAAATGATTTAACTTTGTTTTCAGGATAGCTGGGCATTTGTGATTATGAGGCTATGATGTGATGTTTGATTGATATGACTCTGAGCAGATTATGATTATTATACACTGCATTTGACCGCATGCCTAATATGGTTAGACTGTGAGGCTTATCTCTTGCCTATTGGATTCATATCATTATCCAGTCTGTTTCTTGTGTGTTAGTTCCTCATTAGCTGACTGATTTTGACTTTGACAACGTACTTATTGATATCTGATGACTTGTGGCAATTGCTATGATAGAGGCGTTCTTTTGTCTGATTCTCGAGCCTCATAGTGATTTTTTTTTATATACTATTATCCTCCTTAGCCCCGTTGAGACTAATGACTATTTCATGTTACTAAACCTCATTACATGCCCATGGCCCTTATTCTGATATTATTCCCAAGCCTAGCTTGGGGGAGCATTTGTATAAGTTAGTTTCTGAGATGGTTTTTATGAGTTTCTTGGGATGGAGATGATTCTATTTTGTATGGTTCAAAGTTTGAGAAAAAGAAAAGTATAAGCAAAGTGAGAAATAAATGTGATTGTTGGATCGAAAAAATGCAAAGAAAAAGAAAAGAAAGATTGAAAAATTTCAAAGTTCCTTCTTTCACATTGCTTGCAAAGAAAAATCCATTACATTGCTTCAAGGATGGGTTTATTGAAGATTTTATTGATTCATAGAGTTGGGTCATTGTTATTGGTTTTGTGTTTTGGGTGATGCATAGGACTCACTTGGCCTTGTTTTTGGTGACTTTTGCTCCCCCATTCTTGGTTTTTCCACCACATTTCCTATACATATTCCCTACCCTTACATAAGCCCCATTACAACCCTGAAAAAGTCGTCTTGAGATTGTATTTACATTGTTTATTGGATTGATGTGGAGTCAGTTTGTCAAAGTTAAAGAGTATGTCTGCTAATCGAGTCGGCTTGATTAGGATGAGCGACATTATACCTTCTTAAACACATGAGAGTGTGAGTGGGTCGGATCGGTGAGTGTTCGGGCACATTCTTTGCCTGCCACAAGATTGAGAGGAGTAACACCCTGGTGAGCACCCTTTCAGGATGTGCATGTCATGTAAGGCAGTTGAGTTTGACAATTTGCTTGGGTGATTGGTAGTTAGATTAATCTGAACATCTGAACTTGAATTTTGCCTGCTTGAACGGTTCTTAGTCATGAAAATATTTTGAACTGTGATTTTCTTATCTGAGGGGTGAGGCAATTATTTCCATGTTCATGTATTGTTTGCTTGAGGACAAGCAAAGGTTTAACTTGGGAGAGTTTGATATGTCACATTTATATATTATTTTTAGATGCATTTTGATTGCATTTAGAACTCCTTTTAGAGCATTTAGGTGCATAATGGCATGAATTACGTAAGTTGTGCTCTACTACTCCCCGTTTGCGTGTTTCAATGATTTTCAGGTTATTTTAATGCAAATTGATTATGATTATATAAGATCAAGCCTATTAATCATTGAGCATGAAGATAGCTTGCAAAAGGATTACAATGCATCCGTTTGGGACAATTTCGAGTTAGAATGAAGCAAAGAGTTAGTGAAAGAAGTGCCAAAACTAACACATGTTCACTATTTTTATCTTAACTTTTAATAAAAAATTGATAATCAAGAAATTATAGTTGGGTTGGAAACTAGACTTTAAGGGCTTTCCAATGATAGGTCACACGCTCCAAACCGACTTCTGGTTTGAGAGATACCACCTTTGCAAGTTGGCGCAAATCGCAGTTTTTCCGCCCAGTCGACCGGGCGGTTACGCCCGACCGGGCGAGCATAAATCTTCATCAGAGTCCAAGGCATGTTAGCCCGGTCAACCCTTGCACACTCGACTGGGCGGCCTAGCCCGATTGACCGGGCGAAGTTGTTCCTTTGCTCGTAAGTTCAAAACAATGTCGCCAGACCGGGTGGTTTGGCCCGGTCGACCGGGCGGTTTTTCGAGAACATTAATTTTTGCCTTTTTTAGCCGGTTTTGTAAAGACAATAAATAGGTTTTTATTATTTTCGATTGGTGGATCTATTATTCTGCGTTGTTAGGTTGAAACACTTAGTCTTTTCTCTCTAGCTTTGTATTAACTCTTGGCTTGGGAAGATTATTAAGATCGTTGATTTCATTTTCATTGCTCTTCAATCATTCGGTATTCTTCTTTACTTTGTTTAATTTGATGAATTCTTGTACTTGCATTATGTTTATTGTGTTATTCATGATAATGAGTGAGTAGTCTTTTTCTAGGGCTTAGTGAGGGAAGCCATGTTTATACCTATTTGATTGTGGTTTAAAATTCTTCGATATTTCGATTGAATTAGAGTAATTCTTGTTGATTTATTATAATTGCTTAATTCATGTAATTGCGCAATATCATGAGTTATGTTTAGCTACTAGGACTTAGAATCGAAGATCGTACTCATTAGAGGCTTGTTACAATTGGTAGATCTGATTATGTTGAGCGACCGTACTAGCATATGTCGATCTATGAGTGTTAAGACCCGACCGTAGGATTAACAAAATACTCTAATTACTCGAACCTCAATCCAAGTATTGTTGAATTATATTGTAGTGATTACATTGGTATAAGCATCGTGGACCGATCGATTGCCCTAGGTTTTTAATTACTTGACCGGGCGAAGTTATTAATCTTTCAATCAAATTTCTCTCTTGAAGTAGTTAAATAGTTGAGCATAAATCTATAGAACTCCTCTCCTTGTGGATCGACCCGTATTTGCCAGTTTCTGCTAACAACAGATACCGTGCACTTGTTGGATTGGTCTGCCTTTGGACCGGACCAAATAGGAGGATGGAATGTTACATCATTTGGTGCCAAATGGGGAGACACGATTATGTATCTATATATAGCTACAAATGTGCTAGTTCAGATAGCGATTGTCGGATAAGGTGAATTGTGGGTGATATGAGGGTCGTACTAGTGACATAGGTATTGGTTTTGGTTTTGCTGATAGTATTATCCTTGGTCAACTATCATGGTTATTATCATTGGAATCTCTTAGCTTAAATGATAACAACGCAGTTGCAAATATCTCCTTGAGCTTGAATCCTTTCCTCTTTCATCGTTTAGTTTTTAAACTGCTAGCATCTCAATGATTTAAGTTATTATCATTTTCATTTTCTTCTACTGACATATTTTTTTTTCTTTCCCCCCTACTTATATCAACCCCTCTAATTCAAATAGTACATACCTTTGTTAGTTATGCGATCTCAATAGTACAACACCATTATTAGGATCCGAAGACATGTTATAGGATTTGGAGAGTGTTCGAAGGAAATTCATAGGCGAAGAAGAAAAATTGGCAGAAAGTTTACATCGCCCGCTCACCAGGGAGGAGCACCCGCTCCTTTGGTTTCTTGCAACAATTATACGTATTCCTTTAGTTGCTTCTCTGTTACTTTATTTCATGTCTTGTTATATTAGGATTATTATTCCTAAAAGATTATTTATATCCTAAATTTTTTTTATTTTTTCAGGAAGGTAAGGGCCTGTTCTCCCCAGCTTATTTTCGGTCCGCCCGCTCGCTTCGTTCGGTGCAATCGGATTCGGTCCTGGTTCGCTTGATTTGCGTTCGGCTCGCCTTCCCAAGAATTTTATTATATGATAATAAAACAATGATAATTATTATTATTATCATTATTATTATTACTACTATTACTATTACTATTATAAATATTAATATCATCATTACAATTATTATCCGAAAGTTGTAAGTATTTAATTCAGCTATAGTATTGCAAGTATGTAGCTTGGCAGATATGGTATTGTCTTCATGGAATTGTTAGAAGTACACGGGTCAATACCCACTCATGGCATTTCTCTCGTTTTTTCCTTCATAAAGATTCTCCTTTGTATTTTTTTCTTAAATTGAAAATTGTTAAATATAATGTACACATCCTATTAAATTTCTAACATTCTTTTTAAGCGTTTGGTGATAAAGTATATTCTATATTTCGATATTCTAATTTTGTTCGTCAAATTATTAGTTTATCTGTTTATCACGGACTACTCCATTTATATGACAATAATTTATTATTATTATTTAATAATAATAATTATTATTATTATGTTTAGTGATAAAATTATTATTAATAAATCATTTCGCTCGCTCGCCCGCTTCGGGTCCAGTTGCAATCGGGCCTGGTCAGTTCGCTTCATTGTTTTATGCCGAAGAGAACAGACCCTAAATAATGAGTTAACCTAATACTAGTTGGATTAGATCTTGTTAGATGCTAGTTCTACTATGGCTAGGGTTCCAACCGCTATATAAAGGACCGGGGCTTAGGATCATTATTTTATACTCTCATAAGATGCGGGTAGATATTACAAAATTCTTAGACTTCTCGTTAGAGTTTGTGAGAGAGATTATAATTCGCAGCATTTGTGAGTTTGCGTATGCTAATTTTCGAAGAAGGATTAGGAAAACTATGGTGGCTTTCCCTCTACTTGTAAGTGAGAGGATTTAACTTTGAATTTATGTTGTCAATACTTTCATTTTTAGCTTCTTTTATTTATTTATTCATTTTGCTACAATGCTTCCATTTTACTTCTTGCACGAGGGATCAAGAGCGTAGGTGAAATCAACAAAAGAAGTAAAATGGAAGTTCTTTGAACGAAAATTCGAGATGCAGTTTTTTAATGCCAAAAACAATTTTATGTTATGGAAAAGTATGGTTCAAGATATTCTGACAAACCAAGGATTGCATTAATCTTTGAAGGTGCGCGACATGGTTGACTTGGTTGGCCCTTGCACCACAGATGAAGCATGATGTTCTTGAAGAAACAAAACCCAAGGAGTTATGCGAAAAATTGGAAAAGATGTTTAAATATAAGCCTTATTTGTCAAGTAATTGTTTCTGAAGAAAGATTTTTTCTGTCCGAAGATGGAGGGAAGCTTCGACTTGAGAGATCACACCAACATGCGCAATAGAATGATAACCCAGTTAGCCAAGTTGGACGAGACCTTCAGAGTTGAAGGCAAGACAATATTACTTCTAGTACCCTTGCCAAATACTATTAATGTTAGAATTACTTCTTTGTTGGTAGGAAATCAAACCTTGACTTTGTATGAGACCGTAGTTTGCCTCCTAGATGGCAAAAAGTTGATAATGCAATCAAGGAGGAAGATCCTCAAGCCAAAAGAAGCCTTAAGTGTGTCGAAGCGTGGTAGAAGAGTAGGAAGGTGCGCAACTCTAATACGACCTGTCATTATTGTGATGAAAAGGGGCACTTTCAAACCTAATGCCCAAAGACAAAGGCGGATTTAAAGAAAGTCAATTAGTCAAACGGAACAACGTCCATGATTTTATCAATCTAGTGATGACAAATATCTACATGAGGCGTTGTTGGTCGCAAGTTATGTAGAACTGAAAAGCTAATAGGTTTTAGATTTGGGATGCTTGTTTTATATTTGCCTCATAGAACAAGACTTTGACTCTTTGAGGAGATATGAAATAGAAACAATTCATCTACCTGATGGGAATAGAGTGAAAGGTGATTGAATCGATAAGATCGTTCTCAAGTCTCAAGGTCATTCTAGGCGTCTTATGGATGTAAGGTACATCGCTTGCCTAAATAGTAACATGATTTCGAGGGAAAACGTGTTGATGATGAATCCCATGTGAGATGCATTTTTTTGTAGAATACGCACAACCATAGAAACTTCCATTACATTAATCCCATTTGATTGGCTTCCATTCATATTTCACATCCTGTGTCATCATTACTCTTTCATTCTCAAAACTAATATAATCTGGGAAATCTAGATTCATCCTTGCTTCAATTAAAATTCTAGCATACAACACCCTATCTTTGTTTATGGTGGCTTGATCAAGTTTTAAAGGTTTCCCAATTCCTGCCACTAGTTTGAATAAACATTTCTCACCCGAATACTTCAAATCTAGTGCAGGCAATTGTACCCAAATTGGCACGGTTTTAAGATCCTCCTCTGAAAATTCATTTCTGAATTCCATTTCTTCACAATGAGTGGTTTCTTATCAAAGAAGTGAAACCCCTTTTTCAGTATAACATCCCTTTGTTCTGTATTAAAGAATCGAACCAAAAAAAATCCCTTATTCACAGCTAAAATCTTCTTTATTCCTTTTTTCGCCCAAATTCTTCTCAAGAATCTATCCATTACAGAAATGGAGGATTAGCACCCAAAGACATAACATATCAATGTTGAATTCCGAAAATTCAATTTCATCTTGTACATCTTCTATGTCTATTTTAATGGCTGATTCAGATGATCTAGGTACAGGTGATTTCACTTTTTCACAATCAGGTAATAATGTGCGAGTTTGAATGTTACCTCCATCAATGGCATCCAAATGATTCTGCGTTTTCTTCATAATTGTTAACCATTCAGACAATTGTGCTTTCTCCTTTAATTGATTCTGCAATTCTTTCAAAGAACTTCGAGGTGATAATGGTTCATCAATGGCGGGGGTTTGAATCTCCAGCATCTAAATTCCATGAAGTTCAGCTAGAGATTTATGCTTCTGTCCAGATATTGGACTCGTAGGTCCTTTCTTTCTCTCCTGATTGCTCTTTTTGCTAAGACTACTTTTCTTCGCTTTTGCCTTTGGTTTCCTGCCATGGCGACGGTGCAAGATAAGAATGGGTTTCCTATCCTACGGCGAGAGAAAACTTAGGCACGAAAAACTTAGTCAATACAGTTTGACTTTTTAACCTTATTTATTTAACAACAATCTGGGTTTTCCGACAAGCTTTTCTACGGTGGAAGAGGAGTAGGGACAGGATGGACGACGACGCGTTTACAAGAGTTGGAAGCTTCGTCGGTCCTTTTGTTTGGATAGAGAGGCGTTGAAGGAGAGAGATGAGATGTGAGATGAGAGAAACGTAAACCTAATTTAACGACGGATGAGGCGTTGGGTCAGCACTCAGCTCTATAGTGGGCAGTAAAAAATAAGGCCCAATTAACTGATCCGGTTCGCCCAATGGACCAGATCAGTTAATTGATTGAGATTTTCTCCCCAAAAACCTTGAACTCATTGTTCTGATTTTAGGAGAACCGGATCATTTAAGGTTTTTTTGACTAGTTAGGATTCCTAAAAGGTTATATATTTCCTAGAAATATGTTATTTAATTAGTTGAGGAAGATAAATAATTAATTTTCCTATAATACTTATTGGATTAGATCTTGTTCCATGTTAGTTCTGCTAAGGCTAGGATTCCAACCTCTACATAAAGGAGGTTTGAGATCATTTTTTTGCTCATAAAAGTACATGGAGAAATTAGATACAAAACTCATTTTTAGTTAGAGTTCTTGAGAAGTGAATATAATTCACCTGAATTATGAGTTTGGGGTTTGCTAATATTTGAAGAGAAATTAGTGAAACTTTGGTGATTTTTCCTCTACTTGTTAATGCCGGGTTTACACGTTGAATTTACATTTATCATTACTTTAATTTTTTGCTCAGATTAATTTATTGTATTTTGCTGCTATGTACCACGCTTCCACATTAGTCCTTACAACCTTTTCATCTTCTCTCTGACATTGGGTAAAAGTTTGTGTGACACCATATCTTTACTCACAAGTATTTTGGTGTGAAGGGCCACTCTGCTCATCACCTTGTTAAACGAAACGACAAATATGTTTAAGTACCTTGTACGTGAGGAAACGAAATTGCATTTTCAAAACAATGATTGTACCAATATACCATGACAAAACAATTTCATATTCCCAACAAATGCAAATGTAATTGGGATTTTTTTTTTTGATAAGTTTCATATTTCATTAAAATGAGGATACGATTATGGAATACAAAGATACAGATACAAATGTAATAATAGAGATTAATATTTTATTGATGGCCAGGATTTGGTCTCAAAAGGTATAAGGGCTTTATGAAATATTGGGAGTAAGATCTTATTTATATAACATTATATTCAAATACAAGAGCACCAAGCCCAATGTAGTCTGCATTCTACAATATGTATGATGTAAATGATTACATGTATTTCTTCTCCTTGATTGGGCCTCTTGGGATTTTACTGAGAAATTTTGCGTCCAACTTCTTGTACAATCTCTTCATATCTCCTTTCCCTTGTGTGGCAATGTATCCCACCTCTCTCTCATACCGTTCATAAAGAATTGGAACGGTGATCAGGCCGAGAAATACTGTATAATCATGCACAATATAGTGTTTACATAAAAGAAGGCAATATCCGAAATGGTAAAAAAAATTAAATACAATTTGATTTCCAAGTTGGATTTCTAAAGATTCACAAAGATATTGTTTAGAACCAAAATGTGAAAATGTTATTATCTTAACTGACAGGAGCTATATATTGAGTAGAATTTTAGGTCGTCTGGTTGGAGCTCAAAGCTACTACTACATTTTCAGCCTTATTGTAATGGTGAAATTGTAACACTCCCTTATCTGTAACTAAAAATGGATCTATTGTAACAGTAACATGATTTTCAATCTATGATGCAGCTCTATTGTAATTTGTAACTGTTACCAATATATTGTTACTTTTGCTCTAGTCTGTTACATTAGCAATGTCCCTAATGTAACGACTCAAAAACTAATGTTAATTATTGTTTTGGAATGATATATAAGATAGGATAGACCAAAGGATATATGTAAAAGTCGATCAAATTTTGGACAAAAAAAATGAATTGCGAGATCTTACCAACATACAATACATTGAGAGCGCTAGAGTAGCTACCAAAGATTGATAATAGCCAAAGAGACACTAGAACCTGAAAAGTATAGACAAAAGAGCAAAATAAAATGTCTGGTGTTAATTCCTTGTGAAGTTGGGAAGGATTAATGCTATTGCATACCACAAAGAAGCGTGTGAAGTTTTCTCCGCATGAAATTCTGTAGAACTTTGTCAGTGACTTATTTATCCTTGATATTACGTGTCTGCCTGTTGATTCTGATATTTGAATGTCGTACATCGTAGGAGGTCTCCTGTGAACATAAAATGATATTTCAAGTCTTTAAAAATGATGGGTTGTATTACTATATTTATTGTCTTTATGTCGTAGTTAAATTTTTTTTTTGAGGGGGTGTCGTAGTTAAATTATATGAACATAACAACAACAAAATTAATTCATTAGACGCCTAAATGCTGTCTTTTGGATCAAACTTTAATAACCACGGACACCTCAGTTTGGTCGGCGTTTCGCGTGTCGAAAACGTTTTGCGTGTCAAAACCCAAGAAAACGTTTTTGAAACGCATGGAAACCATATTGTAATACTCCTCCTTCCGCTGGCCCGTTGCAAGTGTCCAGCTATTGTCATCAACTCTACCATTCATCTTGGCACTAATACTCTATACTGAATCATTGGATTTATATGCTACTATTTCATATCTATTATATATGCTTGTAATTCAAATGATCTAAGACCGTTGAAATTTCATTAGAATATAAAGCTAAGATAATACAAATAAAATGTAGATCATTAAGTAACTAGAATTACTGATGGGGTTTTTTTAAAGTTTTCTCAAAACGTTTCCCCGACGTTTCCTCACTTTTAGAATTTGCGTTTCCCCGTGTCCCCGTGTCCACGTGTCCTTTTCCGTGTCCCGTTTCCGTGCAACTATTGACCCCTCCCGTTCGTAAACGGTATTTGCTCAAATTTAACTTTCGGACTCCAACTTGCTCATATCTCATTACAAATATATAAAACCATATATATGACTATATTCGCTCAAATTTAACTTTCGGACACCAACTTGCTCATATCTCATTACAAATATATAAAAACATATATATGACTATATTTGTGAAATTTTTACTTTATTTTTTTCATTGTATATTTTCAAAATATATAATCTTTTAATAATTTATAGTATGCTTTTTTCAGATATGAAAATGGAAAAGGGATGAAGTAATTAGCTTGCATTTTTCTTCTAACTCTTTCCACCTGGATAGTAAATTGGTTTGATTCGAGATTTTTAAAATCTTATTTCCCTCCCCTCCCTTTCGTTCGAATACTCTTATCCAAATACACTATATATTACGATTAAGGCGTACCATTTAAAAAAACTTGCTGCTTGAATCCATATGCAAAGACTGAGCATGAAGGTCATCAGAAGGTAACATGCAACAGTGATAAAATGAAGCTCAACCACCTCAAATAGAAACCATATGATTGAAAACCCAGCTAAGATTGATGCTGAGTAGGTTTTATTCCTCCACAGCAAAATGTCAGCAACTGCAAAAATTTATATATCCCACAACTTTAACATCTGAATTTTTTTGTAGCCAACATTGACAGAATCAATCAATTACCTCTACGGCCACCTAACATGGAATGCAACGGCCTCCTGTGGCCGAACATTCTCGACGAATGCGACGGGCCATGAGCTTGATCATCGGAGTCTGAGTAGATCGGCATGGCGAGCAATAAAAATATATGGTTTGCAGTTGAGCTGTTCGTCAACTAGTTTTCTTTTCAAGGATGCGAAGTGGTTGTTCGACTGTATGGGATGAAGTTATAGCTGTAGTACTGTAGGGTTGTTCTATATATAGTATGATCTTTCAAGTGTTCCAAACTTGGTATTGAAGTAACATATTCCAAAACTCAACTAAGGAAAGAATGGCTTTGGCATCTATTGGAAGGTTGCTTCTCACATGCCTTAGCTTGTGGTGTATATCACACGTATTACTTGCTCTTTCGTTCTATTTCCTTTTTTGGGGAAAAAAATGTTTGTGTTATGCTTACTTTGTTTGCAAACTTCTATCAACACTACCCAAGTTTCGTTTGTTGCTAATTTGCCCAAAGAGTTCCTCCGATTCTCAAACTCTTTTAAATAATAAAGTAATAGAGTTTGAAAATCGGAGCATTATAGCTCCTAATGAATACTATAATCAGATAGATTCTATCCATAAGTGCTTGTATTAAAAGTTGCCTAACATATCTTTTAATTGACAGCTAGTTCTTCTTAGGGCCCTGCTTTCGCCCGCTTCCGCCCGCCTTAGTTCTTCTGATAATCATTACTACTAATTAGTTATAATTTAATTCGCCCGGGCCCGGGTTCGGCCATCGGCTCGATTCGGTTCAGCTTCGCCCGGCTCAATTCGATTCGCATCTGTTTTATGCTTACGCCGAGAGAACGCGCCTTAGTGTTTCTGCTAAAAACAATGATGTGAGTGGAATTAGCAAGTTGAATTTTGCTAATTGGGTATGAGTGTAATGAATGCTGAACATATTCTCTAAATGGGTTGTCACCCACAAAACAAGAAGATTAACTTGGGGGATTTCCGAGTGAATCCTCTCCGATGCTTAAGTCAGTCGCCTGAGCAATACAAAGCAAGAGAGTGGAGAGAATTGCCAAATGTATGTGATTGTTTAGTTAGATGATGTTACCTCTATTTTGGTGCCAAATGGAATATATGTAGTGGGCTGGTCCCTTAGATGTCTTACTTCCACTTTCCTTCTCTTGGGCCTAACTGATTTACAATGGCTATCGAGTTAATTCATAACGGGCCTTGGCCTATTCTTGGACCCCAACAATTTGCTCCCCACATCCGTTTTCCTATTTGTAGAATGGGTTTTGATCTGGTTTTAGAACACTTTACATGATTTTGGTGATTGGGACATGGCCGTTGTGGTGTTAGGATGTCAACACGTCTTTGGAAAACCCAACCAAGTGGACAAATGGATCATTTTGAAATACTATAATCTCTTGATGGAAGTTATTGAGGCGGACCCACTATTGATGATCATGCCCTGGAAGATGAACGGTTTCGAGTGCCAAAGCCGCCTTTTTTCTCTCGAGCACATGCCACTTAATGGCAGTTGTCTCGGAAGTGAAACTGTCGTTTAAAAATGTGGGGTGAGCCGAACTGCCACCCATTTCTTTTATAAGTAAGGCCCTTTACCATTTCTTCACCATCTGCACTCGCTCTAAGTTTTTCTCTCTCTCGAGCTGATTCTAGCTCTCGACGTTAAACCTAGGTAACTCTATCTTCTAGCTAATTCAAACTGCCTTCTATTAAATAAATTCAAACTTTGTCCTTCATTCTTCCTAGATGGAACCTCTTTCCTCTCAGGGAGAGAATTGCTTCCCTGCCGGAGTCTTACTCTACCCAACATACCTTGAACGTGAACCACCCTTGGGCAGTATAGAATGACCGGGTTAAGAATGATGATCTGATCAATGCTGAATTTGATCGTGCCTCCTGGAAGATGATGAAGGAGCACCACTCATTTTGAAGCCGATGACCTGTTAAACATTTTTTCGGTTAGGGGATACGAGTGTGAGAACCTGGAGTGTAGAGATTAGGTCGCCTTCCCTCTGGATGGCCGGGTGGCCATTTCTGTGGCCAACTTGGAGTAAAGTCTCCGTTTTCCTCTTCACCCTATTCTAACCCAAATTTTTGTCTCGCATGAGATAAGTCTGGCTCAGATCACCTGCTATAGTCTACGTATGCTGGATTATATCTGGGTTTGTGAGTTCATGGTATATCCTCTAACGATGCCCCCTTTTTTGTTCTCTCTTCGTACTCAGGCTAGCCAACTCTTCTGATGGGAAGGGTTGGTGGTCGTTTTTTCCTCAGCATGGCGCCACCACGGCCTTCCCCTGCATCAACGGTAGTGTTGTATTCACTATTTTGATGATGATAAATACTTGGTTGTTTATATAGTTTTTTTTTGAAAAAAAAATATAAAATCCCAAAAATATTGTTTTGTTAATCTTTACATCTTTTATCTTGTGTAGAAGATTAATGAGTTTTAATCTAATCGAGATTTTACATACTTTAGATAAACAAATACTCGAATTTATTTGTTTATGGTATGGTTAATAAATCTAGTAACTGAGCATCTTTTGTGAAAAAGATTTTATGTTATTAGATGCAAAGTTGTTGCTTGTTTAGTGGAAAATAGGTTGGAATAAGCGTGGCTAAAATTATGAGAAGAACCGCATGAAAAACGCTAAGCACCTGCTGGATATTTCCACTAACGGATAGTGGAAAGGGTTGCTAACATCATGGGAGTGATGGCACAAGATCATGGAGATCAATGGAACATTAACGCCTATATTCTCACTAGTGGAAAAAAGTTCAATCGCTGCGGTCACAACCGGGCTTACCGCTGCGGTTTTGGGCCGCAACGGTCGGACACGCAGCGGTACCAATATATTAACCGCTGCGGTTTTGGACCGCATCAGTTAAGCACAAACTGATGCGGTTAATGAGAAAAGCAGTTACGGTTTTTCATGAAAACAGCATCAGTTTGTGCTTTGCCGCCAACAACTTTGTATGCATTGGAACATTAATTGATGCGGTTCTCTTAGTAGACCGCATCAGTTAATCTTATTTGGAGAATGTACTACAAATGAAGTTGTACTAAGTACTAAAATCCAAAATAAACATCAATTATATTGTACCTAAATAACTAGCTAGTAACACAATAAGAACACATAAACTCAAAGTCGTGGCATCATCTTCACATGCAAACTTCGGTAAGGTAGTGTGCTAGCAAACCCCGAACCTCGTTTATCTCGGTTGTGGTGAAAGAACTCTCCCTTTGTTTGCCATCGAGGAATACCTTAAACACAAGGAAACACATATACGATCATTTTGAGTTTGAGTAAGACTTTAGTTAACTCTAAAGAGATTGAGCAAATAATATAATGTAAGAAATTAAGGAAATCGAGCTTCAAAAGCCAAAATCGGCCCGAAAATGGGTTTCATACCATGTGAGTGGACTTTAGTTGACATTAATACTTACATATGTACTTATTGGAATTATATATGACCTAACATGTGGCTAAATGCGGGAAACTAAGTGAATTTAGCTTTAAAGGCCTAAATCGACCCGAAATGGCGTTCATTTAACCAAAATGGATTTCAAAACATATGAGTGGACATTAATTGACTCGTATAGTTATATATGTACCTATTGGAACTATATATAACCTAAAATGCGGCTAAATGCGGGAAACTAAGTGAAATGAGTTTCGAAGGCCAAAATCGGCTCGAAATGGCCTTCGTTTACCCAAAATGGGTTTCAAAGCATATGAGTGAACTTTAATTGACTCTTAGAGTTATATATGTACCTATTGGAACTATATATGACCTAACATGTGGCTAAATGCGGGAAACTAAGTGACATGAGCTTCGAAGGCCAAAATCGGCTCGAAATGGCCTTCATTTACCCAAAATGAGTTTCAAAGCATATGAGTGAACTTTAATTGACTCTTATAGTTATATATGTACCTATTGAAACTATATATGACCGAACATGTGGCTAAATACGGGAAACTAAGTGAAATGAGCTTCGAAGGCCAAAATCGGCTCGAAATGGCCTTCATTTACCGAAAATGAGTTTCAAAGCATATGAGTGAACTTTAATTGACTCTTACAGTTTTATATGTACCTATTGGAACTATATATGACCAAACATGTGGCTAAATGCGGGAAACTAAGTGAAATGAGCTTCGAAGGCCTAAATCGGCCCGAAATGACGTTCATTTACCCAAGATGGGTTTCAAAGCATATGACTGAACATTAATTGACTCTTATAGTTATATATGTACCTGTTGGAACTATATATGACCTAAAATGCGGCCAAATGCGGAAAACTAAGTGAAATGAGCTTCGAAGGCCAAAATCGGCCCGAAATGGCCTTCATTTACCCAAAATGGGTTTCAAAGCATATGAGTGAACATTAATTGACTCTTATAGTTATATATGTACCTATTGGAACTATATATGACCTAACATGTGGCTAAATGCGGAAAACTAAGTGAAATGAGCGTCGAAGTCCAAAATCGGCCCGAAATGGGCTTCATTTACCCAAAATGGGTTTCAAAGCATATGAGTGAACTTTAATTGACTCTAATAGTTATATATGTACTTATTGGAACTATATATGACCTAACATGTGGCTAAATGCGGGAAACTAAGTGAAATGAGCTTCGAAGGCCAAAATCGGCCCGAAATGGCTTTCATTTATCTAAAATGGGTTTCAACGCATATGAGTGGAGTTTAATTGACTCTAATTGTTATATATGTACTTGTTAGAAGTGTAGATGACCTAACATGTTGTTAAATGCGGGAAACTAAAAAAATTGAGCTTAAGAGGCCAAAATTGACCTTAAATTGAGCTACATATTAGTTATGTATATACCTTCTCAATATCTCCGACTTCCTTGCAACTTGAGGTTATATCGAATATGAACCTCAACACATAGTAACCACACTCGGTTCCCGCCGGTTGCTGAGCACACTAATCATCGAATTACATAAAAAAATTATGTAATTAAGAAACATACATGGTTACTTTTTGCTAAAAGAAAGAAGTAGTTTAACTAATATGTATTACCTTCATTGCTTTCCATTCAGGTATTTTTCCCGTGCTCTTAAATTTCTTCAAAGAACTGTAGTTAAGTTAAATTCATGTGAGAAGTGGCCAAAGGATGAAATTAGTAAAAAGTGTTATGCTAATAAGCATTTTAAATAACAAATATACCTATTTATGCATAATTTGAGGAATAAGTGTCGTGGTGGATCTTGAGCTACAGAATCAAAATGATATACTGAGTTATTTGAAGGACAAATCACAAGGAGAGACCAATGGAGACTAAAATCCCAAAAAAGTTAGGAAGCAATCATGTGAGTACTTTTATTGTATAATGATAAAGTGGTAAAATAGATACCAGGTTAAGAACTATACTCTTCAAAACAAGGGGCAAGTATGAACTTATGTTGTGCACGTATAGATGTTTTGATACATAGCCAAATATACTCCTTCACCTCATTTGTGTTTTGCAAACAATTGTCGGCTCGGGTGAAATTTGGACATAACCACCCAAATTGCTCTTGTATGCAATTGCATCCACAACGATCATCTTGGAGTAATATTTAAAGCACAACCAACTTCGTAACATAAATATATTATTGTATATTGCAAAGCAATTTTATTTACTTCAAAAGTACAAATGTTTTACCTCATAAAGACTTGAATCAAGGAAACATTCAACATCTCTCCGCAAAGGAACTCTTTCAAATCACCCTTAGACACCCATGTCGATGTATCCTCAAAGTAGTTGAATTGCGTGGTACCCAACTTCACCTCGAGAGGTGCATCATCCGACATATCACGCGCATTTGCATGTAGCCATAAGCATGCCTTAGTGAGACACTCGATCTTTGGTTTCTCGATCCAAGTATCTTTAGATGGGTTTTCTTGGTGACTTGAAACTTTGGAATCTTGCATTCCTTTACCCAAAATGGCCTTCTTTGGCCCACTTGAACCCTTCTTTTCCTTCTCTAGAGGAGGTGAGTCTGCCTTGCTTTCCTTGGGCTTGTTTATTCTCTCCAAAAACCTAATAATTCAACGGTAAAAATATTAACCTTAGTTAGTTAATAGGTAATCAATATGAATATGCTTTTCAGTTGCTTCAATTTACCTCATTTGAAAACCTCACCCATGCCGATGGCCACAACACATAACCACCACGAGCGTCGGTCAAGACATTTATATCAACTGAAGGTTTAGGCAGCGGAAGAGCAAAGTCTTCATAACCAGGAGTAATGGTGACTACACTAACCGTCAAGTGCTCATTGTCCACAGACTCATGATGGACTGTTGCTCATTCACTTCGTGGTTGTGCATTCCTACAGCCACCACAATCAAACCCTCATCTTTTACATCTAGTAAAAGCTGGCAAGGCGTTTCTTCCTTCAAAAAGTAAATGAAATTGAGGTTACGAACATGCAATTAAAGAATATAACATGTTACTTAGTTTTAAAAGTTATAAGGACAATAGTTACCTCTAACTCAAGTATAGATGGTGCGGATTTTTGTGTGTTAGGACGGCTAGCTTTGTCCTCAAAAGGACGATCCAGTTTAGGTTGATGTATCGCCGGTAAACCAAACTGTGAGAGGACCGCGTTGAAAATTTCCGTGATTTTCTCCGTGACTTTCTCCGTAATTTCCTCCATAAGCTTCTCCCGAATAGCTTGTGTCATAGCTTCCATATCATATGAGAGCGTAATTTTATACCCACGGAGTAATCTTTAGCATACGCTTTTTACAAACCGAGACGAATACCACCAAAACCCCTCAAACGTCCATTGTGGTCCCTTCCCAAAGTCTCGTAAAGGGCATCTTTGTTGCCTTCGGGAGTGAACTCGTCGCTAACCTCTATTTGCTTGAGCCCCATATATAGAGAAATTAACAACGGTAAGTTTAAAAAAAAATTCAACTTTCCCACATCATGTTTAGCGGCAGGGGGTGGGGCAACACCGTGTGGGGGGAGCAGGGGTGGGGGAGTGTGCAAGGGGTGGGGGATTGTGCAGGGGGTGGGGGGAGTGGTGCGGGGGTGGGGGAGTAGTGCGAGGGGGGAGGGGGTTGTGTAGAGGGGACCATGGGCGGGAGGAGTGGTGCGGGGGGCAAGAAGGGTGAGGGGATGTGCGGGGGAGCAGGGGTGGGGGGATTGTGCGGGGGTGGGGGGAGTGGTGCGGGGGAGCAAGGGGGGGGTGTGTAGGGGGGAGCATGGGTGGAGGATTGTGCGGGGGGGCAACAAGGGGGGGGTCAGGGAGGGGAGCAGAGGGAGTGTGCAGGGGGGGTGGGGGGAGTGGTGCGGGGGCGGCAAAGGGGGGTCAGGCAGGGGGAGCAGGGGTGGGGGGAGTGGTGCGGGGGCAGCAAGGGGGGTGCGGGGGTGGGGGTAGTGTGCGGGGGGTGGGGGATTGTGCGGGGGTGGGGGGTGTGCAGGGGGGCAAGCGAGGGGGGTGGGCGTAGTGCGGGGGTGGGGGGGTGTGCAGGGGGTGGGGGGATTGTGCGGGGGGTAGGGCAAAGACTGTGTGAAGGGTGTGCATGGGGGGCAGCAAGGGGGGTGGGGGAGTGTGCGGGGAGGTGGGGCGGGGAGTGTGCGGGGACGTGGGGGCGGACTGTGCACGGGAGAGGGTAGTGCATGTACTTGCGTAGGATTATTTGTATAATAGAAGATATAATAGAAGCTAGATTGAATTACGTAGGATATGTATAATAGAAGATATTATTTGTATAACAAACATATATCATGATGGTAGTGTATGTACTTACAACGGCATTGGCTATCTTCAAGGTTCCCGGATCTAAAATGGTCATTTTATTGTTCATATCACGCCTATGCAAGGAGCACCACCAATCAGCGACACGATCAACTTTGACAGACGCGGTCTTAGAGCTAGAAGACGGCGTTGTAGTTCTATCAGTAGAAGGGTAAAATTTCTTGTCAATCCACAACTTTCTCGCGCTCGCATAAGTGTGGTAACCCATATGATGGTAGTGCTTCCTCTGTCTTGCACTGTGTGCATGTTTCTCACGCTTAGCCTATAAAATCACATGGGTAATTAGAAAACACATATAATTGTATTAAAAGTGAATATGCAAAGTCGAATATATATAGCTTAAAGTGCAATACTTACCACCATCTCCGGCGTAGTATTTTGGGCAACAAATGCCTTCCAATTTGATGGTTTTATATGTCCCCAAATCTAATGAGGCAAAGAATCCGGTTGAAGTGTCTCTTCCTCTCCCCATTCCTCTTCTGTTTCTTTTTCGGGCTCCTTATCCGTCTCACCCTTATTTTGCTTTGATTTTTGAAATTTTCTCCTCTTTATAGTCCTCTTTCTCCGTTTCGTGTCCACCCACTCACTAGTTTGCTTTTGAAAGTTCTGAATCTTTCGGCCACCGCGGATAGAAACATCGCCTTTTTTTGCCTCATTAGGAGTAATATGGAACGTATTCTATAGAAAAAAGAAACAAACAAATAGTTATTTCCTGCATATACATATATATCAATAAAAACATGTGGCTAAATGCGGAAAGAAAAAGAAACTAAGTGAAATGAGCTTCGAAGGCCAAAATCGGCTCGAAATGGCCTTCATTTACCCAAAATGCATTTCAACGCATATGAGTGGAGTTTAATTGACTCTAATAGTTATATATGTACTTATTAGAACTATATATGACCTAACATGCGGCTAAATGCGAAAAACTAAGCGAATTGAGCTTCAAAGGCCAAAATCGGCCTGAAATGGCCTTCATTTACCCAAAATGGGTTTCAAAGCATATGAGTGAACTTTAATTGACTCTAATAGTTATATATGTACCTATTGGAACTATATATGACCTAACATGTGGCTAAATGCGGAAAGAAAAACAAACTAAGTGAATTGAGCTTTAAAGGCTTAAATCGGCCCTAAATGGCCTTCATTTACCCAAAATGGGTTTCAACGCGTATGAGTGGAGTTTAATTGACTCTAATCGTTATATATGTACTTATTGGAACTATAAATGACCTAACATGCGGCTAAATGCGAAAAACTAAGTGAATTGAGCTTCAAAGGCCAAAATCGGCCCGAAAAGGCCTTTATTTACCCAAAATGGGTTTCAAAGCATATGAATGAACTTTAATTGATTCTAATAGTTATATATGTACCTATTGGAACTATATATGACCTAACACGTGGCTAAATGCGGAAATAAAAAAGAAACTAAGTGAATTGAGCTTTAAAGGCTTAAATTGGCCCTAAATGGCCTTCATTTACCCAAAATGGGTTGCAACGCATATGAGTGCACTTTAATTGACTCTAATAGTTATATATGTACTGATTGGAACTATAGATGACCTAACATGCGGCTAAATGCAAAAAACTAAGTGAATTGAGCTTCAAAGGCCAAAGTCGGCCCGAAATGGCCTTCATTTACCCAAAATGGGTTTCAAAGCATATGAGTGAACTTTAATTGACTCTAATAGTTATATATGTACCTATTGGAACTATATATGACCTAACATGTGGCTAAATACGAAAAGAAAAAGAAAGTCTCTATCACACTTGCCTGGAGAGCATCAAGCTTCGAGGGTTGTAACGTTTTGCTACATATAGTATTGAAAAACGAACACATCTCTGTTATGGTATGTGTCACGTGTTTCGGAAATATCCCTCGAATTGCAATCGGTAAGAATACTTGCATCATTACATGACAATCGTGAGACTTCATACTCGATAATTTCAACTCACCTTCTAAGGTAACAAATCTTTTCATGTTCGATGAGTACCCTGATGGAACCTTAATGTTGTACAAACACTCGCAAGAAAGACGCTTCTCAGCTCTAGATAGAGTGTAGCAAGCCGGAGGCAAATAGTTCCTATCATCATCCTTCACCATTTTCTTTCCTTTTCCTTCAGTTCCTGCAGGCGACCCTTCTTCATGTTCCTTTTCTTTTCCCTTTCCTTTTCCTTTGCCATACACTTTCTCTTTTTTCTTTCTTTTCATAGTGTCCCTCTTTTGAGCCCATAATTATGGTCGAAGCCCCTCAATTTCCAGATACAGTCGCACCCCTTTGTTATCCTTTGTCTTATGTGGAATATTCATAAGTGTCCCCAGAATGGCGTCACATACATTTTTCTCTATGTGTATGACGTCGAGACAATGTCTAACCTCTAGATCTCTCCAATATGGAAGTTTCCACAGAATAGACTCCTTTTTCCAAAGTCCCTTAGCACCATCACTCGCTCCTATGCCGAATATCGTTTCAATACCCTTGACTTGATCAAAAACCTCAATACCAGTCAATGGCCTACGAGCATCCCCTTCCTCAACTGTTCCATCGAATGCCTTCTTCTTATTACGATAAGGATGGTCGCGTCGAAGGAACCTTCGGGTCCGCATATAAACATCTTTGTGACAAGTAGTAATGTATTTAGAAGCTGTGTCGTCCATGCAAATCGGGCATGCTTTCTTCCCTTTGTTCTTGTACCCGGATAAGTTCCCATAAGCAGGATAGTCATTAAGAGTGAATAAAAGCATGGCACGCAATGTGAATACCTCATCAGCATGTGCGTCATACACAGAAACCCCTTCATCTCACATTTTTCTCAAATCATCAACAAGTGGCTAGAGGTAGACATATATGTCGTTTCCAAGCTGTTTCGGCCTTGAAATAAGAATCGACAACATGATGTACTTGCGTTTCATGCACAACCAAGGAGGCAAGTTGTATATAACTAGAAGAACCGGCCACGTACTATGTTGAGAACTAAGAGTGCCAAATGGGTTCATTCCATCTGTGCATAGGCCAAGCCTCAAATTTCTGTCCTCTGCACCAAAGGTCTTATGAAAATGATTGATACCTTTTCACTCAGGAGAATCAGCCGGATGTTTGAGAAAACCGTCATTTTTCCTTCGTTCTGCATGCCACCTCAAGTTCTTAACATATTTTTTGATTGAAAACATGCACTTGCATCGTGGTATAATCGGAAGATACCACATCACCTTTGATGGAGGACCTTTCTTATCACTAACCCCTGCGCGCCTGTAACGCGACTTCCCACATCGAGGACACTCATCCATATTTTCATATTCATTTCGATATAGCACACAATCGTTTGGACAAGCATGTATCCTCTAGTACTCTAAACCGAAGGGACACATCAGTTTCTTAGCATAGTAGTTCGACTTGGGTAGCTCATGGTCGTCCGGCAACATATCACCAAATGCTTGCAACAAGGAAGTGAAACAAGAGTCACTTATACCGGCTTTCGTCTTGATATTAAAGAGTGTTATCACGGCCGTCAGCTTGTTGTACCTCGTACAACCGGGATACAACGGTTTCCGAGATGCCTCGTCCATGCACTCAAAAATACGAGGATGTTTGCCAGAATGATCCACCCCCTCCATCTTCTCCTCGATATGGTCCCCTTCATCATCATCATCCTCTACTTCAATATCCTCATATTCTTCCTCGATGTTGTCATTCTCAATGACATCAAACTCACCTCCTTCATGCACATCGTTAACAATGGCATTCCAACCATCATATATACCCTCCTCACCGTGCCAAACCCGTACATGGTAGTCTTGCCTAAACCCGCGACGAAAGATGTGCTCCATAAGGGACTCAATGCTACTAACCATGCTCATATTACCACAATCAACACAAGGACAATAAAACCCCTCGGTTCCCTTTGCAGCCTGATAACTTAATGCAGCATCACAAAATTCAAAAACCACATCCATGCACGATTCATTTCAACTAAACCTCTAATTTAAGACAAGCAACAAGTACCCCATGTTAATGACGAACATCATTACATTATTAGAGTTTCAACACGATATATATTTAATGAAATTAGGCATGCTTTCCAAGGGTCCTTATCACTCCAACCTAACCCATCCTTAGATGTCTAATCTCACTAGTGAATGTATGCCTTCTGTTGATTCTACGGAAAATCTGGCAGCATTTCCCTACAGTTCTCCAAATACACGATGTAGATATATATTTATTTATATCTACATATGTACTCAGAGAACAAAAGTAGGGAAACGACGAGCCAAGATTTTCCTCTAGAATCGAAATAAAGACATACATTCACCACCTAAGTGAGATTAAACATCTCAGAACAGTCCCAAAACGGGGACTATTCAAGACTTACTCCTAATGAGTAAGTCTCGAATGGGTATCTAGGCATATGATATGATGATGCACACATAGGTTTTTAAACAACAAAACATTTTTCATCTAATCTCAATTCAACGATAGATATATACATATTTGCACATATAAACCAATTTACTATGAAAGAAAGTTAAATATGAGTGATAACATACCAATATCAAGGTTGTGAATAGGAAAATCGAGCTCAACACTCCGTCACTAGCTAGCTTCAATAATCAACAACAAAGTTTAAAGTTAACATTAGTATAAATTAGCAAATTAAACAAAACTATACTAAGCTAAACTAAACTAAATAGCTAACCCAATACTTAACAACAACGTTTAAAGTTCAAACCTAACTAGTTAGTAAGTACTACAACAACAACAACAACAACAACAACAACAACAACAACAACAACAACAACAACAACAACAACAACAACAACAACAACAACAACAACAACAGCAACAACTACAACGACAACCACAAAAATAGCAACCACCACAAAGCCCTAGTTTTTTTAACCTAAAAATCAAACTAACTACTTTAAATAAAATGAAATTAACTCAAATCAATCAAATTTACACCCTTTAACTAGTATACAACCTAATTTCACTAACAATTATTCATAAAACTACAATTAATTATAAACTTGAAGCTTCAAATATGAGATTACAATAAAAGTTATGAAATTTTAGGTACCTAAGAAGAGGTGGAGGAGGAATGTAGGTGTTTAGGAAGGGTGGAGGTGCGGCGGTGGTGGTGCAGCAGCGGTGGAGGACGCACGGTACAGTCGCGGAGGAGGACGCACGGTGCAGCGGTGGGGTTTGTTGATGAAACCCACCGAATTGGAGAGGAGGACGCAGCAGCGGTTAGGTTTGTTGGCGGTAGCTGGTGGCCGTCGGGGGAAGGTGGAAACCAGTGGTGGCAGTGGCGTTGAACCTAGTGGTGGTGGTGGAACCCAGTGGTGGCAGTGGCGTTGAACCCTAGCGTGAAATGTCGAAGGAGGGAGCTTTTTTTTTTGAAAGGAAGGAAGGATGGAGTTAGAGTGGAATGAGAGGGAGCCAGCACTTCATTTCACGCGGGCTTTGGAAAAAAAAAGCAAAATTAACCGTTGCTGTTCAAAAAACCGCAACGGTTAACGGAGAACCGCAGCGGTTTACTGTTAACAGTTTCGGTTTTCTGAAGACCGCATCGGTTTATGTTCCTACTTTTCCCAACCAAAATTTCGAGGATTTACCGCTACGGTTCTCTTAAGGACCGCAATGGTTGTGTTGTGACATATAGCGTTTTTTCCACTAGTGCTAGCTGAAGCAATCGTGGGTTTCCAGTTGAAGAATCATGACCGTTGCAGCAACTATTTAAGGAAAAATATATGTTCGAAATTATACACTACTTTCAAGCATTCAAAAGTGCAAATTAACTTAGAAAGTTTTTATGTATTTTTCTTCTCACTCTCCATATCATATCATTGCAATATTTCGAGTGTTTGGGTGAGTGAAAAAATCACAAAGTGTCTGTGTAATCAAGTGGGAAAAGAGAAAGAGAAGACTTCGAGTGAAGTCAAGTGAGTTCACCAGTTCAGGGGGAACTGGGTGACTGGGAACAAGTTCCTAGAGGAACTGAGTGAGGTCCAAAAATAGGTTGTATGAAAGTGTCGTTTGGCCTATTTTAATAAGAGAAGTATTGAGTCAAAATCCCTAGTAGTCAAGGTTTTTCTTCCAATTGGGCCTAGGAAGTTTTCCTTATAAGTTAAATATTGTATGTCTTTTTCTCATCTCTTGAAAGTTAGTTTAATTCCGCAAAATAGTTTAAAATTCCCCAAAACTACAATTCACCACCTCTTGTAGTTGATCTAGTGTTCGTATTAAAATAACAATTGATATCAGAGCCTAGTACCTCCAGAATTAGCTAACACTAAGGAGATTGTACCTGGCACCATGAACACTACGGGAGAAAAACTTGATGAAGGGTACTCAACCCAACACCCACTTATGGTCAATGGCAAGCACTATCCATACTGGAAGAACTGTATGGAGATCTTCATAAAAGCAGAAAACTATTAAGTTTGGAGGGTCATTGAACTTGGTGACTTCGAAGTTACAAAGAAGAATGAAAAGGGTGAGCTGGTTCCTAAACCCCTTAAAGATTTTGACAAAGATGATTTTGACAAAATGGAGATGAACAACATGGCCAAGAAACTACTCTACTGTGGTCTTGGTCCCCATGAGCACAACAGAGTCATGGGATGTAATACTGCTAAGCAAATGTGGGAACTCCTTCAAGTTACTCATGAACACTAGTGGAAAAAAACCTCTTTTGCTACTTGTCAAATGCTTTCGTTGTTTCACAAACAGAGCATTTGGTGAGTTCCTTCAATATTTTAATAAAAAATATTTACAAATGCTCAGTTTGACCGGAGCATTTGTTATTCCTGCCTAATTAATTTTAAATCGCTCCCCTCCTCTCCTCGATTCTAGTTACTGCTCTTCCTTTTTTAATTTTTCTCTTGCCTCTCTGTTCGACTCTCTCGCTCTCCCTTTCCATAAAACTGGTTCCCTTTCTCTCTCTTACCCTCTCCACTCTCGATCTCTCTCATCTACCCTCTATCACTCTCGATATCTCTCACTGCTCTCTCGCTGGCTGCTCTGCTATTAGATCCGCATAATTTGGAGCAACAGTAGCCCTAGAATCTATGGTTCCAGGGTTCAATTCACAGCTCGTGCTGAATTTTAGGGCTTGATTTGGAAATAAGGTAGACTTGGGGTTTCTCTCACTCAACCACCGTCCTCTCTTTTTACTCCTCTTACTCAATACGACGAATTTGGATTGTTGATCGAAACCGGAGCCAAGCAACACAGGTGCCAACAACCCTAGCAACCATCGCCAGGAAGCTGCTACGGTGGTTCTTGTATCTGATACAACAGAGTAATTTTCGTCTCTTTCTGTTGGTATATTGAAATTTCTTTATCATGTTTCGATTCACTGACTTAGGGTTAAGATTGCATTTCTAGGTTAAAATTTTTATCGAATTTTATTCTAATCAGGGTTACGATTGCATTTCTAGGTTAAAATTAGGGATATAAGATTGTGTATATGGTCTGAATTTTTAGACATGTTAATACAGATAAATATTCCAAATAAGCTCATCTTGTATGGTCTGAATTTTTCGTGGTCTGGTATGAAGTTCTCTGATCTGATCAAGTCTGATATGATTCACTGATTCCAACAAGATTAAAGTAATAAGTTCGTTATATAAGGTATAGAGAACGTAGTCTGATTCATCGCAAACATGAAATTTTGATCTATATTACTTTGTCAAGGTTGGGGATGATATGGTGAATGTTGCTTAAATTGCCTTATCCATATAGATGAAATTATCTCCTTTTTCCTCATCTGGAAAAAGAAATATTCTAACTTTTCAGAATTAGTAAGGAATTTTGTATGGTCTTGCAGTATTGGATTTGGAGATATTAAGGGTAGAGTTTCTTCAGGATGTTCTGCTTTATGTCTTACAAGTTGTATTAGTTGCTAAGATCCTACAGGCACTGATCTGACCTCTAAAACCAAAGTTGATGGGCAAAACCTGTTATTGAGGATGGGAACATTAGATATGCTTTTTTTTTTGGGTGGGAACAAAGAGTTCATTGCAAGAGTGATTTTTGAGTGAAGAAAGAAGAGAGATTTCAGTGAACTACATTTTTTTTTTAAAAATGCATTCTGTTAAGAGAAGAACATACATTATTGAAATAGCCTGTTACTGTGAACCACTTGGCTAGGGGCACCATCTCAATTTCTGACAGTGAATCGTCATATATCTGCTACTGGAAGTTGATGAATCTAGTTCATCCGAAATAGTGCCACACTTGCATAAAGCAAAATGTGATTCTTTCAATCTCAAATATTTCATTTCTCTCCTTTTACTTTATTTTTAAACGAGCACTTGACCTTTTTTCCACCAGTGGTTCAATCATGCCCTGATCTTATTGACTAAATAAGGCACTGATTTCTTCATGAATGTGTCCTGTCGAAACACACAGTATCATAATCAGGTATTCTTATAGCTTTCTTAACTTTTGCTTATAACTTTTTAGTTTTATGTGCTAGCTGAAGGAGAACATAGCCATATATGCAGCAGTGTCTGTAATAAAATATATATGTTACTAATCATCATCTTGATATTAGGACTTTGAGACTTTTCCTTCTCCACGGAAAGAGGAATGTATGGCATAACCTTTACCTTGAAAACTGTCTCTTTTAATTTATATGTACTTCACTTGTCTTTTATAAGATCATACCTTGAGAGTGTTGTTTCTTTTGTCCTTAGGTCAGATCTATCCTCTAGACAGTGGAATGTGAAGCTATTTCTCAAAAGGAGATGCTTAAGAAATTGTGTTTTATGTCAATACGTGTGAGCGCTGGGATTTCGAGATGCTGATCCTTTACCTAATATCTGAACTGGTGATCTAGTTATTCTTTTTTCTTCAATATCCTCTTCATTTTATACATTGAGTTCAAATGCGTACTAGTTTGTTCATCATATGCAAGTTCATGAATCAGTTTGCAGTTTCTACTTCCCCACCACTTCCCCACCACGTGATATATAGTTATATCCCAACTCTTAGTTAAAGGGTTTATGATCCTGCGAAATTATGATCTTGCACTTGTAGTAGATATATTCTGGGTGCATGTCTTGCCTTTTGTTGTTGGTCGCAATCTTTCATTTTGGACCATGGTCGATTCTTGATTATCTTATCTGTTGTTATGTATGCTCTGCTTGTTTACCAGTTGGCATGATTTACTAATTATTCGTACATTACAATATGTCCTACTTCTGCACAGTTGAACGATTCTCTCTTGGAGTAAGAAATCCAACAGCTTCCTTGCAGTAGCCATGGTTAGTGTCTATAACTCCTTAAGAAAGTTTTTGATATTTTCTCATAACTCAAGAACAGCGACTAACATCCTCAATTGGAATAAAAAGAAACAAAGTAACCTACAATAGAGTACAAACTTCTTCTTGTTTTTTTGTTTTCTTTGTGTGTGTATGTGTGTGTGTGTGTGTGTGTGTGTGTGTGTGTGTGTGTGTGTGTGTGTGTGTGTGTGCAGTGGTCAGTGATATGTGTCTTAGAAGTACTTTATAGAGCATGAATATGTACCGAGAATTTATTTATTTTGGTCATTTATAACCTTGCGCTATTAGTACATAATGTTTCTATATTTCCAATCAGAGTTTGAATAAGTACATAATGTTTCCAGTTAAAGTTTGCATAAGTACATAATTTTGCTTTATCAATGTTGGTGTAGTTTGCATAAGTACAAAATGGTGTGCAAGAACATATATCACTCGTATGGTAAACGGTGATAAATGGTGGTAAATGATAATGAGTTTGTATATTAAGACAATGCAACTCTTTTTTTATGGGAGATATGTTTATGACCATCTGTTACCATGTTATAGATATTATTGACGGAAATTTATGAAGAAAAACACATACATTCCTTGGCAATGTTAGAAACTGGCAATCTTTTAGTTTATTTCTATTATAATGGTAATGAAGTTCCTTGTTGTGGTTCACCTAATCATGATTTCATACATCCTATCCTGCCGGTCTCTTCGCCATATACGTTGCTTGATGGCATTGTAGATTTGTGCTTTAAGAAGAATAGAGTTTCATATTATAAAAGCAGGTATTGTTATGTCTCTATTTCTGTAGTGTACAGCTGGTATCGTTTTGTGAAATATGTCTTAATTGACACTTTATAGCTTAATGCTTAAGTTAATATCCATAGTATGTTACCTGTTTGGAATGAGTGATAAGTGTGGACAGTTGAGTATACTATTGATTTCACTGAAGTATTTGTCAAAATGACATGAATTCGACTAACATGATCCCACATTCCCGCTAACTAGTTATGATTTTTTCACCTTTTCCATGGGCAACAATTTTTAGTTGAACTTTTTATTTTTGCGAATCTCTAAGTCGTGATTTTTGAATGTTATGAAAGGAATTGAATCAAATGGTTCATACGTTTTAAAATAGCCAATTTGGATGTATTTGGGGGCAGCTTACAGAACATAGAGAATGCAAATTTCAAAACGAGTCCTTCTCCATTTTTTGATATTAATATTGTAATTTCGTTATCTGAAGTTATTTTTTTATTGCCAACCTAATCATTCTATTCATGTATATGTGCCTATACTCTGCAGCAGGAGCAGCTATCACACCTGGTTAGGTCCCGACGCAGTTGCATCAGCAGCTATCATCTGGTCAAGTCCCTATGCAGTTGCAAAGTTATGATTATGCGGCAGCTTACAGGTTGTTTCAGTAGGCATTTAGCGCAAAATCAGCAGCAGAATCAGACTCCTCTGTTGGTTCCCTCCTCACATAGGCATCTGATACAGTGTTTGCCTCCACAACAGTTTCCCAGAGTTACTCAGAAACAGTTAGCTGCTATTATTGTCATGGATGCTGTTATTTCACAAGGAACAATACAAGAGGGGGGTGAATTGTATGTGTGAAAATAAACGTAACTTTTTGCGGAATTTTAAACTTGAACAAAGAAACAAGCTAAAGGAACACAAGGGATTTTTACGAGGAAAAACTTCTTGGGCCCAACAAGAAGAAACAACCTCGAACACAAGGGATTTTAAACTCAACTCTTTCACTAATTAGGCCAAACAACTTTGTTACAACCTAATTCTACTCACGGGCCACACCTTGAGTTCCTAAACTCAAGTTCCTGAACAACTGTTCCCTTAACAGTTGTTCCTCTCAACTTCACTTGAAGTTTTATCACTTTAACTCGCTTCACTCAAAGCTTCTCTCTTACAGAACTTCACTCAAAGTCCCCTTACCCCAAAAACCAAAATACACTTGATCAAAATAAACTCAGTGGAATTAGAGTAAGAAGGCAAAGAACAAATGGCTTTTATGAGAGAATGAAGGCACTGACACTTTACTTAGTTAAACTCACTAATTCACTTGGTCAGACACACTTTGGAACTTAATTAGACATTAGTATTTATAGTGGTAATAACTTAGAACGTGGGATTAAAACATGTGTTAGTGGTAAAGTCATTATCCCATGATGTTCCTTACCCGAAGGAACACTTTCCTCAATCAACCCATGATCTACATGATCACTGTTAAACGTGGGAGAGAATTGAGTTACTGCTCCCTTAATTTTAGTAACCACTTAAAGCATTATTTCGAAAATCTGATTTAATTAAAAAGCATTTTAATTATTAAAACCAAAATAAAATCCTCTTACCAAAAATATTATCTTTAAAATATTTTCCATAAAAACCGAAAAGGATTTTTATCTTTTATAAAAATAAAATCTTTTCTTTAAAACGATTTTCCTTAAAAGCATATTTTTCCTTAAATAAAACGGTTACCTAGAATCTAGGCATAAATTACTCAACAGGCATAATTAAACCGTTGTAACGCTTCATCCTAAGTCTAGTTCCTTTTAATAGTTAGTTCCTTTAACTTATAAGTTAAGCGCCAGTGCGTCTGTTCCTTTCAAAGGAACAAACGCTCATTCTCATTCTAAATTGCCATAGTTCCTTACCATTCTTACTCGTTCCTTTACAATGGAACTAGAAACAAAAAGCCTTGCTTTAGTCTTCTTGCTCCAATGCTGCTCCAGCACCAAATTATGAAAGATCTTCACTTAGTCTTCAAAATTCAAACTTGATTTCTTCCTTGACTTAGTTTTCTCTTTGTTCCTTTCATTGATACCTTGAAATTCATTCACTTAAACAACTTGTTAGTCCAATACTTAGTTTGCATCTTTGTTCCTTTGTCATCATCAAAACTAGGGTTCAACAATTTCCCCCTTTTTGATGATGACAATAAAGTTACAAACTAAGAAAAACAACAAATAACATAAGAGAATGAAAAAGATAAAATAATAATGTATATAATTTATATAATTTAACTAAGGCAGATTAAGGATTTAAATTTTTTATTTTGTCCTTTTTTTCTAGTTTGCTCCTGATCTTTTCCCCCTTTGTCATCGTCAAAAAGATCAAACTCTTGGTGATTTTGGGAAGACTGATATGTATAAGACCTTGAGACCATTAACAAGCACCAAAAATCGTTAAGTTAGGAATTTCAAAGGTTAGACTTGCTCGAACATCAATCACATAATACTAGTCATTCCAAGTAAGAAATTATGCACATAAATCATAAACGAAGACAAATAAAGCAAAAGTCATCTATTTATAGCACTTGTTCCATTAAAGTACAAAAGAGAAAAAGAAGAAAAGAAAAGAAACAAAAGCTAAGAAGTCTTGTTCCTTGAAAAGAAACAAGAACTAGACATTAGAAAGGGAAGGGGAATGGTGTTCCTCGACGACTTCTTCCTCAACCACTTCTTCCAACTTCCTCATCACCTCTGCATGTTGCCCATCAAGTTGTTGCTTCAAACTGTTAATGGCTTGGGCCATCATCTCCATGTTCTTTTGTTGTTCAATCACAATGTCACAAAGGACTTTCATTAAACCCATCATTTTATCAGTTTTAGCATCCAAAGTCCAGTGAAGATGATTGTAAAACTTAATCATATGTTGAGCAGGGAGACATACTTCATTAACCCAACCAAATTCGTCCGAAGGAACATGTTCCTTTCCCTTAGAACCAGTGGCAGTGGATGGTTTAGGTGGAGGAATTGGGGTGTTTTCTTGGGATGGACCTGCTGTTCCTTTGGGAGAAACAGAAGGTGAGGTGGAGGTGTAAATGGAAGGAAGAAAAGGTAGTTGTGGTGGAAGGTCAGTGGACGTAGAGGAGAATGGATTTGGTTCTTTCATCTCAACTTTCAACTATTCATAACTGGAAGGAACAGAGAAGGATGAGGGAGAGATGGAAGGAATGGTGGTGAGGGTTACTGGTATTTTTGGTGAAGATGGAGGAGTAGGTTCCTTAGGTAAATTTTGATCCTGTTCCTCTGCATCAGAGAGGACTAAAGGTGAGTCCTTATTTGAAGGAACAGGAACAGTTTTAGCAATTTTCAACCTAGTGCTTTGTCTAACACTCTTAGGAACAGAAGGGGAAGACTTTTTGGCAACAGTTTTGCGCCTCTTGGATTTTTGTTCCTTTGGTTCCATAGGGGCAGGAACATGTTCCTCCAGTATGACTTCCACTAATTCCTCTTCTACTGCCTTAGGCAGTTTTCTCTTGTGAGAGGAACTAGGAGAAATCCTCCCTTGAGTTAACACTCCCTCTTGGACAGAGAGGTCCAAACCATACAAAGTCTTTTCATTGAGAATATTACCTTGTTTTATTCCCAAGGTAGGCCATCCAGTAGTCTTCACTTTAAAGTGAGAAAGAAGATAGGTGATCAATGCACCATAACCAACAACACAATGAATTTCAATGCAATGAGTTAGATGTTGGATAAAGAGAGAAGGGAAGTTTATTTGAATGTGGTGGTCAAGGCAAAACATATAACACATATCCAAGAGGCCCACCTCATTCCTCTTTTCAGTTCGAGGAATGAGTGCTCTCCAAATAAGATTAAACAGAATTTTGTGGACAGGAGAAAGAAGATTGTGATTTATTTTGTTTTGGCCAGCAGTTCCCTCAAAAGATTCAACAATGTCATCTTGGGAGAAATTGGAAAAGGTAACAGTTCCTTTCCTCTTAAAATACAGATCAATTCCTTTGCAAGGAACTTCCCATATTTTTGCTAAAGTTTCTTGGGAAAATTTTATTTTCTTCCCCCTAACTTCCGTAGTACATACTCCATCAGTGTTGATGAAGTTTGCACAAAATTCATCCATAGCTAAAGGAACTAGGGCATTGTTAAAAGTGGTTTCAAACAATTATTCCATACCTTGTTCCTTTAGTATGTCGGTTAATTCATTGAACCTAACTTTCTTGGCCAACTCCAAATCAACACAAAATCCTAAGACATACCTTGAATCACTTCTTTCCACTCGTTTCTTGGAGGAAGAAGCAACAGTTCCTTTGGAAGGAACAGGTGTAGCTTCTTCTTCCCCCTTAACTTGTTCCGGGCATTCTTCTTCATCATCTTCCCCAATTAGTTTTCTTCTTCTCACACTTATCCTAGGTGACTCCAATTTTTGCTCTTCTACCGCCATTGTTGTTTCTTGAGATTTTTTCGATTTTTAGGGTTTTGGATGGAGAAGAGGGGTTTTCCATTAGAGAGGTTTTGGGATTTTTTGTTGTTGGAAAAGGTGAATTGAGTGAGGCTTTTGCCATTTGGTGAAAAGAATTTGAGGTTTTATGTCGTGCGAAGAGGTGTGAAGGAGATGAATAATGGTGAAGTTGAACCGTTTAAGGAACACGGTTTGGAATGGAAGGAAGAAGAAGATGCATGTAACAGTAAATGAAGAGTTACACGCGTGAAAATTAAAGGATAAAATTACAAAATAAAAGATAAAAAGAAAAGAAAAGATAAAAGGGGAATCATGACTTGATTAAATCTGATTCCTATATTTTTGGGATTTTCGGGTTTTTGATTTCTATAGATTTTTTTAATTTATGGAAAGAAAATAAATTCTAAGGAACTTGTGCTATAGGAACAACTTATGCTAAATGTCAATATTCTTCATATCATGCATGTTTCTTTATCTTAGGAACAATAAGGGGAGTATTATGTGACATTTGTGAGCTGCTTTATTCCTTTGAATTCATGTACATGTTTTTAGCATCTTAATTTGCAATGGTCATAGGTAATTAATCACAGTCACTTAATATCACATAGAGTAAGACAAATCAATTCAGACATGGGGGATTGGAATAGGAACAATTACTTAAGTTTTATTAAACCTAACTCAAGCCTTAATTTTTCATATCTATCTCTTTGTAGAGGCTTAGTTAGTATATCGGCAATCGATTTTCGATCGACAAAACTCAAGTTTAATCAAACCTTTTTCCACATTTTCTTTTAAAAAGTGATGTCTGATATGTATATGCTTAACTCTTGAATGATGCACTGGATCTTTTGAAATACTAATGGCACTAGTATTATCACAATAAATAGGAACACAATTAAAGATTATTCCATAGTCACAAAGTTGTTGTTTTATCCAAAGCATTTGAGAACAACATGCAGCAGCAGCTACATTAACTGCTTCAGCAGTGGATAAAGCAACTGTGTTTTGTTTCTTGGTATTCCAAGAAACTAAACTATGACTAAGAAATTGAACCATACCTGAGGTAATTTTCCTATTTACAAGATCCCCATCATAATCAGCATCAGCATATCCTCTTAACTCAAATGTATCACTTCTTGGATAGAAAAGTCCAAGATCATCTGTTCCTTTAAGATATCTAAGAATTCTCTTCACGACAGTTAGATGAGACTCCTTGGGATTAGCTTGAAATCTAGCACACAAACCAACACTAAAAGCTATGTCCGGACGACTAGCGATTAGATACAAAAGTGAACCAATCATGCCTCAATATTTTGTTTGATCAATACTTGTTCCTATGGAATCTTCATCTAATCTAGTTGAAGTTCCCATAGGAGTGTGATTTATCTTTGAATTTTCGAGGCCATATTTTTTTAGCAGTTCCTTTATGTATTTTTGTTGGTGAATAATTATTCCTTTTTCAGTTTGCTTAATTTGTAACCCAAGAAAGAAATTTAACTCTCCTATCATACTCATCTCAAATTCATTACTCATAAGTTTTGAGAACTCTTTGCACAATGATTCATTAGTTGCTCCGAAAATAATGTCATCAATATATATTTGAACAAGTAGTATGTCGGTTCCTTTTGATTTTAGAAACAAAGTTTTATCCACTTTTCCTCTTTTAAAGTTGTTTTCTAAAAGGAACTTTGATAATCTCTCATACCATGACATGTGCGCTTGCTTTAACCCATAAAGAGCCTTATCAAGCTTGTAGACATGGTTTGGGAGATCATTGCTTTCAAATCCAAGGGGTTGTTCAACATATACATCTTCATTTAAATAGCCATTTAGAAAAGCACACTTAACATCCATTTGATATAGTTTAAATCCCATATAAGCAACAAATGCAATTAGTATTCTAATAGCTTCAAGTCTAGCAACAGGAGCAAAGGTTTCTTCATAGTCAATTAGTTCTTGTTGATTATAACCTTTTACTACAAGTCTAGCTTTGTTCCTTACAATTGTTCCATACTCATCTAGTTTATTTCTAAGCCAATCACTTTTTGTTGTTTAGAAGAGCGAGGGAACTAGATGACATACCTTGTTTCTTTCGAACTCATTTAATTCAGCTTGCATAGTAGTGATCCAATCAGAATCAGTTAGGGCTTCTTCATGATTTCTTGGTTCTATCATTGATTAGAACGCATGAAATGCACAAAAATTCCTTAACTGAGATCTAGTTTGCGTACCTTTGGATATGTCACTTATTATGAGTTCCACTGGATGTGATTTTTGATGTCTCCAAGGTTTTGGTTGAAACTCCCTTATAGGAACAGGTTGTTCCTCTTGAGTTTCATGAGAGGATGAAGAGCTTTGTTCACTTGTTCCTTTTCCAGCAATTGTTGAATCAGTTCCTTCAACATTCTCGTTCTTAGTAGGAACATGAACATCTCCACCATCTTGAGGAACAGGAACATTATTGTTATGAATGTTTTCATCTCCTTCGTTCCTTTCCTCTTTTATTTCTTCTTCCTCAATTGAATCTGCATCTTTCTCATTTGGTCATACCAAGCCAATCTCGAAGTCATCAACTTGTTTGCTTGGATTAAAGTTGTCAGATTCATCAATGATTATGTGGACACTTTCTTCAACACACATAGTTCTTTTATTGTAAACTCTATTGGCCTTACTATGTGATGAATATCCTAAGAATATTACTTCATCACTCCTAGCATCAAATTTTCCAAGATTATCTTTCCCATTGTTATGAACAAAACATTTGCAACCAAATGTTCTGAAATGAGTAATATTGGGTTTCTTACCAAAATAAAGCTCATAAGGAGTTTTGTTAATGATAGGTCTCATCATGGCACGATTTATTATGTGACAAGCAGATTTAACAGCCTCTGCCCAAAAGTTCCTTGGAAGTTCACTAGCAATTACCATGGTCTTAGCCATTTCTTCCAAAGTTCTATTTTTCCTTTCTACAACCCCATTTTGTTGTGGTGTCCTAGGGGCGAAAAAATTATGATCTAGGCCATGGTTTTACGCTAAGTCATCAAATTTATAATTTTCAAATTCTTTACCATGATCGGATCTAATATGCATTAATTTGTGACCACTCAAATTTTGAACTCTTTTAGCAAAGACAAGGAATTCATCATAAGTCTCATCCTTACTAGAGAGAAAAATGTTCATCATTAAGGTCATTTTTGTATAATATTACTAAGTATTGGGTTATTTTTGAAACTGAAAAAAAAAACGGTTTACCATTGCAAATGTTCCATAGTACAGGGTTACCAGTGGGAATTTCCCTTCAAATTTTCGATCTCAGATCTGTAACCTTTCAAAGGAGTTGATCTAGTATCAAAGGAACTTAGAACAGGGATAAATTCCTTTAAGTGTGAAATTTCTAAATTGATTAGATAATTTTCATTCTTCACACTCTCATATGATTCCTTGATTTTAAAATTTTTATCAAATAAATCAAAGAACCTAGCTTCAACATCCGTTCTCATTTCTTAAGCCATTCTATATGTTCTTTACAAACTTTAACAGCTTGTTCAGTTTGCTCACGTTTTATCACGTTCATCTCTACATTCAAGAATTGCATAATAAAGAAGATCATCAATTTCAGGCCTAGTTTTGCCATCTAAGTCTGATTCAAGTCCATGTTGGCTTACCTTGACTTTTTCTTCATCTTCTTTTTCGTCAGTGTTTGCCATGAGGCAAAGATTTGCAGTTTCTTCAGTTTGTTGTTCTTCTTCAGTCTCTGAATCTCCCCAAGTTGCTATCATAGCCTTTCGAACGTTCGCTTTAGAGAAAGGTGCTTTGGATTCCTTGTTCCTTTCAGCGAAGCGTTCCTTGTTCCTTTCTTTGGTCTTATCATTTTCCCAAAGTCGACATTCCTTGATGAAGTGTTCTGTACTACCACATTTATGACAAGCATCTTTGTTAGAAAACCTTTTAGTTTTACCTTTGAAGTTCCCATTCTTTATGTTCCTATACATCTTTCAAAATTTTTGAACCATGAGTGCTGCTTCCTCTTCTTCTGAGTCAGAGTCATCTTCATCATCTGCTTTGAGGGCAATAGATTTTGACTTAGAGCTTTCACCATACTCAGTATCAAGGTGAAGCTCATGAGTCATAAGTGATCCAGCAAGCTGTTCCAAGTTGAACTTAGTGAAGTCTTTTGTTTCTTGTAAAGCAGTGACCTTAGCCATACATCTGTCCTTAGGAAGACTCCAAAGAACTTTTCGAACCTGTTATTCTGATGAAATAAACTTACCAAGAGAAGCTAACTCATTAATAATGTTAGTAAAACGAGTAAACATCTCTTGTATGCTTTCCTTTGTCTTCATGGAGAACAGTTCATATTGATTCATTAGTAAATCAATTTTTGATCTCTTGACTTCATTAGTTCCTTCATGGGTTACTTCTAGTAAACCCATTTTGCTTTGCGGATTTTCATCCCATGATCCTATTGTGTTCATGGGGTCCAAGTCCACAATGCAAGAGTTTAACAGCCATTGCATTTACATCCACTTTTTCGAAATCAGCTTTGTCATATTCAGAGAAGTGTTTAGGAATTACCTCATTTTTGTCATTAGTAGTTGTGACCTCAAAATCACCAACCTCAATGACTCTCCATACCTGGTAGTTTTCGGCCTTGTTAAATATCTCCATCCTGTTCTTCCAGTAGGAATAAAACTTTCCATTGAACATGGGAGGCCTTTGCGTAGAGTAACCTTCCTCAAGTTTCTCGGTGGTATTCATTGTTCCTTGGATCTTTTTTCTCAATAGGGTTTTCTATCTTTCGTGAGTTCTTGCTCTTATACCAATTGTTAATTCACTAGGAACAATACAAGAGGGGGGTGAATTGTATGTGTAGAAATAAACGTAACTTTTTGCGGAATTTTAAACTTAAACAAAGAAACAAGCTAAAGGAACACAAGGGATTTTTACGAGGAAAAACTTCTTGGGCGCAACAAGAAGAAACAACCTCGACCACTAAGGATTTTAAACTCAACTCTTTCACTAATTAGGCCAAACAACTTTGTTTCAACCCAATTCTACTCACGGGCCACACCTTGAATTCCTATACTTAAGTTCCTAAATAATTGGTCCCTTAACAGTTGTTCCTCTCAACTTCACTTGAAGTTTTCTCACTTTAACTCGCTTCACTCAAAGCTTCTCTCTTACAGAACTTCACTCAAAGCTTCTCTCTTACAGATGTTCACTCAAAGTCCCCTTACCCCAAAAACCAAAATACAATTGATCAAAATAAACTCATTGGAATTAGAGTAAGAAGGCAAAGAACAAATGGCTTTTATGAGAGAATGAAGGCATTGACACTTTACTTAGTTAAACTCACTAATTCACTTAGTCAGACACACTTTGGAACTTAATTAGACATTAGTATTTATAGTGGTAATAACTTAGAACGTGGGATTAGAACATGTGTTAGTGGTAAAGTCATTATCCCATGATGTTCCTTACCCGAAGGAACATGTTCCTCAATCAACCCATGATCTCCATGATCACTGTTAAACGTGGGAGAGAATTAAGTTACTGCTCCCTTAATTTTAGTAACACTTAAAGCATTATTTCGAAAATCTGATTTAATTAAAAAGCATTTTAATTATTAAAACCAAAATAAAATCCTCTTACCAAAAATATTATCTTTAAAATATTTTCCATAAAAACCGAAAAGGATTTTTATCTTTTATAAAATTAAAATCTTTTCTTTAAAAAGATTTTCCTTAAAAATAGATTTTTCCTTAAATAAAACGGTTACCTAGAATCTAGGCATAAATTACTCAACAGACATAATTAAACCGTTGTAACGCTTCATCCTAAGTCTAGTTCCTTTTAATAGTTAGTTCGTTTAACTTATTAGTTAAGCGCCAGTGTGTTTGTTCCTTTCAAAGGAACAAACGCTCATTCTCATTCTAAATTGCCATAGTTCCTTACCATTCTTACTCGTTCCTTTACAATGGAACTAGAAACAAAAAGCCTTGCTTTAGTCTTCTTGCTCCAATGCTGCTCCAACCAAATTATGAAACATCTTCACTTAGTCTTCAAAATCCAAACTTGATTTCTTCCTTGACTTAGTTTTCTCTTTGTTCCTTTCATTGATACCTTGAAATTCATTCTCTTAAACAACTTGTTAGTCCAATACTTAGTTTGCATCTTTGTTCCTTTGTCATCATCAAAACTAGGGTTCAACAGATGCAAACACATGTGCTCAGAGGCTGACGAGTTATATGTATTATCAAAGTCATAGACCACATGTGGGTTGTCTGCCATTGTTGTTGTTCCATATTACTAAAAACTCACATTTGTGTTTGAGTTTTTTACCTTAAGTTTTACATTTGTATTTCAATATGAACGTATCATTCTTGATTCCTCTGCTTGAAAATATCGACTCGTAATGGTGGCTGTCAAGATTATGGGATTGATTCTTGGAAGTGTGATATTTGCAGATCAAATTCAGGAATGAAGCAGCTCAGGTATTTGTTTTACTTCATGAGTTCATGCACGCATACCCAGACCGCTTTTGGAACATCTGGATTAATTCCGCTGCTTTCTCTGCTCACTAATCAATGGATGTTCTGTATCTCTTCCGTCCCTTTTATCTCTTTCATTCTTTTGTTCTTAACAAAAGTCTGCCTTTTCCTTTATTATTAATATGTCTATTTCATGAATTCATTTAAAGTTTAACCTTTTCTTGGTCCTTGAATTTTAAATCAAAGTTGGGGTTTGTTAGTTTGCTTGTACCTGGAAAAATAATGAATGAATTGTTGGAATTATTGAACTATTATCATGGCATGAATTGTGTCCTTTTTTTCTGAGTTGTGTAGGATAAAATTACACCCATTTATTGAAAAAAAGTATACGAAACGATTGTAGTTTCATATCGTTTCTTGCAATATTGTTTGTTTTTATGTTCATTTTGCTTGCGAGACTTTCATGTTTCGCCATTCTTGCTAGACTTTCATGTTTCGCCTCTAAAATCACTAGAGGAAAAAAGCCCAAGGGCTGCGGTCAAAAGGGGCCCAAGGGCTGCGTTTTTTGACCGCAACCATTAGACTAGCAGCCCTTGGCAATTAGGAAGGGCTGCGGTTTCTAACCGCAGCCCTTAGCGCGTTAAGGGCTGCGGTCAGGGCAAAAACCGCAGCCCTTGGTTGGTTAAGGGCTGCGGTTAAGGGCAAAAACCGCAGCCCTTAACTCACTATGGGCTGCGGTTTTTGCCCTTAACCGCAGCCCTTAACCAACCAAGGGGCTGCGGTTTTTGCCCGAACCGCAGCCCTTGTGACCCAAAAAAAAATAAAAATAAAAAATTTTTTTTTTGCATTTTTTTGCCCAAAATGACCCCCCAAACAATTATATATATAGAAAAGTATCATTTTTCATTACAAATATATAGGAAGTTACAAAAATATGGTACTCCAGCTAAATTCAATTTGACAGCTTCATATTTTCTCTTCTTGAGGAGCAAAGATCCTCTTGTACATGCCCCATCCATATCTTTTTTCTTCTTCACAAATTCTTAGATGCAAAATTTTCAAATTGTTTGAGGTGCAACCGCACAAGAGCTTACCTAAACCAATAAACAACCAACAACCACTTAGTGCTTGGTAGCTTTGATACTGCAACCAGATTACCAACCTTCACATCCATATTAAATATAAAGCAAACGGCATCACATATACCTTAAATTTTGTGGCAACACTCAACTTTTGTGAATCAGCTCCCCTAGACTTGAATAAGGGACCAACAACAGTTTTTTTTGGACTGTACCGAGCATACTTGAAGCAAATTTCGAGGAAGGAAAGTCTCACAAGAAGACAAAAGTTGAACAGAGCCAAAATGCATCAGGTCTCTGTTCTTCTCCTAAAACCTTGTTGGGTCATACATAACCTGAAACAAGTAGCAGTGTCCCACCATAAAAATTATTGAAACATATCACAAGTAAACGACAAAAAATTAAGTACCCACGTACAAAACTTTAAGCAAGTATTATAGCCGGAAAACTTTCCAAAACAATCGCCGGTTTAGCAAAGACACATGGCCATGTTATACATCTTGAATTCTATAAGGATGCGCTATAGTCTCGAAATTTAAATTTCAAACTTTCCTAACAAACTTACCTCCCCGCTCTAATTTGAATAAATGACGATTGAAGTGCTGCTGCAATCTCTCATTCGCATAATTGATGCAGAACTGCTCAAAGCTATTTTTCTGAAACAAGGGTGTACAAGATGAATATTGAAGATAGTTAAAGAGGTGAAATGGAATACAAAATATAACAATGTAAACTCCGAATGAATAAATAAATGAATAAAAACATACATCAAATGATTCAAAACCATATTTGTTCTACAAGCTAATTAAACAAGCAAGAATAGATAGATTTTGCCAATGCATCACGAGTATACAGTTTCAAAGCTAAAATAAATAAAATTTACGCTTGCCATCGCAACTGGTCTATGTTCGCGTTGGCCACCAATAACTCGAAGTAAATAACAGGAAAATCAACCAATAAGCGACCAAAACTGGAACTATAATAAACAAAAAATTTAAGTGATTCAAGGAACATAGAACTAAGATCACAAAGAAAAAGAACTTGTATGCATTGACAAACATTGTTCAAAGAACGAAACAAAAAATATCTTCATCCAATTGCCCCAACACCTTTAAACACACGGGTATTATGAAGGCGACAAAGTACAAGGGAGTATCAAGTACGACTATATACTCCCTCGTTTGAGTACTAGTTCAAATTGCACTATCGGGGAGGGGGCTTGCGGGGGGTCGGTGAGGAGGGTGGGGATGCAGGGGGTCGGTGAGGAGGGGGGGGTTGTGTAGGGGGTCGGTGAGGGGGGAGATTGGCAGGGGGTCGGTGAGGGGGGTGGGGCTGCAGGGAGGTCGGTGAGGGGGGGGCTGCAGGGGGGTCGGTGAGGGGGGGTTGTGCGGGGGGTCGGTGAGGGCGGGGTTGTGCAGGGGGGTCGGTGAGGGGGGGCTTACGGGGGTCGGGGAGGGGGGCTTGCAGGGGGGGTCGGTGAGGGGGGTGGGCTGCAGGGGGTCGGTGAGGGGGGGATTGCAGGGGGTCGGTGAGGGGGGGGATTGCGGGGGGTGAGGGGGGGCTTGCAGGGGGTCGGGGATGGGGGGGATTGCAGGGGGTCGGTGAGGGGGTGGGGCTGCAGGGGGTCGGTGAGGGGGGGAGTGCAACAGGGAGGGGGGGGCGGGGTGGGAGTGCGGCAGGGGGAGTGCAAGCAGGGAGGGGGGAGTGCAACAGGGGTCGGTCGGGGGAGTGCGGCAGGGAGGGGGAGAGAGCGGGGGGAGTGCAAAGCGGGGGAAGGGCTGCAGGGGCGGGTCGGGGGAGTGCAGCAGGGAGGGGGGGCTGGCAGGGGCGAGGGGACGGGGGGAGGAGATAGTTCAAGTCAGCAGGGAGGGGGGCGGCAGGGCGGGGAACCGTCTTATCACCATCCGGATACCACGAAATATCATCTCCTCTCCGATACTCTCTCTCACTAAAATCAAACCACCAAAAGTAATCAAATTAAACAAAGATCTAATTCACTAAAATCAAATTAAACATTCACATTTTGATTCCCTGTCTCTTAAAGGTGCTAACACACAATCTCACAAATGAAAGAAACAAACTTTCGCCAATTTAAAAAAAAAAATCTCAGCAGAACAAAAAAGCAACATGACCCAACATATTAAACATTCATTTCATCAAGACCAACATCACCCCACTTACATTCTACTTCTGGGTTTTAGGTTTCCTCTAACTTATGAGTTTAAGTTTTGTTTCAGCTCATTAATAGGTTCTTACCACGAGATGAGCCAATGCAGAACCAAATAACTATATATATAATTAAAGCATCCTTCCATGCAGGGTCTTAATGAAAAAATCACTGTAAGTAATATTTTACCATCATAAAGAGTGTGCCTTTTGTGCTTGTCCCAATTGTGTCTGTAAGTTCTAGGTAACCTTTTTTTTTACACGTAAAAGAAGAGCAAACTTAAATCAGATTCAGGTAATGGTAGATTTCTTAGATTATTTCCTTAAAACAGTATAAAATGTTTCTCTTATACATTTTTGGCTAACTTTTCTTGTCCATGCTCCAGCCAACGAGACCATCTCATTGGTTTACATCATCAAGATCATCAAAAAAGGTAAATGACGTATCAAGTATTCTTAGGTCATAGACTTCTAGCATCTTCATTCTCTAGATTTGTTGCTTAGGACATATCTGCAGCAGGGGGGAGAGTGGAGAGTGTAGCAGGGGGAGAGTGGAAAGTGCAGCAGGTGGAGGGGATGGGGGTGTGGTTAATATAGCTATTGGTTAATATTAACATGAATTGGCTAATATGTGGAATGTTCAATCATCTTTCATCAATTCTTTGCATTCACAAAATGGAAATGATCAAATATCAAACTTTAGAAGGTTAAATCATGAGAATCTAGCCTTGACAAATAACTGGAACCTTAGCTTCAATCATCAATTTGGTAAGTTTGATTCTCGCAAAATACTCTTGAAAAGCTAGCCTTGAAAAATAAATATGCTTTTGCTCTTTTTTTTTTTTACTTTTAAGTTGTATTAACTATGAGTTCTCTCTTCGCATTAGAAAAATAATTTCACGTTTAATAAGTTTATATAATTAGTTTAGTTAAGCTTAGATAAGTTCTAACTTATAACACCTTATATAAGTTTCAATAAGTTCAAATAAGTTCAGTAAGTTCAGATATTAGGCCAAGAAATCCCACAAATATCAATAACTAACTAAATTCACCAACTTTATGCATGAAGTAAGCAATGATGGTAAAAAACAATTAAACAAAACCAGCATGATCCCAAAGGGGGCAACAATGCCCATACTAATTCCTCGAACAATCATCTTCAACTAAGGGGGAAAGGGGAAAAAATAAGTTTCATCCTCGAACAATCAACTTCGGATAAAAGGGTTCTAATTTCTAAAACATAACTCGATCAAAGGGCACAAAAAAAAAAGAGAAAGAATAACACATACCTTTTTTCATACTCCAGAGATTAATACAAATCAATATAAAATGCCTTACTCTAATGAAGTTAACCCCTGCAACGCCTGCATCGAAAACAACCCCAATATTCAATCAATAATGTTTTGTTCAACCGAAAGAACATATTCAATATCACTGTCAATTTTTAGTTTCCGAATCCCAAATTATAAGGCATATACTAGTTAACAATATGACAATGCTTGACCATTTCAACATTATAACAATATAAAATCCGAAATTATAAGGCATATCCGGAATTTTAATTATGTATTGTTTCTTTGATAAAAGGAAAGGATATAATAATCAACTCTATAAATAAACGACAATTTCAACATTGGGGTCCAAACCAAGATTCTCCAAGCTTGACCATTCAAATATAAACATAAGAAAACTTGAGAAGATCAAGTAGCCAAGTACGCACTCTAAAAACAATACACTGAATAGTTCAGAATCCGAAAGACAATACCACTGAATACAACTTCAATTCACGCACAATAATTTAGTAAACAAACACAATAAATTTGGCTAATTAAGGATAAGTTCCCAATACTACTAGTGCAGGAGATACAATATAAAAGCAGAAGATGGATGAATATCCACAACTCTAATCTACTTTATTTTGTGTTTATTTATTGAAAGGTGTTAATGTTGGATTGTTGTAGCATCTAGTAAGAGATTGAGGAAGGAAATTAGAATGAAGATAGAAAGATGCGAGGGTACACTGATATACGAAATAGTTAAAAGAAATATGATGATCAGAAACACACATATTCTGATACTTCAGAGAACATCCAGATATAAATCAAATCGAAAATGTCATATGCTGTTGGAAAGATACTATGTATGAATATCCACTCTCTATCTTCCTTCACAAGCTTCTTGAGAACTGAATCGTATTGTACTTGCTAGTGTACGCTTCCCCTCTAAATAGACGCACATGAAAAGGACTACTGAAGCTTATAGGTGCTCGTATTATTTGTGATAGATGCTTCAGAAAATGTATTGAGCCTAATTTCTATTGAAATACTTCCTAGATGAACCCAATACTAAAGAAAACCTAATTCAGATGCTAAATCCATCACATTGCAAAACAAATCACACAATCAAATGAAGAAATTCGCAAAAAAAAAAAACGAAATCCCTAAAAAATCAGACAAATTAAAGAAGAATAAGGGAGAAAGAGAGAAATACCTGAGTTGGAGGACATTCGTGAACGGCGCCAGAGAGGACATTTGTGAACGGCGCCAGAGAGGACATTCGTGAGAAGCTGCTTTCAAGCCGCCCTACAATTACTGCAGCACGGTGGTTGCGCGACGAAAATGAAAAAAGGAAAAGAGTGAGGGAAGGAGGCGCCGAGGAGAGAGAGACCGAGGGAAGGAGGAGAACAAAGCGACGAAGCGGCGAGCAAACCCGGACCGCGATCGACGTCGGAGAGAGATGCGGGGGCGCGAGTGTGAGAGAGGAGGCGGGGAGTAAGAGAGAGAGAGAGGCGGGGATTCAGATAGGGTATGGTGGGTGAGTGCGGGAATTGCCAAAGCGAGGGAACTTTTATGGGGAAATTGAAAACGAAAAATATAACCTTAAGGGCTGCGTTCTTTTAAAACCGCAGCCCTTTGTAATGAAGGGCTGCGGTCTTTAAAAAACCGCAGCCCTTTGAAATAAAGGGCTGCGGTTTTTAGACTAACCGCAGCCCTTTGTAATTAAGGGTTGCGTTTTTTAGATAACCGCAGCCCTTGAACCGCAGCCCTTGGTCTTTTTTCCTCTAGTGAATAAAGGATAGTTTTAAAAACTTAATAGGATTGAAAGCACTCAACTCTGTCTCACCTAGCTTTCTTGACAGCTTGACAACGGAAGCAAGGAGAGTAAAGGTGAGTGCAAGCATGGTAGTTTTGAACAATGAAGCCAGACATGTGAATATTTGGTTTCTACTGCATGCATGTTCTCATATGACCCTAGCTAATTTTATATCTCATATCTAATTGTCTCTCTCCAACCCTTAATTTTATATCCTTCTTATATATGTTCTTTTGATTCTTATAAGAGCATAAGTAGTCCCTAACTTATGTGGGGTATGAGTTGTATGTATGCTGGCATGACAGGGGCTGCCACTAAAAGGTACTACTACTTGAGTACCTGACTTGTATGTAGAACTTATTACTCCTTGTTGGTGTAGTGTTGGTGTACAGCTTGCTGAAGCTGTACAATTTTTTTTTAAAATAAAAAAACTAGCAAATGCTCCGGTTGAAAACGGAGCATTTGTAAAATGCTCAAATGCTCGTATGGCGTCTCCTACGGGTCATTTGATATTTTTTCCACTAGTGGAAGCAACAAGCGAGGTGAAAAGATCGAAGATTGATATGCTTATGCATAAATATGAAATGTTTCAAATGAAACATAAAGAGCCTGTTCAAGACATGCTCACTCGCTTCTCGAACATCATAAACGAGCTTGAATCTCTTGGAAAAGTTATTTCTCCAGAGGAACAGGTTCGAAAGGTTCTAAGGAGTCTTCCACAGGATGAAAAATGGATGGCCAAGGTTACAGCACTGTTGGAAACAAAGGACTTCACAACGTTCAACATTGAGCAACTTGCTGGTTACTTGATGACCCATGAGTTGCATCTAGGAACTCATGAGACTGAGACAGTGAAGCCTAAGGCTCTGGCTCTCAAGTCAGAGGAACAAGAAGATTCAGAGACTGATGATGAAAAAGCAGCTATGATTGTGAGAAGGTTCAAGAAATTCTTTAACAAGAATTACAAAGGTAAAGTCACAAGGAAGCCTGCAAAGTTGAGTTGTCATAAATGTGGAGGCCTTGATCATTTCATCAAGGAGTGTCCTCAATGGGAAACTGAGAAAGCCATAGGAAATTTCAAGGAGAAGGGCAAGGAACCACATAAACCCTTCTCGAGAATAGACATGAAGAGAGCTATGGTAGCAGCATGGGGAGAGTCTGACTCAGACGAGGAGCAGGAACAGACAGAGGAAGAAACTGCCCATCTATGTCTCATGGCAAATATTGAGGACAAAGAGGAATCATCAAACCCTAAGTTATGTTTTAATACTATTGATGAGGAACTTATTGAATTAAATGAGAGCCAACTTATAAAACTACTATTAGAAACCTTAGATGACTAAAATGAAGTTTGCGTAAAAAGAGAACAAGTAGAAAATGCCTTAAGAGTCACTAAGAAACATTCAAATTGGCTAAACACTTTAAAATCCGATATTGAAAAAAGATTTTTTGAACTTTTTGATAAAAACAGAGCTTTTCAAGAAGCCTTTGAAAAGGTTAAAAATGATAACTATCTTTTGAACATGGAATTGGCAGAATTGAAACTATTTGTTCCTAAAGGAACAGTTCCTTCAACTAATACCAGAATTGAATTTAAGAAATTAAAAGTTGATTATGAAAATGCTTTACAAGAAAATCTAGTACTTTGAAAGGAATTGGATCCCTCAAGGCACAAACTTCCAGATTCAGTCAGTTGGATCCAAAAATATCAAAACAAAGGAAGAGATGCTTGGTTTCAATCATAAGAAGAAGAACAAAAAGAAAAAGTATGTTGATCTGCCAAGTAACAATATATGTTCTTACTGTGGGAACAGTGGTCACATAATGTCAGACTGTTCCACTAGAGAAGAACGTATTGAGAGGAACACTTACTTAATTAAACAAGTTTGGAAAGTTAAGAAAGACTCACGTCCAACAAAGGAACCCAAGCAAGACTAGGTTCCTACCACTAACTAGTTGTTATGATGCAGACTGAAGTGAGGGGGAACAACCTGTGGTACCTCGACAGCGGTTGTTCTAAACATATGACAGGAGATAAATCAAAATTTCTCTAACTCTCAGTTTACAATGGATGAACTATGACCTTTGGAGACAATCTTACAGGTAACATTGTAGGAGTTAGTAAAATTGGAAAATCTCAGTCATATCCCATAGATAATGTATTTTTAGTCGAGGGTGTAAAGCATAGTTTACTTGGTATCTCTCAGTTTTGTGATAAGGGTAATGTAGTGAAGTTTACTAATGAGTCTTGTGTAGTCAACAATGATAGTACAGGTACCAAAATTCTGGAAGGAAAGGAAGTGGAATACCTACGTCGTAGACCTCAACCTGGTTCCTAGGAACAGTCTCACATGCTTGAGCGTAATTAAAGAGGAACCATTACTGTGGCACAAACGGTGTGGTCATGCAAGTTTATCATTATTGCACAAGCTAAGTGGTAAAGACTTAGTTGTTGGGTTGCCAATAGTTAAATCTTTAAACCATGGTGCTTGTGATGCATGCGTAAAAGGCAAGCAAGTGAGATCCTCATTCAAATCCAAGAAAATGGTAAGTACACAAAGTCCATTGGAGCTCATTCATATGGACTTAGGTGGCCCTGTATGAATCCAAAGTAGATCAGGTAAGAGATATGTGTTGGTCATTGTAGATGATTTTTTCTAGATACACTTGGGTTATTTTCCTTCATAGCAAAGATGAAACATTTGATGAATTTCTAACCTTTGCTAAAAAGATTCAACGAACTAGTGGTTATAAATTGAAACACTTGAGATCTGACCATGGCAAGGAGTTTGAAAACTCCAAGTTTGATGAATTTTGCAGCAACGAAGGGTTAGATCACAATTTCTCTGCTCCAAGGACACCACAACAGAATGGTGTGATTGAAAGAAAGAACCGGACCCTAGAGGACATGGCTAGAACGATGATTATTGCAAGTGGTCTTCCAAAGAACTTTTGGGCTGAAGCAGTGAACACAGCATGCTACATTATCAATCGAGTCATGCTAAGACCAATCACATTGAAGACGCCCTATGAACTTCTTAGAGGAAGAAAACCTAATATCTCTTATTTTCGTGTCTTTGGATGTAAATGTTTTGTACATAGCAATGGAAAGGACAATTAAGGAAAGTTTGATGCTAGAAGTGATGAAGCTATATTTCTAGGATATGCTTCAAATAGTAAGGCTTACCCAGTCTACAATCAACGAACAATGTGTATAGAGGAAAGTGTCCATATTATCTTTGATGAAACTAACTCCTTGCAGGAACCAAGTTATGATGATAACTTTGAAATTGGATTGACTCGACCTGAAGAGTCAAATTGTTATGATGATGAACCAATCCCAGCAGATAAAGAAAAGAAGCATGTTCCTAAAACTGAGTGCAACAGCCCGACTTCCAAGCTGCTAGCTAATCACACTTAATATATACAAATCTCAATTAACACTTTATAAACCTCGAGTTTACATTTATTCGCAGCGAAAATATAACCTATAAGAATAATCATGTACCTGTGGGATTATGACCTCACAAAAACATCTTAAGTTAGAAATACATCTATATCAAATGATCAAACCGGATCTCCGAAATAATATAATAATACACCATACGAATTCTCTCCAATTAAACTATATAATCTCCACCGTAGGTCATCCGCAAAACATCTCTTATAACATTCATGGTCCTTACCCACAACAGAGCTAGCTTTAACATTTCCTGCAAAAATCACTAATATCGAACGCTGCCCCCACCAGGTTAGGTTCCAAGAACAAAATCACTGAAACTGAGTACACACTGTCCAACCAAAAATCTTTTTGGTGGCTTAAAATGTATTTACGTAGTTACGAGACATTTAAAATCAAGATACAAAATAAAGTCATAATGAAAGAATAATATAACAATTACTTGTACATAGTTCACAATGTTACTTGTATAAAATAAAAATACAAGTACCTCACAAAATAATAGTGTATGCTTTCAATTAGAGGAACCATAAAAATTTCCTATGATTCAATAAGATCTTGCAAAAGCAACTCAAATCTGACATGCCAAGGCATAGAAATATCTCCCACTTTTCTATTTCAAATATAATAATCATTAATCCAAATATGTATAACATAGGTCACTCCTTTCATTGCATTCCTAACGAGTTTCTTAGTATATCATTTCCATATTAAACGCATGAATTCCATAAACTTGGGTGAGTAAACATTACCTTCGAAATAAAGTTTGAACTACCTTTCCATGAAACCAATTGTGTATTCAAATACATATTCTATTTTCTTTCAGAAATCATAAGAAATTAGATTATACTGGGGAAGAGAACACTAATAGAGTTGCCATCCAGGCGAATTCTCTAAGCTTTTACAAGGGATGTCTCCCTCTTCCGTTATGTACTGCTTGCAAGACTTTTCAGGACATGTTCCCAGAATACAGAATACAGAATACAGAATACAGAATACAAAATACAGAATATGCAGAATACAGAATGTTGTTCATCACTGCTCTAGCAGCTTTTTCCCCTCACAAAAACATAATTCATAATTCAGTATTTTCTAAAACTTTATTCATACTTTTCGAGTCAAATATATCAAAAGCCCATAACATAATTGCATCAGAGTATTTCATATACAAACTCAAATTGGTATATAAACCCAGCATACTCGAGTTTCCGAAATCATAAATCAACCCTCTATAAAATCCATTTGACAAAAATTACTTATATACAGACTTTAAAAGAAATATGATTCAATTCTATAAGTTTATTATAATTATAGTCCAAAATATAACTTATTAATCAGAGTCCCAAATTGGAATGTAAGTCTTATATACTTTATACTTTTATTACAAAATTTATGTATTGAGAAATATGTTTTCCCATTAATCTTACTAAACAACCTATACAACTCATAATCGGAGCAAATTTCGTTGTTCGTACTCATACTAAATATAATATTCTTGTCATCTTCCAGTAGAACATTATTCGTTTTGAATAATTGTTATAAAGTTAAAATATAATAACATCAATTTGTAAATCGCTCCTATCCATATATTCAAAATTCATATCATATACCCGAAGCTTATTATGTAAAACATCTTATAACCCATTTCTGTAATTTAGGTGAAAGCTTGTAACTTGTAAAGTTCAGATTATATAAGTATATTTAATACTTCCACTAACAAGACCTGATGGTTAATCCCATAAGTTAATGGTTGAACCCTTCATACTTGAACTTTCGAACTCCTGGTAACTCAACTAGTTTAATATCCGGAAACAACTTTATTACCTTAAGTCCAATATCTCACAAATATTATTTGTATTTCCAACTTTATCCCCTCTTCTTGTCTCAATCATTTGTTTGAACTTTGTAATCCCAATTATATCAACTGAAACCTAAATTCATCCTAGATTTATATTTCAATCATTATTAAATCATAGCACTTGTTTTTCCAATACTCTATCATAAGTGATAAGCGATTGGCATTACCCTAACCTCCCTTTTCTTTAACCTTACTCCTCCAGTTATTAGAAAATGAAACATCTAGTCCCTATTATATATCCTAGTTCGATACTTCTAATATAAGATTCCCACTCTAGATATAGCTTCTCACGACTTTAAGTCATACAATTTCATTACACTATTTTGCAACTCCCTCAAGCCATTACTTAATTCTTAGCTCTAATATCACCAATGTCAACGATCACATATCTAATCTACTTCTCAATACTTGATTTATGTCATCCACAATTTACCCCAACTTTAGTCAACTTGCCTTTAGGATCCATGAAGTTCTTGTAACAAATTCTACTAAACCCATTAAACAATGTTCAAACCTTGAAACTTACTACCATATTACGGCATTAATCGCCCAACTTAACTTCCTGACATGGCAATTTACATTGCTAAACAGATTTCCTCAATGACCGGTTTGTCTCACAAGCATTCCAACTCATATTTCTACCTTATCAACCTAATTCCAAGGATTATTTGAACTTTTCTTCCTCCCTAAAACAAATTCAAAAAGTAACATTATAAACGTACATTCAATTTAACGTTCCAAAAGATTTATTGCTAGCTCCAATAGTTATCATAAAACTCAAAGTATATAACTACATTTTCCTCGGTTCATACATTGTAGTGTACTTATCATCTCCAAAACAGTAGTTTACTTTTGAAATCTATAACCTCAACCTTTTCATGACCAATGTTATCTCAGACATACGAACTCATATTAGGATACATTCTAAAATCTTATATTACATTTAGAGCTTTCAACTCAAATCCATATTCCTCAAGCTTGGTAATTTAAGATACAATGTCATTCGCATTTCGAAATTCATATTTGAAACTCAAATCAAGAATTATTTTTCTAACATAATATGTACTACGGTTCTCCCAATAACTTGTGTGAATTAAACTCTTTATAATTTCATAAGCTTAGAACTATATATACATGAATAAGCTTATCTTCATCACTTATTTGAAGTATACTTAATCACTCAATTTCGGAAGATAGTATTTATACATATTGACAAATATATCCAAAATTCTCTCTTAATATTCATAACCAAATATTCATAACTATTTCCATTAAATTGAAACACGAGTCATTAACCGACTCAGCTCAATATCCATAAAATAGACCAAGTATGTCATAGATAAATATCCTACGTAACTTTATATTTGTCCACGATATTTAAATACCAATAATACTTCAAAGTATAATCATAATTACTCAACTCTTTATACAATCATAAACAGGCGTTGTAACTAACAAGAGAAATACAGATATCATATCACAACTTTATATTTTATATTAAAATTTCAAATAATCAGAAAATACTTTCAGCAAATAACACAATAAGTCAATCATAATCACACTTTGGTTCGTAAATCATGCGATTCGCAAAACCATGTGAAATTCCAAATTATTGTTCGAAGGTGGTAGGACATTTGTGTACCTTTACCCAACTCCGAATGCTGCTTCACTAGTACATAATCCTTGCACACTGATCAATATATAAGCTCCACAATGATTTACCATAAAACAATAATTATCATTAGTAATCACTCTCAAGCATGAATCAGACTGAACTTCCAAACATAAAATCTTTCGCTTCATTAACTAAAATCTAGGACCCATGGATCACTTTATAGCTCACAAATTTATTACCAATATCAATAAGAATCAGAAACATTCAATAAATATTCTAATTAGCTTGAACCTTATAAACTAACACCAAGTTCCTGAAACGTACATTCAATTTAACGTCCCAAAAGATTTATTGCTAGCTCCAATAGTTATCATAAAACTCAAAGTATATAACTACATTTTCCTCGGTTTATACATTGTAGTATACTTATCATCTCCAAAACAGTAGTTCACTTTTGAAATCTCTAACCTCAACATTTTCATGGCCAATGTTATCTCAGACATATTCTAATTAGCTTGAACCTTATAAACTAACACCAAGTTCCTGAATTACACAATAATTCTCCACAGCAGAATAAGCTTCTCTCTAATTAAACCTCTTTTTTTCCAAATTTTACAAAACTGATTTTGTAATGTATAAACAGAACTTCTCAATCGTCGAGCTAATCATGAAAACAAGATACTGATGTGAAATTTTTATAAACAAAAATTATCAATCTTTTAATCTTAGTCAAGTTTCAGAAGCACCATTTAGAAATTCAATTCATAACTCATCAAAAACATTGAATCAAAGAGTGCCTTAAACTTAATCTGTTTTTATTATCATACAAGGATTCAAAAATGGATTAAGAAATTCAGACAATGATGCACATAAAAATTCTGAATTTAAAAGAAAGAAGAAATAAAGTTTCTACCTTCACCAATTAGTAGTGGTTAGGAGGTTTGATGAGTTGCAAAAACACCACACAACAACCATATAAGCAAAGGAGCCAAAACTTTTAGCTATATATTAACAGAACAAGAGCATCATCGTAAGTATAAGAACGAAACCGCCATCTCGCCTCTGCACCGGCGACAACCAGCAGGTGCAGCAACACCGCCATCACGACGGTGGCACCACCAACACGCATAACAGACCCGAGGAGAGAGAAAGAGAGCAAAGTGTCACGGATGGCATTCGTCGCCCCAAAAGCATCGCTGGGCCAGCAGCGTGGGCTGGGCACTGGGCGATGGCCCGACGAGGGGCAAAATGGCACGAGGCATCTGGTGGGCCAAACGAGCTCCAAATAAGCTCAAATTTGGGGGTCCGCCATATTTTGGGCTAATAAAGATAATGGTCGAGCCAGATTTTGGATTTGAGGCCTAGAATTAGGTGATGGTGCACGGCCATATTTCGGAAATGCATGGAAGCTTCTAGAAGGGCCTAGCAAGGTCTTGGAGGTGAGCTTCTAGGCTAGGGACTTCTAGAATGTATCTAGAGTTTTCCTTGCTGTACATATATGTTGTATAGTTTCTAGAATGTACTAGGGAGTACATTGTGTAGAACCCTCCAATTGAGGAGGTGGGAACTTTCTAGAAACTAGGGGAAGGTAGGATGGAGGCCTATAAATAGGCATCCCCATTCATTTGTAGAGATGATCCAACACTTGTATTCTCTCTCGAGCAATATAAGAGCATTCTTATAAATCTTCTCTCTAGCCATCTTCCATACTTAGCCAATTTCGTAGCACACTTAGCTTAGTCAAGCTAGCCAAGCAAGCAATCGGGTGCCTTGACTTGCCTTCCGACGGGACTATGAAGCAAGTAGGCCACGTATAGCGACTAGGGAAGAGTCGGTACGTGACAAGTGGTATCAGAGCAGCGACGATCGTTGGGGCGTTGTCGTTGAAGTTGGGTGAGGCATTGGTGCTGTTGTGTGGACGAAGCATTAGTGTGGGTCGAAGTGATGGCATCGCAACCGAAGGACAGTGTTGGTGCATCAGGGGTCGTGGATGAGACCCTACGGAAGAAGAAGCAAACGACCTCGGAGCTTGATGGTCATCTTGCTAAGGTTGAGCTCGCGATGGGGGACCTTGTCGACAGCATGGGGGTTGCCGAGCAAGGCGTCGCAGAGCTCAAAACGGGTATGTCGACGCTTGAACAAGGTATCGACGGGATAGACAGCCGTGTTCAAGTGCTCGAACTAGGAGTTGGTGCAACGGCAACGAAAGCCAGGGAGGTTGCCCAACTTGTCGTGAACGAGGTGGCCGACTCAATTCGGGCAGAGTTGGCACAACTCAAGGGAACCATCATGGGGCAGCTCCAAGCCATGAAGGAGCAACTTGATTCGGTCCGGGGGGACCTGAACTCGTGCAAAGCGGACATGACGCTTTGCGGCGGCGGCCGTGGCCTGGGAGCCACGATGCGGGAAGGACCTAGGATGAAGGTCCCGGAGCCGCCAAGGTACGAGGGTAAGCGTGACCCGAAAGCTCTCGATAATTTTCTATGGAGCGTCGAGAGATATTTCGAGGCCATGCACGTGGAAGACGATGCTTCCAAAATTTGCACCGCCACCATGTATTTGTCGGACGACGCCGTCCTTTGGTGGAGGAGGCGACAAGAGGATATCAAGAAGGGGCTATGCAGCATCGCGACGTGGGACGACTTCAAGAGGGACTTGAAGAGGCAGTTCTACCCCGAGAATGCCGAGGAGCTTGCGATGAAGAAGCTACGAGGGCTAAGGCAAACGGGGGCAATTCGGGAGTACATTAGCCAGTACTCGTCGCTCATGCTCGAGATCCCCGACATGGAGGAAAAGACTCGCCTCATTTTCTTCATGGACGGTCTGCAAAGGTGGGCGGAACAAGAGTTGAGGCGACGGGGAGTCAAGACTCTTGCGGAAGCCATAGCCGTGGCGGAGTCCTTGGTCGAGATTCCGAGGGAGTCGAGACGGGACAAGGGCAAATGGGTCGAAGGGGACGACCACGAGGAGGAGGAAGCATCGCATCAACCGAGGGCCAAGTACGCGGATAGCAGCAAGGACAAGGCCCAGTCCAAGGGGGATAGTCGCGATGGAGGTAAGCAACACAAGCCACTTAAATGCTTTCTTTGCGATGGACCGCATATGGCCCGTGTATGCCCTAAGAGACTAAAGTCGAGTGCTATCATCGCAACTTTGGGAGAGGAGTCGACGACAGAAGCGTCGATGGGGGCGATGTGCTTGGGTGAGGAAGCCAAGCTCGCCAATGTACGACTCCTCAATGCATTAGATGTCGTGGAAAAGGAGCCAAAGAGGGAGGCATCCACGACAACGCAAGGGACGAGCATCAAGCAAGGAGGCAGCTTGATGGTCGTAAATGGGTCGGTGAACGAGGTTCACACTAGGGTGCTTGTCGACACGGGGGCGACTCACAATTTTCTTGCGCTGCGGGAAGCCAAGAACCTAGGTGTGAAGTTCACCAAGGTGGATGGCGAGATGAAGGCCATCAACTCGGGAGCCACGCCGGTATATGGGAGAGCGTGGAATGTTCCTGTCCGCTTGGGGAAGTAGAGAGGAAAAGTCGACTTCTTGGTAGTCGACATTGATGATGAGGACGTTGTGCTAGGCATGGAGTTCCTTAGCACCGTCATGCCATTTCGGGTAGGTGACGATATGTTATTGATCACCCACAAGGGGTGCGAGTATGACATCCGTCTCGCACAGGGCAAGGAAATGGGCGTAAGAATCTCTTCCTTGAAGGCTACGTGGGTGCTAAGGGATGAGCGTCCAAGGTCGATCAAGGGACGGATCAAAACCTCGATGTCGAGGGGTCGGCATCGAAACAAGCTCCGTTGGACGAGCAACAAGGCGAAGCATGAGAGCCACATGCAATGGACGTCAAGTGCGAGCCAAGGGGAAAAGGCGACAAGCACGAGACACGGGCAGACGGGACTTGCCCGAGGGTCAATCTTGACGAGTTCGTCAAGAATTTGGGTGGGGGAGAATGTCACGGATGGCATTCGTCGCCCCAAAAGCATCGCTGGGCCAGCAGCGTGGGCTGGCACTGGGCGATGGCCCGACGAGGGGCAAAATGGCACGAGGCATCTGGTGGGCCAAACGAGCTCCAAATAAGCTCAAATTTGGGGGTCCGCCATATTTTGGGCTAATAAAGATAATGGTCGAGCCAGATTTTGGATTTGAGGCCCAGAATCAGGTGATGGTGCACGGCCATATTTCGGGAATGCATGGAAGCTTCTAGAAGGGCCTAGCAAGGTCTTGGAGGTGAGCTTCTAGGCTAGGGACTTCTAGAATGTATCTAGAGTTTTCCTTGCTGTACATATATGTTGTATAGTTTCTAGAATGTACTAGGGAGTACATTGTGTAGAACCCTCCAATTGAGGAGGTGGGAACTTTCTAGAAACTAGGTGAAGGTAGGATGGAGGCCTATAAATAGGCATTGTAACACCCCGATAATTCTCTCTTTTCAGAAATACCTTTATAATACAAAACTTAGAGAATTACCCAAGTATTATCGCCCGTGTGATAACGTATCGGCTTATTCAGAATTTTGCAGCGGAAAACATCAAACCAAACTTTATAAATAATAAATTAAGTACTTCAAAAACAAACCACTTTATGAAAGTCTATCAAACCAACTTATAATAACATTCTCTGACTAATGCAGAACAAAATAAAACTAAATTTACACAAGCTCTCCATTCCCAGATTCCCAATGATGCTACATCTGCGAACCTGTAAATGTCAATGCTCTAGAAATGCTGCTCGCCAAAATTGGGTCATCACAGGATCAATAAAGCAAAGCCATGATCAACACACACAACAAAGCACGTAATCAGCAAAGCTGAGTACTACATATCAATGCATAAAACAATCCTAATCATGATACTAAGGAATAATAACAGAGCTAAATAATAATACAACAATATAACATTCTGCAGATAACTTCTCTTGAACTAAACTTTAAATCAACTTTTATTATATTAAATGGAATAGTTATTGGACCGAGTTGTCGACTAAAAACCAGTCTTCACCTAGGAAGACGAAATACGGCGCGACTCCGTATTCCATAATGACTGCGATATCGAGGGACCTTTAAATAAAAAGAGGAATGGTGATCAATCCAATTCCCGGAAAAAAGCCATGGCTCGCTCACCATGTACCCCAACTCCGATTGTCCAACTTCAGACGTGCACAAGTCTAAAGTTTATTACTATCCAAGTTACACTTTACGTGATTTACAATTTATTACTTGTTATGACACACATACAAGCAACACATAATATAATTCAACATTCACAATTAAACTTCTTTTATCTTAGGATTAAATAAGTGATCACACAACTTACAATCCAAGATTACTTTCTTTAATTCCAACCTTTCTTACTTTGTTGAACCTAGCCAACAATCAATCTTACCTTTCAAGGCATAACTTGTCAACTTACCAAATAAGGCCCACAAGTCCTCATAAAGTAGTGAAATACAAAAAGGGAACAACGATCAAACATGATCCAATACTAATAAATATATTAATTCCCCCATGTGAATTAATAAATAAAGTTCCCAATCCAATTAACATGCTTGCATCAATATTCCATACAAACATGATATTCTACTCATAATCAAATATTATAATCAACATGTTTGCACACAGGGCATAAAACATGCAAAATCCATCATAATAAATATCATACACGAACTCAACATAGTTCCTATACATGATACTATATAATTCTCCTTTATAACATCATGATACTATCTCAATCATCACATAGGTATGTACGTACCTTGTGTAAACTAGTCGATCGGCCACTTTAAACCTTTAAAAGTCGCCTACGGAATACTCTCCGCCTAGAAATCAAATATGACTAAGATCAATACTCTTTAAATAAAAAGACAGCAACTTTAAAATATTTAAAAACCCCCTTAAACATATTCAAAAGTTGATTTTACTATCAAAACTTCCATTACTTTTAATTCCTAGCATAGTACTACCATACTAGTAATTAAAATTCTTAAAACTCTCTAAATAAAATGCTTTCCGAAATTCCAGCAACTTATAAAATCATAAAACCTTCTTTAAACCCTCTTAAACATGTTTAAAATCATAAATTAAATTAATCTCATAGTATTTAATATGCTACTATGGTTTTCTAATCATTAACACCCTAAAAATCCATGCTTTAATTATTAAAACTTAAATCTAACAATAATAAACAAATCCGAATTTTTATTCTTATAATATAATATATATATGAATCAAGATTATTCATTAAAACAGTAAATTAACATTGATAATCATGATTAACATTAAAATAAAGCATAAAAACATAGTCTTTAATGGAAAACTTGAGGAAAAGGAAAGAATTAAACCAACTCAAGATACAAAGAGGATGCGCCGGCCAAGGAAGGTATTGGTGGCAGCAGCGGCGGTCCACGGTGGTCAATGGCGGCGGCGGTGACGTTTCTTAGCGAAGAAGAAAGCGTTACTTGAAGAAGAAGAAACAAAAACTTGAGAGGAAGAAGAAAAGAAAAATCACGTGGAAGAGGAGAGAGAGAGGGCCGAAATTTTTGAGAGAATGAGTGAGGAAAATAATTTGTGTAGGGTAAAATAATTGGGCTTAGGGTATTTATAGGTAGGGTTTTTTCTTTTTGGGGCTTAGGAAAAGGAGTTTAAGTTTAAATAGGATTCGATGATAACTAGGATTGATGAATGAGGACTCCTAGTATCAATATAACTCCTCTTTCCTAATCTACTTAGAATTTGGATTCCTCAAGTCCATTAGACTTCTTTTCTAAATCAAATTCATATTTCAAACCTTTTTCAAAGCATGATTAATTAAAATATTTTCAACTCCTTAAATCCTTAAAATAATTTCATTTGACTTTCAAAAATAGTCAACCTACTTTAATAATAAAAATCATTTGAACTAAAATATAAATATATAAATGATAAAATATATTTATAAAATCCTTTAAAATTATGGGGGATTACAGTCTACCCCCCTTAAAAGAAGTTTCGTCCCGAAACTTGACACGAAAAACTCACATATTTTTCAAAACTTGAACTCGACCTTTCAAAAGTTTACAAAGAATTGTGCCACTTGTGCACACTTTTGCTAACTTAAAACACTTGTGTTACTTAAGAACACACTTTCTTATGCGAAGAGTCTACTTCTTTAGCACTAACATGTGCAAATTACTCAACATAGGCATACATATGCATAAAAATCTCATAAAAATGGACCAAAAAGCGCGAAATTTTTCGCATTCTATCCCCTTAAAGAAAACGAGTTACGCCCTCGTAACTCACCTCAAGGAACAGATCTGGATACTTCTTTTTCATCTCATCTTCGGCTTCCCACGTTGCCTCCTCGGATTCGTGGTTAGACCAAAGTACTTTCACGATGTAGACATCCTTATTGCGTGTACTACGCACTTTTCCGTCGAGAATCCCGACGGGCCTTTCCTCATATGTGAGGCTACTATCGATCCGAATTCGTTCGGGCTCTAGGACATGACGTTCATCGGGAATATAGCGCTTAAGTTGAGAAATATGGAACACATCATGCATCTTCTCAAACTCCATCGGCAATGCCAATCAGAGGGCAACTTTCCCATTCGCTCCGGAATCTCATATGGGCCTACATATTTAGCGCTTAACTTGCCCTTTTTCCCAAATCGCATGACTCCTTTAGTGGGTGATACTTTCAAGAACACTTTATCACCTATAGCAAACTCATCTTCACGTCTTTTCAAGTCAGCATAACTCTTCTGACGATCTTGCGCAGCTTGAATTCTAGCCTGAATCGGTCGACATTCCTAACGTCTCCTCAATAAACTCTGTCCCCAAGACTATATTTTCACTAAAGTCATTCCAACAAATGGGGCTTCTACATTTCCGTCCATATAAGGCCTCAAACGGTGCCATCTTAATGCTCGCATGGTAACTATTGTTATACGAAAACTCAATCAGGTCCAATTGGTCCTCCCAACTACCTTGAAAATCAATAGCACACGCTCTCAACATATCCTCCATCGTCTGGTTAGTCCTCTCAGTCTGACCATCAGTCGCAGGGTGAAAGGCTGTACTCATCTTCAATGTTGTCCCAAGATTTAATTGGACCTTCTTCCAAAATTTAGAAAGGAATCTAGAGTCACGATCAGAAATGATATCCTTTGGAACTCCATGCAGTCTCACCACATGCTTAACATATGACTTGGCTAGTTGCTTCTTCTTCCATGTCTCCTTGATTGGTATGAAAACAGTCGACTTTGTCGGGCGGTCCACAATAACCCAAATAGTATCATTACCACTCCTTGTTCTAGGCAAAGCGATTCAAAATCCATCGATATGGAATCCCACTTCCATCCCGAACCTCTAATGGTTGAACTTTCCCCATGGGTCGCTTGTGATCTATCTTCACCTTCGACGGGGTTAGGCACTTAGACACATACTCGGCCTACCTCTCGCTTCATGTTTGGCCACCAATAGATCCGCTTAAGGTCCTTATACGGCTTGTCACCCCCGGGGTGCACGCAGTACGGCGTATTATGACCCTCATCCATAAGACGTCTCTTAATCTCGCCACCCTTTTGTGGTACACACCACCTACCCTTGAACCTCGACTACCATCATCATGAATCTTGAAATCACTTTCCTTGCCCTGACCCATCTTCTCCTTAATCTTCTCTAAGTGCTCATCCCCAACTTGACCCTCTTTGATCTCGTCTAGAATTGACAATCCCAATGATAAAGCACTCAACCTTGCCTCGATCTCCCCAGGATTTAAAATTTCTAGGCTAAGCCTTTGCATATCTCGACACAACTCCTCGGGAACTATCAAGGCGTTCATGCTATGACTCGACTTCCTACACAAGGGGCATCGCCGACTACATTTGCTTTCCCTTCATGGTATTGGATGTCTAAATCATAATCCTTTATCAACTCTAGCCATCTCCTCTGCCTCATATTAAGGTCTTTCTGGGTAAAGATGTACTTCAAGCTCTTATGGTCTGTGAATATCTTGCAAGTCACCCCATACAAGTAGTGCCTCCAAATCTTCAAAGCGAACACAATGGCAGCTAACTCTAGGTCATGGGTAGGGTAATTAGCCTCATAAGGTTTCAACTGACGCGACGCATACGCAATCACCTTCCCATTCTGTTGTAACACGCATCCCAAACCATTCTTCGAAGCATCACTATATACCTCAAATCCCTCATTCCCATCAGGTAGGGTCAAAACAGGCGCGGAGGTTAAACGATCCTTCAAAATCTGAAAGGCTTCCTCGCACTTCTCACTCCACTCGAATTTTGACTCTTTTTTCATCAAATTGGTCATAGGTCTTGCTATCTTCGAGAAATCTCTCACAAATCTTCTGTAATAACCCGCTAGACCTAAGAAACTTCGGATATCAGACACATTCTTCGGAGTTGGCCACTCACTCACAGCTTGAATCTTAGCAGGATCTACAGAGACTCCTTCCTTAGACACATAGTGACCCAAAAATGCTACCTTCTCCAAACGAAACTCACACTTAGAGAACTTGGCATACAATTGATTCTTCCTAAGCGTCTCCAATATGATCCTCAAATGCTCATCATGCTCCTTCTCGTTCCTCGAATAGATCAGGATATCATCAATGAATACGACCACAAATTTATCTAAGAACTCATGGAAAATCCTATTCATTAAGTCCATAAATATGGCAGGTGCATTGGTTAACCCAAAAGGCATTACAGTGAACTCATAATGACCATAACGAGTCCTAAATGCAGTCTTAGGTATATCCTTGTCGGCTACTCTCAACTGGTGATACCCCGAACGCAAATCAATCTTCGAGAACACGCTCGCTCCATTTAATTGGTCAAATAGGTCGTCGATTCTAGGCAAAGGGTACTTATTCTTGATGGTTACGTTATTCAATTCCCTATAATCAATACACAACCTCATACTCCCATCTTTCTTCTTGACAAATAACACAGGAGCTCCCCAAGGTGATGCACTAGGTCTAATATAACCCTTATCGAACAATTCTTGCAACTGCGCCTTCAACTCACTCATTTCCGGAGGTGCCATTCTATAAGGTGCCTTAGATATAGGAGCAGTTCCAGGAACTAAGTCTATGGTAAACTCAACAGCTCTCGCAGGTGGCATACCTGAAATCTCACTTGGAAACACATCCATAAACTCGTTCACAATCGGAACATCTTCAATACTTACCCCAACCTCTTTACCCACATCTTGCACACTACAGAAATACAACTCACACCCCTTCTTCATCAACTTTTTCACTTGCATTGCGGAGATAACCCCAAAACTCTTGGACTTCCCAAAACGTCTATACGAAGTCAGCTTACCCAAAGGATTCCTTAAAGTTACTTTCTGAACTTCACAGTCTATCTTGGCCTTGTATAAACTTAGCCAATCCATTCCCAGAATTACATCTAGGTCTCCTAGATTAAACTCTATCAAGTCAGAAGGAAAAACACAGTCTCCTATCTTTAGAGGCAAGTTTCTAAACATCTTGGTACACCTTATGGTCTCACCAGTAGGTATACTAACAGGCAAATTAATCACTTCAAAATCTATTAACCCCAGACCTTTAATAACAGACGACGAGACAAAAGAATAAGTCGCCCCCGAATCAAATAACGCTTTAACTAGCACGGTGTTAATAGAAAAAGTACCAGACACTACATCGGCAGATCGATCAGCTTCATTTCGACTCATCACGAACAGTTTTCCCGGAGCCTTGTTCTGGTTGTTCTCACTTGCGAGGCTTGATATAGCTTCCTTGATTGTTACGTGCCCCTGCAGGTCCGAACCCCGATTTCTGGGCCGGTTAAATCCAGGCCTCACTTGGTTACTACCCCCATGCCATTTTGCTCCTTCTTTTGCTTAGCAAAGCACTCATACTCCCTATGGCCCTTCTTACGGCGGTAGTTACGGATAACCTGGTTCCCCCCTTACAGTCTCTACCGGGGTGGTTGTTGCTACACTTCTTGCGATGATACACTCTTTCGGCTCGACCCCTATTGCGGTTATCCCGGTTGTTGTTTCCTTGGAAATTCCCATTACCATTCCTATTCTTCTTGAAATTCCCCGGTTTCCCCAAAGATTAAAGTCCTTCCTCTTCTCACCTACCACCGGATTCTTTTTATCCCGCCTCGATTGGAGTCCATAAATATGGGCGGCTCTCCCATACACGATATCTAGGGATGTAAAGGTCTCCCCTCCTAATCCCAGTTGTATCTCATCAGTCAACCCCTGCTCAAATCTCCCGAGCCTTCAACTCTGCAGTAGCTACAACCTCGAGGTGCAAACCTCGACGGTGCTATGAATTTACTTGTAATACTCGAAATGGTCATACTACCCATCCTAAGATTAATGAATTCCTGGGCCTTACGCTTCCTCATAAATGCGGGGTAAAACTTCCCCCTCAAGGCGGTCACAAAAGCCTCCCAATTGAACCCTTCTCTAGCACTCAGTCTAACTCCATTCCTCCCTCCACCATAAATCGGCCTCATCCTTAAGGTACAACACACCCTGACCAATTCTCGGATTTTCAGGGCAGTTTACAACCTCAAAAAGTTTCTCAAACTCCCTAATCCAGTTTTCTAGGAAGGTAGGGTCAGCTTGCCCCTTATAGTATGGTGGCTTAACCTTAGCTAGCCTTTCGAACATATCCCCGGCACTCTCAGGACGCTCAGCTCTCTCCTGAGTCAATTTCTCCGCCAAGAGGCGAATAGCGGCCGACTAGATCGTTGTTGTTAGCCATTCTACTTCCGGGACTCGTAAGTAATATAACTCTACTTTAGGTTCCAGCATAACTCACATTTCCATCTAGGAAGGCAACATTTGATTTGATCATTAAAGATCGCATCAACAGACAATTTCTCAACTAGTTCCAAGTTCGACATGAAATGTTCTCTAATGATCACATAATCATCCAGGTAAAATATATTCACATCAACATGTAAATAGAAGCAAGCAAGCAAGAATATAATTGCCTAATGAAAATAAAAAAAATAATCCCATTACGTGCCCAGAATAGATTTTTACTCACTCATATAATTAAGTAATAACTTTTATTCTTCCATAACGGGCATTTAAATGAAATAATTGTTGCTATAATATTATACCTTCCTAAAAGGAACCATGATTGTAAAAAAAATAAAACTATGCTATCACTGTTGGTCGACTAACCAACTGAATATAATATTATTTCCTCTATTGCTAAGAAGAATAATAAATAAAAATATAAACAGTAACCTAAGGTACTACATTATCATTTTTGTCCCGAAATTCTATGTATAGCTCGGGTGCGAAGATCTCATCTTCAAACTCATCTATGTCCTCATCATAATATGCGACATATCTCCTTTGTCGTTTAGATCTCCTAGAAGGTTGAGGCTCCTCGTCCTCCTCGACTCCGAATCGGTTTCGAACCTGAACCATGCCCGATAGATGTCTTTTCTAGTTTGGCCTCTAGCATGGTCGAACTCCACAATGAGCTCATCATCACTGGGTTACTTCCTCCTCATTAAAGTACGCATAGTCCAATCCAGGCTAGTATATTCATTATCAATAAGTGCAATGTCCTCATCACTTTCATCGTCACTCAGATCAATGGGGTTATAATAGCTTCCTAATCTGGCAGACATGATTAATGATCTACACCAAATAAATATATTCAATAACATTTTTAGTACTCTCCCTGTACGTAGTTCCCAACAATAACAATAAAATATACCATCAACATCATAGGCACAAAATATAACAATCAGCAGGGAAGAAATATATAAACAGTTAGCAGGGAAGAAAAATAATCATGAATAGTTAGCAGGGAAGAAATATATTAACATGCTGAACTAACTATTCAATGTAGGCATATAATATTTCTATCCTATATGCCCTTCCTATACTACCCATTCTCACAATGCAACAAGTAAAACTTTAAAGGCAATAAAAAAAATAATGCAGACACTCCTTATAATATAATAATAATTAAGTGTCTAAAAATAAAATATTTCACCATAAAAAAAACTCGAACATATTAAAAAAATTCGATAAAAAAAAAAAATTCAGCTACCTAAAAAAAATAACTTCGAAATTCAATTCTAAAAAAAAAAATATTCGGCCCCTTAAAAAAAAATTTCGGACCCTATATAAAAAAAAATTCGGTCCTCTTTAAAAAAAATATAAATATATATATATTCCTATAACAAATAAGTAGGAGCAACTCTAAGAGTTTATTCAAATAACTAGTAAGTTAATTAGGCGCCTAAAATTTTTGAAAATAACCTAAAGCTCAGATACCACTTTGTAACACCCCGATAATTCTCTCTTTTCAGAAATACCTTTATAATACAAAACTTAGAGAATTACCCAAGTATTATCGCCCGTGTGATAACGTATCGGCTTATTCAGAATTTTGCAGCGGAAAACATCAAACCAAACTTTATAAATAATAAATTAAGTACTTCAAAAACAAACCACTTTATGAAAGTCTATCAAACCAACTTATAATAACATTCTCTGACTAATGCAGAACAAAATAAAACTAAATTTACACAAGCTCTCCATTCCCAGATTCCCAATGATGCTACATCTGCGAACCTGTAAATGTCAATGCTCTAGAAATGCTGCTCGCCAAAATTGGGTCATCACAGGATCAATAAAGCAAAGCCATGATCAACACACACAACAAAGCACGTAATCAGCAAAGCTGAGTACTACATATCAATGCATAAAACAATCCTAATCATGATACTAAGGAATAATAACGAGCTAAATAATAATACAACAATATAACATTCTCGCGATAACTTCTACCGAACTAAACTTTAAATCAACTTTTATTATATTAAATGGAATAGTTATTGGACCGAGTTGTCGACTAAAAACCGAGTCTTCACCTAGGAAGACGAAATACGGGCGCGACTCCGTATTCCATAATGACTTCGCGATATCGAGGGACCTTTAAATAAAAAGAGGAATGGTGATCAATCCAATTCCCAGAAAAAGCCATGGCTCGCTCACCATGTACCCCAACTCCTGATTGTCCAACTTCAGACGTGCACAAGTCTAAAGTTTATTACTATCCAAGTTACACTTTACGTGATTTACAATTTATTACTTGTTATGACACACATACAAGCAACACATAATATAATTCAACATTCACAATTAAACTTCTTTTATCTTAGGATTAAATAAGTGATCACACAACTTACAATCCAAGATTACTTTCTTTAATTCCAACCTTTCTTACTTTGTTGAACCTAGCCAACAATCAATCTTACCTTTCAAGGCATAACTTGTCAACTTACCAAATAAGGCCCACAGTCCTCATAAAGTAGTGAAATACAAAAAAGGGAACAACGATCAAACATGATCCAATACTAATAAATATATTAATTCCCCCATGTGAATTAATAAATAAAGTTCCCAATCCAATTAACATGCTTGCATCAATATTCCATACAAACATGATATTCTACTCATAATCAAATATTATAATCAACATGTTTGCACACAGGCATAAAACATGCAAAATCCATCATAATAAATATCATACACGAACTCAACATAGTTCCTATACATGATACTATATAATTCTCCCTTTATAACATCATGATACTATCTCAATCATCACATAGGTATGTACGTACCTTGTGTAAACTAGTCGACCGGCCACTTTAAACCTTTAAAAGTCGCCTACGGAATACTCTCCGCCTAGAAATCAAATATGACTAAGATCAATACTCTTTAAATAAAAAGACAGCAACTTTAAAATATTTAAAAACCCCCTTAAACATATTCAAAAGTTGATTTTACTATCAAAACTTCCATTACTTTTAATTCCTAGCATAGTACTACCATACTAGTAATTAAAATTCTTAAAACTCTCTAAATAAAATGCTTTCGAAATTCCAGCAACTTATAAAATCATAAAACCTTCTTTAAACCCTCTTAAACATGTTTAAAATCATAAATTAAATTAATCTCATAGTATTTAATATGCTACTATGGTTTTCTAATCATTAACACCCTAAAAATCCATGCTTTAATTATTAAAACTTAAATCTAACAATAATAAACAAATCTGAATTTTTATTCTTATAATATAATATATATATGAATCAAGATTATTCATTAAAACAGTAAATTAACATTGATAATCATGATTAACATTAAAATAAAGCATAAAAACATAGTCTTTAATGGAAAACTTGAGGAAAAGGAAAGAATTAAACCAACTCAAGATACAAAGAGGATGCGCCGGCCAAGGGAAGGTATTGGTGGCAGCAGCGGCGGTCCACGGTGGTCAATGGCGGCGGCGGTGACGTTTCTTAGCGAAGAAGAAAGCGTTACTTGAAGAAGAAGAAACAAAAACTTGAGAGGAAGAAGAAAAGAAAAATCACGTGGAAGAGGAGAGAGAGAGGGCCGAAATTTTTGAGAGAATGAGTGAGGAAAATAATTTGTGTAGGGTAAAATAATTGGGCTTAGGGTATTTATAGGTAGGGTTTTTCTTTTTGGGCTTAGGAAAAGGAGTTTAAGTTTAAATAGGATTCGATGATAACTAGGATTGATGAATGAGGACTCCTAGTATCAATATAACTCCTCTTTCCTAATCTACTTAGAATTTGGATTCCTCAAGTCCATTAGACTTCTTTTCTAAATCAAATTCATATTTCAAACCTTTTTCAAAGCATGATTAATTAAAATATTTTCAACTCCTTAAATCCTTAAAATAATTTCATTTGACTTTCAAAAATAGTCAACCTACTTTAATAATAAAAATCATTTGAACTAAAATATAAATATATAAATGATAAAATATATTTATAAAATCCTTTAAAATTATGGGGGATTACAGGCATCCCCATTCAATTGTAGAGATGATCCAACACTTGTATTCTCTCTCAAGCAATATAAGAGCATTCTTATAAATCTTCTCTCTAGCCATCTTCCATACTTAGCCAATTTCGTAGCACACTTAGCTTAGCCAAGCTAGCCAAGCAAGCAATCGGGTGCCTTGACTTGCCTTCCGACGGGACTGTGAAGCAAGTAGGCCACGTATAGCGACTAGGGAAGAGTCGGTACGTGACAAAAGGGCAGCAACCTAAAATCAAAGTAAAGACGAAACACGGGAAGGATAAACCCACACAACACTTGGAGGAGCACGAACCGATCGGTGAACGTTGGTGGCTCGTGCTGAGAGACGCAGAGGAAGGAGGAGAAGGACAATGAATGAGAGTGAGAAATGGATTTGGGGGGGTTTCAATTGCTCTTTTTCTCATTTGGGTAATCTAACTTAAGAAAATTTATAACAAGACATTAGAGGGATAAGATTTCTCTAGAAATCTAAAGAATTCATGAGATTAAGAAAGAAAGATGAAAATAGATTTTATTTTTTTTATTTTATATATATATACACATAAGGGTACAAATGCCTTTTTAATTTAATAAAATCACTACTCAATTTTTCTTCCAAAAATTATAATTAGTTATACCCCCATGTTTTAACAAAATGATCTTGAAGGTCCGTTTAAGTGAATCAACTATTATAAGCCATTATTATCAGCTGCTTAAAATACGGGCTATTACACTGAGAACCCTGTGCCTGATCCTCAGGGGGAACAAGCAGCAGGAGGAACTCAGGAAGAAGAAGGAACACCTGAACCTGAAGAAGATCAAATAATTCAAACACCTCAAGAAGCACCAGAAGCAACCAAGAGATTTGATCAAAAGCCTTGGAAACACCAAAATTCTCATCCCTTAGAATTAATTATAAGTGATATTGAAAAGGTAACTCAAACGAGATCCCAAATGAAGAATTTTTGTGCTTTTCATGCTTTTCTATCTATGACAGAACCTAAGGATCATATGGAATCACTAAAAGAGGTTGATTGGATAAATGCTATGCAAGAGGAACTTAATGAGTTCCAGAGGAACAAGGTTTGGCACCTAGAGCCCAAGCCAAAGAACCAGAAAGTAATTGGACTTAAATGGGTCTTCAGGAATAAGCTTGATGAACATGGTACAGTTGTAAGGAACAAGGCCAGACTTGTAGCCAAAGGGTACAATCAACAAGAAGGTATTGATTTCGATGAAACCTTTGCTCCTGTTGCTACGATGGAAGCTATCAAAATTTTGATTGCCTTTGCAGCATTTATGGGATTTAAGTTGAACCAAATGGACGTAAAATGTGCATTTTTAAATGGTTTTTTTTACTAGAAGACGTCTATGTGGAACAACCTCCCGGATTTGAAAATCCCGATCTTCTAAATCATGTCTATAAGCTTGATAAAGCTCTCTATGGGTTAAAACAAGCTCCTTGATCTTAGTATGAAAGATTATCAAAATTCTTGCTTTCACATGACTTCATCAGAGGATAAGTTGATAGAACCCTGTTCCTTCGTTCAAGAGGAACAAACATATTAGAAGTTCAAATTTATGTCGATGATATTATATTTGGTGCTACTAATGATCTTCTATGTAAGCAATTTGCTGATCTTATGAGTAGTGAATTCGAAATGAATATGATAGGAGAATTGAACTTCTTTCTCGGTTTGCAAATCAAACAAACTGAAAGAGGAACAATGATCCATCAACAAAAGTATCCAAAGGAACTTCTGAAGAAATATGGACTGGAACAATCTAAAACCAACCACACTCCCATAGGAACAGGAACAAGGTTAGATGAAGACACAAATGGTAAGTTTGTAAATGAGAGGCAATATAGAGGTATGATCGGATCTTTACTCTACTTAACTGCAAGTAGACCTGGTATTACTTTTAGTGTTAGTTTATGTGTAAGATTCCAATCAAATCCCAAAGAATCTCACTTGACGCCTTGACGGCAGTCAAGAGAATTCATGGGTATTTGAAAGGAAGTGATGATCTATGTTTGTTCTATCCTCGTAGTGATGTCTTTGACTTGGTAAGTTATTCTGATGCGGATTATGCTAGAGACTTGGTTAATCGCAAAAGCACTTTAGGAATTATCCAGTATCTAGGAACAAGCTTAGTCTCATTGAGCTCAAAGAAGCAAAACACTGTTGCCTTGTCCACTGCAGATGGAGAGTATGTGGCTGCTGCTGCATGTTGTTCTTAGGTCCTATGGATCAAGCAACAGGTAAGAGACTTTAGTATTAAATTTAAGTGTGTTCCTATATACTGTGATAATACTAGTGCTATATGTATCTCCAAGGATCCAGTACATCATTCTAGGGTCAAGCATATTCATATTAGGAATCATTTCCTTAAGGACAATGTTGCAAAAGGTATTGTCAAAGTTGATTGTTGTCCAACTGAAAATCAAATTGATGACATTTTAACTAAACCTCTTCCAAGAGAAAAATTTGAAAAGATTCGCTTAGAGCTAGGGATGATCAGAATAAATTGAGTGTGTTACTTCTAATAACTCCCTTTGTTACAAATTTTACTCTAAGTGACCAGCAAATTTTATGAATTTATTCATACAATACAAAGTCAAGGTAAAGGACTCACATATGTCTTCATAATACTCCCTTTAGTGTCCACACATACATAATGAGCAAAACTTGATGAGACTTGTGTATACATACCATGATCATGTAAACTGCATGAGTTCAACTTTTCTTATTTTTTTTTTATTTTCCCGTAAATATATTCTCCACAGATTTATTTTTTCCTTCTTTATTTTTCTTTTTCTCTCTTTCATTAATTATCCACAAAATATCTTTTCCTGAAACAATGCAACGAATCACCGTAGTCTAAGTTCAAAGCCGAAAATTTAAAATACAATGGATTAAGTGGAAAGGGAAAAATTGCCATAAATCACTTCATAATCCCCCATAAATCTACCCCCTAATAAAACCCTCAATCACATCACCTCCTTTCTACACGGCACGTTTCCATTTTTACCCAAAACCATCAACATCTCAAAATCACTCATCTTCCTCAAACCTCTCCAAGCTTCAACAATGGCACCAAAGAGAAAAACCTCCGAAGAAACCAAAACCCACAAAAATTTCCCTGTCGAAAAATCTTCACCATTGGTCGAATATGATGAAAGTGACAACGAATCATCCAATTCTAATGAAGATTCATCAGGCACTCAAGAACATTCATCTGGAAAGGAAATTGTTTCTCCCAAAAAAGAAGATGAACTTGATGATGAGGAAATTGAGCAAGAAAAGGTGTTTAAGGTTCCTGCCAAACGCGGTAAGAAAACGAAATCCTCAAAAAATTTTAATAGGGTTCTGTGTTGACCTTTCTTGGTGCAAGAAAGTTAAATGGGTAAAATTTCTTGAGTGGATAAATTTTCAGAAATGGTCTAAAATAATCTGTGTAGATGAGGGTTTGTATGAAGAAGAGATGAGCGAATTTTGCTCAAAATTTGAAAATACTGATGGTTTATGCATAAGTGTTGTTCATAGTGAGTTAGTTAAATTTGATGAAAACAAGTTAAGTTGGTGGTTTGATGTACCAGCTGAAGGGTACAAGGCTTATTTTAAGGGTAAAGTAAAATTGAATGTTAATGGGGTCTCTAATAATGAAATATTGACTTTCTTTGGTGGAAATGCCTCTGACCTTTCCCTTGACCAAAAAGACCTTAGTCCCTTTAACAAACTGTTGTTTCACTAAGTCTCTGGCGTTTCATTCTTACTCGCTCCTCAAAAAGAAATCAAGCAAATCTGATGGATCTTGCCAGCATGTATTGCCTAGCCAACCACATCAAAATTAACCTTCCCTCTTTGATGATTTCCCATCTCACTCACTGCATCACACACAAAAATCGCATTGGGTATGGAAACCTTCTCACCTCAATTTTTCAAAAATGTAAAGTTAAACTTCCCTCAAAACCCTCCTTTGATCTTGAACCTGAAAACTACCTTACCAAAGACACATTAACAAGACCGAGTTTGAAAATTAAGGGAGGTATTATTGAATTTGATGTTGAGGACGAAAAGGTGAGAGGGGAATCTGGGGTCAAGAGGAAGAAGACTGAGGAACAGGGTGCTGGGGTTCCTAAAACTGTGAGGAAGAGTCAGAGACTGGCTGATACGAAGTTCCCTGGGGATCAGGGAGAGAGTGATGCTGTCATGATTGACCTGGAGGATGATCTGGTTCCTCCAGGGTCTACTTCTCGAGCTGTTGATTTTCCTTTGCTCTCTACTGCTGGTCTTACTGGATTACTCAAGGATGTTCAAGGCTCTCTGTCCCTTCTGCATTCAAGTATTCAGGGTCTGGCAGCTCGTGTTGCTCACTTGGACGTTCAACAGGAACAAGTCCTTGTTGCTGTGAAGAATGGCGAAGCAACCATCCGCGAGAAGATAGACTCAGTTGTTGCCTCCTTCACTATTCGTTCCAAGCCTTGAACCGCCCCCCTCTTCTTTTCCTTAATCTCTTAAACAATATAATTTTTGGTATTGTAACTAAACAATGGTGAATCGTTGCTACTGTTGGTTTGTTTTAGATTTGTTAATCACATCAGGTTATATTGGTCATTCTTTTGTTTCATTTCTCTTTTTCTTCTTCTCTCATTCTATCATTTTTTTTCTTGCTTTTCTTCTCTTTTTTTCATTGAACTATGCTATTGCATAATTCATGTCTCCTTGCATTTGTCTTGTTCTCGTATGATCATTTCATGTCTGTATGGCTAGTATTATTAGATATCTTGCTAGAGCTACTTTTACTTGTTCTCCCCGTTAATGTTTCACTCTTAGAGTACTGCTAGTTGCTGGATGAGTTTGATGATGACAAAAGAGGGAAATAAAGTTGGCATATAAAAATTAATTCTGGTCTACTTAGTTTCTATAGTGATGATCTTTAAAAATTTCTCGAAAATTTCTTTCTGCATTACTTCTTGTTCAAAACTTAGTATTTCTTAGTTTTTATTTTCAACATCTTAGCTCTTGATTCTTTTGCTTTGGTTTTTCCTTTATTCTTTATTTTCATTTTTATTTTCATTTTTCTTTTTGTTGATTTAATAGTTTTATTTGCCTTATATTTGCCATCATAAAAAAGGGGGAATATTATTGTATTCACTATTTTAATGATGACAAATACTTAGTTGTTTGTATAGTTTTAATTTAAGAAAAAAATATCAAATCCCAAAAATATTGTTTTGTAATTTTTACATGTTTATCTTGTGTAGAAGGATTAATGAGTTTTAATCTAATCAAGATTTTACATACTTTAGATAGCAAATACTCGAATTTATTTTTTTATGGTATGGTTAATAAATCTAGTAACTGAGAATCTTTTCTGAAAAAGATTTTATGTTATTAGATGCAAAGTTATTGCTTGTTTTGTGGGAAATAGGTTGGAATAAGCGTGGCTAAATTTGTGGGAAGAAGCGCATGATAAACGCTAACCACCTGCTGGATATTTCTACTAACGGATAGTGGAAACGGTTGCTAACATCATGGGAGTGATAGCACACGATCATGGAATATTAACGCCTACATTCTAGCTGAAGCAATCGTCGATTTCCAGTTGAAGAATCATGACCGTTGCAACAACTATTTAAGGATAAATATATGATCGATATTATACACAACTTTCAAGCATTCAAAAGCGCAAATTAACTTAGAAAGTTTTTATGTATTTTTCTTCTCATCCTCCATATCATATCATTGTAATATTTCGAGTGTTTGGGTGAGTGAAAAAATCACAAAGTGGTTGTGTAATCAAGTGAGAAAAGAGAAAGAGAGAAAGAGAAGACTTCGAGTGAAGTCAAGTGAGTTCACCAGTTCAAGGGGAACTGGCTGACTGGGAACAAGTTCCGAGAGGAACTGAGTTAGGTCCAAAAATAAGTTGTATGAAAGTGTCATTTGGCCTATTTTAATAAGAGAAGTATTGAGTTAAAATCCCTTGTGGTCAAGGTTTTTCTTCCTATTGGGCCTAGGAACTTTTCCTTGTAAGTTAAATATTGTGTGTCTTTTTCTCATGTCTTTAAAGTTAGTTTAATTCCGCAAAATTGTTTAAAATTCCCCACAACTACAATTCACCCCCCTCTTGTAGTTGATCTAGTGGTCATATTAGAATAACAGGTAGGCATGGGTTGAAGAACATCTGGCTTTGGGTTAGGGTGCCCACTTTTCTGGGATATCCTTTCCGGTATCAGGCTCCTTTTCACCGGACTTGGCCACGTGCATTGGATACTGTCTACTGCTGAGATCTAACCCCTCATAAGCACATTACTTATGATCACTCAATGGTGTTAGGCAAACTACCCCTGCACTCCGAAAGTTTTTAGGCTCGTTACCGGGCGTCTGGCTTCCCAATTTTAAATATTTCTCTCAAGATGAGAGAGTGTAGGATCTAGCTGGTTGAGCCCTATTTTAGACAAATGTAGGTCTCTTACTTTTCCTCTGCAATTACCATCTCTGATAACTTTTGTCTTCTTTTGTTTCTTCTCAGAGTTGACTGGTTTTACTTTTTCTGTTTCAGCATCGGCCCACAACTTTTTGGTTGACCAGCCCATTTGGGAAGACCACTACATATCCCATGACTTGCCTGTGGTTAAGCGAGGCCCTAACGATCCTCGTGGGGGGACTTGGTTTTCCCTTCTAGGGCTTCCTGAACTGCCTTCTAACTTGGAAGCTCGCACTTTGGGGGTTGCCCCTATTAAGGCCGACTCTCCTCCTTCTTCTGCTACTTTCCCTCCACGGTTCGAGACTTGGAGGTGGTTTGTCGTGGGGAGTTCGAGCGAGGTTTCTCCTTCCCCTGTCATGGAGAAGCATTCAAGCCAGTCTGCTTCGCCATCTGCCACCGAGTCTGAGAGGACTTCTAAGACTTCATTTGAGGACGCTTCTCAGCTGAAGAGGCTAAAGATAGTGGGGCCACCCCTACCTCATACTTTGGAGGAGGCTTTAGCTGCTTTGGCTCTCGTCGCTGATGAGAGGGAGAGCTTGATGGACAGGGTGTCAATTGTCCTAGAGCAGCATGATAGGCTTCTTTGCATTATTGAAGAGAAGGATCGTCAGCTAGACGACCTTCATCGGCAGATTCGGGAGGGAAGGCTCAATAACTTTGTATTTTAGTAGTTATTTTCTAATATACGGATGTGCATGCTCTTAAGGTTGTGTCTTCTTTTCTTTTAGAATATGAGGAGAACTTTTTCGAAATAGAATATGTTATTTATTGGATTCCTTCCTTGGTGTGGTGGTACCTATACGTTCCCCCCAGTTCATATGCTTTGTTATCTTAAGCAAAGGGTGTGAACTTTGAAATGCTTCATCCGCTTTTTGAGTTTTTATCTTGCCTGACTTGGTCAGACAGGTTTTGTAAATCTGCACCAAGTGTTTATTAGCTAAGCCTCAACAGAGCACATGGGTTTTTGATGGCAAATTCACCCTGCCTGACTTCATCGGACATGTTTTGCAAATTTGCACCATGTGTGTGCTTGGCTTACCCGCAGTCATAGCACTTCGATTTTTATTGACAAATTCATCCTGCTTGACTTGATCAGACAGGTTTTGCAAATTTGCACCAAGTGTCTACCATGCTTAGCCGTGGTCAGAACACTTGGGTTTTATTGACAAGTTCACCTAATCTGATTTGAAGACATATCTTGCAAATTTACACCAATTGTACATTGGGCTTAACCGCGGTTAAAGCACTTGGGTTTTTGTTGGCAAATTCACCCTGCCTGACTTGATCAGACAGGTTTTGCGAATTTGCAGCAAGTGTTAGCTTTAGCCGTGGTGACAACACTTGGTTTTTGTTGACAAATTCACCATACATGACTTGATTATATGGGTTTTGCAAATTTGCACCAAGTGTCTGTTGCGCTTAGCCGCGGTCAGAGCACTTGGGTTTTTATTGACAAATTCACCCTGCCTGACTAAATCAGACGGGTTTTTCCATATCTGCACCAAGTGTTTGATGGGCTTAGCTTCGGTCAGAGCGCTTGGATATTCATTGACAAATTCACCATGCTTGACTTGACCAAATAAGTTTTGCAAATTTGTACCAAGTGTATGTTGGGCTTAGCGGTGGTTAAAGCACTTTGGTTTTTATTGATAATTTTTACACTGTTTGACTTGATCGGATAGGTTTCGTAAATTTGCAACAAGTGTCTGCTGGGCTTAACCACAATTAGAGCGCTTGGGTTTTCATCAACAAATTCACCTTGCCTAACTTGATCAAACAAGTTTTGTGAATTTACACTAAGTGTCTGCTGGGCTTAGTCGCGATCAGAGTACTTGGGTTTTTATCGACAAATTCACCCTGCCTGACTTGATCACGTAAGCTTTGCGAATTTGCACCAAGTGTCTGCTGGGCTTAGCCTCGTTCAAAGCACTAGGGTTTTGAGCTTATGTCGAAAAGACGCACGTTTGCAGACAAAGGGTGCCTCATAGGGCTTCTTATTTAAAACTGCTTCGATGCAATTGCCCTACACAAACACTTGTAGAGAACTGACGATTTGCGTCGGTCCAGACCCCCATTTGCTTCGGTTCCGGGTTCAACGCTACTGGTTTAGACGCGAATTGCCCACAAGGAAATTACTATGATTCGAGGTTCGACGCAAATTTAGTGCCATTTGCGTCGGATGGAGGCCATGTTCCGACGCAAATTATAATAAAATGATTGATGAAAGAAAAGGGATTTGCGTCAAATGGAGGGCATTACGCGACTCAAATTGTCATTGTTTTATTAAACAAATATATCAATGCATACACATCTTTCACAGTCAATACATACGCATATATCAATACATACACATCTTTCAATCTTTAACCTCGGATTTTCCTTCTTGAAACCCAAATTCATGTTCACCAGTTTGGTGTTGAAACTTTCGACTAAACAAGAAAATTACAGACCAGTATGCATTGTAGAAGAAGAATATTAAATGACATTGAACCAAATCAAATCAGATGAAGAAACAGTAGAAGAAGTTGGTGAACCAGTAATCATTGTGGTATTAAATGACATTGAACCAAATTAAAATAATCCCAAGTTCTTCCTAATCCAATTATCACATTCAATGGCTGCAAATCCGGCTAACTCTCTTCCTGCAACCATGAAAGCGAAGAATATGAAACCCTCCAATTAGTGTATCATTAGAAAATTAAAGCAATGTCATACTTGATCTGTAAAAAGGAGGAGAACAACATAAAATACCCATTTCATAGAAAATGCATCGAGCTGGAGGCATGCAGTGAAAAAGAGAAGATAAGTGACCTATGGTTGTGGAAACGGCCAACTTTGTTGGCGTAAAGAGGAATTTACAACACCATAAAGTAGCCATTACAACCGCCACCATTGACGTGGCCCTTGATTTCTCCATTTTTCGACCAATATCTCCTTCCAATCAGATAGTGAAGTCGCAGAATTTGATGAGAGAAGAAGAAGTGACGATCTAATGAAGGAAAGGAGAAAGAAAATACAGAGGGAGTGGGGGTTAATTTTGACTTGGAGGGCGGTTCGTCGAACATCGAAACCGATTTCAAGTGAGATGAGGCGACTTTAATTTGAAGAGGATTGAAGGAAGGTGAGGAACAGGAGAAGAAAAGATGAACCCGAGAGACAAAATGAGAAGTTGAGGTTAGGATTTCACTTACAACAATAGCAAATAAAGGTAAAGTAAGATACCACAACGATGCTTTTTACGGGCTATTCAATGTGCGTCGGTAGAAGAGTACAATGCAACGCACTTAACCAAGCAATTGGCATCAGTGTTTCTCTAAGATCCGACGCAAATCACTAATTTAACTTAAGTTGCCTCGGCTATTGATGAATGCCCGACGCAAATATTGTTGTGAATGAAAATTTTGAAGCATCTACGTTGGTCTTTGGAGAGTTCGATGCAAATAAACATACGCAAATCAACATACTTCTACTAGTGAAAATATTTTTTGAGGATTTGAGCATTCCAGGTTGTCATGGATCTTATCTTTTTGCGTTGTTGCTGAATTGCTCAACACGAGGTCCCCAACCTAATGGCTCTGGCCTTTAATTTACTCGTCTATTATAGAAGATATTGGCTTGGTATGCTGCTAGCCGAGTTTGAGCCTGATCTCGGCATTCGGATAGTAGATCCAAGGAGAGTTTTAAAGATTTGTCGTTGAAATCTTCTTAGAACAATTGGATCCGGATGCTTTGGACCCTAATATCTACTGGCATGACAGCTTTGGTCCCATACACTAAGTTAAGGGGAGTCTGCCCCGTGGACTCTTTCATCGTATTCCGTAGTGACCAGAGTGTATCATGAATTTTCTCTAGCCATTTGCTCTTCTGATCCTCCAGCTTCTTTTGTAGGCCATAGAGGATCTGTTTGTTTGTTGTTGCTCGTTGAATCGTGGGTTACAAACGGACGCATATGCAAATTTGATCCCGAATACATCTAACCACTCTTGTAGTGGAAGGTTGTCAAACAATTTCCCATGGTCGAATACTAACGCCCTAGGCAGACTATACTAGGTGATGACGCCCTACCAAATAAAGCATCTTAACGCTTATCTCTAATATGTTGGATAATGCCTTAGCTTCGATCCACTTACTGAAGCAATCCACCCCCAACATAAGGTTCTTAAGCTGACTGACTAGATAACCATCCTTGTCATCAGGGGAACCAGTAAACAACCGCTCCTGGATATCTTAAGCAGTGATTCCCATGATGACTAGCCAGTTATCCTTAGAGTAGACACACATTCCTTCTCTAGGAATTCCTAGTGCCTTAGCCAGATCAGATTTAGACAATATTAGCACAAAACCATCAACTACTATTTTACCAGACCATCAGCTTTAGCAAGCAGACTCTCATAAAACTGAGCCATGACAGATTGATAAACATTCTTACTATTAGAAAATAAACCCAACCACTTTTGAAAACCATACATCTCTTTCAATTCAAATAGAAATCATTGATTTAACCAACCACTAGGACAAATAAACCCATAGTATGATACGCTCACTCAAATCATACAAACATTCATGCATAGAAGAAGCAATAGATTTACCTTTCTTAGCTTTCCCCAAATCAGATGGAAGAACATCGACCAACATCTTCCTTTTCTTGTCCTTCTTTTTCTCCTTGTGCTCCTCCATAGGCTCCTCATCATTAGTTTCTTCTTCAACAAATTTTACAGCAGGGGCATTATTCTTTGGCTTAGCAGTAAAAACAGTGATTTTAGGTTTTGAAGAGGGAGATTTGGTGTGTTTGGCTTTACCTGATTTTCCAGTAGTGGACTTCTAAACCACTTTCTTTGTAATCCTAGAAATTTCTAGGTTTGAATTAGTCGAGGTTTCAGGTTGCACAAACTTCTTAGTCATTTCCTTCACTTTCTTCTCCTTTGGAAGAGAGGGTTTTTGGTTCGTCCTTGTAGACACAAAATTGTGTCTCCCCATTTCTTGATAATTAATTTTTAAGGGATATTTCGAAAATCAGACTTTTATACCTAAAGATAGCTGATGTTGGTTTCAAAGGATAGACTTCACCAAAGGATAAAAAAGAATCATAAAACAATAAAAAAAACGGCCAGAAAGCTAGTGTGCGCGACATTTGGATGTGCGTCAAGCGCACAGGCTATGCGCCTTGCGCACAGTTTTTCCTTATCTTTTCGCGATTTTTTTGGTTTCCTTTGCTTATAAGTAGCTCGTTTCCTCGAACGACTTTCACAATGCTTTCCTACTACTTCTTGTAATGAATTCCAACCCTCCTCACGTGCTGACATACACCCGTCGCAAGAAAAAGGGAAAGGCAACAGCAAACTCAGGATAGCAAGGGCAAATCAGTCAAGTAGGCAAAAATAATATTTCATCATAATTGTGGGGAGATAGTGGCTGATGTAACTAGAGTTTGTTAGAAAAAGGGAGTAATTGGCTAGAGAGAGAAAATGTTAACTTGTATATAGAGAGGAGGTTGAGTGGTGGAAAGGCAGGAAATACTGGAGTGTTTTTGTAGTTTGTCTTGGGAGAGAACTGAGCCTCTCGAAAGCTCAGAGGTTACCTTCAACTATCAATCAAATTACTCTTGCTGCATCTTACTCGTTCTCTATAATTTTGTCTTGCTTGTTGTTTGAGGGACTGGGCATGAGCATTTCACTTGGTATCAGAGCATCTTTGATCCATGGCACTGACAAACACCTCGCAACGTTTGGACTCCCTTGAAGAAAGGTTTTCCTCTCTGGAAAACTTTGTTTCAGAGATTGTTGCTAAGGCGGTAGATAGTGTTGTGGTGGCTTTAAAACAGTCCCTGGTTGATCAGATCTCGGCGGATCAAATAGAAGCTTCTAAGTAAAATGCGGCGGAGTTTCAGTTGGGTGAGAGGCTGGAGGGTCGGTTCAACCGATCCCGGGAAGATCATGAGATGGCTATTCGAATGATGAGAGAAAATCGAGAGAAGTTTCAAAGGGAGGTGCGTTTGGAGACCCAACACAACCATGTTGTACAACCTGAACACCCGGAGAATAGTAGGAACAGGGAGGAGAATTTCGCAAGATTTACTATGGGAGAACTGGGATAGGGTGAATTTGTCGGGGGAGACGGAGGAATTCCTTTAAGGGGACTTAATTTCAGTGGTGGCGGCTCAGGTGGTGGGCTGGTGGAACAGATGGTTCGAGCGGAGGATCTAACGGCGGTGGAAGTTGGCGTTATAGAAAGCTGGACATGCCGATCTTTGACGGTAGTGATCAGGATGGGTGGATCTTAAGGGCGAAGCGGTATTTTTCATTTTATCGGTTACAAGAGGGGGAGAAACTAGAAGCAGTAGTGGTTTCTATGGAGGGAGACGCACTCCGGTGGTATCAATGGGAGCATAAGCGGCACCCCAACCGTTTATGGGCAGATCTGAAGCTTTTTGTGCTACACCAATTCCGATCGACCAACACTAGAACCCTTTATGAGCAGTGGCTTGCTACCACACAGACGGCGACGGTGGAGGAGTACCGCCGAAAATTAATAGTGATGGCAGCACCCCTAGATGGAATTCTAGACGATATTCTCCTGGTAAGTTTGTCAACGGGTCGAATGAGGATATTAAACAGGAGATCAGGGTACGTAATTCGTTGAACCTGAAAGATGCCATGGAATTGGCAGGTCAGGTCGAAGAAAGGAATAGGGTTTGCGGGTTCAGAAGGGCAAACCCTTCTACAATGAGAATTGGATCTTATGCGAGTTATAACAAAAGTCCATCAGTGGCCACTTCTTATTTCGGTAGTCAGGCCTAAAACGTAGTTAGCAAAGGCTGGACCACAGGCCCAAGCGAGTCTCAGGGCTCAATTACTTCACCTAAGTCAGTAGGAGGCTCCACTAAAACTCATGGAGATGTGCGACGATTATCTGAGAAGGAATTTCAAGAGCGACGAGCCAAGGGGCTTTGCTTTAAATGTGACGAGAAGTGGCAGTAGGCCACGGTGCCGGAGAAAGGAATTAAGTGTCCTACTCATGGATGGTGATGATGAATTATACCCAGAATCTGAAGGCCAGGGCAGCAAACCTCCATTATCTCCCACCGAAGAAACGACAACTGATGTATCGTTAAATGCTGTTATTGGTTTATCTAGTCTTAAAACCATGAAATTATTGGGAATGATTGGGGAGCATCAGGTAATTGTTATGATTGATCCGGGGGCAACTCATAATTTTATTTCACTAGAGACCGTGAAGAAATTAGGATTCAAGTGACGGAGTCAAGTGGGTTTGGTGTTTCTTTAGGGAATGGCGAGGCGGTGCGTGGCAGTGGGATTTGTGAAGGAGTGCAGCTGTGTTTGACAGATGGAGTAACTTTAGATGAAGATTTCTTACCCTTGGGTCTGGGATATTCGGACGTCATATTAGGAGTTTAGTGGCTTGAAAAATTGGGAGTGGTTGAGACAAACTGGAAAACGCAAGAGATGTGTTTTGACCTGAATGGGGAGGTTATGAAGTTAGTGGGAGACCCATCATTGGCCCATTCCAAAATATTGCTCAAAGCCATGTTTAAAACTCTGAGAAAAGAAGGAAGGGGGTTGTGGTTGGAGTTGAATCAACTGGAGGGGAAGGAGCATTTCACTCAGGTGACGGCAGAGGGCGAGGAAAAAGAGGTGGATGTAGTAGTTCCGGAGGGGATTCGTAGTATTTTGGAGCAATTTTACAGAGTGTTTGAAGCACTATCAAGTCTGCCCCAACCTCGTGGCCATGAGCATGCCATCACTTTAAAGGAGGGAAGTAACCCAGTGAGTGTGAGACCTTACCGATATCCACAATTTCAGAAAGATGAGATTGAACAACTCATCAAGGAGATGTTGGCAGCTTAGATCATTAAACCTACCACTAGCCCATTCTCGAGTCCTGTGTTGTTAGTAAACAAAAGATGGCTCGTGGCGATTTTGTGTGGATTACCGGGCTCTCAACAAAGAGACCGTGGCGGACAAGTACCCAATTCCGGTCATAGATGAGCTTCTCGATGAGTTACATGGGGCCACTTTTTTCTCCAAACTCGATCTTAAGGCCGGGTACCATCAGATTTTGGTACAACCTGAGGACACTCACAAGACGACCTTCCAAACTCATGAAGGCCACTACGAGTTTTTAATTACCGTTTGGTTTGACTAATGCCCCGGCTACGTTTCAATCATTAATGAATAACATTTTCCGGCCGTATCTTCGGAAATTTGTGTTGATGTTTTTCGATGACATACTATTGTACACTAAAACAGAGGAAGAGCATTCACATCATTTGGGGCTGGTTTTACAGACTTTTGCAGACCACAGTTTATTTGCTAATAAAACGAAGTGTGAGTTTGGGCAATGGAGGGTGGCGTATTTGGGTCATGTGATCTCTAGCGACGGAGTGGTTGTAGACCAAGAAAAAGTGCTATCTATGCTTGATTGACCAAGGCCAAAGAACCTTAAGGAGCTTCGTGGGTTCTTAGGCTTGACCGGTTACTATCGTAAGTTCATACAAGGGTATGCTCGTATTGCACAACCCTTGATAGAGCAGCTCAAGAAGGACTATTTTGGGTGGACAGAAGCGGCAACCACAGCTTTTGAAATGCTGAAGAAAGCTGTCACTAATCCACCAGTGTTAGCAATGCCGGATTTCCGTAAGAAGCTTGTGGTGGAGACGGATGCATCCGGGTATGGAGTAGGAGCAGTTCTTATGCAAGAACATAGACCCATTGCGTTTTACAACAAGCTTCTTGGGCCACGAGCACAACTGAAATCGGTATATGAAAAGGAGCTAATGGCTATTAGCTTAGCGATGCAAAGGTTGAAGCATTATTTGTTGGGTCATCATTTTGTAATTCATACGGATCAACAGAGTCTCCGTTATATTACACAAAAAAGGGAGATAGGGGCCGGTTTTCAAATATGGGTAAGCAAGTTAATTGGGTTCGAGATTCAATTCAAGCTTGGGGCAGCAAATTGGGCCGCGGATGCTCTCTCTAGGAAAACCGTGGGAGCTGTGGAGTTGGGAGCTTTGGTGACCACCCAAGTAGTGAATTCGGCCAAGTTTGAAGATGAGATCAAACTTGATCCTTTTTTTATCCAACTTCAGCAGGAGCTGGAGGATAATGTGAAACCTCATGTTGGTTTCACCCTTGCTGCCAACAGGTTACTGTACAAAGGGCGTGTGGTGATTCCTAAATCTTCTTGTTATATTCCCCTTTTGCTTCATGAGTATCATGCCACACCAATTGAAGGACATTCCGGTGAAGTCAAGACTTACCTTCGTATGGCTGCAGAGTGGTATTGGGTGGGTATAAGACGGGATGTTAGCAACTATGTGCAAAAGTGCACGGTCTGCCAGCAACAAAAAGTATCTCAACAGTCTCTGGCGGGGCTGTTACAACCCCTTCCTCTCCCCACTATGGGTTGGGAAGATATCTCGATGGACTTCATCGAGGGATTGCCTTCCTCCAAGGGCATAAACACCATCTTGGTCGTTGTGGACCATCTTTCTAAGTGTGCACATTTTATAGGAGTTCGACATCCTTTTACAGCCTTGACTGTAACAGCCCGCACTTCCGAGCTGCTAGCTAATCACGCTTAAGATTCACTAATCACAATCAACACTTAATGAACCTCAAATTACATTATCTTGCAGCAGAAAAATAACCTTCTTATACGAATATTAATTGTGGAATTATGACCCAACAACATTATTCCAGAGTTTAAATACATTTACATGAAATGATCAACCGGATCTCCGAAATAATAGAATAATACACTATAAGAATTCTATGAATTAAACTATAATCTCCACCATAGCACATCCAAAAATTTTCTCTTATAACGATCCTTTAACCTCACTGGAGTTAGCTTCAACATTTCTGGCAAAAATAACTAACATTGAACGTTGTCCCCACCAGGACAGGTTTCAAGAACAAAATTAGCGAAACTGAGTACGCACTGTCCAACTAGAAGATTTTTTTGGTGGCTTAAAACATATTTACAGATTTAAGATTATCATACGAATATTAGATTCAAGATATAAAGAAACTATAATGAGAGAATAATATAACAGATACTTATAAACAACTTTTCAATATTACTCGTTTTAAATAATAATAAAAGTATCGCACAAAATAAATAATATGCACTTTCAATTAAGGAAACCTCACAAGGATTCCATAGGATCGAATACGATATTCCAAATCCATTCTGTCTGACATACTCTATGACATAACAATATCTCCCACTTCTGTATTTCAAATATAAAAATCTTTAATCCAATTATGTATAACATAGCTAACTCCTTCCATGAGTTCTTAACGATTTTCTTAGTAAATCATTCTTATACTCATTGAATAAATTCCATAAACTTGGGCGAGTAAAACATTACCTCCATAATAAAGTTTAAACTAACTTTCCATGAAACCATTTCAACGTATTCAAGTACTTATTCTATTTTCTTTCAGAAATCATAAGAAATCATATTATACTGGGGAAGAGAACACGAATAGAGTTGCCTTCCAGGCGAATTCTCTAAACTTTTACAAGAGACGTCTCCCTCTTCCGTTATGTACTGCTTGCAAGACTTTTCATGACATGTCCCCAGAATATAGATATACAGAATACATAATGTTGTTCATCACTGCTATAGCAGCTTCTTCCCCTTACGGAAACAGAATCAAAATACAAAATTTATAACTTTATATTTTCCGAAATTCAAATTCATTATTTTCAAATGCGATATACTTAGATCTCATAACACAATTACATTCTAGTACTCCATACCAAAATTTGGATTACTTAATAATCATAGTATACTTAGAGTTTCCAACAATTTAACATAAATCAAGCTTTGACAAAATCTATTTGACAGAAATTACTTAATTTCAGACTTTAGAAATATAGTCCAAAATATAATTTACCGATCAAAGTCTCAAATTGGAATGTAAGTCTTATACACTTTACACTTTTGTTACGAAATTCTACGTTGTGAAACACCTTTCGCTTAAATCTTATCAAACAACCTACACAGCTTATAACCTGAGCAAATCTCAATGTTCATACTTACGTTGACCACGCTAATTATAATATCCTTGTCATACCTCAGTAGAACATTATCCTTTTCCAATAACCATCATGAAGTTAAATGTAGCATCAAATTCTATGTTGCGCATATCCATAGTCTTCAAAGTACATATCATATATATACCCAAAGCTTACGACGTCCAACGTCTTAGGATCCGTTTATGTAATTTAGATACACAAGAATATATAGCTTCTTGAGCTTTAACTTGTATTTATAATGATAGTAGATGCTTCCTCTAACACGACTTACTTATTAATCCCACATCTTAATGATTGAACCCGTCACGTTTAAGCTTCCGATCTTCTAGTAACTCAACTAGTATAACATCTGGAAACAAACTTTATTACCTCAAGTTTAATGTCACAGAAATCTTGTTTATATTCCCAACCTTATTCCTTTTCCCTGACTCAATTACTTGTTTGAACTTTGTAATCCCACTTATATAAACTTACATCCAAATTAACCTCAGATCTATATTTCTATCATTATTAAATCATATGCCTAGTTTCCAAGACTTCATTGCACAAGATCTATACGCCTCGACATTCCATTTTTATATTATTTACCTCTTCCGCTTAAATAGTAAAATATATAGCCTTTTCAATTTTGCTACTCCTTCGATTCATTACTCCTTTCCTAAGCTATTATATCCCTACTACAACTTCACATATCTAGTTTTACTTCCATAATACACCCTATTTGCCCGACTTACCTTTCTAATATGACAACTTAAATTCCAAAAGAGCTCATCAATAAACAATTTATCCTACAACCATCCCAACATGGATTTTTCCGTTTTATAAAATCCAGCTCCAAGATTCTCCGAAGATACATGTAAATGATATACTTTAACTCTTATATATGAATTTATCTTACAAAAGTATAATCATAAAGCTTACTTTATAACTTCACCAATTCACATTTTGTCTAATATCCCAAAAGATTTATTTGCTAACTTCAACAGTTATCATAAGATCCCAAGTACATATCATGAATCATAAAGTGTAGTGTACTTACCATATCACGAGCAATACTTACTCTTGAAATTCTTCACCTTAACCTTTTCGTGACAAGAATATATCAAATTTACACCCTCATAGTAAGGTATAATCCGAGGTCTTGTATTGTATTCAAAACATTTAGACTCATAACTTTCAAACTCATATCCTCAAAAAGTAAAATCCATATTTCTCAAGGTTGATTAGCAAAAGAAACTTGTATCGTAATCCTATCTCAAAATTTATATAAAAGACATGAATCACAACATATGTATCTATCACAATATACTCGAATTCCTAGTAGTTTTGTAGAAACCAAACTCTTTGTAACTTCATCTGTTGACAACTATTTTAATATATAAGAATATTGTATTCGTGAGAACATAATTGAGTTTCATAAGCTTACCAATCCCATTGAATTAAAGTCGACCACTTATTACAGAGTATATGAAATCTTTTAGAATAACTTACTTATATATACCTTCATAAGTATATCGACAACTCTTGCTTAAAACTTATAATCAACATCCATGACTTTCATATAACATCTTAAGTTATCGGGCATTGATTAACATATACTATTGGTTCTCGGAACCCAAAATATACTTGAATACGTAATCAAATTGACTTAGTATAATATAAGTTGATATCATCGGATAACTTTTACTTACTTTAAAATATTCGAATAAAACTATCTTGCATAACCGAAACTTATAATATATCTCAAATTATGATCAGGAAATCAATGCTAAACTCCATATAATCAAATACTTAGCGTTAGATCATATAATTCAAAAATCACACAGACTTAGTACTTAAGAATTACAATTTTATAACAAGTTGGACTTTATAATCATAAAACCATACAATTTCAAGTCACAAGTCCCATTCCTTTTAGAAAAATCATGAAATTCATATAACTTGCAATGTCGCAAATACGGTTTAGTTATAAGGCGGAGGGACAATGTGTACTTTATACCCATCTTGAAATATCGCTTAATCCGCATTCCATCACTAAGAATCCATAATGTCGCTCCTCCAATGAGACTTGAATTCCACCAATATTCACCTCACAACAATAACAACAACAATTAACATTCACCCCTACCATAATTCAGATAACTATATTGACTTGCTCATACCCTCTAAACTCTTCCATGAACCACTACAAATCCTTATATACCCATCATTCCACTAATCCAACTCACAAAATCAATCTTACATAATAGCTCTAATTAGCCCCAAGTATGATTCATAGAGAATATTATCAAACATAATTTATAATAAAAAAATCAGATTTTATAATCTTACTTAAGAAGGACCATTTCATATTGTAAGCTTCAATGAAATAAAGATAAAAGATTCAATCTTTAAGTTCGGCAAACTCTTACCATAACTGATTTTCCTTATCAACAATAAGATTTAGAGCTGAATTTATTTTTGAAATCAGAAAATGCAACCAATTTGCAGGGACTTGAATTATTAGAATCAAACAAGAGGAGGAAGAAAACTTAGCTTATACTTATGAATGAGGGGAGTACAGAACAACGGCAACAACAATCTACATTCAGAGCACCATCTCACGGTGTGGCGCCGCACCTCGCGGCATGCACCACTATCTGGCAGCAGCAACGCATGAGCAGAGGAGAGAGAAAAATTGCAGCAACACCATATCGAGGAGAGAGAACAAGGGCAGCAAATGCAAGGGAACGGAAGCAGCTGCTTCGCCTGAACACTGACAACACCAAAGACCCACGTTGGCGGCGAGGAGGAGCACCGACAACACGGTGGCAGCAGCCTTGACAGAGCAACAACAGCAACGCACAACAGAGGTGAGCGAGATGAGGGCAGCAATGAGAGTCAACGACAAAGCTCCGGCGAGCTAAAGAATATCGCCGGCAGAGATGCTGGTGGATGGAGGCAACCGCAAAGGGAGGAGGGAAGAGAGAGATGCAGGGGTCTTATGAGGGTTAACCACGGGAGAGAGAAAATGGGTTGGGGTTTAGGTTCCATTTATTTTCTTGAGATGAGATGAAGTTTGGACAGCAAAACAATGAGGTGGCATTTCTACATAAAGCCACGAGATCAAAGAGAGAGAGATGGAAATCCTTTCTTATTTTTTTCAATTTAAAATAAATACTCACTTACATTATATTTTTAAAAATACAAATGCTCAATAAAATTAGTATAAACTCATATTTCTCAAAGTCATACAAACATTATCGTAATCAAGACTAATAAAATATAATTAATTCTTAATTAAAGCTACTTAGAAAAATAGGCTATTACATTGACAGTGGCTGATGTTTTTGTTAAAGAGATAGTTCGTTTGCATGGGTTTCCAAGATCCATTGTGACCGATGGGGATCTGATTTTCTTGAGTTTATTTTGCAAGGAGTTATTCCGCCTTCAGGGTACTAGTCTTAAACGGAGTACAGCATACCACCCACAGACGGATGGGCAAACTGAGATTGTCATCAAAGGGTTGGAGACATACCTACGATGTTTCGTGGCTGGGCACCCCCATTCTTGGGCTAAGTGGCTACCTTGGACCGAATTTTCTCACAATACTTCCCCTCATATGTCAACCAAACTGACTCCTTTTCGAGTTTTATATGGACGTGATCCTCCACAATTGGCCTGTTTGGGAAGAAGACAGTCGCCAGTTGGTAGTTTGGAAGAGATGATCAAGGAATGTGATGCCATCCTTGATGACGTTCATTTTAATTTGACTCGTGCACAACAGATCATGAAACCAGCGGCCGATTCTAAGAGAAGGGAGGAGACTTTTGAGATTGGTGACAAAGTGTATCTCAAACTTCGACCTTATAGACAAAGATCTGTGGCTAAGCGACTGTTAGAAAAATTAGATGCACGTGTTTATGGGCCTTTTACTGTCCTTAAGAAAGTGGGCAAGGTAGCTTATACCTTGGAATTTCCTCCCTCAAGTAAAATTCACCCGACGTTCCATGTTTCACAACTCAAGCGTGTAGTGGGTGGCGAAATAGTAAATCCTACTATTCCAGATGAGTTAACTTCAGGGCTAGAGTTAGTGGTTGAACCAGAAGCCTTGTTGGATGTCAGACCAGTCACAGAAGGGGCCACTCCTCGGACTGAAGTTCTACTGAAATGGACTCATCTTCCAGCTTTTGAAGCAACTTGGGAAGATATGACAGCCATCCATTCTCGTTTTCCATCATTCCACCATGAGGACAGGTTGAGTCTTTGGGGGCGGGGTAATGTAATGAATTCCAACCCTCCTCACGTGCTGACTTACACCCGTCGCAAGAAAAAGGGCAAGGCATCAGAAAACCCAGGATAGCAAGGGCAAATCAGTCAAGTAGGCAAAAAGAATATTTCATCATAAATGTGGGGAGATAGTGGTTGCTGTAATCAGAGTTTGTTAGAAAAAGGGAATAATTAGCTAGAGAGAGAAAATGTTAACTTGTATATGGAGAGGAGGTTCAGTGGAGGAAAGGCAGGAAAATACTAGAGTGTTTTTGTAGTTTGTCTTGGGAGAGAACTGAGTTCTCAAAAGCTCAGAGGTTACCTTCAACTATCAATCAAATTACTCTTGCTGCTATCTTACTTGTTCTCTGTAATTTTGTCTTGCTTGTTGTTTGAGGGACTGGGCAAGAGCATTTCACTTCTTCTACCATACTTAGCTATATTCGAACACATCAAAACACTAAAATTCGCATTCAAACACATTCATACCTTCAAATTTCCTATTTTAAGCTTCAAGATTGCTCATCATGCAGACCGTAATACAAGACCCACGCAACAAAGGTATAATGCCTGAGGGTTAATTCCAATTTAATTCCTTTTTTACTAACAATTTATTTGTCATAATGTAGATCTTGAAGGAATTAATGCTTTATTATATATTCTTCTCTAATCTCTACACTTCTTATTTCTTTCATATTATATTATTATTATTCATATGCATGTTGTATGATTTGATGCTTTCATCACCTCACATGCTTATTTTTGTTGATCAAAGACCTAAATAAATGTTCCAATGCTAAATTCAAATAATTGGACTAGGTTCCCAGTAATATGATTGCATAATAACATGTCACCAAAAATTAGTCTTTTGATTGTTTAATGAACCAACATAGATTAATTTTAGATTGCATTAACATATTACTTGGTTGTTTAATTGCATATAACTTGACATGAATCGATATTAAGTAGAGGCTAGCAATGGGCGAATTTGATTCTTGATCTTATTTGTACCCTCAGCCCCAAACTCAATCTATGGTTCATTGACCATTCATGGAGTCATGACAGGAAAATTTACATTGGATAAGTCCCTAATTTATCCCTATGATTTCCCAATATCCAATTATGTTTATGAGTCTTCCTTTAAAGGCTTGTTGGCGACTTCAAAAATGTTTTCAATAGAACCTTTACAATGAGGTAGTTAAATACGCGCTCATCCCGCGTACGCAATAAAAACACTCCTACACTCCACTTCAGTGTGATGAGAGGAAACTGGTTCAGATTTCTTAGGTTCATCCTCCTCATCAGAGCGAGAGCGAGAAGAAGAATTTTGATGCGAAGGAGTAGGCTCTTTGGTTTTTTCTTTTGAGAGGTAGTTTTTATGGTGGATTTCAAAGTTTTGGTAGCAGGGGTTTTCTTTTGTGGTGCTTCAATCTCTTCTTCAACAATTTCTTTTGATTTCTTCTTTTTCTCCTAATATGAAGAACTGATCACAGGGGATTCTTCACCCACTTCCTTATGTAGACTAGTACTTCTTCTCTTTGACATGATTGTGAGCAAGTGAGAGACAATAAGACTGAATTCTTCTTTGTGAATGATTATCAAGAGCACAAGGAACGTGAGAATTAGAGAAAGAATTCTGAGAGAAACTGAATGAAAGAGAAGAGAGATAAAGTTTTCAGGGTTTTAGCATATATAGAAGAAATTATCAAAATGATCAGAAAATCTTCTAAGACAATACAAAAACAACTTGCAACGGTTACAAATTAAGAAATTTAAGATTATGGAAGGTATGAAGTGAATAACCATCATTATCGCAAGTACAAAACCATCTTTTTTTAGTTGTCATAATTAAGTCTGCAACTGTCAAATAACATAATTGATATGCCTACTCATGAGATATTTTCCAAAAATAAAAAAATTTCAGGAATTTCAAATTTTAAAAAAATAAGGGAAATTCTACATGGTGGCCAAAAAAAGATTTATATCAAGTGACATCCTACTTTAAGCAATTATACTTTGTGACCCTAATCCACTTAAAACCTGGCTAACCACCCAATTAAAGGTGAATTACTAACTTACCCCTAAGTTAATTATCCTCACACAATAAAAACCCTCCCCCACCCAATTAAAAATCATGCCCTCTCTGTTCTTTTCCTCTTTACTAACCATGTTTGTTAACAACTACGTTGACGACTACTCTATATTTTCCAAGCCGAAATTCCCTCGAAGGGCCTTAACCATGATATACCAAAGCTCAAATTCCGTTAACCAAGATATACCATGATGTCAACCAAAGAAAGGAGGATGTGTCACTGAGATTATGTATAATTAGGTCTGGACCGTAAATCTAATTTGCAACTTGTTTCTTCTCTATAGTTTAAGACAAGCTGTTATGGGGTCCTCTCTCTTGCAGTTGCAAAGGTAGAACAAGTTGAACAAATCAAAGATCATGGTCACAACTGATGCAAATCAGGTTACTAAGAAATGGTTTTGAATCTCTGTTGAGATATAGTATGTGATCTATAAAGATCACTAATAGATGCACATTTTTAAGAGTGTAACTTTTTATTTAGTTTTAATTAATAGATCTTTCCCTTCTCTAAATTTAATGAACGCTTTTCTCTTGAAAAATCCAGATTTTATGTTGTTAATTGGTCCATATCTTTGGGTTTGGATTACTTATCACCCCTTGAGCTCCTCTTGGCTCAAACTTTTATATTTTACATTACTCCCTCTCCTAATTTAGTTAAGGTTGTAAGTAGGTGTTTTTTTTTTGACATCAAGTTGTAAGTAGGTGTTTGTGACAACTGACAAGTACTTTGGATGCAGGGAATAGTAGTTTGTGGAATGTGTTGTTGACTTGGCCGCAGTACTTCATTTTGTGTCTATTAATTTCACCATAATGTTTCATAATAGTCCTTTCTTTTCGTATCTAAAGCGGTTCATAAAATGATATCTCATTGGCATGAGATATACAATGCTGGTAAATGAGTCACAATTTACAGATATCTACATTCCATGAAAATAAAAATCTCACATATAGAAGCACAATAACGATTTGAGGTACTAGTCTACTTTTAAATTACCCACATAAAAAGAATACTGCCAATGTCATCAACTCATCACCAAGACAGCACATACAACTCGAAAAAAGGGAGGAGAGAACACAGGGATGAGAGCAATGACAGGGGAAGTTGAGGGATTAGGGTGATAAATATACAAGAGGGATAGAAGGGTTTTGTGTTAGAATAATTACCTTAGGGGCAGTTTAGTAATTCACCTTTAATTGGGTGCTTAGCCAGGTTTTAAATGGATTAGGGTCACTAAGTATAATTGCTTAAAGTAGGATGTCACTTGGTGTAAATCTTTTTTTAGTCTCCAGGTGGTTTGCTACTGGTCTGAACAAAATTTCAATTTACGGCATTAACACTTGGCAACTTAGAGAATCAATCAATCAGAACATCATCTAATAAGAACTTTGCGAGTCCTTAACCAAGTTTGATGCTAGATAATCACAAAGCTATGTACGCATTACATGATCAATTTTCTAATCAAAAGGGGAAAATGAAGATTGGATCATCACTCATCTAATCTTGACTACGAGAGTATGAAGTCTCACAAACACATCCCTAGACAAGGGTTTTGTAAAATTGTCAGCTAATTGATCAGCTTATCTGCAAAACTCCAATTTAACGTTACCTTTCTCCACATTGTCTATGAGAAAGTGATGCCTTATCTCAATATGCTTGGTCCTTGAATGCTGAAGAAGATTTTTAGAGATGTTAATGGCACTTGTGTTATCATAAAGGATAGGAACACTGCCAAACTCAATACCAAAATCCTTCATCTGAGTCTTTATCCACAATAATTGTGCACAACATAGTACAGCAGCAATATATTCAGACTCCGTTGTAGCCAAGGCAACATAATTTTGTTTCTTTGACCCCCTATGAAATCAAACAAGGGTCTAAGAAATAAGCCATACCAAATGTGCTCTTTCTGTCCACAATAAAACTTGCAAAGTCAACATCAGTGTAACCAATCAAACAAATACTCTCACCTTTTGGATACCCTATGCACAAGTCATTTATCTTATTGAGATATCTAAAAATTCTCTTCACAGTCTTGAGATGTGACTCTTTAGGGTTGTTTTGCAATCTAGCACACAACCCCACAGAGAACACTATACACTAGTGGAAAAAAACGTTATATGTCACAATACAACCGATGTGGTCCTTAAGAGAACCGAGTCCTTAAATCTTCGAAAATTTGGGTGGGAAATCTGGGAAATTAACCGCTTCGGTTTTTAAGAGAACCGGGTCAGTTAATAGAAAGTTGATCCGGTTTTCTATTAACAGCTCCGGTTCTCATAACCAGAGCGGTTAATCAGCCTCGAAATTGCTTTTGTGAACCCCGCGTTTTTGGGTCAACCAGACCACTTAAATGAATTTAGGCCCATGTAAAAACACACGCCCTTTTCCTCTCAGCCCATGTAAACCCCACCCCTATCTCTCAAGTCTCAACAATCAACACTCGACCTCACTCTTTCACTCTCCTCACTCAAACCCTAATCCTCTCAATGCCACCGGATCACCACCCTCTCAACGCCACTGGATCACCACCCTCTGAACGCCATAACTCTCTTCTCTGTCATGCTGTCAACGCCACAACCATTAACATCGTATTTGCCACCAGGTTGTCTTCGCCACCAACAGCGGGTTGATCTTCAATTTCGATGATGAAGATGGCGGCCTCATATTACTGCTCAACACCACAACCACCAACAACGAGATGATCTTTAATTCTCTCTCTTCATCCCTCTCATGGCGGGCTCAAAGTCAAGGTTTTTCTTATTTGAATTAACTCAATTAATTGATTAATTGTTATATCTATTGAAGTTGATATCAATTGCGCGTTTTTAGATTTTGAGAAATTTTTTGGTTAGTTTCGCGTTTTTAGGGTTCGAGAATGTTGATATCATATTTACGATTAATTTCACGTTTTTAGGGTGTATTTTATTTCTGTAATTTTTGCTTGATCTGTTGAGATCAATCTGGTTGATTTTTGTATTATTTTTTAATTTTAGAATTCAGTGGTTAAGATCTTTTCTGTAATTTCTTTGTGAATTTTAGATAGAATTGTTGAACTATTTTGTAATTCCTCAATAACGATTTTGATTATTTTGTGAATTATATTATGTATTTGCACTTATATATGTGCGTATTGTTCGTGTATTTGATGAGTCACTCCTATGGAACTTAGATACATTGTGCTTCGAATACGATACTAGTATTGGTTTAGTGATTGTTTGATCTCGTGTGCGTGTTTAAGGAATTTATTGCAATTTTATTTATATATTTTTGTGTAATGTGCTAATATATGTACTTTTGAGTTGTATCATATGTGGAGGTGGTCTGGTTTGGTTTAACAGTGATGTTCTCTGAAGTCCTCTATTATATCCATGTTGCATCTTATTTCTAGTGTACATTGCTTCACCTTGAATCTTGAGGCTATCTCTGTCAGCCATTGTGATTTCATGATGGTTGTATTACTATCGTAGACACCCCTTTCTTATTTCTTTTAACTGTTATAGATATTTATGTACTCTAAAATTAGACTCTATCTGATAAACTGTAATATAAATTTCTTACAACTAGTACCATCCAGGTCGTCAAAATGGCACTAATTATTTGTATATGTGGTGCAGGGAGATTGATTCAGTATTGAAGATAGACCAAGTACTTGGTTTTCATGATTAATGTCTTTCAGGTATGCTAACATCTTACCCTATGCTTGCTTTTAAGGGCTACTTGTGGTGTTTACCGTGTAAGATGTGATTAGGTTGGAGTCTTCTTTGTCTTTGACATCGCTGGTTTTTTATTATTATTAGCAATACTTGATATTAGTTAGTATGATATATCCGTAGTTTGGTATTTTATCGTTATGCTCTTTAATTAGTAGTACAGTACATCTTATAGAAAAAATACAAACATTGTGAAATTCGTGCTCCTTACCTGCTGGATTTTATGTTTTCTCATCCAATTGCGTGTTTTTGAAGTGCCTTTCAATCTTTGAACTTGCATGCAGTTTTCAGAGCTTTAGTTTTGTGCTCATGAATTGTTTTCTTGAGTTAGGTGGAAGTTGATGGACTATGTAGCTATTAGATTGAAATTCAGATGCACACATGATCACCGATTCACCGAGAGTGAGAGGGAAAAAAAGGGCAGGGAAGTGGGTTTGTGGGAGGGAAAGGAAAGCTACTTCTTGCACACATCTGCAGTTTAGTTCATGTAGTTTCTCATTCAATTGCATCTCTTTAATTCATTATATTGGGACTTAGTTTTGTATTCTTTATCTTTTTAGTTTTGTATTTTATCTTGTTTATTTGCACACTTAAACAAAACAAACTGGAGTTTGATACTTTAATGGGCAGTTTGCTGTGACTGGTGGACAAAGATGTCTAAGAGGGTGGCTACACTGGAGTTTGGTCGCTTTCGCAAGTCTATGAGTGTCATTGTCCAGGAGCCAACCGGGCAAAACCGTCTACTAGTGAAGGTGAGCTTTTTTCTAAGGTGCTAAGTACTCACTTAAATTCCATTGTGTTGTAGTCTCCTGTGACTAAAAGGTTGGAGTTTACAGGGTGCTGTTGAGAGTTTGTTGGAGCGCACTTCACATGTTCAACTGGCAGATGGAATCGCAATGGGAATTGCTGGAACTGAGGTAGACATGTCCATATCCATGAATTTTATTTCACTTGCTTTTTGATAGAGTCGGTTTTTTTTTTACTATGGAAAGTTAAGAGACTAGGCTAATCCTATAACTACTACCTGAACTCATCCTTGGTGTAATCTAATACAAAAGGGTTGACTTGGTTCATGAATGTTAATGAAGTTGTTTATCATATAATGTTTCTGTTTATTTTATGTTTATCATATAGTGTTTCTGTTTATTTTCTAAGAAGTGGTAAATCTGTAAATATCCCATGGATAGGAATTTAACGCGTATGGAGGTTTACGCGTCACAATAAGCCAATATTAAAATGGTATGTGTAAGGTATATGAAAGCCCTTTTGTGATGGGATATTTATTGTAGGTCTGTAACCTGTCTATGATTGAAATAATTTTAAATCATCAGACTTTGCACTCCCCCTATTACTTGTGGACTGTGTTAGATGGTGAACAGGAACATTACGGAATACTAAAAAAACTGACTAATTCAAGCATGAGTTAGTGTTGTGTGTGCATTAATCTTAGAATACGATTAAGCATGTAAGACTCTTGATTTGAAACATTACAGGATGGCAGGTACAAAAGTCCAATTTAGATGGAGGAACTAGGAAGTGATTAATTGTGCAATTTAGAACAACCACACATTAATACTCCGGATGGCCTTTAATAAGTACATAAAAGTGTTTCATTGAAGCTGATTATTCTTCAGCAATAATTCTGTCTTTCTTTTATTTATTATGATTTTCCTGTTGCAAATTTGGACTTCCTCTTCCACATGTTTTTCTCGCTTGCTATTACAAACGTCTTGAGGAGAACTCCTTCAGGGGAAGAACAGCAAATTTCTTTTATATGCTCTTGTTTGGTGCTACTAATCTAACCGGAATTGTTCTTGTCGGAGGAATGATCCCATATGTGTCTGAGTCGTTTGCAAGATTCATATTCCAAAGCAATTCTTTGACATTTATGATGGTTAGGCTTTTTTTCTGTGCATGTCAAATTTTGCATTGATTGATAGTGTTATCAGCACTTTTGAAGTATGATGTTGATCTCATAAATATACTGAATTAATTTGCAGGTGTATGTGTGCAGCTTCTGTGGGTCAATTTGGTCACTGATGGTCCACCTGCAACAGCTGTAAGTTGGATTTGAGGGATGAGCAGCAGCAAGTTAGTATGAAGCAAGTTACTTAAATTTTTTTAGTCAAAATTGATGTATAATGATGGTGATTATTTTCTTGTATGGTACATCTGCTTGTATAGGGAAAACAAGAATGAAGTGTTTAGATGAGCTGTAAAGGGGCCTGCCCCTGCTGGTTGAATGACAGCTAGTTTTTTTTTAATTTCAGATTGCAAGTAGCTGATCCGGTTCATCAAGAAAACCGGATCAGTTTGCTGGCCATTTATTTTTTTTAAATCAGATTTGCTCTTCAACTGAACCGGATCAGTTAATATGATTAACTGATCTGATTTTCCTTCAAAATTGGATCAGTAACTGATTAACTGATCCGGTTTAGGACCGGATCAGTTAATCATTGTGGACTGCTGCGAGCCCACCCGATCTGAACCAAAACCGGATCGGTAAGCCCGGTTTTGACCGGATCGGATGTGCTTTTTTCCACTAGTGATATCTGGTTTGCTAACTATTAAATAAAGCAACGAACCAATCATTCCCTTGAATAGCTTACCCTCCACATCCTTTCCTTTCTCATCTAAACTCAGCTTGGCTGAAGTAGGAATGTGTGTGTCATAGGATTTGCTATCTTGTTGACCATACCTCTTGATCAGCTCCTTGAGGTACTTTGCTGATGGATCATAATTCCACCATCACCTTATTTGATTTGCAGACCTAAGAAGATACCAAGTTCTCCCATCATGCTCATCTCAAATTCACTCTTCATAAGATCTGCAAACTCATCTCACAAGATAAAATTAGTAGCACCAAACAATATATCATCAACATATACTTGGACCATTAACATAATTGTTTTCTTGGTTTTCAAAAATAAGGTTTTGTCAATTGAACCTCTCTTGTACCCATTACCAATGAGAAAACTATAGATTCTCTCATATCAGGCTCTGAGTGCTTGTTTCAAGCCATAGAGAGCTTTGTCCAATTTGTAACCATGATTTGAAAATTCAATATTCTCAAAACCAGCGAGTTGCTCTATATACACATCCTCTTTCAAATAGCCATTATGAAAAGTTGTCTTAACATCCATTTGAAAGAGCTTCATATCACCATGAGCAGCAAAAGCAATCAAGATTTTAATTATGTTGCTTCAAGTCTAGCTACTGGTGTAAAGGTTTCTTCATAATCAATTCCTTCCTGTTGATTAAACCCTTGAACCACTAGCCTGGTTTTATTTTTTACTATAATTCCTGAGTCATCCAATTTGTTTCTAAAAAATCATTTAGTTCCTGTGACTGATCTATCCTTAGTTTTAGGTTCAAGGTGCCAAACTTGATTCTTCTCAAACTGATTCAGTTCATTCTGCATAGCTAGAACCCAATTAGGATCAGTCAAAGCAACTTTATAGTCAATTGGTTCAATATTTGATAAGAAAGAGTAAAAAGCACAGAAGTTTTGCAAAGATTTCATTGTTTGAACACCCTTGGAAATGTCACTAATTATCAAATCATCAGTGGGGTGAGAAGATTTGTATTTGAATGATGTATTAAACTCAAACTTATTTTCTGCTAACTCTCTTTCTTCATTTAAACCACTTTCAGTGTTGGTTCCCCCTGAGTTGATGCACTCATTTCTAGAGAAGCATATTGAATAACTTCGTATACTGAGACATCATTAGTTTGTTACTCATTAGAAGAGTTATTCTGGGGCACATTACTTCCCTGATTTCCATTTTCAACTACTTGCATAGGCTAATCCTCATCAAGAGAGGGAGGATTTTGGTTCGACTTTGATTCCCCCTCTGGTCTCTGAACATTGGCTCCAGTGAAATTCATCATGCAATTTCGAATTCTTCATCATCTACCTGCACATTCTTATCAAACATGTTAGTTTCATCAAAAAGGACATGGATACTCTCTTCAACACATAAAGTCCTCTTGTTGAAGACTCTATATGCTTTATTGTGAGTGGAGTATCCAATAAAAACACAGCTTCAGGATTAAATCTATCAAGATTATCCTTCCCATTATTGTGCACATAACATTTGCACCCAAAGATTTTTTAGACGCACAATATTTGGTTTCCTTCCTCTAAGGAGTTCATAAGGTGTCTTCTTGAGCAGTTGTCTTAACATAACTATCTTGAGTATGTAATAAGCAGTGCTTACAGCTTCAGCCCATAAATTTCTAGCAGACCACTCTCTAGTACCATGGTCCTTGTTATTTCTTATGTTCTTCCTTTCTACAACTCCATTTTGTTGTGGAGTTCTTGGTGCTGGAAAGTTATGACACACTCCATGATCCTTGCAATACTCAATGAAGCTAGCATTATCAAATTCAGAACCATGATTAGATCGTATTGTTGCCAGTTGAATATTAATCTTATTCTTGACCTGTTTCAGCAAAGCTTCAAATTCGTCAAATGTTTCATTCTTGAAGTTCAGAAAAATAGTCCACGTAAAACGAGAATAATCATCAACTATAATAAATACATAATAGTAACCACTTCTTCTTCGTATACGCATATGTCCACACATGGCCATATGGATTAGTTTAAAAGGTCTAGAAGTACTTACCACATTATTTGCCTTAAAGGAAGACCTGACATGCTTACACTTAGCACATCCATCACAGATCTGGTCTGCTTTAAACATGATATTTGGCAAGCCAATGACCAAGTCTTGAGACCTCAATTTGTTCAACAATGATAAACTTACATGACCAAGCCTCTTACGCCAAAGCCACTGATAATCCTCAACAACACTAAGACAAGCTGCATTATTTTTGGGAATCTGACTCAAATATGTTATATAAACATTATTGTGTCTACTTCCCTGACATACCAGTTCTCTTGTCTCAGAGTTCACTATAAGACAAAGATCTTATTTGAATTCAACCTGATTCCCTTTGTCACACAGTTGTCAAATACTCAAAAGATTATGCTCTAAACCATCAGCATAATAAACATTATCAATTACTTGAGAGAGTGGCTTACCTACCTTACCTATTCCTTTGATAAGTCCTTTGTTGTTATCTCCAAAGGTCACACTCCCCCCTTCAAAGGTTGTTAGTGAAAGAAATTGACTTTTATCCCCAGACATGTGTCTTGAGCAACCAATATCAAAATACCAGGAATTTCTTCCTTTCACCATAACATGCAAAAAGCAATCAATGTTTAAGTTTTGGAACCCAGACTTGCTTGGGTCCCTTGTTCTTAGCAACATAATCATTTTTCAAAACAACCAGATGACAATTTGGTCTTAGGAACCCATACTTGCTTGAACCCTTTTTTTATTGGGAACGGGTTCATTTCTTACTCCGTTCTTGGTAGTAAGATCAGAAGACAATCTGTTCTTAGGAACCCAAACTTTCTTTACATGAGTTCTATTCTTTTTATCATGTTTATTCTTGGTCCAACAGTTTTCAATTTTGTGACCATTTTTACCACAATAGTTGTACACATGCATGTCTTGAGCGGTAACATACTTACCTTCTTGAATTCTGTTATTCAAGTATTGTCTCTGCCCAAACCTGACCTTTGTGATGAAGACTCACTTGAGTACCCTAAACTAAACCTCTAACGGTTTCCAATTTGAGATGTGAGGTGGTTCATGGTACTCTGAGCATCAAGCAACCTGTTCAATTTCCTCATACAATTTGACAAATCCTTTTCCTTAGTTTCAAGCATCTTCAATTGAATCAAGTTTTGCTCAGCGAAAATAGCTAAGTCCAACTTGACTTTGTTCAATTCATCTTGAAGGCTTGAAATTAATCTTGCATCAGTTCTCTAAGTGGTCTCACTGTCTTTTGATTTTAAAATATACAACTTTGAGTGAAGATCACATAATATACCCTCATATTCATTGTGAATCTCCTCAACATTGAATTGAGAACACTGGAGGAATTGGTTGAAGTAAAGGCTTTCAAAGCAACAAATTATTTGTACAGATCTTTGTTGTCATCCGCGAGAATTCTAAAACAAGTCAACAAATTAGATCTGGACATTGTATTTGCACTCTCTTTAATTGAGTCAAAATCATGTCACAAGTTTAGAGTTACTAAAGTTAATAAAGCATTTGTTTTCTACATTAACAGTGTTCTCATTTCCTTAAGATTTTCAGATTTTATCAGCTCAAGTTCAATTAAGTGTTGTCTAGTTTAACTTTCATTTTTGAAAGTTTTTCTTTCAATTTAGTACATTCGTTCTAACTCAGCATTAATTTTTAACTTGTGACAAGATTTTGTTTCAATGATTTAACCTGCCTTTTTTACTCTCTATAAGCAGCACCAACTTTCATACATTGATCAATGGCATTTTCAAGACAATCAAGCAATTCATCCCTTTCAAAGAAATACATGTCACCTTTCACTTTATCAAAGCTTACCTTGGAGTCATCAGATGAACCGCTACTACCAGCCATTAGACACAAATATTCTCCTTGTTAGCACTGATCCGGGACTAGTTTACTTCTTCTCTTATAATCGCAGTTAAAACCAAGTTTGCTTCTTGAGACTCCTCTTCATCTTCTAAATCAAAGTCACCCCACGAAGAGGTATAGCATAGCCTTTTTAAACACCTTCTTCTCTCCAGAATATCCTGGCTTTGATTTTTCCTTTTCCCGTCAGGACATTATTCCTTAATCATATGAGTAGGATCACCATATCTGGAACAACCAAAGTTAGTAGTAACTTTCTTAGAAAAGTTAAAAGAATTTTTACCCCTTGAAAGTTTTCTTTGGACTGAGTCCTTAGGCACTTTTCAAAATATTTTGCAATGAGGCTTATTTTATCGTCCTCATCATACTCTTCGCCTTCAGAGCAATACTTCTGGTCTTGGCAGTGGTTTCTTCCTTGTAGTCGACCAACATTTCATGGGTTATGAGTGATCCAATCAATTGTTACAAGGATAGAGCTGACAAGTCCTTGCCCTCTTGTATTGTTGTAACGTTGGGTAACCACTTTCTTGAAAGACTTCTCAACAATTTTCTAATAAGATCCTCATAAGTAAAACTTTTTCCAAGATATTTCAGTTTATTAATAATAGTCATAAAGTGAGTAAACACATCACGAATATTCTCTTATTTCAGCATATGAAAAGATTCATATTAGTCATAAATAAATCAATCTTGGAATTTCTTACCTTGCTTGTTCCTTCATACGCCAATTCTAAGGTATCCCAAATTTCCTTGGCAGTTGAGCATGCCAAGATTCGGTTCACCTCACAATCAGCAATACCTTGTTGCACAAGGGACATTACCTTTGCATTCTTCTCCATTATCTTGAAGTCTGTTGAGGAGTAATCCCTTTCCTTTTTGGTAGACTTGTTTCCTTTATCATCTGTAACCTCAATGCTCAAGGGACCATCCTTTACAATCTTCTAACACTCATAGTGAGTACCTATGATATAATTCTTCGTGTAATTTTTCCACCAAGGATAGTTTGTTCCATTGAATTTGGGCAGCCTCGAACTTGATCCTCCAGTTGAATGTTCAGTCATCATGATCCTTCTCTAGGGGTTAACCTTTGGAAAAGTTAAGCTCTGATTCCAATTGAAGACCCATATTATATTCAATAGGAGGTGAATTGAGTATTAGAATATATTAATACTTTTTCGATTTGATGTATTAATAAAAGAAAGACCGGTAATAGAATTGATCTATTGTAGCGGAATAAATTAATTAACACACAGATTTAACGAGGTTCGGCTCAACTCAAGCCTACATCCTCCACTACTCTAATCACTCTTATTAATCAACTCAGATGAATAAAAGGATTACACTCAATCAATGTCTCCACCTATGAAGACAATGATTCTCCAACAGTTCACTAGTAGAATAATTGCTTATTGCTGCGGTGGAATTGTTGCGGTTTTACCCATACGCAACAATAAACCACGTCAAAAGAAAAGGTAAAATATAAAATAGACATATTCTTTGCGGTTTCCAGCCAAAACCGCAGCAATAGATGTTAATGGGAATTTTTTCAAAATTTGCTGACTAATTTGACTAGATCTATTGCTGCGGTTTCCACCCAAAACCGCAGCAATAGATTAAAATATAATTTTTTTTAATAATATTCCCTAATGACCCTATTGCTCAGTGAGTTATGAGGGAATGGGAAACGGCGCCCAATAACTAATAAGGCTCAACTATTAAAAAAACCCACTGAGCAATAGGGTCATTAGGGTTTTTTTTTATAATTGAGCCTTATTAGTTATTAGGCGCCGTTTCCCATTCCCTCATAACTCACTGAGCAATAGGGTCATTAGGGTTTTTTTTATAGATGAGCCTTATTAGTTATTGGGCGTCGTTTCCCATTCCCTCATAACTCACTGATCCTTCTTCGCACAATCGCACCCTCTCTCACTTCACTCCTCTCGATCCTTCACGCTCATCTCACAAATCCTTCACTCTCACCTCACAGATCCTTCACGTTCCCTCTACTCTCCTTCCTTCACCAGAAAACAACCCAAATCTGGTTCCTTCACGATCTCGCTGACTCAGGCGATCTATCGAAGGAGAGATAGAGGAGGTGCTGACTCCAGATCTGGTTTCAACAGCCTCGAGTGGACCGCAAGAAGCCCGCAGTCGTCGCCCATCCTCGACCGCAAGAACCCCGCACTCGTCGCACATCCTCGAGCAGCCTGATGTTCGTTGCCCAGCCTCGATCGCAAGAAGCCCGATCCCGTGTTCCGGCGCCATTGAAGACTGTCTTCCAAAGTTAAATTCCCCTGCGACTTCGATTCCATTGTTGTTGCTCCAAAATATTCAATCTCAAACTTCAATCTCCAAAAACTTCGGCGCCATTGGTATGATATATTTTCTTGATGTTCGTCGACCGCGAGAAGTTCTTTACTGTTCTTGTTCGCCTGATGTTCGTAGCCCAGACTTCGACCGCAAGAAGTATTTGTCGGGCTTTACTGGTCTTGCTTTTTTTCTTTTTTTTTTCTCTTTTGTAGTTAGATTTTATTTTTATTTATTAGATCTAATGGCTATGGTGGTGATATTTTAGTTTTTTTTAAAATTTTCTTCATTTTTGTTTGTTAAGAATATGTTATTGTTTTCATATTTTTCTTTTGTATCTTTTTTTTTTTTTGAATATATGTTGATTTTTTGTATCTTTTATGTTTTTGTATAAGCATTCTTTGTCGTTAATTTCAAATTTTAATGTTTTTATTTTCTTCTTGCATTTTTCCCTTTCAAATTTGATGGCAAAGAGCAAAAAATTTTTTTTTTACATGTACTATTACTGCGGTTCCTACCCAAAACCACAACAATAATTGGCTTTACCTATTGATGCGGTTTTGGGTAGAAACCGCAACAATAGGTAATTACCTATTGATGCGCCTTTAATTGCTGCTGCCAAAACCACCGCAATAAGCATTTATTCTACTAGTGGTTAACTATAACTGTTCAATGTAGTGATTCCCAGATGCAATTCCCCAACTACACTGCACACTAGCAGGTAGTTCAATACAATGAAGTTCCCCCTAAAACTATGCTTCAATAAGCTTTAATGGAGAATATTTTTACTCTCTACTGTTGTGCTTATCTCAACTGTGTTTTAGGGTTTGGAAGAAGTACAAGAAGCTTTTCAATAACTTAGAATTTTTCTTGGCAAAAGCTCAAAGAATTTCACGTAGTATCTTCGCTTAAGTAGGCCTTGAGTTGTAAAATAGGAATTATCCTTGTGTGGAAATATGTTTACCTAAATTGTTATTCACACTTTACTTTGTTATTATATTTCTGTATAAGGACGGAGTGTTATTTTTAAATTGCTAGGCTCGGGCTATGATTCATGTAATTATATTTTTCATTTATTAATATTTTACCTTGAAATAATGATATCAAATATCAATTGTTTGGTGGTTAAGACTTTAGTATATAAGCTTTGTGATCATGGAATCGAATCTTATACAATGCATTTTCTAATTTTTCTTATAATTATGTGTTTTACATGGAGTAAAAACACTTAAAGTGAGAGCTACACAAGACAATCTTGTTTAGGAGCGTCTTTTAATATATTGGTATAGATATGTTGAAAATACGAAGCAAAAAGAAAACAAAAGTACCAACAGCTCTATTTCTTCAAGGCGTACAAAAAGAGAACCATTTTGATATAATTTTGGCACACTTTACTTTATGTAAATTGGGAAATGATCTTTTTTTGGGTCATTACTAAGGGATAATATTCAATTGTTACATTCTTTCTGATACGAAGGAAGTAAAAGATTGTTGGTAAAATCTTTTTTTCCCTTAATAGAGAAAAAGGAAAATATTGAAGGATTAAATATCGTTATTTTGCTGCATGGCTCGACCCAATTCATGATTGATCGTGAGGAAATTGCAAGGAGTACCGCAAGTGCAATCATCATTCAAACAGATCAATGGACGCCACTTGTCGCCATATAGAGGAAAGAGGAAAACAAGCTAATGCAAATATTGAAATTGGTATAATTTTAAAAAATACAAAACAAGAAATAATAATTAAAAAAGATGCCAATGACTATTTTTTTCGATCTATTTTTTTGATCTATTTTTTACACGCTTAATTTTCTCCTTATAGATGGGATGATATTTTCATCTTTGATCATTATTAAGGGGGAATATTAAAAAAAAAAAGATTTTGTAATGATAGTGTAAGTACACTTTGTAAAGAAAAAGTGGAAAGCTAACATAAATACTATTCACAAATTTCACTTTAACTATCGTTTGTGATTTATACATAAGAAATAATAGTCACGCAGAATCTTATTAGATTCATCTCAATATGTATTTTATATATATCTTTTTTGTAGCTTTTACAGAAATATAACTAGAGATTAACGCTCAAAATTTTGCATTGACATACGTTAAAAGTGAAAGTGTAAAAGTCTTTTGTAAACAAAGTTCAATCATAGCAAAGCCAAAACCTGTAGCCGTCAAAAAACCAGGTTCCCATAGTGGGGAAGATAAGAATGAAGAAAGAACCCAAAGACCGATGACGAGATTGGTATGTAGCTCAACTGCTGAAGTACAAGAACAAACAGGGTGATCTAATTTACTATAAATAGAATATATAAAGTTGAGAAACTAATGCATCATTTTCAACCAAGTTAAATCATGACATATATATCTATTATCTATATTACATATCACTAGGGAGCCCTATCCGACATCTCCCAAACCTCGGTTATACAATCATACAGCCAAGACTGTGTCGATTACCAGAACAACATTATGGCTTGCTGACATCACCAGTCTGATGATGAGGTCGGTGTGGAAAATCTGAAGCTGCCATCCCAATTCCTTCATTTTGATGTCTCTGCCAGCCACCAGTGTCAGCCTTGGAGTGGATCCAATAATAGACAACTGATCCGGCCATCGACAACAATGTCAGTGCGGCTGCAGCAGCAAAAACTCCCTTGCGGAGAGTAGCACACGATAAATCTCCCCCACCGAAGATTCCTCGATACCTAGTGTGATATGCATTTCTTACTGAACCTGCTAACAAGCATGTTTCTGCACCCAGGAAGGTCACCCTGCATTGTAATCCGAAAGATATATGTGAGCAGCAAATAAAGAAAGCAGGTACTGAGAATCTGCAAAGTCAATGAACAGAATGTTGAATACGGTTTGATATTAAAGGTAATTTCATTTTATCCTTGATAGGCACAGAATTACATCATCACAGAAGAATATTCAAGTCCCTTACTGTTTGAGAACAATCCAAACAAAGGCTGAGATGGGAAAAAAATATAGTGGATAGCAAAATCTGAGGACTCTGTTCAGCCCTATCTCACCAATCGATCCCAATTTACCCACTGACCTCCCACCCACCCAAATACAGAGAACACTGTAAAGCAATGCCTGCTAGAATTTCAGCAGCACTGTAACAACCAATCGTATAATATTCAAGAGTTTGGCTACTTTTCTTAGGCACACCACCATCAAACAGTTATCGCAGTGCAATATCTGCTTCATCCGAGTGATACATCCTAGTATCCTACTAGCATGTAAGATTCATGAACACTGCTTTGTTCAATGGATGGGTCTCATGATCTCATCCCAAATAATTTTTTAATCTCAGAAATGAACTCATTAAAGTGCTGCGATCCAGGACGATCATGAGACTGAACTGATATCTGATCAGAGGAGTTCCAACTTCTTCGAAAACTGAGTCAACCTACATCAACCATCAAATTGCAGTCCAGAATGCCTGCTTAGAGCACCAAAGTCAAAAGTCACATATCAACTCGGACAGTGGATTTGTCAACGCTTCATCCACTCAACTACAGCTACCAAGATTGTAATTAACAAATCCATAAGCTGCGGAGTTTAGAAAACAGGACCAAGAAATAAAATGTTTAGTAGGGTGTCCCCTTGGACAGAAGTGTCTAATAAAATGTATCTCCACGGAGAAGTATATAAACTCTCTTTTGAGTCTCTTGGAAGCACCTTCTTCATCTTTGCAAGGATATGGACAGGTAGGTATGATCAGTGACTAGTCCTGTTCATCCCTGAGCCAATACACTAATCCGAGGACCAGGAACAGGACCAGAGAACTGGTCAAGCAGGCCAGTCAAAGCCAAGGCCGTCCATGTTTTAGTCACACTGGGATCACTATTAAGCCCATTAACAAAGGGCCTGATGTTAGTACATGTATGCAAGTGAAAATTGTACATCTTTAGGCACAAGTCAATTTGATTCCATTTCCACCATGAAGGATATTTGCAAAAATTAAATTTTAGCTTTTGGTGAAAAAGGTTGTCAGTTTCAGTTTCAGTTTCACATGACACATTAAAGACCTCAGGGAATCATCAGGACCAATTGATCTCAAATATGTCCTGATGAAGAAAGATCACAGAGTTAGTAGAATGCTATAGAAACAGCCAGAGATGTGTTTCTTGGAACAAATAGATCAAACATAGTTCGATTCTCCTACTTTGGATATTTCTGCAGTGCTTTTGCTGTAATTACAGTATCCAAAAGTGATATATACACGGGGTTCCAAGGAACATGAGCCAAGACATTACTAGATTGGTCTTACTCAATACATATTAGAACTGTTTAGTAAACCACCACCGAAAGAAAAAGAATTAGGAATTGACAAAAAGCCCTTTGTTCCTTGATATCTTAGTTTGGGAAATACAACCCCCCCCCCCCACTCTTGAATAGTTTTCTCTTCCTCAACCTTGGCTTCTCAATGTTCTCCCTTAACTCATCTTACTACCACAACCCCCACCGTGAGCATACCTCAAACCACAACCAAATCATCGAGAGAACATCCTTGCCCTGACAAGGATACAAGCACAGCCCAATCACCGTGAGCATACAATCATTCATTTTGTAGATCAGATTGGCCTATCAAGAAACAATCTCGACATAGAAGTTAAGATCTAGACTGAAGTTGGCTGGAAACTGCCTTTACTCCTTTTAAATGGTGCCGAGGTGATTGTCCCGGTAAGTTAGGATAAGGTGAATGATCGATGTTTTTTTAGGCAAGGCAGGTTTGCGGTAGTGATGGTTGTGGAGACCTGGGTAAGTCAGGGAGAGCCGGAGAGGTAGGTTCGGAGAGGTGTATGTGACAAATTTGAGCAGTGGTGAGGTGAGTTTGGTGGTGATGGGTGTGTTGTTTTGGGCTTTGAGAGGTAGGAATCAGTGGAGAGTGAGGTTCGTGGTGGTCCCACTGTGGTGAGAGTGGGACGGGGGACAACCAGGAGGGTGGCAGCGGTGGTAAGCTTAACAAAGAGGCTTGGGCTTGGTAGTGATGTGAACCCAAATTGTAATTTGAAGTAATACAAGTCCTGGGGTGGAGGGGAATTATGATTACGGCAATTGCAGTAACTTCATTTACTCAAAGTGGGAAAAATAAGAGTTAGACAACAATAGAGCAATAGGGAAGATGAAGCAGAACGGAAAGTCTTAAAGCTAAAATGTTTACACTGCTGGTAGGTTTACATAGAGGCTATCCTTCACAGTCAAGGTTGATGTCACCTAGAGGTTTGGAGAATAAACAAGATTTGATATAAAAAAATTATCAACAACACATCTTATCTTATCCTTCAAGGCGTAGCCAAAGGTAAATGAGTAGTGGACAAAATGAATTTGTTAAGATCAACAGCTGCAGATAAAACTGCTAAGAGGTTCTTAGCCAGGTCAAGAGCCGTGAGCTTTAACATCGTGAGCATATCAAAATATCAGTTTTTCAACTCTATTTTTTGTTAGTTGGCATGAATCACAATAATTGATACCTCATCCCAAAGATCTGAAGGCAAAATTTAATTTTAAACGCCAAATAACTTTAAATGTTCAGCACATACTGGAATCAATCTACGATCACATTTCCAATCAAATCATCAAAAGTAACTATTAAGAGGCTATATCACACTAATTGGACCTAAAAAGAATTCAGACCAAGCAATAAACACTCATGACAGGCATTAGTGGAGCCGTAGGGGTGTTCATAACCGGGTACCCGGTTTTTCAGGTACCCGGATATGCGGGTACCCGGATTTACGGGTAGTTAGAAAAGCGGCCCATGGCCCGACCCGGAAAAATCGGGTACCTGTTTCGCGGGTACCCGGTTGTTCCGGGTCGGGTCATAGGGTACCCGGATTTTGTTCTATTTCATCTTCCATGTAATTACTCGCAGCAAAATTGGTAAAATAAAATTCTTGCATAATCATGATACTTCCCTATATTGAAAGCACTAAACATTAATGCTTGGTCAGAGAAAAATACAAGATCAATTCAGAATTTTCCAAGATTACTAAAGCAAAATTAATACTTAAAATAAGTAACTAATTCCAGAAGTAAAAAACTCACAAAATAAATTACACAATATACGAAGAAGATGAAGTTAGATCTTGAATTGTAGCTTGAATTGTTGCACTATAGAGGTGTAGATCACAAGCATCGTCAACAACTAAAACAAACCACAACACTCCTCAAACATGCCTATATTTTCCAACATTCTTTCTATCATCTTCCTCCTCTCCACACACACCTTCTTAGGATTCGGCGCCGACATTGGTGGAGGAGCCACCACAGAAGCCGTCTAAGGATTCGGCGTCGGCATTGGTGGAGGAACCGCCACAGGCGGTGGAGGAGGTGGACTTTGAATTGGCGGATGTAGTGTTAATCCTTCAATACCACCCTCCTCCTCTTCATCATCATCAAGTGGTAGCCTTAGCAGGGCTTTTACAGTATAGGAAATCCACAATTATTGAAGACTCAAATGGGCATTTAACAAATTGGATAGGTTCAAATGTTTGCAATTCCCTGTTTGTAGATTTGAGTTAAGAGAGAGAATGGGGAGAGTGAGAGTGTGCAAATGTAAGTAGTGTTTGGAGATCTTTTTGCTACTGTAAGTTTTTTCTTTGCAAACTTAACGGGTTAGCGGGTACCCAGTTCCCACCATAAATGGCCCATGACCCGACCCGACTCACACTAGTTTTTACCGGGTCGGGTACCCGACCCGCTATTTTAAAAATTATCAAATAACTACCCGGTTTATTTTAGCCGGGTCAGCGGGTCGGGTATTTTTGCACACCCCTAAGTGGAGGCCTACCATGCCCAATCAAGGTATTTCTTTTTTTCCGACAAATACTAGCTGAAGAGAACTCATCAGTTAGACAAGGTGCCCAAATCAGAATTTTCAAACTATAAGAAAACTGCTAAGAGGATTTGACCTAACACCACCCCTCTCCCCAAGATAAATTTTAAAAAGAAAAAACAAATATGAAGAAACCACACTTACAACTTAACACTTGTCACCAACATGTGAATGGAACTTAACAATCCATGGTATATTTGTCCAAGGTGGGGTGTTTTCGGCAATCAAGACGTATAAAACAGCTAATGCTACAACTCATAATAAAGCCCGTGCAAAAAGCTAATACTTCCAGTGTACGAAAGAAGTCAAGTAATACTGCTATCACCCAACATCAAAGAACGCTGTTCGCCAAAAAAAGGCCATAATTAATGCGAAGAGACAACAAATAAAACAGCCATGCTAAGAATAATCTCATTTAACTCATAAGCAACAATAGCAACAAACAAACAGCCATGTAATAATCTCATTTAGCTCATAAGCAACAACAGCCGAAAAAAACAGGCATTCCACATTGCACCTAAAAATTAAAGTTGGTGCTACTTCAGCCATAGAATACTGTAAAATACAGTTATAGCAAAGTGCGCAACAGACTCGTAACCCTAACAGCTTACTTAACCAATCTATGCAAAAAGCTAATACTACAAACTGAATTTTTGTAGTCAAATTAACCTACCTCTATCTCTCTATGAAAAATATCCGACACAATTTCTCAAAGTTTCGGTTTCCAAAAAAATCGACTTGGAGACATCGGGCTCAAACAAGGTTTCCGTGCAACAAAGACTAACACACAACTAACTAATTGCCAAACAACGTCATAGTACGGTCAGAAACAATCAACAACGCACTCGCTAATCGCTATACATCAATTAGTATTCCCTTAGCAGCCCGATCAACAACAGAAAACGAAATTCCAAATTTCACCAAGAACTTAAAGCGAATTTCTAATTAAGACATACAGGAGTACACAACAATACAACTATAGCAAAGTCCGCAACAGATTGTTAAAAAACCCTAACCAACAAAACAAACTGTTTCAATAATAATAGTAGCCGAGCACAACCCCGTCTATATCACTACGCTTAGTCGCTCATTTACAGCAATAATATAAACACGACGAATAAGGAATAACCAAAGAAAAAGAAAAATGAACTGACCATGAGAAAATAAAGAAGAAGATAACACAAGTGGTGGAGCCACCATTACCAACGAGACCTTTCCCAAAACAAAGACACTTAGTAACGCCATTAACAACCAAATGGTTAAGTAGCAGCAAAATAAACGCCGCTAAACCGTACAACGTGGAAGCGTCGGAATCGTACTTGCAGAATGTACGCTCGTCGTACTGGTCGGGAACAACTTTAGCCTAAAAAAACGATGACATAATTAAGTTAATGAGAAAAGAAAATAGGAAAAAAACAAAAGAGGAGAGAGTAAATGGAAGTTTACAGTGCTACGACGTCGTTCAGCGCCGACAGCGAAGACGAAAGCAATGAGGTGAAGTGCGATGACTAGAACAAGAATCGAAACTGAAACTGCCATTTTTGGTTTAGCAAGTTTGGGAAGAATTTTCTCTTACTAGTGCTGCTACTTTTTTGACTCCAGAAATTAGAGCTTTAATTTGATTCGAGTATTTACAAAAGAGAAGGAATTATTGGAGTGTGGTTAACCACTGAAGTGGAAATGGTGAAGGCAACCTGGAGAAGTGGGGTATCCTTCAATTCCCCGTTTTGTTGTCCCTTCGTATTAGGGATGGTGGGGCAAGTGGAGACCAGTGGGTTTAAGGAGTTGGTATTTGGCGGGGATGGGGGGGGGGGGTTATTAAAAATTTTTATAGATGGTGGAGCCGGTGTGGATTTTATCCTATCCGCCTCCTACTCCCTTGCCATATTTATTATTAAAATTCTATTTATATACCTTTATTATTAACAAAATTTTTTGCTTGGATGCGAAATATTAATGCGGGTGCGGGTGTGGGTGTGGAGGTACTATCCTCCGCACCCGCCCCGCCCAATTGCCATCCCTACTTCGTATAAAGTATAAACCGTCTCCTTGTTCACATTACAACTTACAGCTTCCTTATTTGGTGGGCTTGGCTTGCTTGTGTGGAAAAAAAGTAATTTACCCTTCAATCAGGATATTTAATTTAAGTTTTGCGTAGATTTTGTTTATCTTAAGGTGCATTCTCCAGAACTTTATTTTCGGTTCGGTTCAATCCCTAAATTTATTCATTACTATTAGTTATAATTTGATTCGATTCGGTTCGGTTTAGTTCGGTTCGCCCACCGTTGGTTCGGTTCGGATTACATTCGATTCATTTGTTTTATGCCGAATAGAACAGGCCCTAATAGTAGCACATTATGCACGCGATGCGTGCCTGTGTTTTTTTTAATATTTTCAAACATAAATTCTAGCCTTTTTTTAGCATAAACAGGGGTAAAAATTTAAACATTAGACATTATTTTGGCTAAATTTCGTAGGTTAAGCCTCTATCACTTAACCCTTCTATTTAGACTACTTGTAGGACAAGCAACTTCGATCCTTCAATATGTTCTTTAGAGAGACTTGTGCAACGATTCCTTAGCTCCGCACTCCGAACCTGCAGAAAAAGGAACCAACCTTGGAGGTTTGGGTGGTGTTTCCCCCTCCGAAGCTTAAGTCAATATCAAGTATGGAAACAGGTGTAGAGATAGAGAGATAATATTTTAGCAGAGTAATGGCACAATATTCAATGATCTACCTTTTACCTGATCTTAAGGGGACTATTTATAGTGTTTCGAATCTGAGAGCTGCAATCATATGCAGCCGTTTTTTTGGGAGTTGGGCTCTGATGATTCCTTCTGGCCAAAGGTGGTCCTTAATCATCAGGGGAATAAAAAACCCTTTGAATGAGCTAAGTTTCCCTCCATTTTCTGGGACACGTGGACACCTCTGATTGGTCCACGTGTCGGCTTATTAGCCCTTCATTGTTAGGTCACAACATTTGCCCCTAAAAGGGGATTTAACTGTTGCAAAACCGATTAATGTCCTTTTACCATTGGAATTTACCTTGTTTTGAAGGGCAATGGCGTGCCCTTTCCCTGGAGGGCCACGTGTCTGGTCGTTTTTAACCGGTTGGGGAGGTTTTCACCCCCCCTATAAATACTTTGTTTTGTCCGTTTTAAAATCATTTCAACACCCTGAGTAAATTTTCTAGAGAGAGAGGCTCTGCAAATTTTCTAACTTTCTAGAGAGAGTGTGGGCTCGGCCAGTTTTGTTTACTTTATCAATCGTCCAAGCGCTCGTCAAGTATCTCCCTTTTTCTTCCTTGTATTCCTTATTTTTTATTTTTTTTATTAAAAAAGCAATAAAATGAATTCCTCCTCATCGTCAAATAATCCCAGTCGTTTAAGAGTTCACCTTGACGCTAGAACCGATAGTTATTCCTCTTCGGCACATTCTAGGGTTGGGCCTATTCTAGCCGGTCATGTATATCCTTATTTTTATGGATTTGGCCAACAAAGTCAAACGACCCAGTCTTTACCTGTGCAGGGTAGTCTGGCGCGCGTCAAGCAAAATGCCTGTCTAAGACGAGGATTTATACTCCCTGCTTCCAGCTTTGAAATAGAGGAAACTACTGGACGGGTTCCCGAAAGAGAAATAAGGGAAAAGGGAAACCCAAAATGCTCGGCCAGCGGCAGAGCCTTCTTCTCCTGGTAACAGCAGGGAAGAGAATTTTGAACAAATAAATCCATAGGCCAACCAGTCTGGAAGAGATATACAGATGGAAGAAAATAACAGTGAGGGCGAGTCTAGTTCTCCTGGAGAATCTGACGAACCGTCCACTACATCGTCAGAGATTAGGAGACGTCTAGGTCCCCTCTCTGACCCAGGCTTCATAATAGTAAACCATAAGTGGATCGAAAAGCTTGGCCCTGACCCTAGTCATCTGTCACTTGCTATGCCAATGCCGAGCAATTCTTTTGTAATCCCTGATGAGGAAGCCACAATCTTAAGTGCTCCCCGCGGCCACTTTGTCGTTTACACGTTGGCTTTGGACGCCGGGTTGAGATTTCCTCTCCATGAATTCATTGAGATTGTGTTAAGGCATTACAACATCGGCCATAACCAACTGGTGCCGAATGCCAGGCACAACATCCTAACCTTCATAGCCGTCACGACTGCGCGGCTGGCCCCTTCTTTACCCGCCTTCACCCGGGATACACTACGTAACCAAAGTTCCCAAAACGGTGGACGGGGCTTGGTTCGGCAATCGGCGTGGTGGTTTTTTTATTACTTGGGATAAACCCTCAAAAATGCACGACTGGAAGGCCGACATCATCTTTGTCCGGGCTCCCAGCGAAGACATTGTCGGGGAATATCGCTACCACAGCCGGAGAGCGATGAACACCGGACGAGGAGCATCTATCTCGGATTTGGAAGATAGATTTGATGACGAGATGGTGGAATACTTCAAGATACCTGAGTATTCTAAACCAAACCGTCCAACTATTAAAGGGCCAGCTAACTGGATTCCCTTTAAAGAAATGTTTTTTAACGACAACTTCTTGGTCGCTGCTGGTTTGCGGTCGGCCGAAGATAATGGTAATTCATTAAATCTCTAAGTAAAATGTATCGTCCAAAGTGTTGGTTGACTAACCATCTTGACTTTCCTTTGCAGAAGCAGCCAGAGCACTTCTTCGGAAATCTTGGACGGGAGACATAGAAATGTTCAAGTTCAGTGCAAACCTCTGGAAAGAATATTCCAAGACAGGGCCCGAAAAGAGGGCTGATACTTTGGTAAAAATTTCTTCTCTCTCTCTCTCTCTCTCTCTCTCTCTCTCTCTATATATATATATATATATATATATATATATATATATATATATATATATATATATAGTCTTGGCCGTCCTTCTAGGTATATTAGTCGTCTATTTTTTCTAGACGAAGATCCTTCGTAGAAGGAGAACGTCTGAATATGGACGTTCTTATGGATCTTCGTCTGTATTGTCTTTAGACGAAGGTCCATCGTAGAAGGAAGATGGCTGTACTTAACCTGCTTCCTTCAGCGAATGGTCTTCGAGGCTCAAATTTATATTTTTCCTGGACGAAGGCTCTCTTTATTGGATAATCATCGTCCAAAGTTTTGGAACAATGCACCCTTCTTCCAACATCGCATTTAGACCAAAAATCTTCGTCTTGAAGGTAACGGCCATTCTGGCCGGCTTCCTTAGAGTGCGTCCAAAAAGTAGTTGTATTTTTCCAATTCATCAACGTTTTTCTTAGACGAGCTTCTTCTGACTTGTAATTTTTTCTCTCTTTGTAGAAGAATGCCCCAACATCTAAGACGTTAGCTGGGAAATCAGCTGCGTCCAAGAAGAGGCCATCTATAGCCAGTGATCCTCCCCGCCCAAAAAATCCAAAGGCTTTACCGCCAAGAAGAAGACAGAACGGACGAGCTCGTCCGTTCAAAAAGCTACCCCTGTCACTCATAAGACGGGGGACGAGTCTCGTCCACCCTCTGTGGGTAAGTCTCTGAAGGTGGATGACTCGTCCACCGCCGCTACTCTTTTGGGAGAGGAGGGGCACATCTCCACCCTCCTCCCTATGAATCAGCCGGACGCGGCTGTTCAGATCGAGAACCAGCCTGAAATGGCTGGCATTACGGAGATTCAGCCGGACGCAGCTGACAAGGAAGGATCGACCTTCAGCGGGCCGGTTTCTCAGCTGGTGGCTCAAATGCAATCCTATAGATCTGTGTCCTTATCTTCGGGTGAGTCATATTACTCAAATGTGGTTCGAACGCTGTGAATTGGTGGACGTCTAATGAGTCCGTCCAACAGACTTGCAGTCGTTTTTCCCGTCAAGAGAACTAACCCCTCCACCTTTTCAGATAAGGGTAAAGGACCCTCCGCAGAGCCTGCAACTCTGATTGCGGACTCAGACGATGAGTCCTCTCAAGCCTTTGCCAAGATGTCGAGGGCTGAAAGGGAGAAGCTCAAGCAGGAGCTCTTCAAATGCTACCCTGAGTCCTACATCAAGGGTTTAAGGGGGGCATCGTCTAGGTACGTAGGATACATGTCCCAACTTGCTGCCGAGGTAAATCCCTTAGCTTTGCTGTTTTTATTTTGGTATTTGTATTGTTTTCATTAAGTTTAACATCGTCCACTGACTTTGTTTTTATTCTTTGTCCATACAGCTCTTTGCTCGCAGTATGATCACCGAAGACTGGGTGAGGGAGCTGAGAAAATAAAATAAGCAGCTCGTCCACCAAGCTACAACGGCCGGGGACAAGGCCATTCATCGTCAATCCCAGGAGGCCTGGGAAATTCGTCTGGCCACCATGGAGTCCAGCAACCAGCAGTACTGCATTAAGATCTATGAGCTACTCAAAGAAAAGAAGGAATGGAAGCTGGCCATGGACACCATGTCTGACGATCTCAAGGGGGAGAGGATGTAATCCCCCGTAATTTTATGAATTTTATAAATATATTTAAATGTATATTTATATATATTTTAGTATATTTTAGTATTTAAATGATTTATTTCTTGAAAGGTTGACTATTTGAAAGTCAAAGGAATTATTTAATGATTTAAAGTAGTAAAACATTTTATTTAGTCATACTTTGAAAATTATTTAAATAGCTTAAAACACCTTTTGGTTTAGCAAAAAGGATTTTAAATTTGGTTAGAGGAACCCAACTACACAAATCACCCACCCATTAAATATTATTAAAGCACAAATACCTTTTCCTAAACCCAAAAGGGGATAACTATATAAACCCCAAAATCCCAAAAATTCTCCCACACTCTTATTTTCTCTCTCTTCCTCTCCCCTAATCTTTCGGCCCTCCTCTTTCTTTTTCTCTCTTTTTCTTCTCTTTCTTCTCTCGTTTCTTCCTCCTCCTTCGGACGACAGCCGACGGCAGCCACCGCCGACCACCGCCGCCGGCCCGCCGTGCTGCGCCGCTTCTCCCCGCCGACGCCCCTTTCCTTCCTCCTTTTCTTTGGTTATTTTCTTCCTCCTCAAGTTTTATTTAATGCAAAGTTTATATTTTTAAGAATTGCTTTCATATGTTTATGTATAAAGTTATAGTTTGATGATATAAATATAAATCTAAGATTATGTAGTTTATGTAATGAAGTAATTAAATTTTAGATTTATTAATTTTGTTTAAATTGAGATTTTAAGTACCAAAGCATGGATTTTTAGGGTTTTATGAGTTGGAAAACCATAGTAATATATTATAGTTTATGAAATTGAGTATTCTTATGATTTTAATTATGTTTAAGTATGTTTAAAAAGGGTTTTATTACATTATAAGTTGCTGGAAATTTTATAACTATGCTTATATTGGAGTTTTCATGATCAAAGTATGAGTTTTAAGGGTTTTCAACAACTAGTATAGTAGTACTATTCTAGGGAGTATTAATAATTGAAGTTATAATGATGGGAAAGGTTTTTAAACACTTTTAAAGAGGGTTTAAAGTATTTTAATATTGCTGTAAATTTATAGAGTATTGATTTGTGGTTATGTTGGTTATTGTTAGGCGGAGAATACTCTTTAGGCGACTTTTAAGCTTGTTAAAGTGGCCTCGAACTTTGTCTACACAAGGTACATACGTACATACCTATGTGTGGGTTGGATTAGTATCATGTCCTAAGGATGGAATTTATGTAGAATCATGTATAGGGAACTATTTATAGTTCATATGTGATTTATATTCAAATTAAATTTGCATGTTTTATGCCGTTGTGTAAAGCATGTTGGTTATGATAATGATCTTATGTTTGTATGGATGATTGATGCAAGCATATGGGATTGGGAACTTTATTTTATTAATTCACATGAGGGATTAATATTTATGTTGGTCTTGGATCATTGATTGGATCATGTCGTTCCCTTTGGATTATTTAACTACTTTATGAGGACCGATGGCCTTATTTGGTAAGTTGGTTATTTAACCTATGAAAGGTTGGTTGGTTGTTGACTTGGTCAACAAATAAATAAAGGTTATGGATTTAATATTGGAATTATTCTTGGATTGTTAAGTTGATGATCACCTTATCTAATCCTAAGATAAAAATGGAAGTTTATGATTCTTTGATGATATTATTAATTATCCTACTTGTGAGTCATAACAAGTAAGTAAATTATTAATCACTTAAAGTGGAAAGTGAAAAGCAATAGCTTTAGACTTGTGCACGTCTGAAGTGTTGGACTAGTATGAGTTGGAGTATATGGTGGTAGCCCTTGGCTTTTCTTGGGACCAGATTGATCATCGTGCCCTATTTTTATTTAAAGGTTCCTCGATATCGTAGGTCAGGGGAGTACGGAGTCGCGCCCGTACTTCGTCTTCTAAATTGAAGACTGGTTTGGTTTGGACAACTCTTTCCATTGCCTATTCCATCTAAATTAATTAACTTATTAGTTGTGGAGTTTAGTTCAGTAAAAGTAGTCTGCTGTGTTATTATTATTTATCCCTGCTTTATGTTTATTAGTATCATATTAGGTTTTATATTTATTTACTATGTAGTACTCAGCTTTGCTGATTACGTGCTTTGTGTGTATGTGTTGATCATGGCTATGTCTTATTAATCCTGTGATGATCCATTTGGTGAGCAGTCTCTCGGGATCAATAGAGCATCGTCGTTTACAGGTTTGAAGATAATGCATCATGGGTTCGGGAAGTTGGAGAGCTTGTGTTGATTTTATTATTATAGTTGACTTTTACTGTTATAGTTGACTTTTGACTTTATGTTGGTTTGACTTTTGGGAGTTAACTTTTGGTTGACTAAGGTTTATTTTCAAAATTATTTATTATTATTATGTCTGCTGCAAAATTCTGAATAAGTCGATACGTTATCACACGGGCGATAATACTTTGATAATTCTCTAAGTTTTATATTAAAAGATATTTTTGGAAAATAGAGAATTATCGGGGTGTTACAAAGTGGTATCTTGGAGCTTTAGGTTTTATTGGCCTTTCGTGCCAACCTTAAATTTTTAGGCGCCTAGTTACTTAAAATAAATTTCATAGAAATCGAGCTCCTACTTATTCGTTGTGCTCAAATCACTTTTCGAAACATTTTTCAAGGTTTCATGATTTCAAGATTTTAAATATTTTATTTTATTTTGGTTCGAATTAATTTTTTTTAGGGTCCGAAATTTTTTTTTTTTGTTCGAAAATTTCGAATTTCATTAGTTTAATTTCTTTATTTTTATTTTTTTCGGTTTCTCTTATAAATTCGAAGAATTATATATTATTTATTTATTCATTATCTTAATACTTCTAGTTTATTTTGATACTTTATTATTTTGTGAGAGATGGGTAGTATAGGAATGGGCATATAAGATAGAAATATTATATGTCTGCATTAAATAGTTAGTTTTGTATGTTTATATTTGTCTTCCCTGCTTAACTGTTTAATGTTATTCCTATGCTTTGAATTGTTAGTTATTCTTGCTTATTGTTTATTGTTGGGAACATGCGCTAAGTAAGAGTATCATTTGCTCATAGATGTCGAATTTATTCGTTATAGGATCTCTAGTCATGTCTAATAGAGAAGCTACTAGAGTAGGAAGCTACTACAATCCGATTATGTTGAGTGATGATGAGAATGATGGAGGATCTGAGTCTGAAATGGGAATGGGAATTTCCAAGGAAGAAATGGTCAGGGCTATAACAATAAGGGCCAGTCCGAAAGAGTTTACCATTGTAAGAAGTGCAACAAGAACCACCCTGGTAGAGATTGTAAGGGAGACCTAGTAACCTGTAACTACTGCCAAAAGAAGGGTCATAGGGAGTATGAGTGCTTCACCAAGTAGAATAAAGAGCAAAATGGTAATGGGAGTGGTAATCAGGGGAAGTCTGGGTTCAATCAGTAAAACCTATAGGGTCACAGAACAACCAAGGAAGCTACAATAAGCCTGCTAGTGAGAGCAACATCAACCAGAATAAGGCTCCGGGTAAACTATTCGTGATGAGTCGCAATGAAGCTGAACAATTTGCCGACGTAGTTTCTAGTACTTTCTCTATTAACTCCGTTCTTATTAAAGCGTTGTTTGATTCTGGGGCGACTTATTTGTTTATTTCGTCGTCCGTTGTTAAAAGTCTGGGGTTGGTAGACTTTGAGGTAATTGACCTGCATATTAGTATACCTACGGGAGAAGTCATAAAGTGTACCAAGTTGTTTAAAGATTTTCCTCTGAAGATAGGAGACTGTGTATTTCCTTCTAATTTGATAGAGTTCAATCTGGGAGACCTAGATGTTATTCTTGGGATGAATTGGTTAGGTTTCTATAAGGCCAAAATAGACTGTGAAGCTCATAAAGTAGTGTTGAGAAACCCTTTGGGGGAAGTTAACTTCGTACCGACGTTTTGGGAAGCCTAAGAGCTTTGGGGTCATTTCTACAATGCAAGTGAAGAAGTTGATGAAGAAGGGATGTGAGTTGTTTTTATGTAGTGTGCAAGATGTAGGTAAAGAGGTTGGATTGAAGATTGAGGATGTACCAATTGTGAACGAGTTTATGAATGTGAATCTGAGCGAGATTTCTGGTATGCCGCCTGCAAGAGCCGTTGAGTTCACCATAGACTTAGTTCCTGGCACTGCACCTATTTCTAAAGCACCTTATAGAATGGCACCTCCTGAGATGAGTGAGTTGAAGACGCAGTTGCAAGAGCTGTTGGATAAGGGTTATATTAGGCCTAGTGCGTCACCTTGGGGAGCTCCTGTGTTGTTTGTGAAGAAGAAAGATGGGAGTATGAGATTGTGCATTGACTATAGGGAGTTAAACAATGTGACTATTAAGAACAAGTATCCTTTGCTAGGATAGATGACTCGTTTGATCGGTTGATGGAGCGAGTATGTTTTCAAATGATTTGCGTTCGGGGTATCACCAGTTGAGGGTAGCTGATAAGGATATACCTAAGACTGCGTTTAGGACGCGTTATGGTCATTATGAGTTTACTGTGATGTCATTTGGATTGACCAATGCTCCGGCTATATTTATGGATTTGATGAATATGATATTACATGAGCTCCTAGATAAGTTTGTTATGGTGTTCATTGATGATATTTTGATATATTCAAAGAGTGAAGAAGAGCATGATGAGCACTTGAGGATTATATTGGAGACGCTAAGGAAGAATCAATTGTATGCCAAGTTCTCTAAGTGTGAGTTTCGTTTGGAGAAAGTAGCATTTTTGGGTCATTATGTGTCTAAAGAAGGAGTCTCTGTGGATCCTGCAAAGATTCAAGTTGTTTGTGATTGGCCTGCTCCGAAGAATGTGTCAGATATTAGGAGTTTTCTGGGATTAGCTGGCTATTATAGGAGATTTGTGAGAGATTTCTCGAAGATAGCAAGGAGAATGACTAATTTATTTAAGAAAGAGTCAAAATTTGAGTGGAATAAGAAATGCGAGGAAGCTTTTCAAATTTTGAAGGAGCATTTAACCTCTGCACCCATTTAACCCTGCCTGATGGACTGAGGGATTTGAGGTGTATAGTGATGCTTCAAAGAATAGTTTGGGATGTGTTCTGCAACAGATTGGGAAGGTGATCGCATATGCATCGCGTCATTTGAAACCGTATTAGGCTAATTATCCTACTCATGATCTAGAGTTAGCTGCTATTGTTTTTGCCTTGAAGATTTGGATACATTACCTATATGGAGTGACTTGTAAGATCTTTACCGACCATAAGAGTTTGAAGTACATTTTCACCCAAAAGGATCTCAATATGAGGCGGAGAAGATGGTAAGAATTGATCAAGGATTATGACCTAGATATCCAATATCATGAAGGGAAGGCGAATGTAGTTGCCGATGCTTTAAGTAGGAAATCGAGCCATAGCATGAATGCGTTTGTAGTTCCTGAGGATTTGTGCCGAGATATGCAAAGGCTTAGCCTAGAAATTCTAAATCCTGGGGAGATCGAGGCAAGATTGAGTGCTTTGTCATTGGGGTTGTCAGTTTTCGATGAGATCAGAGAGGGTCAAGTTGGAGACGAGCACCTAGATAAGATTAAGGAGAAGATGAAGCAAGGTAAGGAAGTCGACTTTAAGATTCATGATGATGGAAGCTTGAGGTTCAAGGGAAGGTGGTGTGTACCACAAAAATGTGAAGGGCTTAAGAGGAAGCTTATGGATGAGGGGCATAATACTCATGCCTGTCTGTTGGAGCGAATTGGATGATCGGGCCGACTCTCGTCGCCTCTTCCCCTCACTCTCCTTTCCCTAATATGAACCTTGAGTCATCAAAGCCATTCTGACATATTTGTGCACCCTGGGGGTGACAAGTTGTTTAAGGATCTTAAAGAGATTTACTGGTGGCCGAATATGAAGCGTGAGATCGCTGAATTCGTGTCAAAATGTCTAACCTGTCAGAAAGTGAAAATAGATCATAAGAGATGGGGAAAGTTCAATCCTTAGAGGTTCCTGGATGGAAGTGGGATTCCATATCGATGGACTTTGTGACTGCTTTGCCGAAGTCGAGGAACGTAAATGATACTATTTGGGTTATCGTGGACCGTCTGACGAAGTCCGCCGTGTTCGTTCCAATTAAAGAGACGTGGAAGAAGAAGCAACTTGCGAAGACGTATATCAAGCATGTAGTGAGACGATTGCATGGGGTACCAACAAATATTATTTTAGATCGCGATTCGAGATTCCTCTCGAAATTTTGGCAGAAGGTCCAGTTTGAGCACTGCTTTTCATCCTGCAACCGATGGTCTGACTGAAAGGACCAACCACACTATGGAAGATATGTTGAGAGCGTGTGCAATTGACTTGCAAGGTAGTTGGAAAGATCACTTAGACTTGATTGAGTTTTCGTATAACAATAGTGTTGGTGCAAAATCAGTTGGTTGACTTTGCAAACAAATCAATGCACACCCGAAGTAGTTTGATCTTGAATGTCTTGGGAGACTTAGCCCACAGGGGTTACCGGTTTTAATTAGATAAAACCTTGCTAATGTACTTTGTTGTAATTTAACTAAGGATTGAACTACAACGCCTAATAAATTCAGGCGAGATGCAATAAATAGAGCAAGCAATAATTAATCTATTAATTAAAGCACAACATTCCCATACATGCCACAAACTTTAAGAAAGATTTTACAACACATAGGGGGGATAAGCTAGGTTGGGACAACTAAAGGGGAAGACACGAAGGTTGTTACCTCCATGGTTCCTTGCTTGATCGGAGAATTACGTAACTCATCGCGGAACATGTTCTACGTCTAAGGAACTAAACTATAACCCCAGAAGGGGGTTGGCTAGGCTAAGGCTAGGCTACGCTAAGAAAAGAGTAAATGCAAGTTGTTGTGTTTGTCTTGTTTTTCTATTTGATGATCGTTCCTCTATTTATCGAGAAACGTGGTGTGTAACTTCCGTGCTTGCTTGGAGGGAAAACATTTGAATCATCTTTGATTTAAATCTCAACAGTCTTCTGGCACTGAATAACCGTAGCCTTGCACGTTCTTCCTTATGTGGATTCGTCTAATGATTGCTCTTTAACCACCTGTACGTTTATCATTATTGACTTTTATCTCCTGATGGTCTTGATGGTCTTCCTCTATTGACTTTGACTTATCTTGACTTTGTGTAATGGGCTTCATACTCATGTTGGGCCTTCATATTAAGATGAAATTAAACCTTTTGAGGTCTAATACAATGTACCATAATAAATGCTACTAGACATCAAAAAATGGTGGTAACAAATTGCCCCCCTGATTTGTGGAGTGATGTACTCAGCACCCACAAATTATGAGCAGAGAAGAACTTTCAATGGTTGTAGCTAATATCATCCAGTAGTATTCTGAATGTGACTTCCTCCATTGTTCTAAGGTGATCGATGAACTTTCTTTTAGGATGACTGAATTTGGTTGAGAAGAATAACCTTTCGTGTATTCCTTCACCCTTCTTTCTAGCCATTGTAAAATCCATTAAGAAATTTTCTTCAAGATGCGAACTTGTATGATTATTTGGAGATAACCAATAAGGACTTACATCATAGGTCATGAGATCGTACCAAATTTGACATGCGCATTTGTATTGTACCAAATCTCTTGATGATGACCCATCCACCAATCTATAGATTTTTACTTTCTTTGTTGTTCCCTTGACAAAGAGCCTCTTTAGATATCTCCAAGGCATGTTAGGTTTTCACATCTCTTCCGTAATGACTTTGCCCCATGATTTGCAAACCAGAAGAGATGTAACCTGATCATTCCTCTCAAGTTTAGGAAATATCAATTATTTTACGAGATCTGACCCTATTTGGAAGGCCTTAGATTCTCGTTTAATTCTTTGATCTTGTTGTATGGCAGGATTATCTCCAAAGTATTTTTGGATAGCAGAAACCCATTTGGTGGATTCATTCTTACTAAATTCATCCTTGTCTTTAGATATGACATTTAATGCCTTATGATGGTTTGGGCATTTTGATATATATGTCATATTTTCCGGAGCAGATTGGTGAAACATGGGAAGATATGTGTAATCCATTTTTGATTTTTCGAATCTTTTTAGAGATCACACATATATATAGAAGTTTTAATGTTTCATCCGTCCAATAATTATTTCCTAACTGCCTCATTTTATGCAAAGTGATAGACAATTTTTAAGGAAAATAATAAATTATTTGGATAAATAACCGTTTTATTTCAATTTGATGAAACAAAACTTAGATTAAAGCAATTGCATCATGATAATAATAAGCAAATGTATTATTAATGAAGTTACCATTTGGGGTAACTTAATTACATTCATCCTATGACTTATCTTTATGAAGATAGAGTCATTAATTAATTGAAAATGCTTAGATCTAGAGACAATGTTTGGAAGTGGTTCCTACACACTACCCTTACCATAGCATTATATTCGTAGGCTTCCAACTCGCGCCCTGCACTACTCCTGATAGTTGCAAAGTAGTAGTTCTCTTCAGGGGAGTTGTTGAACCTTGCCTTGAAGATAGTTCTGTGGTAGCTATTGTCCTAGGCGTATCTCCTGTCGATCATTGCAATGTACATCCAAGGAAGGAAATATACTTGGGCTAATAGCTGCCACAATTTGCAGACGCACTTGAAAAGTACTATCCTCCCCTGACTTTCGTCTTGGCCCTCTTCTATCCTCACCACTTTGAGGGAGGTCTGAGTGCAGGGAAGAGTTAGACTCTTGGCGTAGACCCAATTCATCCTTTGAGGCCTTGGGAAATTTAAGATAGTGGAAACCTCCTTGCCCCACTTCTTACAAACTGTTAGCAGTTTGTCTTGTGATTTCCCATCCAATTTGGGCCATATGTGGGTGGACAGGAGATCGATATTTGTACCGACCTTTATAGCGCTTGATTCCACCAACCCAGGATCTTCTGGCCCCATTACAGGTTCATCGCCAAAGATGCGTGACATTTGCTATGTCCATCTAGCCCTCTCATTTGTGATGAAGGCTCCTTTGTCTTCCTCTATGATGTCGAGGGCGAAGCGATGATTGAAACAATCATCATCAAACTCATTTTGCCAAGTATATGCTTCGTAGTCCATTTTAAGTTTTTGAAATGAAAATGTGATGATGGGGTGCTATGGCCAAGTCCCTATAAATAACCAGTTGATTTGTTCAACGGTTACTTTCGTAATAACTTCTAGGATCAGTGAGTAATTGAGTACTTTGATCCCTCTTTTCGAGAATTTCATGGATTTTTTGTTGATTATTATTTATTTTAAGGCTATCAATTTGTTGATAAGTCTTAAAATTAATACGTCACCTTTGAGGCATTTGGGCCTAAAATTACTTCCTTTAGGTTCATTATTCATTTTATGAATAACAATCAAGCCCACAATTGATATATGATATGGAAGTACGAAAGAATGACATAAAGTGAAATAATATCTCTTAATAATAAAACATCTTTAAGAAAACATTCATTAATTGAATTAAAGATAAGTACATAGTCCACTAGGGAAAATTTGAACCACGCACTATTGCTAGGATTACTAAACATCTGCCATGCTACTTGATCTATCAAGTGCGGAGATGGGCGAAACTAATGGTGATTTGTGGCTCCTCATGTTCATCAACATTAGGGTCATCATCATCAGAGTAATCCTCATCCAATAACATAGGGATGCCTCTTCCTGATAAGTGCTCTTGCCACAAGACACATATACATTTGTACTGTATGAGTTTTTTGAAACTCATATTCTTGTCCACTTGGACTACCCTGTACTTTCTAGTGAAAACACCCAAACTGCTCTCACAAACTATGGACTTGTGATACTTCAATACGAGTTCAGGAGGAAAATATTATTTGCAATGCACTCTCCCCATGCCTTGCAAACGCTTAGGAGACTCAATAGATCTCCTTTCTCCATTTTTGGCCATAGATTTAGTGCTAGGAAGTCCATATCACTTCCCATGATAGCAGCACTAGACCCTTGCTTCCTTAGATCTCCAGATTGGACCTTTGGGCCTATTCCAAAGAGCTTGATGATTTTGGATTGCCATTTCATCATCTCTTCCTCTTTAAACTCCTCCCAATCCTCTTGTGTGATGTCTTTATTGAATCGATGCCTCCAACACTCACCAGCAAATGGTAAAGGAGCGTTTTGTTGGTTGGCCATGCTCACATATTTTTGGGTTTTTGATGGTAGAATAAAGATATTAGGAGTGAGAAATCTCAAGGTTAAGATAGCATATTTATAATATGATCACCATAACTGTGATCCCTATTTGTTAGGGGTTTATGAAGCGATTGATATTATCTTTTTAAATAATATGTCACGTTATTTTTATAACTGATTTTAATCACTTCAAGTCATGGCCCTAATGGATAAGAATGGGTTTACTCATTAACCCCTTAATGTGTCATATCACTGCTAGGCATTGGCCATTAGTGGCGTGTGAAGTTAGATGGTAATTATTACTTTTTGAAGTAACTTCTTTCCATTTCATTAATACATTTTCAGGGTTAGCATCCCAAGAGACACCTTATTTCTTTTCCATTTAATCTTAACCGTAGAACTTGCATTATTTGATTTGATAGTTATTTTTGAATAACATAATATAATTTGCACAATTTCAGTTTAGACAAAATAAATAATGCAGTCAAGGATAAAAAAGGTAAAAACCCGAAAATATAGAAACTAAATTTCATTAATTTAAAAGGGGAAATTTACAACCTAGATTAAAATTTTTATCTTAGGATAAAAATTTACAATAATTTGTTTAGAATTTTAGAATTCTAAACTCTTGGCCTAATTCTAATCCCTTGGAGACCGTGGCTTGTCGCCATCAGAGTCTTCGATGGAGGCGTTATCATCATCTCCATCATCATCATCATCATCTCCAGGAGGGTAGAAGAAGCGTTCCTCCTTGGCGAAGGGTTCCTCGAGGAGATCTTCCTCGTCAACCCTTCTTCGCTTGGCGGCAGGCTCGTCGTCTTTTTTTTTTTTTTTTGCTAAGTAAGATAAGAATATATAAAAAAAAAAAACACCAAAAACCATTACAACTAACCTAAACCAATTCGGTTGGACTCCCTAACCCTCAAGGAAAGGAAACAACCTAAAAAGACAAACTATACAACATCAACAACATCCAACAAAAAACAAATCATCTAGATTTTAACAAATCAAACCATTCCCTATCTTTCACAGAAATTTTCTTGGGAAGCACATCACTAACCCTTAACATAATGAGGCTTTTCACTTTCTTCATCACCTGAGAAGGAATCCAAACAGTATGATTCCAGATGGCCTCATTCCTTGTCCACCAAATGAAATAAACCCCTGCCTCTATTACAGCAGCAAGCATCTTCTTCTTGAAACTTAAAATTTTCCAATTTCTCCAGAACACAACAACTCTCTGAAACATATACTGATGACTGACCATACCTAGCCAATCTCTCAACATATCTATACAAGTTCTAGAGTAATCACATTGAAAGAAGGGCTCGTCGTCATCTTCATCCTCATCCTCTTCCTCATCATCATCATCAGATTTATCTGATGGTGGAGGAGTACCCTCCTTGTTTTCTTCCTCTTCTTCCTCTTCTTCTCTCTCCTCTATTATTTCTGGAGGAGGGAAGAAGGGCTGGTCAACCTCTTGAGGGTTGACCTCATGAGTCCCTGTAATACAAGACTCAGCAGATGGTTGAGGGGCGTCCATTTTTTGGAGATGGAAGTTTTTTGGAGAAGGAGGTTAAGAAGATGAAAGGGTTTTGGGAAATTCTCATTGGTAACCTTGTAGTATTGGGAATTATATTTGGTAACCAATCTCATTGGAAATTATCATTGGTAACCTTGTAGTTAGTAAATTATTACCAGACGTGACATTAATGAGGTAATTGGTTAACTTTTCCGTTAAATGTCATCTTTGAACACACCATCCCTGCACCCCCACCATCCCCACCCATGCCGACCCTCACTCCACCCCCCACCCCCACCCCCACCCCCGCGCCACCCTCCACCCCCCACCCCCGCAACCCCCCACAACAACCCCCCCCCACACCCCTGCGGTTCCCCACCGCATTCTGCGCAGCCGCGCCCCCCACACCACCCTTTGCCTCCCTCCTTCGCTGCTGCCGCTCGCCCTCCCCCCCTCTCCTACCCTTCCCCCTTCGCATACCCTCTTTCCTCTGCTTTGCCCATCGCCCTCCTCCTACCCTTAACGGGCTTCAAAGTCCGTATGTCCAGGTACCCACCACCAACCCAAAATCAACGCATCGAAACCCTCCATTGTTGATCAAATTCGAAGAAAATCCAATAACAAATTTCACCCAAATCAAAAAAACAAACTCCGGGATAAAAATCAACAGGCGAGAAAATAGAAAATAAAAAATAGGGTTTTAATCTGCGAAAACGGACCTCGGAATGTGCGCGAAGATGGTGCGGGCCCGAAACCGGTTACGGCTCGGAGAAGAGTGAAGAGCGTGGAATTCGCGAGAGGTGATGGTAGGATTTCCATTGGAAGAAGGTTTGGTAGGATTGCCATTAATGTCGGGATTAGGGATTGAGGTTGGTGGTGGTGGATCTCGTTTCATTTCCATGGTAAGAGTGGTGTGGGGGGCTGGCGGCTGCGAGAATGCGGTGGGGGAACCGCGAGAGGGCCGTGGGGGGTTGTTGTGGGGGGGTTGCGGGGGGGTGGGGGGTGGAGTGAGGGTCGAGGGGTGGGGGTGGGGGTGGGGGTGGAGTGAGGGTGGGCATGGGTGGGGATGGTGGGGGTGCGGGGGATGGTGTGTTCAAAGATGACATTTAACGGAAAAGTTAACCAATTACCTCATTAATGTCACGTCTGGTAATAATTTATTAACTACAAGGTTACCAATGAGAATTTCCAATGAGATTGGTTACCAAATATAATTCCCAATACTACAAGGTTACCAATGAGAATTTCCCAAGGGTTTTTTCAGGGATGTTGTTTCAAGAGACGAGTAGTGTGAAGATTTTATTACACTTACTCCTTTTTATAAAGAGGTTTACCGTCTCTTGAAAAACGAAAAGTTACGCCCTTTGGAAATGGGCTCTTGAGTAACTGACCCCTCGAAATGGGCTTTCAAGTCACGCGCCCTTTGGAAATGGGCTTTTAGATGACTTCATGACCTTATGTTTTGATTTGTTAAAACTAGGCTTTAACATGACCCAATTAAACATGACCCGAAATAAAACATATCACGCATTCTGCACGTGTTTTCTTCTTTTATTGTTTCATTTTGGTTGTTTTCTCTATTAATACCCTTTTTTAAGGATTTTAGGAAAATTGGAGATCTTTCAAACAAATTTAATTCATTTCTCAAGAATTCACAACCATCACCAAATTTCAATTCACCATGTCTAATGAAAGAATTTGTGAGGATGAAATTCGTGAAGCACTTGCAAAAAAACGTGATGCCATGCAATCTGAGGCAGCTCGTCAATTATGCAATGCCATTAGAGTGAACCTTGGGACTTATAAGTCTCAAGTGTTCTGGTATGTGAATAAAAGCTCTGACTCTAATACTCCTTTGGAGGAGAAGATTGCCACTATTGGTCCTTGTTTTCCTTTCAAGATTCAAAAACCAAAGCGCCAAATTGTCTTAGAGCAACAATGCTACCCATTCTTGGACCATATTATCTTAGAAGATAATAAGCCCATAATGCTTCCATTTGCTCCAAAATCCCTTCAACATTTGCATTGGCCTTTGACCAACAAACCTTTTAAAGGTTGGATTTCAGGAGTGGATGCAAGAGCATGGTTTCTGCGAATGAAACCTTTTCATGACAAATGGTCCAAGAACAAAATATTGCCCTTCTTGAGACTAGCTTCTTATGAAACTATCCCCATTGATGGGGCTATGTCTACTGCCTTGTTGGCATGTTGGGACCCTGCCATCAATTGCTTCTTGTTTCGATGGGGACAATGATTGTGACATTAGCTGATATGGCCTTCATTACCGGGACTTCTCCAACAGGTAAATATGGAATTGAACTTCCTATCTTTCACCATGTTAAAGAACACAATCAGCTATACAGTCAATGCTTAACAATCTTTCGCCAGGTTGCTAGTCCTTCTGCTAGTGCTAGCAAGTGTGGCTTTCAGAAATTTATTGATTACTTCATCAATAAGGATACTAGTGAGGAAGTTACTTCTCAAGAGGAAGTACTTTTTCTTACTTTTGCTTTCTCCAAATTAGTGATGCCTAGAGCTGGAGGAGTAGTAACATTATGGCTATCTTTAGCTGTTAACATCTCCTCTACTTCTGAAGAAGTAGCTTTGGCTCCTATTCTATTGGGACAACTTTATAGATGTCTTTTTAGGAGTAGAGAATCCTTCAAAGGTTTTGGAATTCATACCTATGAGTCTCCCATATTCTCTACTGACAAGGGATTTGGACCCCTATGGCTCTTGACTTGTTGGGGCCATATGTATCTACCTTGTCTGATAGTTATCAATCCCTTTTCTGCTTTTAAAGCATCTAAGGGTTCAAAAAGGAGGAAGATCTTTCTTTTGATCCCCTTTTGTTCCTCTTTAATCTTGATAATTGTAGCTGTTATAGTGAAGTCAGCTTCAATCTTGTATCTCCAGACGAGGTTTGACATCCAAGTTTGATTCTTTTGTACTTCTTGGCTTCTAAGTCCAATCCTGGTGTTTGGAACATTTTCCCGGGTAAGATGGTTGTTTCTGTTGAAAATGAAACTTGGCGCCATCAAATAGTGCCTGCTTGGCTACAATCCCTGAACATCCACTCTAGTTCCTTAGGGAGTGGAAACTTTTGGAGCAGTGTCCTTAGGTCTATGGATTTAATAGCTGTTGAGCCTGAATACTTTGGCTTTGAGGCTTATAATCCACAGCTGGTAGCTAGACAATTTGGATTGGTCCAAACGCTAGCTATTCCTTACTTCCTGGCCCGCAATGATCCTTGGACTTCAAGGGGTCGTTTCGAAGAAGGTAGATCCCTTCATAGTAGAACTCTCAGCCTTACTTTTATGTCCATCTCTCCTTGGAAATGGATCACTAAAGCTGTTCGAGGCTTCCATCTGTGGTGGGATCATGTATTCCCAAATAACTCAATATGTTCTGATGCTTTGGCGAACTTTGAGGATCAGCTCTTCTTAGGCTGTAAGTAATTTCTATCCTTAGTTATTTTATAACTTTTTGTGGGAATGAATATTACTAAATCTTCTTTGTGCTTTACTTTTGACTTTTTAGCAAAAGCTGGCAAGAAGAAGCTAAGAGTGCCTGATGGCATGACAACAGATTCTAGATTTGACCAGTTCTATTGGAACACCATAGACAAAAGGGTTTCACTCCATACCTCTTCGGAGGATGAATATGATGCTGCTTATGATCAAGGGGCTTCCTATGGAGAGGTCCAGACTGTGGAGGACATCCAAACCATGGGGTCGCTAGAGCAGATTGACCTTTTCAAAAGAGTTGCAAGGAAAAGAGATTATAATTGTCTCTCTGCTTTCAAGGACACTCAACCTAAGGGGTCAGTGGAGCAATCTGAGCCTTTTAAGAAGGCTACAAAGAAGAGATATTATGGTTGTATTTCTGCCTCCAAACCTTTAAGGCATTCCAGCAGGAAACGTCCTAAGTTAGAGGTTTCTTCAGAGATACCACAGTATATCATCTCCTCTAATGAAGATGATGACAAGACCATATCTAAAATTTTCAAAAGGAAACTCCCAGGAGTCAAAGCAAGTATGAACTTCACTTTTACTCTTTTTATGAGAAGTTTCACTTTTTGGAATATTCATTAATTTATTCCAGGTTCCTCTGGTGCTGATGACATTGAGCCTAAGATTGTCAGTGATCCTTCTTCTAAGAAGTTATCACCTCTTGGCTCTGTCAGCCTTTCTTCAGGAGATACTCCCAAGATAGCTGATCCAGAGTTAAGTTCAAAGGGTGGTCTTGTTGATGAATCTGTCATCAATCCTCCCACTTCAAGTGGTGCTGCCCCCCAGTTGGAGAATGTGGCTACCCCTTCTTTGGAAGAATGTGCTGCCCCCCAGTTGAAAGAGACTGAGCATTTTCATGTGGAATCTCCTGATGAGGACTTGTTTCATCAATTTGATGAAGATCCCTTGGAATCAAATCCTTTAGATATTGAAGTCCCGAGCTCTCATGCTGCTACCACTATTGTTATAGCAATTCCTTCTATTGCTGTAAGTGAAGTTCCAAAAGATGTTATTCCTTTAGAGGTTACACCTTTACGGAGCAATACTGAGCTTGTGATTACCTCTGTTTGCAAAGGTTCTTCATTAACTTCAGCATCTACTTCAGGGACTGGTCTGCCTTTCTTTCCTCATGAATTCATTTTAGACTTCTTCTATATGAGTCCGTGTCCTCAAAATACCAGACTTCACTCTCTTGCTAACTTGGCTTTTCTTCTTTGTGATGCAAAATGAAGCACTCAAGAAGCAAGTGTGATGAATGAGTCTGATGGAGGGAAAGAGGTTAATCTGCAGACAGCTATCATTGTGAGGGATCAACCTGCCTCTGCTAACAGTGATCATTCGAGTGATGGATCATCTAAGCACATAAAACAAGAAGATAAAATCTGGGATCTCTGCTTGACCTTAACAAACAACCCTTATGATCAGGCTTCTGCACAGGTTCTTAAGCAGATTTTGGAATCCCTTATTTCTCAAGGCTTTGAGTACTGGATACCTCGTCTTGATTATGTTAAGGAAACTCTTCTTCTTCAACAATGAATCAAGGCTTTGAGTACTGAATCAAGAGTCCAGCCTCCAAAATTCTCAACTCAAACACTTTAGGAAGAGGAGACTTCTTTGGAAGCTCAAGTTAAATCCTTCAGAAACTTCAGTAAACAGATCCAAGATTCTTTGAGTTCTTTTGATCAGAAGCTGAAGCTTCTTTCTGAGGAGATGCAATGTTTACAAAATCGCCTGGCTGAGATTAATAAAGAGGAGATCAATATCATCAACGATAAGTCTTCACTCCAAAGCTCTATTGATATTGAAGAGAAGAAGCTACACCAAGGACGAACAAATCTTGCTCATTTGAGGCAAGAGATGTTCAAAGATGTGGCTATGCAAAGAAAGCTTCGATTCTCCAAAATGAGAAACTTTGTAATGCTTGGTCAGCCATTAAACACCTTAGTTTAGCTGTTAGACAATGTTGGAATGTATAAGATGTAACATTATTATTAATGTTGTAATTTAATGATCCCTTGCTGTTTGAAACAATTCTGCATGTTTTTGTTGAAACACAGGATCATGTTGTTCCCATATAGATGAATGATATTTCTTTAGAAATTTTCCATTCAAGGCTCTATCATTTATGTTTCCATCTATATCTTTCAATAGGTATGCATTTCCAGAGATTTTCTTATGAATGATGAAGGGACCCTGCCACTTAAGTGACCATTTCCCTAGCTGTGGATAAGCTGCTTCTGGCAGGAACATTTTCCACACTTATCATTCTCCTGGAATTCTTTAAACACTACCTTTTTGTTGTAGGCCCTAGCAACCCTTTCTTTTTGGATTCTCATTTTGGCTAGGGCTTCTTCCTTAGCCTCTAAAGCATCCATAATTTCAATGTTCATCGCTTGTGAATAGTCAACTCATGATAATCCCATTTGTTGGGCTACCCTTGATGACCTTACGTTCACTTCAGCGGGAATTACTGGAGTGTGTCCATAAACTAAGTTAAAAGGAGTAACTCATGTTGCTTCCCTTTTAGAGGTCCTGTAGGCCCATATGGCATATAGCAACAGCTCATCCCATTTCCTTGGATTGTTATCTATTAGCTTTGAGATCCCCTTAACTATGATCTTATTGGTACCCTCAGCTTGACCATTTGCTTGAGCATAGTAAGGTGTTGAATGCAACTTAGTAATCCCAAACTGATTAAGATAATCCAGTAAATCTAGGTTCCTGAATACTGTGGCTTGATCAAAGGTTATAGTTTCTGGAATTCCAAATCTTGTAAAGATTTTCTCTTCCAAGAAATTTATTACAACCTAGGTATTGATCTTGTTGAAAGCCTGAGCCTCCACCCATTTGGTGAAGTAATCAGTCACCACTAGGATGTATGAATGCTTCTTGGAGGATGCAGGATTGATTTCTCCTATGGCATCTACTGCCCATCCTCTAAAAGGCCAAGGTTTAAGAATGTACTTCAGTTCTGAGGCTGGTGCCCTACTGATGGGTCCAAACTTCTGACATCTTTTACAACCTTTAGCATAATCTATACAATCCTTTCTCATAGTAGGCCAATAGAAGCCATGTTCGTGCAACATCCATCTCATTTTTCTGCCATTTTGATGAGCACCACATAGCCCTTGGTGAATTTCTACCATGAGGGTTAGAGCTTCTCCAGGATCCACACACTTCAAAAGTAATCCTTCAGGATCCTTTCTGTGTAGTTCACCAAACTGCATGCAAAACTTAGTTGCTGCCATCTTGACTCTATTTGGCACTTTCGTCCCAGTTGGGTCCTGGAGATAATAAATAATTTCGTCTCTCCAGTCCTTTTCCTCTCTTAATATTGAAATGCTATAGACTTCCAATACGTTCTCTGATCCTTCTTGATCAGATTCACTGAGAGGTTTTAGGATCTTCTCTTGGAGAATGATATCTTCATTTTGTGAAGGTATCTCTTCTCTAGCGGAGGCTATTTGGGATGGTTGATCTGCTACTTTGTTCTCTTCTCTAGGAATGTGTACGAAAGTGATTTCCTTAAATTGTTTAGATATTTTTTGTGCTTTCTTACCACACTCCTGTGATACTAGTGATATACTCTTAAATTCCTCATTTATTTGATAAATGACCAGTTGAGAATCCTCATATATCTTTGCTTTCTTAACTCCCAATTCTAGCAGCATTTCTAATCCAATTAATAAAGCTTCATATTCAGCTCTATTGTTGGTGCATGGACCCTTCAGGGTTACTGCTAGTTTAGTTGGGATCCCACCAGGAGATAAAATATATATTCCAGTTCCTGTTGTTTGCTAGTTTAGTTGGGATCCCACCAGGAGATAAAATATATATTCCAGCTCTTGTTGTTTCTCTAGTGTTGGACCCATCAAAGAATAAGACCCATGGAAGGATGTCTTCATCAATGATTCTCGAGTCACAACAAGGATGAGTTGCTAAGAAATCGCCTAATGCTTGACCCTTGACCGCCTTTTGGGGCACATATATAAGGTCAAACTGTAGTAAATGTAAACTCCATTTGCTTAACCTTCCTTTTATGAAAGGTTGAGATATCATATATTTTATGACATCCGTTGGAGATTCAACTTCTACTGTGAAGGCCATGAAATACTGTATGAGTTTAACTGATGCGTCATATAAACACAAACACCATTTTTCTGCCATGGTATACCTTTTCTCTGTGTCATGCAGGATTCTACTTAAATAGAATATAGCCTGCTCATGTCCTTTCTCATTTTCTTGAGTAAGGAGACTACTAATGGAATCTTCACAGGCAGACAGATATAACCTTAGTGGCTTTCCATTCTGCCTTGGAGGTATCAATACAGGAGGACTTGCCAAATCTTGTTTGATTTGGTCAAAGGCCTTTTGATGCTCCTCGTTCCATTTAAATTCTTATTCATGTTTTACTCTTAGCAAAGGCGAAAACTTTTTAGTTTTTCCAGCTAAGTTGGCCATGATTCTCCTAACATAATTGACCTGTCCAAGGAATCTTTGCAATTCCTTCTTATTAGAAGGTGGCTTGGCCGCCAACACTGCTTTTGCCATGTTTTGGTCAATTTCCATTCCATTTGTGTGAATGAGGAATCCTAAAAAGTTACTAGCTCTAACTCCGAATGCACATTTGAGTGGATTCATTTTTAGGTGATATTCTCTCATTCAAGTAAATGACTTAATCATATGCTCTTTATGTTTTAAGAAGTCATTTGACTTTACTAATATGTCATCTACATAGATTTCCATGATCTTACCAATCATATCCTTAAAGATTGCATCCATTGCTCGGCGGTATGTGGTTCCAGCATTTTTCAGTCCAAATGGCATGGCCACGTATTCAAACAAGCCTAATGATTTTGGACATCTGAAAGCTGTTTTGTTACAGTCTTCATGTGCAATCCTTAACTGGTGATATCCTGCATACCCATCCATACAAGATATGTATTCATATCTTGATGCTGCATCTATTAGGAGATCAACCACTGGCATAGGGTATTGATCTTTAGGCGTAGCTTTATTCAGATCCCTAAAGTCAATGCAGATTCGTATCTTGCCATTTTTCTTAACTACTGGAACTATATTGGAGATCCAGTTAGCATATTGGCAAGGCCTTATGAACTCTGCCTTGAGGAGTTTGTTTATTTCCTCTTGTATAGGCTCTGTCAGTTCAGGCGCTAGTCTTTTAGGACTTTGGACCATAGGCTTAAATCCTTCCTTGATAGGTAGTTTATACTCTACTATTTTCCTATCAATGCCAGGCATTTCATGATGTTCCCATGCAAAACAGTCTTTAAATTCTTTTAGAATTTTTATGATTTCCTATTTTTCTTGGTTAGTGAGGAGCTTACTTATGTAAGTAACACGTGGATTTTCATTATCCCCTAAATTTATTTCCTCTAGTGGATCATGAACCTCTTGTTTAATATCTTCACTTTTAGCCCATATTTTATCATCCTCCTCATCGAAGGATTCAGTTTCATATAAAGTTGAGCAACATGCATTAGAGTTTATAAGAAAATCCTCTTGGTATTTTCTAAAAACTAAATCTTTCATTACATGATCATCAACGATAGGGGTAAACCCATTACAGCATTCTTCTTGGTTTATAAACATAATAAACTTTTATAAGAAAAATACATCCTAACTCTACAAACTAATGAGAGCTAAGGGTTGATCATAGTCTGGCGCCTGTTGAATATATTCATATTTTGATTGAATGTCTTCAACTTTTGGGACGTCATCGACTTCTTCAATGAGGATTGCACCTGAGTCTTCTACCTCTTGGTGAGATTGTGACTCAACTTGTAGAGCAACCTCAATTTTGATGGTAGGAACTGACTTTAGAGAGTCCCTAATGAAAACAGAATCAGAAGATGTAATTAGACAAACTTCCTCATCTACTTGAACCATCTCATAAGTGTCACCATTCCACAAGATCAAAACTTGATGGAGTGATGATGGAATAGCATAATTATGATGTAACCAATCTCTTCCTAGTATGGCATTATAATGAGTACCACTTTCGACTATGAAGAAACCAGTATAAGTAGTTTTAGTTCCTACTCTTATCTTTAAAATAGCCATTCCTTCCACTTTTTCTGATAAACCAGAAAAACCAATTATGTTGATTTGTATGTTATGAAAATCTTTTCTAGTCTTTCCTAGTTTTCTGAACACAGAGAGTGGCATAATATTAACAGTAGCTCCAGTGTCTACCAATACTTTGCCTAAACGAACTCCCTCAAAATCAACATTTAGAAATAAGGCTTTAGTGTGCTTATTATCAACATCCACTGACCTAAAGATTTTATCTATGATTAATTTCTCTAGTTTAGCTTTTAGAGATGTCCTGTTAGGCACTTTTTTATGAGGTGCATTTAAATAACATGACAAGCTTTGAGAAGAAGTAATTTTAAATTTACCTGCCCTCTCTTCCTTGTCAACTTCATTTGCCCATGATGTGGTATTGGTCTGGAATTCTGATTGGCCATCTGACTTTTTGAACTCTGTTGGTAGCATGACCACATTACACTACGCATTTTGGCTCTCTCCCATCTCTGTTTGAGGCTCGCTCATCAGTGGGTCTCCATCCAGAATTAAGTCACTATCTGAAACCAATAAGTCCAAATCCTCAGATCCAAACTCTGAATCATAGTCCTCATTAAAGCCATTTCCTGGTTTCTCTTTCGTAAGAGAATCACCTCCTTGAGGCTGCTAGCTATCATGCTTTGTAGATGATATATCACATTGCTCCTCTTCTAGAGGTAACAACTTAGTAATACCAGCTTGTAGCGCCTCCTCATCAATTCTGATATTTGCTATAAGGGATTCCTGCACATTTTGAGTGCCGATTCGAGCCCTTCTTGCAGCCAGCCTTTTGCACTTAACTCCTTCATCTTTATTGTCCTACTTTTAGGAAAGTTTTGGACATCTTGTAGTGGCCAAGGCCTAACTGCTGACTTGATCTTTGACTTCCCTTGACCCCCATGGGAATTCACCCTTCTTATGAGAATTTTGGGCACATGAGTTTGACTTGGCTCCCTTTCTTTCCCTTTTAAGGAAGGGCCTGAACTGGGACTGTTTTTTTCCTTGGTCCTTGACTTCTGGACCTTTTCTGGAATGGACGCTGGTAAGCAGGCACATAGGCAGGATCATTTGGGATGATATGGGTTCTAACCATTTCAAAGGTCAACCTGTCTGCACACAGTGAGCACATTCCATTTCTCAAATCCTTCAACCCTTCTATCGCCCTAGTCTGTAATGGGAATTTCTGAGCAGCCTCCTTATAGGTTTTGGCTCTTTCCTCATGCATCATCAGGTTTGGCATTGGGTTGGATTTATCAGGCGCCTTAGCCTTATAGGCTTCTAGCTCCATGGCATGGTGTTTTATTTCTGAGACAACTAGTCTTTTGAGACTTAATTGCCTAGTTAGGAACCCTCTGAAAACTTGGCATTGGTCTGTTGTATGTGACCCATTCATATGCCATCTGCACATATCTTCCAATCCCTCTTCATTGGCTATCTTTGGCATAACCAAGATTCCTTCATCAAGCAATCTGTTGAAGAGTTGCTTACCTATTTCGGTAGCTTGAGATGCCTGCAAAGTAACAGTAAAAACATTATTAGTCTCTACCATACCACATAATAGTTCAAATGGTTCGTCCATTCTAACTACATTAACATCTTCATCATCAGGAAACATGATATTTTTCTTATCAATTTCATCCTGAATTTTGTTTTTAAAGACAATACATTCAGAAGTGTCATGGGTTACTGCATCATGCCATTTACAGTATTTCTTACCCTTAACCTCCTCAGCAGTTCTTATTTTATGTCTCCCTACCAATTTTATCTTTTTGTTATATAATAACCAATCAAAGATAGAGTTAGATTTCTTGGCATCAAAAGTATATGTCCTCTTCTGTCCATATTTCATATCATTTGGCGCTAGAAACTCTTTCTTTTCTAGGGGAGAACACTTATAAGGTGCTCCTTGAATGATTTCTGCCACGTCCACTTCTGTTGCAGTCTCAAAGTGGAAGGGCTCTTCATTCTGAGCAAAGAAACTCTGGTGTGTTGCTGCACTTTCAGCTTGTAGGTTCCTTTCATACCTCACAGTCAATTCTGCTAATTCAACAAAATCGCCAAAGGCATGACCATCAAACCTTTTTCGAAACTGAATTAACATTCCCTCTTGAGCCATTTGAACAAATTCTCTTTCAGGAATGCTAACATGACACCTGATCTTGGCCATTTTGAATCTAGATAGGTAGTCCTCTATAGACTCTCCTAACTTATGTTGGATTCTGGCCAGATCACTTAGAGTCACTCCTAGTTCAGTGCGTGCAAAATGATTTGTAAATTGCACTTGCATGTCTTGCCATGAGTGAATGGAGTTTGGTGGTAAATTAGTGTACCACGAAAAGGCAGTCTCAGTAAGAGACATGGAAAACATTCTAAGTTTTAAAAAATCATTGTTACCGTTTCTCTACACTGACAATTGAACCTAACTAAATGTTCTTCGGCAGAAACTCTGTCATTGCCTGAGAACAAGGTGAAGTCAGGTATCTTAAACGTTTAAGCAAATGGATTGGCTCTATAAATCCATTCAGGGTAAGGTTTTTGACCTATTTGCCTCTGATTTTTCCTATAATTATCCCCTATTAGTCTTTGGACTAGTGCCTCAACTTGTGCTGCCAATGGATCCTGATGCGTTCCTGGATAGCCCATATTCCCATTCCCCATGTTTTTGCTGCTTGATCATATGCAGGATTAGGGTTAGGATTGAAAGGTTGATTTTGATAACCTCCCATAGGGATCTCCTGGTGTTGCATAAAAGCAGGATTGGCTGCTCCTTGCGCCATTTGCGGTGGGAATGTATGTCCATTTGTGGGCATCCTCTGCTGATAAGCGCCAGTTGCTTGGGCAAATGGAGCTTGGGGTTGACCATACCTCGGAATATTCCCATAATGAGGCGTACCAGCCATAGTTGGTTGGCTATGAGGCATGTAAACATAGGGTAAAGAAGGAATCCCAACCATATTTGGTTGGTTAAGAGGCACATATGCATGCGGTGTACGATTGTTGTTTGTAACAAAAGTATCTTGCCTCTGTCCTCCTCGTGATGGTCCAGATTGGTGTGTATTGTCACCAACTTGTCCACCACCCATGGAAAACGAAGGTTGATGATGTCCTGACGCCTGGTGCCAGCCTGGCTCCACGCCCGCTGTCATTCCATCACTTATCCTAAGGTTTCCATGATTACCTTCTCCATGGCTCATGGAGATTGCCCTTGTGTGATGCTCATGGGAGGAAGTTTGTGGATCGCCTGAGATAAGTATGTCTCTAGTCTCAGGATGGGATAAATGTACCCTCAAAGGATAACCTAGTGGAGGAACATCTGGCTCTGTACCAGAATTTCCCCTTGCTCTATTCAATGGGGCCTCTTCTAAGGCCTTAACTAGTTTCTCATTTAACTGATAGTGTTTTTCGACTAGTGGTTCTAGACGAGTAACTACTTCAGTAGAAAGAGATGTTGATATTGCCGTGAAAGTTGCACTCATAGTATCGTTGATATCTACAAGTATCCTATCAATCTGCCTAGAGTTAATCTCTCTATTTTCTTCACTTATCCTTTGGAGGATGTCTGTGAAGACTCTGGCAGACTCATGGGCTAGAGTCCTGTAGTTGGAATAAAATTGTTGTCTCTGACTCTCTCTGGCTTCTAACAGTAAATTCCTTACTATTTCTGTGAACTTTCCATACATTTGTTGTATAAGTCCACGACCAATACTACCTGGAGATGAGCCTTCCCTTTGTGGGGTCTCTCCATTTGACTCCTCGTGACTATGGCGATTTGGTTCACCATTCTTACCATGCACCCTAGTTTCTGGAGGGGTTGAAGAACTCGTTTCCATGTTTTGGAAACTTGTTTCCTCCTGAGCAACTTCTTTATTCTTTTTAGAACGTCCGGCATTTTCGCAAAACAATCGTTTTTTACAGTTAGTTTTTAGAAAGTACGAAGAAGAAAGTTCACAATTTGAATTTGAATCTTTTCCTCCCACTATGGTCGCCAAAAACCTTGTTGGTGCAAAATCAGTTGGTTGACTTTGCAAACAAGTCAATGCACACCCAGTAGTTTGATACTGAATGTCTTGGGAGACTTAGCCCCTGGGGGTTACCGGTTTTAATTAGATAAAACCTTGCTAACGTACTTTGTTGTAATTTAATTAAGGCTTAAACTACAATGCCTAATAAATTCAGGCGAGATGCAATAAATAGAGCAATAATAATTAATCTATTAATTAAAGCACAACATTCCCATGCATGCCACAAACTTTAAGAAAGATTTTACAACACATATGGGGATAAGCCAGGTTGGACAACTAAAGGGAAGACACGAAGGCTGTTACCTCCATGGTTCATTGCTTCAATCGGAGAATTATAGAACTCGTCGCCAGAACATGTTCTACGTCTAAGGAACTAAACTATAACCCCAGAAGGGGGTTGGCTAGGCTAAGGCTAGGCTACGCAAAGAAAAGAGTAAATGCAAGTTGTTGTGTGTTTGTCTTGTTTTTCTATTTGATGATCGTTCCTCTATTTATAGAGAAACGTGGTGTGTAACTTCCGTGCTTGCTTGGAGGGAAAACATTTATTGAATCATCTTTGATTCAATTCTCAACCGTCTTCTGGCGCTGAATAACCGGAGCCTTGCACGTTCTTCCTTATGTGGATTCGTCTATTGATTGCTCTTTAACCACCTGTACATTTATCATTCTTGACTTTCATCTCCTGATGGTCTTGATGGTCTTCCTCTATTGACTTTGACTTATCTTGACTTTGTGTAATGGGCTTCATACTCATGTTGGGCCGATCGGGCGACTGACTCGACACGCGCATTTAATGATTTTTGGGCTATTTTTTATAAGACTTTTCCTAGTTGTTTTAGGTTTATATAAATAGCAAAATCAGAATATTATGAGGAATCTTTTGTTTTAGCCATTGTTTTTCTCATAGTTTCTCTCTAGTTTACTACTTTTCATTCTAAATTCAAGATCAAACATTGAGATTGCTGGCAAGTTCAATATAGTTCTTTCATTTGGTAATCTTCTTCAATGTTTTCTCCATTATTGATTGCTTTCTCTATTATTGATTGGTTTGATTTCTTAATTATTTGCAATAGTTCAAAGTATGAATTTTTACATGGATTTTGTTATTGTTTTCTCAAGCATGAGTGAGTAGTTTTATTTCTAGGATTGTGGGGACCTATGTATGCAATGAGGGATTGATAGATTAGTATAGTTACCCTTTATTTCAATTGTTTCCTGAGATTGAATCGTTCATGCTAGATTTATGAATTAGGCTGATTTGTATTTCTATTATCGCAATATTGAATCTGCTTCGAGAGGAGAGATTTCGTATAGGCTTTCAATCATTAGGCAGAGTAATCCTTGACCATGCGAGAGCGGCTAGGTGATCTTTGAGGGAGGTAATGTTCGAGAGAAATTACATGTGCCCTAGATATATTGACTTATTAGGTGGTTATTATTCGTCTCTGATTTCCCGAATTGTATGCATAGTGATTCATAGTCCTAGTTCTTTATTAATTGATCCTTACCTTCGTATTTAGTTCTGTCAATTGCTTAGTTCAGTAAAACAAACCATTTTCATCTGATTTAGTTAGTATAATATTAGAGTTCAGATACAATAGTATAACTTTCTCCTCGTGGATTCGATCCCGACTTCCCGACTACTTGTTAGTGGACCTTAGGTTATTTTTGATTAGGTGATACGACTTTAGCCTGTCAAATTTTGGCGCCGTTGCCGGGGAGACGGTTTATTTTTATTTTGTCTGAATTATAATATTACACTAACCTCTACTCCGAAGAACACCTGTTCTTTGGAACATCTCACACTTGTTTTAGTGTTTTTGGTGTATGAGCAGGAAATTGAAATCCCCAAATCTCATTCCATTTGACCCGGAGATTGAAAAGACTGCTCGTAGACTCAGAAAGAAAACTAAGCAAACAAAGTTGTATGCAGGGACACCTTCCCAAAAGACACCTTCTCCACCATCTTCACCCTAACAAGGATTCCCCGCCTCACCTATTACTGCTAGAATGGGTGATGCAGTCAAACCAACCATCAGAGATTATGCACAACCATCTCCTGATAATGTGCCCACTGGGGTACGGTTGCCTATTATTGCTGCTGCGAACTTTGAAATCAAGTCTCATGTTCTCGAATATGGTTCGAGAATAATCGCTTTTTCAGGTTACCATCCGAAGACCCAAATCGGCACCTCTGACGGTTCTTACAATGTTGTGCTACTCAGAAACAAGCTGGTGTTACTGCTGATGAGATGAAACTCATCTTATTTGGTTTTTCTCTGCGCGACAAAGCTCTATTTTGGTATAATAAGCTGCCCTCCACCATCACCACCTGGGCAGAACTCTCAAAGATCTTTCTCATCAAGTGGTACCCTTACCAAAAGACTGCAGATATGCGTCATGAGATAGTGACTTTCACCCAAGATCCTGGAGAGTCATTGTATGAAGCTTGGGAAAGATTCAAAGATCTGCAGCGTCTTTGTCCTCATCATGGTTTTGACAAGTGGTATCTGTGTCAAATTTTCTACACCAGAGTTGATGCAGATACGAGACGGGTAATTGATGGAGCTTCTGGTGGGTTCTTCATGGATAAAGCCATAGACGAAGGGTATGAACTTCTGGAGAAACTCGCTTCTAATCAAGCGTCTACTATTCGTTCTTCTATGACAAAGGGAGGCAAACATGATGTTGAGGCCATTTCTTTACTGTCAGGGCAACTAGCTGCTCTACACCAGAAGATTGATTCTTTGAAGCTAGGTAACAATTCCTCCCCCCACATGAGTGTCAATGCTATGGCTAGCGTTTCTGGTTACAATGCTTTCATATGTGACGCTTGTGGGATAGCTGGACATAACTCTCAAGAGTGCCCTGCTCTCTCACATTCTAGTGAGCCAGTGCACGCATTACAATCACAACACAAGCCCCAGTTCGATCCCTACTCCAATGCATATTATCCTGGGATGCGAGATCATCCAAATCTCTCGTATAGGAGTAATAATGTGCTGAATCCGCAACAACAACATTATCCACAGCATCAACAACAACAACAGTATCAGCCACAACCACAAGCCCCTCCTGGATTTCAGAGAAATCAGTTTCAACAGCATCATAACACACCTCGTTCAGACCCGGCTATTGCTGAACTCAAAAATCTCATGTTGCAGATGCAGAAAGGTATTATTTCCTTTCAAGCGAGATACCAGGTCTCAATTTGAGAGCTCGCATGCTCGAGAATAAGCTACAAGGGACACATAATAAGATGTCAGAGTCACAAATAGCTCAGCTGGCTAGTTCTTCTGCTAGTAGGCCATCTGGGTCATTGCCTTCGCAACAAATGCAACCAAGGGATACTGCCAATGCTATTACCCTTCGAAGTGGAGTGCAGTACGATGCTCCGGCAATGTTAGAGGTGGAATCATCAATTGCTAAGAAACCACAAGAAGTGCCTGAGGATGCTGAACCTCGGGCAAAGTAAGGAGCTACAGACAAGACTATGGAGGTGACTAAGGAGAAAAATGTGCCTCTGGTGATCAAGCTACCATTCCCAAATCGGATGCTCAAGAAGAAGCTCGACCACCAGTATGGTAAGTTTTTAGAGGTGGTAAAGAATCTGCAGGTAACAGGTTCCTTTTCTTGAATTATTAAATCAAGTGCCCGCTTATTCTAAATTTTTAAAAGAACTTTTGATGAGGAAGCGGACTCTCAATGAGGTGGAAACGTGGCTTTTTCGCTAAATGCGGCGCTCTTTTACAAAACCAGTGTCCACCTAAATTGAAAGATCCAGGGAGTTTTTCCATCCCCTGTCACATTGGCACCATTTTTATTGACAAAGCTTTATGTGATTTGGGTGCCAGTGTGAGTGTCATGCCTCTTTCTATCTGTAAGCAACTGAACATGGGTGACTTAAAATGTACTACCATTACTCTGCAAATGGCTGACCGTTCTGTGAATTACCCCCTAGGTATATTAGAGGACGTTCCTGTTAGAGTAGGTAAATTCTTTATCCCTGTGGACTTTGTTATATTAGACATGGCAGAAGATACTCAAACACCCATTATCCTTGGGAGACCTTTCCTCCATACTGCTAGGGCAGTTATAGATGTTAAAAGTGGGAAACTGACACTGACTGTGGGGGATGATAAGGTTATGTTTAGCCTAACCAATGCCCCTAAAAGCCCAATGCTAGAGGAATCATGCTATAGTGTTGATGTTATAGATGAACCGATCCATGATTGCATGCCTCATTCCCCCTCCCGTGATATTAAGATGAAATTAAACTTTTTGAAGTCTAATACAATATACCATAATAAATGCTACTAGACATCTAAAAATGGTGGTAACAAATAGTTATCATGCGATCATCAAAATGGCTCCTTTTGAGGCGTTGTATGGAAGGAAATGTAGAAGTCCCATTTGCTGGAATGATTTTAGTGAGAATATAGTATTGGGGACAGAATTTATTGAGGAGACTGTTAAGAATGTCAAATTGATTCAGGCTAGAATTCAAGCTGCCCAAGATAGGCAGAAGAGTTATGCTGATTTGAAGCGAAGAGAAGATGAATTCGCATTGGGTGACAAAATGTTTTTGAAAGTGTCACCAACTAAAGGAGTGATGAGATTTGGGAAAAAGGGCAAATTAAGTGCTAAATATGTTGGCACATATGAGATTTTGCAAAGAATTGGGAAGTGTTCATGAGTAACACAAGTGGTTTTAAAGTTGGTAAAAGTGTGCACATGTGTGACACAAGTATTTTCCAAATGAAAGTTTGAGTCAAAAAATTTGAAACTGTGAGGGTTTTCATGCCAAGTTTCGGGACAAAACTTCTTTTAAGAGGGGTAGATTGTAATCCCCCATAATTTTTTGAATTTTATAAATATATTTAAATGTATATTTATATATATATATATATTAGTATATTTTAGTATTTAAATGATTTATTTCTTGAAAGGTTGACTATTTAAAGTAGTCAAATATTTTATTTAGTCATACTTTGAAAATTATTTAAATAGCTTAAAACACCTTTTGGTTTAGCAAAAAGGATTTTAAATTGGGTTAGAGGAACCCGACTACCCAAATCACCCAACCATTAAATATTATTAAAGCCCAAACACCTTTTCCTAAGCCCAAAAGGGGATAACTATATAAACCCCAAAACCCCAAAAATTCTCCCACACACTTATTTTCTCTCTCTTCCTCTCCCCTAATCTTTTGGCCCTCCTCTTTCTTTTTCTCTCTTTTTGTTCTCTCGGTTCTTCCTCCTCCTTCGGACGACAGCCGACGGCAGCCGACGCCACCGCCGCCGTGCTACGCCGCTTCTCCCCGCCGGCGTCCCTTTCCTTCCTCCTTTTCTTTGGTAATTTTCTTCCTCCTCAAGTTTTATATAATGCAAAGTTATATTTTTAAGGATTCTTTTAATATGTTTATGTTTAAAGTTGTAGTTTGATGATTTAAATATAAATCTAAGATTATGTAGTTTATGTAATGAAATAATTAAATTTTAGATTTAATGGTTTTGTTTAAATTGAGATTTTAAGTACCAAAGCATGGATTTTTAGGGTTTTATGAGTTGGAAAACCATAGTAGTATATCATAGTCTATGAAATTGAGTATTCTTATGATTTTAATTATGTTTAAGTATGTTTAAAAAGGGTTTTATTACATTATAAGTTGCTGGAAATTTTATAACTATGCTTATAATGGAGTTTTCATGATCAAAGTATGAGTTTTAAGGGTTTTTAACAACTAGTATAGTAGTATTATACTAGGGAGTATTAATAATTGAAGTTTTAATGATGGGAAAGGTTTTTAAACACTTTTAAAGAGGGTTTAAAGTATTTTAATATTGCTGAAATTTATAGAGTATTGATTTGTGGTTATGTTGGTTATTGTTAGGCGGAGAATACTCTTTAGGCGGCTTTTAAGCTTGTTAAAGTGGCCTCGAACTTTGTCTACACAAGGTACGTACATACCTATGTGTGGGTTGGATTAGTATCATGTCCTAAGGATGGGATTTATGTAGTATCATGTATAGGGAACTATTTATAGTTCATATGTGATTTATATTCAAATTGAATTTGCATGTTTTATGCCGTTGTGTGAAGCATGTTGATTATGATAATGATCTTATGTTTGTATGGATGATTGATGCAAGCATATGGGATTGGAAACTTTATTTTATTAATTCACATGAGGGATTAATATTTATGTTGGTATTGGATCATTGATTGGATCATGTCGTTCCCTTTGGATTATTTAACTACTTTATGAGGACCGAGGGCCTTATTTGGTAAGTTGGTTATTTAACCTATGAAAGGTTGGTTGGTTGTTGACTTGGTCAACTGATACGCTCAAGTTATACGGTGTTTTTATTATATTTTGGGTGCTTTTTGCTAAGGGTCTTGATCATAATTGTTAACGTTTGCGTTTTATTTTGCTCTTAGCGGAAGTTCGGAATTTTGTATATTAATTATAGTTAAAGTTGTAAGTTCCGAGCTCCTAGAAGCATGAGTGGCTGAAACAACTCCACAACATCGTCGGCCTCGAGCCTCCATCAGCAAGCAAAGCACCAAGCAGCATCGTGAGGCTTAGCACACTCCATCCCAGCATCATCGCCAGCCAAAGCTGCCCAGCAGCATCGCAAGCCCAGCAGCCAAGCCTGCCCAGCAGGCACGAGAGCAAGCAGCTCGCGACCCGCGAAGGATCTCGCGACTCGCGACCCCTGCCTTCGCGACTCGCGAGGATCTTCGCGACTCGCGACCCCCTTTTGCCCAGCCAATTTGTGCGGGAAAACAGTGTACTCTTCGCGACTCGCGATCAGTATCGCGACTCGCGACGCTTAAGTCGGCTTGGGGCCACGTTTTGTGCGGGGTTTAAAATCTTCCTAAAACCTAATATTTGGGAGGAAGGAGGAGAGGAGGACAGAGCTAAAATGGAGGAGAGAGAAAAAACACTCCTCTCTTAATTCTCCTTCCTCACTTTTGTTATTTTTCTTAGTTTTCTTAGTTTTCTTAGAGATTTCAATGTTGGATTTGGTTTTTGCTATCGGATTGTAGCTTGAACTGTTCTTGAAGAAAATTAACATGAAGCTTCAACCGTTATTGTGAGATCTTTCCTCTCTATCTATTTTCCTTGATTATGGTTCAATTTCTATGCTTGTGATCTATGATTATTGCATAATTATGCTAGGAACGTTACTAGTTTGATTGTGTAATTAATCTAATGCTAGGTTTAAGAATAGAATCGGATTGCTTTATTCTTTTATCAATTGGTAGCAAACTAGGGAATAACTTAGATGCAGATCGTCTTGGTTATTTCTTGGGGAAATTGAATCAACTGTAGAATGTTTATCGCGTGTATGACATTAGCAGGTCTATTGGTTCTCTGTGTTTATTGCTGCTATTGGATTGAACTTAGACGCTGATCAAACTAGGTTATCCTTTAGTTAGGGTTTTATAGTCACGCTGATCGTGCTATTCAACTAAGAATAAGGAGAATACGAGATTAATTCTCAACAATAGATAATTATGGAAATAATTAGAGTTGAGGTTCAATGATCGATAATGAATTGAAGTGGATATTAATCGGATTCAAGATCTTCCCATATTGATTTTTCATTTTATTTATATGCTAGTTAGTTGTAGTTTGTTCGTAAATCTATTTGAAACCCCCCTTGTTATTAGGTTTCTCGGCCCTTAGCTTAATCTAGGTACTGATTCACGCTAAATATTAAACTCGTCCCTGTTTCCCTGTGGATACGATCCCTACTTCCATTATACTTGCTTAGTGTGCATGAGAGTAGGAGAAATTTATCTTTGGATAGGTGTACACGGCAAACGCTTACCAAATTTTGGCGCCGTTGCCGGGGAAACGGTGTTACTTGTTTGTATTTAGCGTGATTTTTGGATGGTATTGCTTGTGCTCTTTGTTTTTGGTTGACACTCATAGCACTAACAATGCATTGCAAGAGTTCTTCTCAATCAGTTTTGCAGGTACTTGAAGTGGAGATTGACATGGAACCACCATTGTCACACATGGAGCACAAGCCCAATGATTAAGCCTAAGGTACTAAGTCGAGCTAACGACTTTAAACAACAAGCTTCTCGGGGAGGCAACCCGAGACCCCTCTTATTTTCTTTCTTTTCCTTTATTTCTCATCAAATTTCCACCACCACAACAAATTTTCTTTCACCCCCCCCACCCACTAAAAAGATCCACAACCAATCTTAATCCACTTGGAACCAAAATCCACAAAAGAAAACCCGTTGGGAGGAGTTCAATAGCTAGGAGTTGGTACAACTAGAGGGTTGAGATTGTTAATGAATCTTTTCGATCTCTTAAGCTAGGTGCAAATCTCAAAAATTTAAAAATTTGAATTTGTCATTTGTTTGAGTGATTCGAGGGAGAGGGTTGTGAGTTGATTTATGAGATTTGAGTTGGTGTTGCTAAGAAATTTGAGTTTGACGGATTGTTTGTCATGAGTCTTGAGCAGTCGATCTTCGATTTGCCCGATTTTCTATTTTCCCCCCATTTTTAGTTTACTTTTTCTTCTAATTGTCGAGACATTGAGGACAATGTGTAGTTTAAGTAGGGGGGAGGGTATTCTCATTCTCATGTATCTATGTTGTATGTATTACTTTCAAATTCGAAAAAAAAAGAAAAAAAAACAATGAAAATGAATCCCGCTGAGTTGAAAACCCGCAAGGGCGGGCGACTCAGGCACTTGCGGGCGACTCAGGCAAAAATGGGAGCTCGGATAGGTCGAAAACCCGAAAGGGCGGCCTATGCAAAAAAGAGCTAGTTGAGCGGGTAAGATGGTGAGATGAAAAAGAAAATGAAAAAATGTGAGAAGCTAGGATGAAAACCCGAAAGGGCTCCTAAGCAAAATGAGAGATTAAGAGAGAATTATGTATTTGGAAAACTCATTTGCCGGAGATGGTGTCATAAGGTGGAAAGCGTTTTCGGGTAAGGTTGGTGAATTCATCCTTGATTTTGTGAAGATTTGTTTTGGCTTTCACATTCTTTTGGTTAATTGTTTGTTTTTGGGAGTAAGCGTGGAATTTATCCCTTTTTGTCTTTGTTCCATGGCTTGCTTATCTAAGTTAGTTGTAGTAGTAGGTCATCTTTTGAGGTTTGGGAGAGCTGGTAGTTTAGTGTGTCGTGAGCTGAAATTTTGATTCTTGTTGGTGTTGCTGGTTATTATTGTTGTCGCGTCTTTGTATTTTTCAGGTGAGCTCGAATCTAAGTGTGGGGGAATCATCGTCCCTTACGTTTAGGTTTTGAGCGGATGTTGTTAAGATGTGATGATGATGATGTAGTTGATGGAGAGTGTAGTTTGGTGTCGATAGCTTGGGTGATGATTTAATTGGTATGTCTCATTTTTGAGTTTACTCGAGGTCGAGTAAAGTTCAAGTGTGGGGGTATTTGATACGCTCAAGTTATACGGTGTTTTTATTATATTTTGGGTGCTTTTTGCTAAGGGTCTTGATCATAATTGATAACGTTTGCGTTTTATTTTGCTCTTAGCGGAAGTTCGGAATTTTGTATATTAATTATAGTTAAAGTTGTAAGTTCCGAGCTCCTAGAAGCATGAGTGGTTGAAACAACTCCACAACATCGTTGCACTAGCCAAGCAAACCACCCACACAGCTCACGTCGGCCTCGAGCCTCCATCAGCAAGCAAAGCACCAAGCGATCGCGACGCTTAGCACACTCCATCCCAAAGATCATCGCCGGCCAAAGGCGCCCAAAAGATCGCGAAGCCCAGCAGCCCAAGCCCGCCCAAGGAGCACGAGAGCAGCGAGGTCGCGACCCGCGAAGGATCTCGCGACTCGCGACCCCTGCCTTCGCGACTCGCGAGGATCTTTGCGACTCGCGACCCCTTTTGCCCAGCCAATTTGTGCGGGAAGACAGTGTACTATTCGCGACTCGCGATCAGTATCGCGACTCACGACGCTTAAGTCGGCTTGGGGCCACGTTTTGTGCGGGGTTTAAAAGCTTCCTAAAACCTAATATTTGGGGAGGAGGGAGGAGAGGAGGAGCAGAGCTGAAATGGAGGAGAGAGAAAAAATACTCCTCTCTTAATTCTCCTTCCTCACTTTTGTTATTTTTCTTAGTTTTCTTAGAGATTTCAATGTTGGATTTGGTTTTTGCTATCGGATTGTAGGTTGAACTGTTCTTGAAGAAAATTAACATGAAGCTTCAACCGTTATTGTGAGATCTTTCCTCTCTATCTATTTTCCTTGATTATGGTTCAATTTCTATGCTTGTGATCTATGATTATTGCATAATTATGCTAGGAACGTTACTAGTTTGATTGTGTAATTAATCTAATGCTAGGTTTAAGAATAGAATCGGATTGCTTTATTCTTTTATCAATTGGTAGCAAACTAGGGAATAACTTAGATGCAGATCGTCTTGGTTATTTCTTGGGGAAATTGAATCAACTGTAGAATGTTTATCGCGTGTATGACATTAGCAGGTCTATTGGTTCTCTGTGTTTATTGCTGCTATTGGATTGAACTTAGACGCTGATCAAACTAGGTTATCCTTTAGTTAGGGTTTTATAGTCACGCTGATCGTGCTATTCAACTAAGAATAAGGAGAATACGAGATTAATTCTCAACAATAGATAATTATGGAAATAATTAGAGTTGAGGTTCAATGATCGATAATGAATTGAAGTGGATATTAATCGGATTCAAGATCTTCCCATATTGATTTCTCATTTTATTTATATGCTAGTTAGTTGTAGTTTGTTCGTAAATCTATTTGAAACCCCCCTTGTTATTAGGTTTCTCGGCCCTTAGCTTAATCTAGGTACTGATTCACGCTAAATATTAAACTCGTCCCTGTTTCCCTGTGGATACGATCCCTACTTCCATTATAATTGCTTAGTGTGCATGAGAGTAGGAGAAATTTATCTTTGGATAGGTGTACACGGCAAACGCTTACCAAATCTTGGCGCCGTTGCCGGGGAAACGGTGTTACTTGTTTGTATTTAGCGTGATTTTTGGATGGTATTGCGTGTGCTCTTTGTTTTTGGTTGACACTCATAGCACTAACAATGCATTGCAAGAGTTCTTCTCAATCAGTTTTGCAGGTACTTGAAGTGGAGATTGACATGGAACCACCATTGTCACACATGGAGCACAAGCCCAATGATTAAGCCTAAGGTACTAAGTCGAGCTAACGACTTTAAACAACAGCGCTTCTCGGGAGGCAACCCGAGACCCCTCTTATTTTCTTTCTTTTCCTTTATTTCTCATCAAATTTCCACCACCACAACAAATTTTCTTTCACCCCCCCCCCCACCCACTAAAAAGATCCATAACCGATCTTAATCCACTTGGAACCAAAATCCACAAAAGAAAACCCGTTGGGAGGAGTTCAATAGCTAGGAGTTGGTACAACTAGAGGGTTGAGATTGTTAATGAATCTTTTCGATCTCTTAAGCTAGGTGCAAATCTCAAAAATTTAAAAATTTGAATTTGTCATTTGTTTGAGTGATTCGAGGGAGAGGGTTGTGAGTTGATTTATGAGATTTGAGTTGGTGTTGCTAAGAAATTTGAGTTTGACGGATTGTTTGTCATGAGTCTTGAGCAGTCGATCTTCGATTTGCCCGATTTTCTATTTTCCCCCCATTTTTAGTTTACTTTTTCTTCTAATTGTCGTGACATTGAGGACAATGTGTAGTTTAAGTAGGGGGGAGGGTATTCTCATTCTCATGTATCTATGTTGTATGTATTACTTTCAAATTCGAAAAAAAAAGAAAAAAAACAATAAAAATGAATCCCGCAGAGTTGAAAACCCGCAAGGGCGGGCGACTCAGGCACTTGCGGGCGACTCAGGCAAAAATGGGGGCTCGGATAGGTCGAAAACCCGAAAGGGCGGCCTATGCAAAAAAGAGCTAGTTGAGCGGGTAAGATGGTGAGATGAAAAAGAAAATGAAAAAATGTGAGAAGCTAGGATGAAAACCCGAAAGGGCTCCTAAGCAAAATGAGAGATTAAGAGAGAATTATGTATTTGGAAAACTCATTTGCCAGAGATGGTGTCATAAGGTGGAAAGCGTTTTCGGGTAAGGTTGGTGAATTCATCCTTGATTTTGTGAAGATTTGTTTTGGCTTTCACATTCTTTTGGTTAATTGTTTGTTTTTGGGAGAAAGCATGGAATTTATCCCTTTTTGTCTTTGTTCCATGGCTTGCTTATCTAAGTTAGTTGTAGTAGTAGGTCATCTTTTGAGGTTTGGGAGAGCTGGTAGTTTAGTGTGTCGTGAGCTGAAATTTTGATTCTTGTTGGTGTTGCTGGTTATTATTGTTGTCGCGTCTTTGTATTTTTCAAGTGAGCTCGAATCTAAGTGTGGGGGAATCATCGTCCCTTACGTTTAGGTTTTGAGCGGATGTTGTTAAGATGTGATGATGATGATGTAGTTGATGGAGAGTGTAGTTTGGTGTCGATAGCTTGGGTGATGATTTAATTGGTATGTCTCATTTTTGAGTTTGCTCGAGGTCGAGTAAAGTTCAAGTGTGGGGGTATTTGATACGCTCAAGTTATACGGTGTTTTTATTATATTTTGGGTGCTTTTTGCTAAGGGTCTTGATCATAATTGATAACGTTTGCGTTTTATTTTGCTCTTAGCGGAAGTTCGGAATTTTGTATATTAATTATAGTTAAAGTTGTAAGTTCCGAGCTCCTAGAAGCATGAGTGGTTGAAACAACTCCACAACATCGTTGCACTAGCCAAGCAAACCACCCACACAGCTCACGTCGGCCTCGAGCCTCCATCAGCAAGCAAAGCACCAAGCAGCATCGCGACGCTTAGCACACTCCATCCCAGCATCATCGCCAGCCAAAGCTGCCCAGCAGCATCGCAAGCCCAGCAGCCAAGCCTGCCCAGCAGGCACGAGAGCGAGCAGGTCGCGACCCGCGAAGGATCTCGCGACTCGCGACCCCTGCCTTCGCGACTCGCGAGGATCTTTGCGACTCGCGACCCCCTTTTGCCCAGCCAATTTGTGCGGGAAGACAGTGTACTCTTCGCGACTCGCGATCAGTATCGCGACTCACGACGCTTAAGTCGGCTTGGGGCCACGTTTTGTGCGGGGTTTAAAAGCTTCCTAAAACCTAATATTTGGGAGGAGGGAGGAGAGGAGGAGCAGAGCTGAAATGGAGGAGAGAGAAAAAATACTCCTCTCTTAATTCTCCTTCCTCACTTTTGTTATTTTTCTTAGTTTTCTTAGAGATTTCAATGTTGGATTTGGTTTTTGCTATCGGATTGTAGGTTGAACTGTTCTTGAAGAAAATTAACATGAAGCTTCAACCGTTATTGTGAGATCTTTCCTCTCTATCTATTTTCCTTGATTATGGTTCAATTTCTATGCTTGTGATCTATGATTATTGCATAATTATGCTAGGAACGTTACTAGTTTGATTGTGTAATTAATCTAATGCTAGGTTTAAGAATAGAATCGGATTGCTTTATTCTTTTATCAATTGGTAGCAAACTAGGGAATAACTTAGATGCAGATCGTCTTGGTTATTTCTTGGGGAAATTGAATCAACTGTAGAATGTTTATCGCGTGTATGACATTAGCAGGTCTATTGGTTCTCTGTGTTTATTGCTGCTATTGGATTGAACTTAGACGCTGATCAAACTAGGTTATCCTTTAGTTAGGGTTTTATAGTCACGCTGATCGTGCTATTCAACTAAGAATAAGGAGAATACGAGATTAATTCTCAACAATAGATAATTATGGAAATAATTAGAGTTGAGGTTCAATGATCGATAATGAATTGAAGTGGATATTAATCGGATTCAAGATCTTCCCATATTGATTTCTCATTTTATTTATATGCTAGTTAGTTGTAGTTTGTTCGTAAATCTATTTGAAACCCCCCTTGTTATTAGGTTTCTCGGCCCTTAGCTTAATCTAGGTACTGATTCACGCTAAATATTAAACTCGTCCTTGTTTCCCTGTGGATACGATCCCTGCTTCCATTATACTTGCTTAGTGTGCATGAGAGTAGGAGAAATTTATCTTTGGATAGGTGTACACGGCAAACGCCTACCATCAACAAATAAATAAAGGTTATGGATTTAATATTGAAATTATTCTTGGATTGTTAAGTTGATGATCACCTTATCTAATCTTAAGATAAAAATGGAAGTTTATGATTCTTTGATGATATTATTAATTGTCCTACTAGTGAGTCATAACAAGTAAGTAAATTATTAATCACTTAAAGTGGAATGTGAAAAGCAATAGCTTTAGACTTGTGCATGTCTGAAGTGTTGGACTAGTATGAGTTGGAGTATATGGTGGTAGCCCATGGCTTTTCTTGGGACCGGATTGATCACCGTGTCCTATTTTCAGTTAAAGGTTCCTCGATATCGTAGGTCAGGGGAGTACGGAGTCGCGCCCGTACTTCGTCTTCTAAATTGAAGACTGGTTTGGTTTGGACAACTCTTTCCATTGCCTATTCCATCTAAATTAATTAACTTATTAGTTGTGGAGTTTAGTTCAGTAAAAGTAGTCTGCTGTGTTATTATTATTTATCCCTTCTTTATTTTTATTAGTATCATATTAGGTTTTATATTTATTTACTATAAAGTCATCAGCTTTGCTGATTACGTGCTTTGTGTGTATGTGTTGATCATGGCTATGTCTTATTGATCCTGTGATGACCCATTTGGTGAACAGTCTCTCGGGATCAATAGAGCATCGTCGTTCACAGGTTTGAAGATGATGCATCATGGGTTGGGAAGTTGGAGAGCTTGTGTTGACTTTATTATTATAGTTGACTTTTACTTTTATAGTTGACTTTTGACTTTATGTTGGTTTGATTTTGGTTTGACTTTTAGGAGTTGACTTTTGGTTGACTAAGTTTTATTTTCAAAATTATTTATTATTATTATTTCCGCTGCAAAATTCTGAATAAGCCGATATGTTATCACACGGGCGATAATACTTGGATAATTCTCTAAGTTTTATATTAAAAGGTATTTTTGGAAAATAGAGAATTGTCGGGGTGTTACAGAGGAACACCGCTCTTTTAACTGCTGCTGAGTTCTGGAGGGAGAACCTCAAGCTGAACGAGGATAATGCTCGTCTGAAGGAGGAGGCAGCCCAATCATTCACTGACGCCAAAGAGGCCCTAGTTGACGTTGTCGAGACCTCCAAGGGCTGGCTCTAAAAGGCTTTGAAATGATGGCTGAGCCTGAGGAGGTTTCTCGCTTCGAGCATCGCTTGCTCTTTCAGCAAGATCTGCACAGGGCTCAAATTGCTGGTGAATCTCCCCCAACCTTATCTGATTCAAACGAAGAAGAGGAGGAGTATGAAGAGAATCTTGAGGGTCAGGTGGACGGCCAGGAGACCCTTGAAGACCTAGCCAACGGCCAAGATACACCCCCAGTCGAATAGAATAAATAGCTTTCTGCTATCATTGTTGTTGTATGTTGGCTGACTCCCCTCATTGCTAGGCTTAGCTTAGATCTTCTTTTGCTTTTTGTGTTTTTTAGATTAGTTTGTAACCCTTGCCTTTGTCTTAGCAATGAATTCTCTATCTATGAAAGAACTTTTTGTTACATAACTGCTTTCGTCCAAATTAATTCGTCTAATAATACTCGTCTTTAGACTAAACATCAAACACTTGCCGGGATTATGGACGATTACTTTATCTTGAATAAATATGCTAAGTTAAAAAGAACTTGTCCTAAAAACTGGATGATTAATGAACTTTGAACGAATATGCCAAGTTCAAAAGAACTCGTACTAAAAAGTGGACGATTAATGAACTTTGAACAAATATGCCAATTCAAAAAGAACTCGTCCTAAAAACAGGACGATTAATGAACTTTGAACAAATATGCCAAGTTCAAAAGTACTTGTCCTAAAAACTGGTCGATTAATGAACTTTGAACAAATATGCCAAGTTCAAAAGAACTCGTCCTAAAATCTTTTGAACAAATATGCCAAGTTCAAAAGGAACTAGTCCTAAAATCTGGAAAATTATTAGACTTTGAACGAGTATGCCGAAGTTCAAAAGGAACTCGTCCTAAAATCTGGACGATTAATGAACTTTAAACATGTATGTCCAAGTTCAAAGGAACTCGTCCTATATTGGATGACTATTTGGACTATAATTTGCTCGTCTTGACTGAGAATGTCTTAGAAGTTCTAGGGATTGGTTACTTCCCCGCCTTCCTGGGACTGGGCTCTTCCTGACTTTCTAGACGAGCTTTGTTCCAAGAAGGAGACTGGCCAATGAAGGCCGAACTTCTTATAACTCTTAACTGGACGAGCTTAAATAGCTTGTCTATTGTTAGTCTCACTTGCCAACGTTATTGGACATGATTGCTTTTATGAGCTTATCATTTCCCGGCCCACTTCCTTTAGAAGGTAGTGTTCGTCTTGTAGTAATGATCACTTGGTCTCCCTTGCTTTTGAAAGTAAGACACCTTTACTAAGGTGTACTTATTTCAAGCCGGCTTCCTTTAGGAGACAATAATGTTTTCCTTACTAGGGAGTATTACAATATGGCTGTCCATGTATGTAATCCACCTTTCATATGGTTTATTACTCTTTTGCCGGCTTCCTTTAGGAAGCAACTAGCTTTTTATGCACGCAATGCGTGCGGCGACATTTTGGGCATAACTGTTATTCGGTAGTAAAACAAACCAAAAAAAAAAGTTCGTATCTAAATTCACCTCCATTTTATGAATAAGAAATATTGAAATACTTATAAATAATATTAGAAACACTTCATGATTTTATATATGTAATATTGGTGTTTCACTTATAACTAACTGAGTAACTAATTAACGTTAGTTGTTTGTTAATAGTTAAAAAAAATTGTAGCCCAAAGCCACAAAGCCACCTGTATGCAAGTAGCAAACCCACATAATTTTTCCCACCTACCCGGTTATTTTCACAGCAAATACCACATTATAAGCTAATCTTGGTGTCAAAATTAACCCCATCAATGCTCCATTAATTTTTAGGGTAATTTTGGTCTCTGTTCTTGTGGGTCTTTTTGGGTTTTCATTTCGATCTGGGTGGTAATGTTGAAGAACGTTCGTTGGAATGGGGTTAAAATTGGGGTTTATTTGGTTGACGAATTAAATGGGGGGCCTCAAATTTGATGAAGGTAATTCTTTACGTTTTATGTTCCTGATTTCGTTCCAAAAAATTTAATTGTCAACTATATTTCTAAAAGATTCGGTTACATTATGTTTGAACTTTTATTTGTGAAGATGGTTTTTTAAAAAATTCGTGGCTGAAGTTCAGAATTTAGAATTTGCAAAAATCCAGTGAAAATCCTAGTCAGTTCTTGAATCATCCACTTTTCCTTTTTCTTTCCCTATCTTTTTTAAGACTTCTTCTACTGCTTTGGCAACCTTTGTATGCAAAGTAATTAAATTTAAGCATAATTTACTGTGCAAAAGACCTTTTGCTTCTGGGTTTTTGATTATTCATAAGAAATGTCAGTTTTGTACTAATGGTTTATTAGATTACATTTATTTTTCGAAAAATTTCGAAAAATTACCATCGAAAAGTTATTTTTATACACTTTTTTAGCTTATGAAATACTATGTTTTTTCAAAATTCAAATCCGGTTTTGTATATTTCATTCAACGGATTACTAAAAGAAAATCAATCGTTTTTTCATCTGTTTTCAATTTCACTATTTGTTTTGGCAAATTAATGTAGTTTCTTTTTTAGTTTGATTTTTGTTTCATTGTTATTGTATTCGAAATTGATTTATATTTTATAATGCCTTTTTTTGTTACAAACATGTACTTATTTTTTTAATAATTATTTCAAAATTTATACCATACAATACAGACTTAAATTTAGTTTTTGTAAAGTTTCCTCATCTGAGTGATTTTTATAACGTGTATTATGCAATTCTATTGATTTCAGTTGACTTGTGATTGATCTCTATTATATAAGTGAAGGGGGAGGCATGGTGTCCCCATATTAAATGACTATATTACCCTTACTTTTTTAATTACATCAATGTTGTTTAAATTTTTAAAATAATAATGGGTAATCAATCAATCTCAATATTTGCTTTTGAAAGTAAGACACCTTTACTAAGGTGTACTTATTTCAGGCCAGCTTCCTTTAGGAGACAATAATATTTTCCTTACTAGGGAGAATTACAATATGGCTGGCAATGTATGTAATCCACCTTTCATATGGTTTATTACTCTTTTGTCGGCCTCCTTTAGGAAGCAATGTAGGTCATAAAAATGATTATCCCTTGCTGGGGTGATTCATTCTTTTAGTCTGATTCTTTTTGGTTGTTTATTGGTTTCTTTAGTTTTTAGCTAAGTTAATGCACTTCAAGACCACTGGGTTAACTAGTGGTAAAAAATGCCCCAAAGTGAATGACTTAAGTAAAAATATAGAAACAAACATAAGTATAGAGAGAAAGTAGAAATTGTATTATGTGAATTTTGCTTGGCAAACTACCAAGGTACATGTATACATTCCTAATTTTCTTTTTGTGCCGTGGCACTTTTTCTTATTACAGCCTACTAGCATTGTTGAGTATTGATTTAGGTCAGACGTGGTACTTCTTCAGAGTGTCTGAATTCTAAGTGCGATGTATTGGTCGTCCATTAACGTCTTGTAGACGGAATGTTCCACTTCTTACTTCTTCGACAATCAAATAAGGACCTTCCCAGTTTGCTGTCAGTTTTCCCAGTTCCTTAGCTCGTCCTACAGCTTCTATCTTCCTGAGAACCAAATCCCCCACTTTCAGCGGTCGTCTAGCGACTCTCTTGTTAAAGTCCCGAGCCATTTAAAGCTTGTACAATTGCATTCTTAACAATGCGTTGCCCCTTACCTCTGGTAGCTGATCCAAGGCAGTGCGCAAGGCGGCCCAGTTGGCATCTTTTTTGAACAGCATGACTCTTAGGGTGGGCTCTTCAATCTCAATGGGCAAGACAGCCTCAGTTCCATAAACTAACATGAAAGGTGTCTCGCATGTAGAATTCTTAGTCGTGGTTCCGATGGACCATAGTACCAGTTGTAGTTCTTCAACCCATAGCCCCTTGGTATTTTCCAGCTTCCTTTTTATTCCGTTTGACAAGATCTTGTTGAAAGACTCTACTTTCCCATTGGCTTGTGGGTGGGCTACTGCAGCAAAATGAGCCATGATCTCTCTTTCTAACAGCCAATCTTTCAGCTTTGGCGTTTCAAATTATGGACCATTGTCGAAGACAATTGACTGCGGCATGCCGAACCGGGGTATGATGTTCTTCCAAATAAAACTGTTGACATCATTCGTAGTTATGCCTCGCACTGCCTCCGCTTCTACCCACTTAGTAAAATAGGATTAAAATAAACTTTAACACTTTAAAAATAGTTTTGGAATGGCTTTTCGGACTGCTCTCCCCTTGGGTCGGACCAATTAAGGCCGCAGTATGTTTCATCATTGGATCCTTAAAAGGGGAGACACGATTATGTATCTACAATAAGCTTTTTCTTTCTCTTTCCAAACTAATGTGTGACAAAAGCTTTAACATGTTTTGTGTTGATTCTAGATTAAAGAAATAGAGTCAAGTATATAATCTTTCCATGCAAACTACAAGATAGAGATGGGGTGAATTTGAAATTTTACATATACACCATCCGTTTTATTTAGTTGTCTCTTCATATACACATTTCCTCTTCAAATTAATCTACAACTTACAAACTCCCTATATTATTTCATGGCCTTACTTTCATGGAGAATATAACTATCTATAAACGATATATAATTAAGGATGTAATGTCATTTAATATATTTAGAATTTAGAATTAAAGAATAAAGCTTTTACATGATTGTTATAAATATACAGCAAGTACAACTTGGCATTTATTATATGGAGTAGACTTTGAAGATTACATCCTTTTTAAAAATTAAATTGCTATTACTACAATTATCTTTAGGGGGGGTATTTTTCCTTTTAAAATACTTTTCTATTACTAATGCTATTCTAAGTCAGATTTTGGTGGTTTAACCCAGAAAATGATGTCATGCTATTCCTTGATTACCCGTTTTAATACATCCTAATCTGAAGAAAAAAAAACCAAAGAACCTATGATTTAAAACCAAACTCACTCATGCTTAAAATTTTATTGTTTTTTATCTTCTCTTTTCTATTCTCATTTCTCACGCTGCTCTTGGTTAATTAATCAGTCTTCTACAAAAAAAGTTCATTGATCTGTTGTAGTTTGAGGTCAAATTTGAACTTTTTCAATTAATTGTAGAAGATGAATCGACATCAACCGCAAAATTGTTTAAAACAAAACTAATGAGCTAACTTGTAGTATTTTATGGAGTACTAATGTGTATGTGGAGGCACAAATGAGTCATAAGTCCTTTCTTTAGTGGTTTTTGGAAGTTCTTGAATGTTCCTTGGACTTTCTTGATAGTTTTTATGCTTTCTTGTATTACTTTTGCTTCAGTGGTTTTACTTTCTACTTGGAAAGGTTTTACATGGTTTGAGCTTTAGAATTCTTTAATTAAGTATTGATTTAGGCGTGTAAAATGATTAGAGGGATCCTAGTATGTTTAGGAGTATAATTCCCTTAATCATAGGAGTCTTATTAGTTGTTTATATTGATTAGGAGACTTAATAATCTATCCTAAAGTGGTCGTGATGTGTATGCGAATAGAAAGCTACGAACTATTTTTGTGTTTTGTTATTATGGACGAAAATTAACGAAAACTAAAAGGATAGTACTCTTGTTCCCTCGAGAACTAGAGAATCTCTCACAAACCTTGATTAGGAGATGCACACAAACCTCGATTCGTATAGAGTATAAACCATCTCCTTGTTCACATTACAACTTACAACTTCCGTATTTTGGTGGGCTTGGCTTGCTTGTGTGGAAAAAAAGAAATTGATCCTTCCATCATGACATTTAATTAAGTTTTGCGTAGACTTTGTCTATACTAATATTGGCGTAGATCAAGGTCGTGAATGTGTTATAGTAACTCATTTTTTTTATGTAGTCACTTTTTATAACTTATAGTTCTCTTGTCTACTACTAGTTACTCTCCTTTTAAATCTACTATTTTTTAACATAGTAGGCCTTTTTTCATAAATCACATGTGTTAGCATTAAGTTTACACTAAATTAACTGTCGATCAGTCCATATAAGTTTGTTTTGTTAATTAGGTACTTTACATTTACATTTCCAACATTATATGATTAGCCTCAAATTAAGGTGCTAATCGAGGGAGTTAATCAAAAGTTGAGTTATGTTCAACTCGACACAATAAAAGTTCGACTAATGCTTAACTCAACTTAAAATTCGTCGAGCTCAAACGAAATTTGGCTCGATTCAACCTCGATTTCAAAAGTCATGCTCGACTAAAAATCAAAAAAAAAAAGTTGGTATCTCAAGACGACTTGAGCTTGATAAACTCACCCTAATTTTGAAAAGCTCAACTCAATGAGTATATATGAAATACTTTGAGGTAGCCATCATTATTCTCTATTATAAATAACATAATCTTTTCTTTCTCTTTCCAAACTAATGTGTGACAGAAGCTTTAACATGTTTTGTGTTGATTCTAGATTAAAGAAATGGAGTAAAGTATATAATCTTTCCAAACTACAAACTAGAGGTGGGTGAATTTGAAGTTTTCATATACATCGTCCGTTTTATTTAGTTGTCTCTTCATATACACATTTCCTCTTCAAATTAATCTACAACTTAAGCTCCCTATATTATTTCATGGCCTTACTTTCATGGAGAATATAACTATCTATATTTTTTTGGGAAATTCTCAGTGGTAAGCCTCTCTTTTTTTATTTTCTCATTGGTCAGCCTTTTTTTTAAACATTGTACACCATGACCCTCAGTTTAATTATTTTACTAACCATGACCTTAATTGTGGTTTTTAATGCTGATTTTCCATTTAGTCTAATTTATTAGGTTAACCATGGTTATGTAGCTGCAATTACTGATCTGCCCTCTCCCTCACCCTCCTCTATTGATTTCTTTGTCTGTTATTCGCAAATTAGAACTCCTCATATTCCTTTCCTTCCTACTCTCAAATCTCTCTGTGATATTCTCTCAAATTCTCTAAAATCTCTCAAATTCTCTATAATCTCTCAAATTCTCTATAATCTCTCAAATCTTTTTGCATCCATGTGGATTTCTCTCATTATTTTAGGTTGAAGAATTCATATCTGAAGCTTTCTCTTATCACACCCTGGTGGAATTGCGAATTGTGTTATTGCGTAGCATCGAATTCGTTTTGAATTGAAGCTTTCTTCTTTGATCAACACGAAATGTATGTCCTTTATTTATTCAATTGATTGAATCATGAATTTCTTTCATTATTTGGAAGAATTGCTTTATTTGAGGTTATACTGAAAAAAGCAGAGTGACACTTTTCGTCACTAAACAAAGTATCTTCATTGGCATGTCAAAGAATTAACTAATTGGAAAATATTTTTGGTGTGATGTAGTTGCATGTTTGAGTTGGCCTGATAATTCAAAGGCCTCACAATTCACAGTTTTACATCCATGATATAATATGTGAGTTCAGTTTTAAAAACATATGCAGTAGACAACATGTGCAGTTTCATACTTTTTAAGTTTTGCCTTGAAGAGGATAAGTGAATCAGATGTTGAACTTTTTCACAAAACAAGTTTGTTATTGATGAATTTCAAAGCTGCTTTGAAGTAAAGGAGAACTTCAAGGTGGAGGATTGACTTATGTGTAACGTTAGAACTTAAATATAAGCCATGTTCTGCCATAGTAAATACTAGTTAGATTGTATGATCTTATTATGTGAGTTTAGTTTCATAAATATGCAGTTTACAACATGTGCATTTCGTATCGTGGCCTTGTGGGTTATTATAATTTTGGAGGGAAATCAGATGGGTTTAGGGGGGAAAATAGCTTAACTCAAGTTTAACCAACAACAAACTGATTTAACCTTAGGAAAGTAAACTTACCAGGCATTAACACTTAAACCCACAATTAAGGTCATGGTTAGTAAAATAATTAAACTGAGGGTCATGGTGTACAATTTTTTTAAAAAAGGCTTACCAATGAGAAAAGGAAAAAAAGAGGCTTACCACTGAGAATTTCCCTATTTTTTTTTTTTTGAAAGAGAAATTTCATTAATTGAACGCCAAACGGCATCTACAATAGGTATTAAAGAAAAACAAGAATCAATCAAACAAGACTAAATCAAATTCGTCTTCGAAGAAACTACAATGAACCGAGATCGAGCAATACAAATGGCGCAACCCCTTGTATTTCTTTGAATCAAGCGATTATTGATGAGGAAGTCTATCATTCCGATATAGTTTGGGAAGAACATTCTTGATCGAGTCAGGTTGACCGCATCCGAGATTCCAATACCTTCATGTTGAGTCTCGAACTTCAACCAATGAGAATAATTTCTCATACCTAAAAACAAAAGAACCATACTCACAACTCCCATAGGGGAGAAGGAGATTTCCAAAACAAAACTAAAACCCCATAACGGGGTTTGAGAAAATCTCATAAAGAGAGACTAATTTATTAAACAAAACAAGAAAATGAACTAAAAACTGAAAATAAAAGGGGAAAAGGGGCTTACCATGGATGAAAACATCCATGGCAGCCCCTAATTGATGAAGAATGGGTAGGGGAGGCTAGGGTTTGAGAGAGAGAAAAAGAAAGAGGGTAGGAAAATGTACTTAATTGTTCCCTAATTGGTGTATATAACTATCTATATAAGATATATAATTAAGGATGTAATGTCATTTAATAAATTTAGAATTAAAGAATAAAGCTTTTGATTGTTATAAATATCTAGCAAGTAAAACATGACATTTACTATATGGAGTAGCAAATACTCGTCTTTGAAGATTACAGCCTTTTTAACAATTAAATTGCTATTACTACAATTATCTTTGGGGGGCAATTACTTCCTTTTAAAATACTTTTCTATTACTAATGCTATTGTAAGTCAGATTTTGGTGGTTTAACCCAGAAAATGATGTCATGCTATTTGATTACCCGTTTTAATACATCCTAATCTCAAAAAAAAACCAAAGAACCTATGTTTTAAAACCAAACTCACTCATGCTTAAAATTTTGTTGATTTTTATCTTCTCTTTTCTATTCTCATTTCTCACGCTACTCTTGCTTAATTAATCAATCTTCTATAAAAAAGTTCATTGATCTGTTGTGGTTTGAGGTCAATTTTGAACTAATTCAATTAATTGTAGAAGATGAATCGACGTCTACCGCAAAATCGTTTTAAACAAAACTAATGAGCTAACTTGTAGTATTTTATGGAGTATTGATGCGTATGTGGAGGCACAAATGAGTTATAAGTCCTTTCTTTAGTGGTTCTTGGAAGTTCTTGAATGTTTCTTGGACTTTCTTGGTAGTTTATATGCTTTCTTGTATTAGTTTTGCTTCCATCGTTTTACTTTCTACTTGGAAAGGTTTTACATGGTTTGAGCTTTAGGTTTCTTTAATTAAGTATTGATTTAGGCGTGTGAAATGATTAGAGGGATCCTAGTATGTTTAGGAGTTTGATTCCCTTAATCATAGGAGTCTTGTTAGTTTTTTATGCTGATTAGGAGACTTAATCATCTATCCAAAAGTGGTCGTGATGTGTATGCGAATAGAAAGCTACGAACTATTTTTGTGTTTTGTTATTATGGACGAAGATTAACGAAAACTAAAGGGATAATACTCTTGTTCCCTCGAGAACTAGAGGATCTCTCACTAACTCGACTAGGAGATACACACAAACCGCGATTTATTTGTATGTTCTTGGTTCACAACCGAAATTCAATGCAAAGCATTCGAATAATCTTAGGTAGCGTTTGGGAATCCGGATTTCATTTTAATTATTGTATTTTAATTCTAAAATTTGAAATCATGTATTTGAATTCCAATTCCAATTTCTCAAACTTGTTTGGGAAACATGGGAATTGAATTCCAATATTTCAAATCTATGTATGTGTTTGGAAAACATTGGAATTGAATTCCCGAATTCTAATTCCATGCTATTGTTTGGATAATCTTGTAATTGCATTCAACAAAAAAATATTAAACCCTTAGCAAATAAAAGGCATTTGACATTCCAACAATCCAAAATTGTTATAACAAAAGTTATCTCAACATCGAGAGCAACATTTAAGAGTAGTATTTGATAAAAGTAACGCAAAAAACCTACAATGACATGAAAGTGAGTCAAACTACTCAAAGAAGGCACAAGAGTACCCAATCAAGTTTCTCATCCTCCGGTAGCTCTTTCAACATTAGAAACTCGTCGGGATTACCATTCATAAACCTTTTCTTGCCCTCATAATCCGATTCCTAGAAATGCCATATACTTCGAACACAACGGTATGTATCTCTTGACAAGTGGGTTTCGGAGTGTCGTTCATTTTGCTTTGCACATATTCTCTGAAGGACTCGGCAAAACTGTTGACCACATCAGCTACACTATCTTTTTTGCGCTTGCGAGAGCCCGAAACAGTTGGATCCTTGGATGAGCTCTTTCCTTCACTTATCATTTCCTCCTCCATGGCGTCCGCTGCCTCATCATGTTGTTCTGAACCATCCCCAACAGCTCTATCTGCACCAAATAAAGTGCATATATCTTCCCAATTCTCTATACACTTGTTGCGATAAGAGGCTGCATTTTTGTTCTCCTGAAAAAGATAGTAGAACATGATATATTTTAGCTCATACTACATCAGATGACTAGAGAGGGAAAATATATAAGAAGCAAACAAGCAGCAATGGCAAAGGCAGAAAATCAGAAAATCAGACATACACAACCATGGTGATTTTTTACTCTGCACCAGCAATAAACTACCAAGGCCTGAATTGAAAACTAAAGCCACCCAAAAACACCCACAGTCCACAGACAACCTCAAATAATAAATTTACCATTTGTTTTGCAGATTTCTGTTTGAGATTCTCTCCGGTGTGCTCCTCTAAGATCAATGAAGAAACTTTATGCTGTACTATATATGAACTGTTACAGTGTTCTATGTAAACTTGTTGTACATTTTGCGTTTTACCAGCAGGATTTCTACATGAACTTGCTCTGAAAAGGCAAAATAATCACATAAAAAGGACAGTTATGAAAACATTGGTAAAAAAAATTTTGTCTTCCAATTTTTTCACCTTGATAACTGAAACTTGCCTTGTTCCCATAAATAATTGAATTGGTTGTAAGACAAAGGATGTCATTTTTTACTCATCCTGTTAGACTTGCAAAACGCCTACTACAAGGCCTGCTACTCCTATTCGAGTGCAAAATCAATATGATATGTTACCTAGGGATACTACTATTACTGATGTGATTGGTTTGCTTCCTCCAATTGTGCATAAAGATAAGGCAATGGAAGGTGGCAGGGACACTATCCCCTTTGGTTCACTATGAAAATACTAACATGGAATGTGAGGGATTGTAATAAATCCTTCAAACAAATGGAGATGAAAACTTTCCTTTTATAATATAATATTATGTTTGTCAGGAAGATGGAAGAATTATGTCCACATATGAAGAAAATAGTTGTTCTAGAAGTGAGACAAAAGAAACTGTTAAGATTAGGAGCTTAAGCAGCATTTACAGAAGGACTAGTCCAATACTGTCGATTTAGACTAATTTGAGAGGATGAACTGATACTTTCTTTACAGCAACTTTGAGACAAAATATACTAACCATTCCATGCTCACAACTTAACCTCTTTTGCTAACAGTCCAACACATAGATAATATCATCATGTCATTAAAAATATAAATTCACAATTCACAATCATAAAATGGGATTCAAGTTAATTAGAGTCATGCCATAATCACAACCAGACACCAAATTCTCCAAACATGAGTCAACTAGAGTATAAGCTTGCTAAGTAAGAGGGATAGAATGATAACTTGCCTTTCATGCAGAATATTTTTTATACTGTTCACAGTATCATTTTTCAATAAATTATCTACGCAAACATCTTAATATATTCCTTAGAAAGTTTGTTGAAATAGATACCTTAATATATTCCGCCCATTGCTTTACATCTTCAATTGTGATGACGATCATTTTTCTTTCATCATCCCACTTAAACTTTGTATAAGTCTTAATGTCGGTGATGCAACCATATTGCTTCTTCCAAAGTCTAGTTCGATTTCTCACATGCTCCACGTTGATTGGGATGCCCAACTCTTTCTTTAGTTCATCGACAACAGCTTGGTAGGCTTGGGGCTTAAAATCTCCATCTCCTTTTTCCTTGTTGTGGAGTTGTTCCAACAAAACTCGGGTGAGAATATCATCGACAACCACTTCCACTTATTGTCTCCATCATATGTCACACTAGAATCTACTTGCTTAATATATAACTTGCCTATCTTCATCACAGCTTTGATCACGGTATGGAATTGACGGCTTACCGTTTCTCCCGAACGAGTGAACACAGCACCAATCGTTCTGTTCTTAAGATCATGTGCAAGAGTATGTAGAAAGAAAGCAACAATTTCTAAGACTGTCACATTCCTAGTAGTAACTAGACCTCCTTTAGCCACTAAAACATGACATAACTTATCAAAACAACTTCGATCCATACGCAACCGCTCCTTACAAATTCTATCATTCATGAGGGAATCCAACCAATACGCTCTTTTCATTGCACGTTCATGTTCATTCTAAGGCATGTCCTTATGCTTAAACCTATTATGCCATGCACCCACTGCTGCCATTATAAAGCCACTAACTATTGCAATAAGTTCCATTTCATCATCATTGTCATCTCTAGTTCGCTTTCTAATAGTAGAAACTTGTTGATCATGAGACATATTGTATCTTGCTATATACTGAGACATAAAAATAGCCAAAGATTAATAAATAACAAACCCATCACCATCTCATAGCCAAACTTCAAGAAAACTGCTCCAACAACATCAAAATTAAACATCAAACAAAGCATGAATATAACTACTTGATCATAAAACTAACCTAACGACTAAGGTCAAATTGGGACAAAACCACTTCAACAGAATAAGGTTGAACATTTACCATGTCTGCCCAAGGTGGAGGGCCTTATAATACATTTCATATAAAACTTAGAAATAAGATTAGGTCTCAACTTTAAGGTTTACAAATGCTCAAGCAGTCGAGCTTATTGGCAGAGCACAAACCCCAAAATATTATAAACTTTGGACTAGGCATTATGTAGGAGTGATTCCCATGTTTTAGCTAATTTTTCTAACTTGAGATCACATTGTCAGTGTGGTGGGTGACAACTGAAGGTTACATATCACATAAGGAAGAAAATTAAATTGAAACAGGAAAGAAAATTGCAGCACCAAAGCTTGAAACTAAAACTGGAGTTTCTAGGAGGAGTTTCTAGGAGTTGTTTCTTAGGTCAAAAGTTGTGTTCCTATGTAAAGTTTGTGCATAAAACCAGATTATAGGGTCAATGAAAATGATTTGTATGTCCAGATTTCGCGAACCCAAACCCTAATTCCGCGAACCTAAACTCTAATTCCGTAAAATCCGACATAAATAAGTAAAACGCAATACGATTATAGTCAAAGAAACATCAAAATCACAAATTTAATCATGAAAAAAGCAAAAAAAAATTAAAAACTCAACGATATTAGAAAACAAAACCTAATTACAGAAGTAGATAAAGATGAAAAAAAAAATTGTACCTTCAATCGAATATTCTGAGATGCAAAATCGTTCCTTCAATCTTTGATATCAACCGCAAATTCGTTCTTTTAATTTTTGAGATCAATCAAATATGGCAGAAATTGAAATTTCATTTTGGAGAAATCGAACGTTGAAGAAATCGAACGCTGAGGGAGGAGAGAGAGAGAATCGTGTTTTTTTTGGGGAAGGGGTGAGATTTGGAATGGGCCAGAAATTGAAATCACATGGGGAGGAGGTGTGATTTGAAAATAGCTTTTTTTAACATGGCTTGGAATTGAGTTGTAATTGGCCCAATTCCAAATCCAATTCCATTGAGTACCCAAACACCTGATTTGGGCCAAATTCAGAATTTCAAATGAAATTCTAGTTCCCAAACAGGCCCTTAAACAAATTCATTCACTACTCTTATTATTGATGATGAACCGAAATATATGATACAAGCTTAAACAAAGTCCTAAACAAGCTTAGATAACTAACAAGATAGATTTGAAGACTCCTAACTAAGCTAAACAACCCAAATAATACTATCTAAACCAGCCATATCACACGACCACTTTAGATAGATTATTAAGTCTCCTAATTAACATAAACAACTAACAAGACTTCTATGATTAAAGGAATTAGACTCCTAAACATACTAGGATTCCCCTAATCATTTCACACACCTAAAGCAATACTTAATTAAAGAAACCTAAAGCTCAAACCATGTAAAACCTTTCCAAGTAGAAAGTAAAACCATGGAAGCAAAACTAATACAAGAAAGCATAAAAACTATCAAGAAAGTCCAAGAAACATTCGAGAACTTCCAAAAACCACTAAAGAAAGGACTTATGACTCATTTGTGCCTCCACAAACGCATCAAGTACCGGGGATTCAAACTCTCACGAGGAGAGTGATTAAATGTGTGTAATACGTGGGTTAGAAAACTCTGTAGTAAAGAGAGGAAAAATATATGTAAAAACATTAAATTTAAAAAACTAATTGGGGACTTATCATTACCAAAAAAAAGGCTAATTTATAATCCATAGATTCAAAGAGACTAACTATGGTTTTGAGGGCGATGAGAGAAAATGGAAATGAACAGTTTTCAATCATATCGTAATTGTACGAAATCAAATAGTTTTTGGAAAGTTTATATAATTAATCTCAATAATATATTCATCCAAGCATTTTTCAATGCAAAAATCTTATATAGACTTGGTCCACATTTGTCATGGACCAAGGGTTGGCACGTGGGACCAACTCCATACACTATTTGCCGAAGTACCAAACGAAGACTTTCTAATGCGAATTCTTTAATGTGTGAGAAATTAATGGAAATAATATGACTATATTTTAAAAAGGATAGTGTGTCACTATGGGTGTAAATGAGACGAGACAACTCGCGAGCTATTCGAGATCGACTCGGTTAAAATTCGGTCAAAGTTCGAATCAAGTGATCTCAAATCGAACTCGAGCTCGACTCGAGATGTTGGCGAGCCGAATCGAGCAACTCAATACTCGACTCAAAAATCGTGAGAAGCTCGAATACCCAATTATCAACAGCAAAATACCTAGATTTAGCATTTTTCTACCTTATGGTTGCTTTAAACATGAGACACTTGCAAGCTACTCGAAATCTACTCGATCAAAACTCGACTCGGTCAAAGTTCGACTCAGTCAAAGCTCGGTCAAAACTCGACTCAACTCGAGCTCGACTCGAAATGCTAACGAGTCGAGTCGAGCTAGCTCAAACTCGAACTCGACTCGCATCATTTACACCCTTATGTGTCACAAACTCAAAATATATAAAAGGGGTAATTATATTTTGAAGGGGCTGACAAAAATAACGAAAAGCAACTCTATGGTAAAAAGGGTATGTTAAAAAGGGTGACTACGGGCTTGTTCTCTTCGGCATAAAACAACTGACTGAACTGAAATGAATTAAATTATAACTAATTAATAGTAATGATAATAATTTAGGAACTGAACTGAACGGAACTGAACTGAACTGAACTGAATTGAACTGAACTGAATTGAATTGAACCGAACCGAACCGAACGAACGGGCGAAAATAAGTCGGGAAGAACAGGCCCACATGAAGAAAATAAGGTAACTATAATTTAAAGGAAATTTTTCGTAAAACTATCTGTTATAACCAACTTTTTTCAAAAAAACTACCTTTCAAATATTTTCTTTCAGAAAACTATCTTGTATTAACAAATTTCTTTCAATATACTACCATTTTACCGTTAAAGAGGTTTAACCACCAATAATGGGGTCACCGCAAGATGCTTTTCTCTCCTCCCTCTCGTTTCCCTCGTCATTCGTCGCTACCCCACCGGCAACAACCTTTAAGGCAACAGTTATTTAATGATTAATACTAACTATAAACATAAAATGGTAGTATATTGAAAAAAAATTATTATATAAGGAAGTTTTTTGAAAAAAAAATTTAAAAGGTAGTTTTTTTAAAAAAAGTTGATTATAAAAAGGAGTAGTTTTTTGAAATTTTGCCTAATTTAAATGGTGTGTTTATGGCTGATAAATTAAAAAAATTGATTATATATTTGAATAGTTAACTTTAATAAGGGGGTAACTAAAGGTAAAAAAAAATCTTTATTATATAAGGGAAGAGGGGAGGAAGATGGTGTCCCCTCTCTTAAAATACTAAATTATCCTTAATGATCTAATGCAATGAAAAAAATTACAAAACAAAACAATTTAAGAAACCTTTCTCATTTCAACTTGCCATTCTAAACAAGTTAAAAATGGTATATGCATCAAATATTTCAATCAAAAAATTAAATTGTGAAAATATTCTGACCTTTTTTTTATAAAAGAAGATAGTATACATGACATCCACCTGAAAAGTTTGAAACACTCACTACCTGATACTCTTTAATTCAGTCAAACCAACTCACAATGTTTATCTCGTTGCAAATTCATTCACAAAAAAATTAATATTAAAAATCACTCACAACCTTTGTTAGTTTTTTACATTAGTGAATTAATATATCTAAATTCATCTAACTATTAATTTTTCACATTTTAAGTGTAATAATAACTATAGTACTGGGGGGGCTTCTCTCTAAGTTCTCTCGGCGCAGGATAGCGTGCTTTGCTATTGTGCACCTTCGCCATTTTCATGGCTAAGCGAGGGAGACCCAGGAAGAATCCTATACAGCAATCGATTCAGAAGAGTCAGGCGACTTCTTCTTCAAACAAATCGCAGAGTTTGGAGGTCAAGGAGTCACCAAATGAGCAGATTTTGGGTGCTGGGATTATGGGCGATTCGAGTGTGATTCAGACTGCGGGGAAGCTTCAAACGCCAGCAATGGTGAATAGGAGACTGGAATTGCAGACAACGCCAGTGGAGAATCCAGTGGTTGTTCCAACTCGTCGACCCTCGAGAGGTATGTCTCTGAATTTCGTGACTCCTACATTGAAGAATGGCGTTCCTGTTGCTTGTTTGCAAAAGACTGAGATTGAGAAAGAGGTTGATAAATGGAAGAATGCAATTATATTGTATGTTGTTGGTGATACACCCACTCTTAAATACTTGCATACATTCATTGAGAAGCAATGGGTTTGTGAAGCACAACCAGAGGTGTATTATCATAATGAGGGGTATTTCTTGGTGAAATTTAAATCCATGAATGATAGAAATAAAGTTCTATATTCTGGACCATACACCATAGCAAATAAACCTGTCATAGTGAAGGCTTGGACTCCACAGTTCAATTTTAGCTCTGAAGTGTTAAAGGTTGTACCAATTTGGGTGCAGTTGCCGAATTTACCGCTAAACTGTTGGAGTATGGATTCTCTAAGTCGCATTGGGAGCACAATTGGTACTCCGATATTTGCTGATGAATGTACTACACACCAAACTAGAATATCCTATGCTAGGATGCTAGTTGAAATTGATGCCACAAAACCTATCATCAAGCAGATAAAAGTTGAAGATGCAGAGGGTAGTATCGTGGAGCAACAAGTGGTCTATGAATGGATTCCTTCTTATTGTAAGAAGTGCTAGCAAGTGGGACATGAATGTTGCGATGAAAAACAGGAGGGTCATAAACATAGCAGAACAGAAGCTGCTCAGAAATGGATTCCTAAGAAAGCAACTGAGACTGCTAAAGATACTTGGGAGCAACAAGTTGTGCCTGGAAAACAAGCATTACTAGAAGAGGGGCCTCCGGTTGTGATCAGCAACGCTTTCGAGGTTCTAAATTCCAAGGAGCCTCCGATGATGGATAAAGGAAAAGCACCAATGGGCGGGGACCTTATCCCCTTTGGCTCATTATGAAGATCATAGCTTGGAATGTGAGGGGTTGTAATAAGCCCTTCAAACAGAAGGAGGTGAGAACCTTTCTTCAGAAGAATAAATGTGATTTGTGTGCCATCTTGGAAACTAGAGTGAAGCAGGAACAATTTCACAAAATTTCTCAAAAAATATTCAAGGGTTGGCCTATAATGCATAATTATGCTCATGCTACAAATGGCAGAATATGGGTGAGTTGGAATGCTCAAATAGTGGATGTGGACATATTGATGACTTGTGTTCAGGGCATATGTTGTCAGGTAGTAAACAAAACAACAGGAGCTCAATTTACCTTTGTTGCAGTGTATGGGTATAATACAATTGAGCAAAGAAGAGAATTATGGAAATTTCTTTCAGATGTTTGCATGGTGCAAGGGCCTATAGTGATTGGAGGAGATTTCAACTCTGTCCTATTGCTGGAGGATAGACATCAGGGGCATACTATCACTGAATCTGAAATCAATGATTTCAAAGATTGTCTTGAACATAACCAATTGTTTGTCCTTAGAACAATTGGTAGCTATTACACATGGTGTAATAACCAGGATGCAGAAGCTAGAATATCTTCGAGAATTGATAGGTTCTTGGGTAATCTAAAGTGGTGCAACCAATATGCTGATGTCATTGTGGAGGTGATGGAGAAAGGTGTCTCTGACCACTGTCCATTAATGATCGAAGTCCAGGCCACTGTTCATAGGCATGCTCCTTTCAGATTCTTAAATGTCCTTACTGATCATGACAAATTTAAGGACATTATTCAAGATTGTTGGCGGGGCAAGTTGCATAACAACTTGTTGTTGAATATATGGTTTAAGCTGAAGGCTATGAAAGGCCCTCTTAAAGCTCTTAATATGCAATATTTTCAGAACACCCATAATGGAGTGGAAAATGCCAGACTAAAGCTGCAAAATCATCAACAATTACTGGCGAATGACAACAGCAACAAAGATTTGATTGATGTTGAACGAGAGTTACTTCTTGAGCTTGAGAAATGGAGTGTGATTGAAGAGAAGATTTGGCATCAAAAGTCTAGAGCTGATTGGATTAAGCTTGGAGATTCTAACACCAAGTATTTCCATGCTTATTCCAAAATGCGAAGAGCCCATAATGCAATTAAAGTCCTTAACAGAGAAGATGGGAGTAAATGCCAATGCCAGGAAGCAATCAGTGAAGAGGTCAAACAATTTTATGGGCAACTTATGGGGAGTGCTGCTGCAGAATTACCTATGGTAGATAGGAACATTGTCAAACGAGGCCCTACTCTCAATCGTCGATCAACAATATGCCTTGTGCACCCCTTTCACTGCTGAGGAGATACATGATGCTTTGTTTGGTATGGATTCTTGTAAAGCTCTTGGCATAGATGGTTTCAATGTTCATTTTTTTAAGCATGCTTGGCCTATAATTAACAATGACATTGTTAATGCTATTAGAGAATTCCAAACAACTAGTTTTCTCCCGAAGGCAATCAGCTGTACATATGTGACTTTGTTGCCTAAAGTTGAAAATGCTTGTGCTATCAAAAACTTTAGGCTAATTGCTTGTTGTAGTGTTCTCTACAAAATTATTTCAAAGGCTTTGACGAATAGAATGCGCAGTATTCCGAGCTATGTGGTGGGAGAGAGTCAAGCTGCGTTTGTTAAAGGAAGGGTAATATTTGATAATATTATCTTGAGTCATGAACTTATCAAGGGCTATGATAGAAAACATGTTTCACCGAGATGTATGGTGAAAATTGATCTACAAAAAGCTTACGACTACGTGGAATGGCCTTTCATAAAATACTTAATGCTTGAAATTTGGGTTTCCGTATCAATTTGTTACTTGGATTATGGCTTGCTTGTCAACCGTTCCATATTCATTTAATATTAATGGTAGTCTCACTAGCCCTTTGGAGGGAAGAAAGGACTAAGACAAGGAGACCCCATCTCTCCGTATCTTTTTGTTCTTAGCATGGAGTATCTCAACGAGAACCTTACGGGGTTTAAAAGATAACAAGCTTTTCAGGTTTCACCCTAGATGTAAAAAGTTCAATTTGACGCATGTTTGCTTTGCCGATGATTTGTTACTTTTTACCAGGGGAGATACGCAATCATTTTTACAAATGAATGAGAGTTTTACTCATTTTTGTGAAGTTTACGGGTGAAAACTAATTTAGCTAAAAGTTCGGTTTATTTTGGGGGTGTTCCTATGGAGGTTCGGGGAGGAGATTATGGTGAAGGCTGGTTGGAGTAGAGGGGAATTCCCTTTCGAGATACCTTGGGGTGCCCCTTTCTACCAAAAACTTTCGGTCATGCAATGTCGACCTCTCATCGAAAAATCCTACAAAAGGTTGATTGTTGGTCCCGCTAAAATGCTCTCTTATCTTTGGTAGGCTTCGGTTGATAAAGTATGTGCTTATGGGAGTTCAAGCTTACTGGTGCCAGGTATTTATTTTACCTCAAAAGGTTATTAAGCTCATTCAAGCCGCTGTAGAACTTTTCTCTGGACTGGAAAGTCAAATGCTTCTAAGAGAGCCCTTGTTGCTTGGGATAAGTTGTGCTTACCCAAGTCTACTGGAGGATGGAATCTCACATGTATTAAGCTATGGAATCAAGCTGCAATTTGCAAATTACTCTGGAACATAGCTAAGAAGAAAGATAAACTGTGGGTCAAGTGGGTACATGAATTTTATATTAAACAAAGAGACCTAACAAGCTTAGATTTGCCTCAACAAGCTTCTTGGCTTGTTAGGAAGATACTGGGAGCAATTCAATGGTTTCATCAGATTCCTGGAGGTCATGATATGCTCTACAAAGACACTTACTCAATCAGAAGCATATATACTCTTCTATTGGGTTCGAATGACAAGGTTACTTGGAAGCGAGTAATATGCAACAACCCTGCACCTCCGAAATGTAACTTTATCACCTGGTTAGCCATCCTTGGTAGGCTTGCAACTTGTGACAAATTACAGAAAATAGGAGTGCTATGTGATTCTATGTGTAGTTTATGCAATGAAGCAGAAGAAACACAAGACCATCTTCTGTTTCAATGCAGGTTTGCTACTGATGTTTGGGGGAAAATGCTTCAATGGATGGGTTATAACAGACACCCTGAAGCTTGGCTAGCTGAGTTACAGAGAAGGGAAATTCAAGGAAGCAGACCTAGACATATGTTCTATAGAATGAGATTTTCTATCTCAAACTATCTCATATGGAAGGCAAGAAACTCTAAGCGTTTTCAGAACATGATTGTTCAAGTAGATGACATTGTTAAACAAGCTCAAATTTTGGTGTTTCAGAGATGTATAGGAGTAAAGAAAATGAGTAGATATATTTTGTAGTCTGCTCCTTTTTTTGTTTTCTTGTTTGAGATGGTTGTATGGTTGGATTTAACTTTTCTCTCTTTGGTAATAATATTCTATATTTACCAATATATATATATATATATATATATATATATATATATATATATATATATATATATATATATATATATATATATATATATATATATAGAGTACTGATGGAATATAATAACAGAATAACAAGTTTTGAAATTAACACACACATCGCGTGCATATAAGGCTAGTTGAGTATATACAAACGATTTGTGAATGTGAACAAGAGCATGGAGTAGGGAGTTAGGGACTAAGGGTCTGTTCTCCCCAGCTTATTTTCAGTTTAGTTCAGTTCAGTTGCAATCAGTTCAGCTCAGTTCAGTTCAGTTCAGTTCATTTCCTAATTTATTTCTCTGATAATAAAACAATGATAATAATAATTATTATTATTATTACAATTACGATTATTTTATCATATATATTATTATTATTATTATTATTATTATTATTATTATTATTATTATTATTATTATTACTATTATTTTTATTATTATTACTACTACTTGTTTTGTCCCTTGTCCAACAAGTAAGCTGCAGATGGTGCTTTCTTGTCGAGCAAGTAAACTAGTATCCCTTAGATGTTCTTCTTTGGAGACTTGTGCAACAATGCCTGAATCAACCGAGTCCAAGCCTGAGCTTCGTTCCCGAACCTGCAAAAAGGGACCCACCCTGGAGGTTTGGGTGGTGGCTCCCCCTCCGAAGCTTAAGTCAGATATCAGGTGTTTGTAAGAGAAAAGTAATTCTAGAGAGAGAAAGTGAGAGAGTAGTTTTACAGAGTAACTTTGCACTGTTTGCATTGAATTCTCTTTCTCCTGATTTCAGGGGTATTTATAGTGATAGCAAGATGACAGCTAACCTTAAAATCGACCTAGAATAGTGGCTTTTGATTGGGTGAAGAATCCGATCATGACACGTTGCCAGGCCATGATTTGGGAGGGTTTATCAACCACTCTCATGCAGCCACCTTACATTGCTGGGCTCTGACTGCTGGGCCAGAATTTAGACCTTTTAACTCTGCTGAGGGTAGCCCAAAGATGCAAGACATTTCTTCTCTTTAACTAAGGTGACACGTGTACGGCTCTGATAAGCCCAAGTGTCTCAGAAAGAGCCGTAGATGTTAGACTACAACATTTGCCCCTAAAAGGGCTTTTACTGTTGGCCCATCTGACGGTTAAGGCCCTTTTACCCTCAAGGTAGTTCAAATCCAGGTAAAGTGGTGCGCCTTCTTCTGGGTTCTACCGGTCATATTCGACCGTTGTATTATTTTTTCGGTCATTCTTGACCGGTTCCACAAGTTTCTTATTCCTCTATAAATACCCTTGGAGCAAAGACATTGAATCATTTAGCACTTCGAACAAATTTGTCTAGAGAGAGAAACTCTGAGAATTTTCTAGAGAGAGAGAGATAGATCGTCCAGCTTCAGCATTCTTCACCGAATCGCCCAGACGTTCTTAGCAGGTATCGTTTCTTTGAACTCTTCATTGTTTCATTCTTTATTTTTTCTTAGAAAATCAATAAAATGGAATCATCTTCGTCAAATAATCTTAGCCAACCAAGAGCTTGTCTTGACCCTAGAACCGATACTTCTTCTTCGGCACATTCTAGAGTTGGGCCTCTTCTGGCCGAGTATATATATTTTCATAGTTTTGGCCGAGAAAGTCAGACGACCCGGTCTTTACCTGCGCAGGGTAATCTGGCGCGCGTCAAGCAAACGGCCCGTCTAAGACAAAAAGCAATAATCCCGTCAAATAGCTCGGATATGGAGGAATCCACTGGACGGGTGCCCGATGAGGCAAGAGAGGTCCAAAGTGCTCAGTCTTTGGACAGGCATCCTTTGGACCATGAGGCAGAAAACTCCGAAATAAATCCTGAAACCAGTACTTCTGGTAGGGACGCCGAAATGGTAGAGATCAGCGAAGGCAATAACGGTAGCAATTCTGAAGCTGCCGAAGAATCAGACGGGGCCTCTGCTACCTCGTCGGAGATTAGAAGACGTTTAGGTCCCCTTTCTGATCCAGGTTTCATTTTGGTCAACCGTAAGTGGTTAGAGAAACTAGGACCAGACCCTAATTACTTATCGTCTTTCATGCCCATGCCGGGCTTTTCCTTTGTCATTCCTAACAAGGACGCGACGATCTTGAGCGCTCCTAAGAACCATTTCGCGGTCTATAAACTAGCCTTAGACGCTGGATTGAGGTTTCCCCTCCATGACTTCATAGAACAAGTGCTACAGCACTACCACATCGGCCATAATCAGCTGGCTCCTAACGCTTGGCACAACGTCCTGACGTTTATCGCCGTCTGCGAGCTACGCGGCCTAGCCCTTTCTCTTGAGGCCTTTACCCACATCCACTATGCGGCCAAGGTACCGGGGCCGTGGACCGGACATGGCTCGGTATCTGCAACCGCCCGGCTTCCTTACGGCTTGGGGAAACCTTCGAAAATGCATGAATGGAAAGCCGACTTCATCTTTTTAAAAGCGGCCAATGATTCGGCTACGAGAGCTATAGATTCCATAACCGGTCCGTCACGAATACGGGACGGAAGGCGATCTGGGCCGGAATTGGAGGACAATTTCGATGATGAAGTTGTGGAGTACTTCAGGACAAAAGAGTACTCCGGGCCTGGCCGACGTTCCATTAAAGGGCCATCCAACTGGATACCTTTTAAGGAAATGTTTTACCAAGACGACTTCTTGGTTGCTGCCGGCTTGAGGTTGGCCGATGATAAAGGTATATATTAAAAATCATCCAACTAAAACTCTTCGTCTATAGTCCATTTGATGAACACATTTTTGTCCTTTGCAGACTCGGCCAGACAACGCCTCGAAGCATCTTGGACGGGGGAGATTAGCATGTCCCAATTTACCGCCAACCTTTGGAAGGAGTTTGCAAAGAGCAGTGCCGAGAAGAGGGCAGAAACATTGGTAATTTTTTTTTTTTTTTTTTTTTTTTTTTTTTTTGCCGAGGATCATATGAGCTCGTCCGAAATTGTCATCCAATTTTTGGACGAGGGTCACCCAAAGAAGGAGAACGTCCAGACTTGGATGGTCACCTTCTTGGTGCCAAACTCGTCCGAAGTTGGCATACAATTTTCGGACGAGGGTCGCCCAAGGAAGGAGAGCGTCCGGACTTGGGCGGTCACCTTCATGGCGCCATACTCGTCCGAAGTTGGCATCCAATTTTTCTCGGACGAGGGTCGCCCAAAGAAGGAGATCGTCCAGACTTGGACGGTCACCTTCATGGCGCCATACTCGTCCGAAGTTGGCATCCAATTTTTCGGACGAGGGTCGCCCAAAGAAGGAGATCGTCCAGACTTGGACGGTCACCTTCTTGGCGCCATACTCGTCCGAAGTTGGCATCCAATTTTTCGGACGAGGGTCGCCCAAAGAAGGAGATCGTCCAGACTCGGACGGTCACCTTCATGGCGCCATACTCGTCCGAAGTTGGCATCCAATTTTTTGGACGAGGGTCGCCCAAAGAAGGAGATCGTCCAGACTTGGACGGTCACCTTCTTGGCGCCATACTCGTCCGAAGTTGGCATCCAATTTTTCGGACGAGGGTCGCCCAAAGAAGGAGATCGTCCAGACTCGGATGGTCACCTTCTTGGCGCCATACTCGTCCGAAGTTGGCATCGAATTTTCGGACGAGTGCCACCAAAAGTATGAGAACGTCCAGACTTAGACGTGCACCCTCTTGGCGCCCTACTCGTCCGAAATTGGCATCGAATTTTTGGACGAGGGCTACCAAAAGTATGAGAACGTCCAGACTTAGACGTGCACCTTCTTGGTGCCCTACTCGTCTGGAGTTGCACAATTTTTTGGACGAGAGTCTTCCATAGAACTATATTTGAACGGTCACCTTCTTGGGGACATACTCGTCTGCATATTTGCAAATCATCTTTCATATCTTCTTTCAGACGAAGTCTTTGTAGTAGCAGTTATAACTTTTGTTCCTAGGTCGACTGATTTGGCAACTGGTTTACTCTTTTCAGAAAAATGCTCCTACCAACAAACTTCCACCCGGGAAATCGTCCTCGTCCAAAAGAGGCCAACTACAAATGCGACCGGCCCCTTCGGCGAAGAAGCCTAAGGGCTTCACAAGGAAGAAGGCAGATAAGACGACTCCACTTGGCGAGGTTGGGGAGAGAAGTATGCCTCCCCCCTCAGCCAAGGTTCCTAAAAAGGAGCCTTCGGTGCTTTGCCGGCCGAGGAGGGAGAGGGTGCTCATGCGGTCGTTCCGCTCGGCGTGTTGCCGGCCGACTCTGCGAGGTCAAACCGGAGTCGCCTTGGCTCTAGTTGCACCCGAATCTGGAGGCTGCGGGCGAGAACTATCCGGGGTTCAGCGGCTCGGTGGCTAAGCCGGTGCCACGAGATGCCCTTAGTCGTTAGGACGGCATCTATTTCGTCCGGTGAGTCGTATTACCCCAATATAGTTAGGACGGTGCGGGTCGGTGAACTGTCCATAAGTCCGTCCAATAGACAATCCATCGTCATTCCTATCAAGATAACCCGACTCTCCCCCTCTTTCGAGATAAGGGCAAAGGCCCCTGCTATTCCCCAACTCCTCCCCTCGGCCGATTCGGACGAGGAGTCTTCTCCTGCTTTCGCCAAAATGTCGAAGGCGGGAGAAGGGAGCGACAAGCAGGAGCTCTTCAAGTGCTACCCCTGAATCCTACATTAAGGGATTAAGGGGGGCGTCCGCTAGGCATGTGGGCTACATGTCTCGACTTCTTTGCCGAGGTATTGCTTTTAGCCTTGCTTTATTTTATACTTGATACAAATTTTGGTTCTTTCACTCGTCTAATAACTTGGTTTGTTTTCATTGTTCCAGCTTCTGGCTCGCAGCATGCTAACTGAAGAATGGGCGAGGGAGCTCAGAAAAGAGAACAAGCACCTCGTCCATCTTGCTACAACGGCCGGCGACAAGGCCATTCACGACATTGAGATGGCGAATACTCTCCATCGTCAGTCACTCGATGCATTGGAGAAAAGGTCGGCAGAACTTGAATCCAAGAACAAGAAATATCTTGTTACCATCAATGATCAGTACAAGGAGAGAGACCATCTGAAGATGATCATCAACACTCTCTCTACAGATCTTAAGGGTGAGAGAGACGCCGCCCTTCTTGCCGCTGCTCAGCTGAGAAGGGAGAATATTCTTCTAAGGGCGAGAAGCGCTCGTGCGGGAAAAGACGGTTTCCCAAACCTTTGATGATGCCAAAAAGGGCCTTGAACATGTTGTAGAAACGTCCAAAGGTTGGGCCGTCAAGGCCTTCGAAATCTTTGGCCGGGCCGAGGAGGTCCCGGAGCTTTGTCCGTCGCTCGGAATACCAACGAGTGCCCATAGGGCCATGGTCCAGGCTGAGGATCCTCCGGAGTTTATAGAGTCGGGCGACGAGGCTTCACCGAAGATGAGGAGCCCGAGGACAACCAAGAAACTCATGCCGAAGACGAAGCCTAGTTTTAGGTTTATTTTTCTAGTTTCTTTAGTTATCTCCGTTGTAGCTTTCGAGTAATCACATTTTGTAAATTTACTCATGATATATATGAAAGACTTTTGCCACTTGCTTGCCTCTTATTTTCATCAATTCCCATTTGACTATCACATTAACTTTGAATTGTTTCTAAGTACAAAAGTTGACTCGTCTTGAACATCGTAGACGATCTCGCATAATATGATTGAAACACTTGTTTTGGACGACCTTGTTCTCCCGAGCTCGTCTTTTAGGCTTCTATCATTCCCCCTTCTTGGGCTTAGTTCAACCGTACATGGTGGGCGAGCCAAAGACCAAGAAGGAAAGCGGCCTACTTTGGCCGAGCCTGCCGAAACTATCGGACGGAGCTTGTTATATATGCTTGAACGCATGTTTTAGCCGGCTTCCTTGAGGAGCAACACTCGTCATTAAGTAGTGATCCCTTACTAAGGTCTAGGCTACTTAGCTGGCCGTGCTTGTGAAGATAAGTATCCTTTACTAAGGACTTATTTCAGGCCAGCTTTCTCTCAGAGACTTTGACGTTACTCTTACTAGAGGTTTTGTCAGATTGACGGCCTTGTATGTGCTATACTTTGGCCGGTCTCTTTGATGGAGTGATGTTCGGCATAAAAATGAGTAATTGTGACGCTTTTCCTTTTTTATCCAAGTTACTGTCACTTTTAGACGAGTAACTGATTTAATGCCCCAAAGTGAGTTAACTTGGTAAAAATAAATAAGGAAATAAGAAAGTAGGAATTGTATAATATGGATTTTGCTTGACGGAATGCCAAGATGCATGTATACAATTCTTTTTTCTAATATGTGCCGCGGCACTTTGGATTAGCTACAAACTACCTCATAGACATTCGACGGTGGATTGAATTAGACGTGATACTTTTTCAAATTATCAGAATTCCAAGTACGGTGTACTGGTCGTCCATCCAGATCCTGAAGACGAAAAGTACCACTTCTTGCAGTTCTTGGATAATCATGTAAGGTCCTTCCCAATTAGGTGTTAGCTTCCCTAACTCTTTTGCTCGTCCAACCGCTTCCATCTTTCTAAGGACGAGATCCCCTACTTTGAGTGGTCGTCTAACAACTCTTTTGTTAAACTCCCGAGCCATACGCAGTTTGTACAATTGCATTCTTAGCAAGGCATTGCCCCTGACTTCTGGCACTTGGTCCAAAGTCGTGCGTAATGCAGCCCAGTTGGCGTCTTCTGGGGCCTCGACTGGTTCTGGACGCTCTGTTGCCAGTCCCATGATGGCCATCACTTCTTCAGGCAAGGGAGGCTCTTCCTTGATGATTTCATATTTTCTCTTCTTGCTGGGAAGATGCTCAGACGCCTTCCTTGAGGGAGCGAGGGGCGTCCCGAGGGCTCTCAATGGCCGTCTTTAATGAGGCCAAGTGGTCCTTGACTATTCGGACGTTTTCCTCTCGCTAACCACCTTCGTCTTATCCTTCTCTATTTCGGACGTTTTCCTTTCACCAAAGAACATGCGTCCGATCTTCATTGCATATCTTCCATGATGACGGCTTGAGGGTAGTCGAGATAACACTCCCTAGCCACTGCTTGGTCCCCATATAATGAGCCAATCTTGCCATCATCACACTCATACTTCATCAACATCAGGTGGGTAACTATTACGGCTTTGACGTGATTCAAAGTTGGTCGCCCAAGAATGAAATTGTAGGCTGTCAAATCTCGGACTACCAAGAACTTGATAAACAAAGTTCTAGCGGCATCCTTTTCTCCCACTCGAACAGGCAAAGTAACAGTTCCCATTGGGTGGATGACTCCTCCCCCAAACCCTATGATGGGATGGTGAACGGGAACCAAGTTCTTTTCATCAAATTTTAATGCGGACAAGCGATCGGACCGATGATGTCCGTCGAGCTTCCGGTGTCGATCGGAATTCTTCTTACTCTCAAGTTTGCTATTTTCATTTCTACAACCAAAGGATCATCATGGGGAGTCCTCAACCCCGCCCCGATCTTGCTCACTAACTACCACCCTTGGAAAGGGCTCGGCCTTTGTCCGATCGCCTAACAAAACTTAGCCAAGCTCCCTAAGGTAGTTTTTGTGTCCTCTATTGGTTGGTCCTCCAAGAAGAAACCCTCCGAAATTACGAGAACAACATCCTCGTCTCGTGCTCTCACTTTCCTTCTTCTTAGACTGCCAATTGTCTTTTCTTTGAAACTTCCTTCCCCCTTGAGGCATATAGGGGTTCATCTTTCCCTTTCGAGCTAGCTCCTCCAAAACCTTCTTGAGGTGCTTACATTCATTAGTTTCGTGACCGCAATCCTTGTGGAAGTGGCAATACTTGCTCTTTTCTCTATTTCTATAAGGGGTTTTCTTCTCAGCTGCGTCCTTCAACTCATATTGATCCTTAATCTCCATGAGAATGGAGTATTGATCCTTGTTAAATTCAATAGGATTGGATGAGGATGGCTCAGCCTCTTTTCTCTTGCTCCTCCTAGATGAAGTGGTGGAGGTTATAGCCCAAGTCTCGGCCTTCTTGGGGTTGCTCTTCTTTGGCGAGCAACCTCTTCGGGCTTCTTAGACTCGGGATGCTTTGCATCGACACACACTTCGGTAGCGTGAATAAACGCTTCAGGCTTCCCCTTAAGGCTTCGGCAAGAGTGGAGATTTTCTTTTTAACAAGATCAAACTTAAAGCTTCCCGGGCCTTAGACCCCCTAATGAAGGCGTCAAAGGCCACTCCAAAGATTAAGATCTTGTATACGAAGGGCTTCAAGGTTGAATCTCTTAACGAAACTTCTAAGAGCCTCTTTAGGTCCCCCGGACGACCTTGCTAGGTGCATGCTTGTTTTTTTGCTCTTGCTTGTTGGCAACAAAGTGACTAGTGAATAAGAAACCGAGTTCCGTGAAATTATTGGTCGAATTGGGTGGAAGATTGTTAAACCACTTCGAGCTACTCCCTTCGAGTTCTTTGGGAAGTTCTTACACCGAGTAGCATCATCTACTCCTTGGACGTACATCGGATGTTTGTAAGCGCATAAGTGATCATCGAGATCTGTTGTTCCATCAAAAGGTTCTATAGTAGGGAGTTTAACCTTTGGGAAGGGGGAGCCTCCATTATCTGGCCGAGAATGGAGTGGGCCGGTTAATCCGGGAGGGCTCCCATCCGTCCCTCAATGGGTATGTACTCCTTACGATATTCCTTTAACACGGATCGGACGACATGTTTGCGAGGCAATGGACGCCTATAGACCATGGGTTGAGCCACCGTCTTCTCTAGCCGTGGATGAACAAGAGAGTGACTTAAACTTCGTCCCTCCCCTACGGACGACAACCTCAAAGGAGGGTCTCTCGGGTATGATGTAAAACCCGTCGGCGATCGTTGTATTGCTTTGCTCTCTTTGCTTCTAGATATTCTCCGGCATCTGTTTCCATTCGGTGCCCGGCTGGACGAACATGGTCCCGGGTCCCTACCACCGAGTTCCGTCCATCTTCCTTCGTTGATCATTATCCTCTGGCTGCTTTCCTCTTGCCGTTCTCCTAGAGGGTTCCTGACGAGCAGGTAGACTAGGACCTGGACGCTCGTCTTGGGAACGTCCCCTAGGGGGAGGTGGATTGTTAGCAGCGCTCGAGGTTAAGCCGGAAAAACAACATATTGCTCTTGATTCGCTCCGGACGACTACCGCCATCTTTGCCCGGAAATCGTTCAAGGCGTTCTCTAGATGAGCGGCAGTCACCGGACGTTCAAGATTCTCTTGAATGACAAGTTCTTGGCTTGGTCCAAGAACCCGGACGATAGACGGGGTCTATCCCTTCCTCGAGGTGGTCTCTCGTGTTCTACTTGTGTCTTCGACATTAACCCGAAGACTTCGGTTTTCGGGCAAGGTTGGACGACCGACAATCGATCATCGTTGCGTCTCCCCCACGACGGCGCCAAATGTTTTGTCCCTTGTCCAACAAGTAAGCCGCAGATGGTGCTTTCTTGTCGAGCAAGTAAACTAGTATCCCTTAGATGTTCTTCTTTTGGAGACTTGTGCAACAATGTCCCGAATCAACCGAGTCCAAGCTCGAGCTTCGTTCCCGAACCCCGCAAAAAGGGACCCACCTCGGAGGTTTGGGTGGTGGCTCCCCCTCCGAAGCTTAAGTCAGATATCAGGTGTTTGTAAGAGAAAAGTAATTCTAGAGAGAGAAAGTGAGAGAGTAGTTTTACAGAGTAACTTTGCACTGTTTGCATTGAATTCTCTTTCTCCCGATTTCGGGGGTATTTATAGTGATAGCAAGATGACATTAACCTTAAAAATCGACCTAGAATAGTGGCTTTTGATTGGTGAAGAATCGAGATCATGACACGTGGCGAGCCATGATTTGGGAGGGTTTATCAACCACTCTCTACATGCCACCTTACATTCTTCGCCTCACATTGCCAGGCGAATTTAGACATTTTAACTCTGCCGAGGGTAGCCCAAAGATGCAAGACATTTCTTCTCTTTAACTAAGGTGACACGTGTACGGGCCTGGATGGCGAGTGTCCCGAAAGAAGCTAGTAGATGTTAGACTACAACACTACTATTATTATTATTACTATTACTATTATTAATATTAATATTAATATTATTATTACAATTACTATTATTATTATAAAATTATTATTATTACTCCTATTACTATTTTTATTATTATTACTAGTTAATAATTTATTATTATTAGATAATTTATTATTATTATTTAATAATTTATTACTCCATCCGTTCTCTTTTATTCTTCCTGTATTCCCCATTGGAAAATTCCAAAAAGTTCTTCCTACATTGAATCTTTCCACATATAATTAACTTTTTGAACTGAAATACCCTCATTGAGTAAATGTAATCCCACCCTTGTCCCCATTTTATTTCATTGACTGGTAGTGGTACCCCTATTAAATTTTACCATTTCCCCACTTATTTTCTCTCACCTAATTTTCCAAAATAACACGTTAATAAATGAGAGACGACTAGATAATACGAGGGGTGATAAAACGCTCATTGTGAGCGGTTATCACTACCCACTCACAGGGGTAAAGGGGAAAAGGGAAAAAGGGATACACAAACAGGGGTTGAGTTAACACAAACATGAGTTTCAAACACACAAACATGGGTTGGTTTTACAATAATCAGGGTTTTAAATACACAAACATGGGTTCGTATCAATAATCAAATGTCTTTTTGGGGGGGAAATTTGAATGGGGCCAACGCAAATCAATCTGCAACTTCTTTTATGTCAGATATCACATGCTTTATGTCAGATATCACACAAACATGGGTTGAGTTAACAAAAACATGAGTTTCAAACACATAAACAGGGGTTGGTTTAACAATAACCAGGGTTTCAAATACACAAACATGGGAGTGGGAAGATAAACCAACTTTTTTTAATTAATGATTGGTTGTGAGTGGGAAGATAAACCGCTCACAATGAGCGTTTTATCACCCCTCAGATAATACCCATCACTCTCTCTTTCTCTCTCTTCTTGTAACAGTTCCTGCATTGGTGATGACTGATGATTGATGAAGTTAAGCTTTCTCTCTCACTGGGTCTGTCGTGAACCCTAATTTGCTTTCCCTTTCTCTCTCTATCTTAAGCTCTCCTATATCCAACCAGAAGAATAACACCTAAAATCCAACAATTTCTTTCTTTCTCTACTCCTCTCACTCAAAATGACAAGAACCCTAAATATTTTTTTGTCACCTCATTCTTTCTCTATCCTTCAAATTCTCATATCTGAGCAAGGAATTTGCGATTTTTTTTTGTTATACGAGGCAATTTTCTTGGGCGATCTAAGCCCCTCTCTTAATTATCGCATCTAATTAGATTTTCTACAATTTTCTCATTTACTCTGTGTTCCATAAATCTGGTTTTTTATGCGTGAAATATGAGTACATCTTGGTTAGAGAGTGTTGATTGTCATTGCATCCACAATCAACACTCTTATTCACCGAGGAGATGAGATTATCTTCTTGATTGCGAGGAAGAAGAGGTTGATTATGGGTCCAGATGAACCAGATCTGAAAGAAGTCGTGGTTAATAATGGTTGGAAAAAATATTATGTCTTTAGTTGTGAACTTATTGTGAATATACCAGGCGTAGGAAAGGCTTTTATTTCAAAGATTAATGGTCAATTTGTATTAAGGGTATGTTGTCCCCGGCTTATTTTTAGTACAGTTCAATTCAGTTCAGTTCAGTTCCTAAATAATAATCATTACTATTAATTAGTTATAATTTAATTCAGTTCAATTCCATTCAGTTCAGTTAAGTTCAGTAGTTTTATACCGAAAAGAACAGGTCCTAAATCAGATTAAAGTTGGCAGTGTCCACTTTATAGCCTTAGATACCTGTAATTAAAATAATCCAAGAGTTGAGAATGATTAAAGTTCTCTATATACTTCCTCCGTTCAATAATGAGTGAAATATAGGGATTGGGCACAAGATTTAATAAACATCACTTTCAAAAGCCAAAAAGTCATAAAATACCCTTTTCGTTATCAAAAGAAGGAGAGAGAAAAATAAACCACACAAGTTTGTGATGGGTACTCTTGTCATTTTGTCACTTTCTTTTAACCATTTAAGGTATGTTTCACTTATTTTAAAACGTTCTAAAATAATAAGTGTTTCATTTATTATGGAACGGAGGAAATATAAGTATTGATCCATGTACTAATGAACAATTGGGTGAAGATTTCTAATTGCAGGGAGTACAATCACCTACTACCAGGGCCGTCTTGGGTATTTATGGGGCCCTGTTCAATGGAAATTGGGCCCTTTCTTTCCCCTTAGTGAGAGAAAAGGACCAAAATTTTTCATAGACAGTAGAGAGAATCAATACTAGCTAATTGATGGATTGATTTTACTTTTGATAATTATGAAAAAAGTATTGATGACAATACTAAACTTAAAGATATGGAAGGTTGAATTTTTGGTGGAAGAAATTGAGGAAGATATATGATAGGGGATAGCGTGAATTAAGGAGTCCGGAGATGAAGATGTGGAGTGGAGCATTTGTCGTTTACCATTTACAAAGCATCATATTTTTCAAATTGGGCCCTTTCAAATAAAACCAATTTTTTTTAGATTGGGGGCCCTGTGCGGAGGGGCTCTTTGCACACCCGCAATTACGGCCCTGCCTACTACGATGCATTAAATGATCTAATGGGATTTACTTATGCCTTTTTTCCCATACAAAAAGGCTTAACATTAATGACCAGCTAGAATCTCTACTTTTCAATAATTTCTCTCTCATTACAAAATAGAGAATCTTACCATATTTTAATGTTGAATTGGTTCCTTCCCTGATTTCAAATAGGAAGATCAAAAGAGAACGGAGGGAGTATTATTATTTAATAAGTTATTATTATTTTATTTAATAACTTATTATTATGAATATATTATTAATTAAATAATATTTTTATTATTATTATTATTATTGAAGATTAATATATTATATTATTAAAAACTATTATTATCATCAATTAATGTTTATTATATTATATTACATTTATATTATTATTACTATTATTTATTTATTAATTAATGATAGCTAAATTATTATCATTACTATTAGTTATAATTTAATTCGATTCGGTTCGCTTGCAATCGGTCGGTTCGGTTTTTAGTTCGGTCGGTTTGCAATCGGTTCGATTTAGTTCAATTTTAGTTCGGCCGCTCGCTTCATTTCGGTTGCACAATTCGCTCGCTTCGCTTCGGTTGTTTTATGCCAAAAGAGAATGGCCCTAAGGAGGAGAGCGATGTTGGCGTATTTTATTTGGGGTGGAGTTTTAGTGGGCTATTTGGCACGTGTGTCCTTTCTGTAAATTAGGTCCATGCAAAAAACAGCTGTTTTTCAATGGAAAAATTAACACCAGGGGTCCCAACTAAGGCCGAACATTTTTTAAAGGTACCAACTATTGATTATTCTGTACAGGTCCCAACTTTAGGGGGTGTGAATTTGGACGGACCTTATAGGTTGCTTTACCTGCTGCAGCAGGTTATTAGTCACGTGAGCTCATTAAAAGCGCACATGACCCGTACTTTTTCTTTTTCTCTGCTCAACTTCCTATGGTTCTTAGTTTTCTTTATTGATTTATTAAAAGAACAACTCTTTAAAAAGGAACACAATACACATCTATAAACAACCCCCTGCTAACCGTCATTACAGTGGTGAGTTCACACTTCACACCATAAAAGAACAACTCCTTCACAACATAAACCACCCCCACCTCTGTAATCTAGCATTGTTTTTGCATTGTTTGATTTTCCAAAATCCAATTCAAGGAAACATACACACTCGTATGCTAATTTCTCCATGGCAAACTCTTGGTCCTCCTCCAATGTCAAACACTCATACTCAGGCGAAGTACAAACTCCAGAACCTCCTCCAATATAAAAAAACGGGTGGCAATCTAATAAAGTATAGAGAATTAAGCTGATTGATCATTGATTAGAGAGAGAAAAAGAGGTGTAATCGGCTTTATCTTTGAAGTAAGAGGAGCGTGAGAGAATTGCAGACTTAATCCGCCATTGTTAGCGACTCTTCCTGGTTTTTTTTATCTCATATAGTGCAGTTGAGGGAGACAATGCTCTCAGAAATCAAATGACCTGAGGCCGACTCAGACAAGATGGGGGTGGTCGAGGAGAGAGAAAGTGGGAGCGGAAAAGAGATAGGAAGGTACGTGGTGGGTTTGGTAGAAGCAGGTGCCTAAGTTTTGGGTGGAGGTGGTGGATGGGCGGAGGAAGGTGGCGCGTGAGGGTACTCGAAGGTGGGAATGGTGGTGGAAGGACGGAAACAGAGGGGGAGTGGGGTGGAGTTGAAATGGGTTATTTTTTCCATTTGGGTGGGTTTTGCAATCCAGTTTGGCAGTGGGAGAGTTTTGTGTTTCATTTTTGTGTGGGTGGGTTTATATGGCGTGAGGGAGGAGAGAGAAAGAGGTGGGGTTAATGGTTTTGAAGGATCACCAATGGAGGAGAAGGACATACTTATACAGTTGACTGATCAGGAGAGTGAAGGAGGAGAGAAAAGAAAGATTTAAGACATAAAATAAAATAAAACTAGTTATTACCTATTCAACAGGTTACAAGTCACATGAGTCAGTTAAAAAACACTACCCCTTATTGTTGGAACCTGTACAGGATAATCAATAGTTGGTACCTTTAAAAAATGTTCGGCCTTAGTTGGGACCCTTGGTGTCAATTTTTCCTTTTTTAATCATGCCATACTTGTCCATGGCAATTTATTCTCTGCTTAGATATATCAGCATTCAGCAGTGTAGCTGACCATGCAAAAGCAAGCTCATCTTGATCTCTGAGAAGATTATCTTGTTAAATCTTTGGGTCAAGATCATCAATTGTATTAATTTATATTATCTCAGAACCAAGCAGGCCGCCCAAGTATCCTTCGATTATCACGTTTTTGTTGTATTTCACGCGATTAGGTAACAATTAATAATGCTAACACTACCTGACATTTTTGTCCATATTATTAATTGGGATTTGCTATTTTTTTTTAATAAGGTAAGAAGAAAGAAGGTTAGGAGACCCTCCGCACGAGGGGCACTCCAACCTTAATTGGGATTTGGGATTTGCTATTTGACGCTCTAATATTTCCTACTAACGCCCTAAATACAGTATCTTTATACCTGTAAATTTATACCTCCATTTATTTTCCCTCTTATTCCCTTCCCCTTTCCCTTCCACCACCACCATTGGAGCCGCCACCACCACCACTGCTGCCGCCACAACCAATACCGCCGCCACCACCACCACCGCCGGCAACATGGGAAAATTGGTGATCATTGTGCTAAATTTATGATCAATGAGGCAAAGAGATTAAGTTTCATTTTGTTTACATAAATGATCAATTACTGCCACTTATTAGCAACAATGTCAGTAAGATCAACAACTCTTGAGAGTAACAGTTAGAATATATTTAGCATATATTCAATAATTATTATACATATCCTTGTTTAGCTAGTCAATATTTGCTTTCCATGATTCTAGCAATCAGTAAGCTAATCTATACTAATATATTAAAAGGTGTTCCTATCAAAGGAACGGTGCCACGTGGCACTATTCACTATATATGCGCCGTGTAGCTTCGCCACGTCATCTTATGTGCCATGTAGATTGTTACGTCATCTTACAATGCAAAATAAATATTGTTTTCCACTAGATTTGAACATGCGACCTCTTGCAAAGAGAAGTTTGTTCTTACCATCTCAACCAACTTTTTTTAGTGCTTCATAAATCCATATAATGTTATATATTCATTGCAAACATAAAGTAAATTAAATGTTATATTTTTTTTAAAATTAATTTTTACAAGAGTGGAAAATATACATATCAATTGTGAAGAAAAAAAAAGGTAACACCCGGGGCAACGCCCGGGCCAACACACTAGTTTAGTTAGTAATTATTCGTTACCTTTTGTATAGCAATCAACCCCACTCATTATCATACCAAGCAATAACTTTCACCATATCATCTCCCATAATCATAGTCAAGGAAGAATCAACAGTAGAGAAAATTAAGCATCAGTGCATCTGAAATCCACATAAACAACTGGATTTTTTTTTACAAAAAACATGGTGAGGCGTCCACCATGGACGCCCCACCACCGGTGGAGGCGTCCGTGGCGGGCGCCTCGCCCTGTGATGGAACGCCTGTCATGGACGCCTCCACCGGTGGTGGGGCGTCCATGGTGGACGCCTTTTTTTAAAAAAATCGAAGAAAATAGTGGAGAGAAGAAAGGGGAGAAGAAGGGTGGGGTGTGATAATGGTGGTGGGCTGGTGGCGCTATGGCAATGCAGCAGCGACGGCGGTGGTGGTGTGGCGGTGGTGTGTGGCAATGGTGGTATGGCGGTGGTGTGGCGATGTGGAAGAAGACGGGGAGGGAAAGTGAAGAAGGAATGGGAGAATATGAGAAAAGTAATGGAAAGTATAAAAATACAGTATTTTATACGTATTTAGGGCGTTAGTAGGAAATTCTAGGGCGTCATTTAGCAACTCAGTACTATTTTGATAGTTGAAACTTGAAACATATATATTTCTTCCTCCGAGCACCAAGAAATAACATACTTTGTTTTCATGGAATAGAATATACTTTCACAGTTTCACTACATATATATACATACTAGTATTACATAAGGTTGCGTTTGGATACCCGTATTTCATTTCAAATCAAATGCTCATATCCAAACAGGTCATAAGTTAATTTGATGTGAAATGTGTGGCAATTACTACTATTTAGTTAGATCACTTTGTAACTTACAATATTTTTTGCATTTTAAAATAGTTATATCTGTTATAACTTTTGTCGGTCTTCAATAGATATTTTGGTGCCAAAATCACAACTCACTAGTATGACATCAAAAATGAATTTATACATTATGACATTGTTTTAGGCACATACAACTAGGGGTGTTCAAAATATCCGATCCGGGCGATCCGATCCGTGATCCGGTCGATCCTATCCGATTTTTCGGATATCCGATCCGCTTTTTTAGTTTTCGGATATTTAGGATCGGATATCCGAAAATTTTCGGATCGGATACGGATCAGATTTTTAACGTTTCGGATATCCGAAAATATCAGAAATAAGGGAATTTTTCGGATTTTTTCGGTATTTTTCGGATATTTTCGGATATCCGATCCAATATATCCGTTTTTCAGGTCGGATATCTGAAATATCCGATGATCCGATCCGATCCGGAACATATTTTAAGAACTTTTCCTTTGAAAATTTCAATTTTTTTTAGTTTTCGGATATCCCCTACATACAACTGCAACGAAAATTTTGACAAGAGATGAAACACACCTCCCATGCGAACCCTAACAAAACAGCCTCCTAACCATCCGGCTCGTTGGCGGCCTTACCATCCAAGGTCGTCGGCAAGCCACCGCAGACAACCACCACAACCTGTAGGAAGTAAGTTTTTCTTACCCACATATCAAATTAGCCGCGCGCCGGAATTCTATGTCTTCCGCTTGCCGGCTTTTCGTTGTTACAATCACCGACTTTGTCTCAACTCTCTGCTCAAGTTAATGGGATGCAGATTTTCGGAGTTGAATCAATGTAATTTCTCCTTTTATGGAGTTAGTTTCGTCGGATGATTTGGGGATGGCTAAGATTTCGCTGAATCAGCTAAGCTTTTCATCTCTGAGGGGTGATAGGATTGTACTTCACTTCCTCTTTTACAGTTTAGAGTAGTTTCAATACGATCCCCTTTAGTTGTATTAGGTATGAATAAGTAGGCTTTCCTTGTTAATATGCTTGGTAATGCTGCTAGTAGTTGAAGGCGGTCCTTTATTTTGAGTTTTTCATGTTGTTCTTCGTGGTTGGTTATTGCAATCTGAAGGTGATTGTTAGTTGGGTAGCGGTTGGTTGATCAATTTGGCAAAAGTAGAGTATGTAGGTTTTCTTGGAGTATCTGATTAAGGAAAAGATGAATCAAGAGAACGCAAACTTTTGCTATTTGTAATAGCCGATTTCTCATGTCAATCTCTAGAATTAGATCTTATAAAGATACTAGAGTGGGCTACCTTGATTTTGAACCCGAAAAATTCTCAATATTGAGGGTGAATATGGGAAAAAGGTTCTAATGTGAGAGATCAAAAGGGTACTTTCTTAGAACCTGGAAAAATGAAAGAAGAAAGTGGGGAGCCAATGTTTAGGGATCCCACGGTTGTTTATTCAAAAATATGTGAATGTGGAAGAGGAGAGGAAAGATTTTCATGATGGAGGGGACATGTGTTCTCTGATCTTGACAATCAAAGGTGTGTTCCAGAGCTAATAATGCTTAGCTCCTATTTTAGTTTGGCATTGATCTTACAGATCCTTGCCTTGAAAAACCATATCTGAAGGCGGCACCCCAGTTGAATATGGTGGTTTTCAGCGCGTTAACTCCAATGCGGTTCTCTGACCAAAAGGAGAAGCCCAAAATACTCTCTCAAGATAATATTAAGTCACCAAGCATCGTGACTCTTCAAAGAATCATGAGCCAAGAATTCCAAGTGACCGAAAGGTCATTGGGATTGCTCATGTCGTGAGATGCAAATCTTCTTGGTTGATAGTTATTCGGATCGTGAACGAAATTTACTCCGGTATGATATACCCTTTTTATGCGGGTTGCCTTCCTCTAAGAAGTTGCAGTGCCTTTTGTTTGTCTCTACGACACCAACCATAAGAGTTATGACTCAATCATCACAATCGTTGGACATCGAAGACCACCACAACAAGCAGTTTTTCACCAGTTGCTTTACCGACTTTTTACCCATTGTTTTTCCTTAATATGGTTTGTAAGAGCTAATAAATAAAGCTCAGTTTAGTATTTGGTTAGGTTCAATTTATCGTTTGTGTGATCATATTCTAGTTTGTAATTCCGGTTTTTAATTAAGGCAAATTTAGTTGATGTTAAAAAAAAAATTGACAAGATGCAACATTAATGAAATAAATTCCCTGGACCCCACCTTAATTAATGTAAATTGGTTGAAAATGTAGTAACTCGCAAATTCATACTTATAATAATTGATAGAATTAAATGAATTAACTTATAATTAGTCATACTTATAGTAATTGTGTTTATTTCAAAAGCTGGCAATGCAAAACAAGAACTACTTTTTCCAATGAATAATCTCAACTTTCACCTACCTCAAGAAAATGAAAACATACATGCCTTAATTTTTATATATCTAAATGTAAAATAGGAGAGTGGTACGACCCACATCAAGTGAAGTTATAAAAGTAGTTCACATATTATGTTTCACCTTTGGTGTCGCTATTGGGAGTTTAATCTAGAGATCACTGGTTTAATTCTAACCAATTTTAAACACATAATCGTGTCTCCCCATTTAAGGGTCCAATGATGAAACATACCGCGGTATTAGTTGGCGCGACCCAACAGAAGAACAATCTAAAGAACCAATCCAAAATTGTGTTTTGAAATGATATTCTAAAGCCCAATTAATTGTTCATGATGATTAATTGTATTTTAAGCCCATAAAATATTTTAAGCCCATTTGAGAGCCCAATTAAATATTTATATTTTTTATTAATATTTCTATTATCTTTGATAAATATTTTAAATATAAATCAGATTTTACATCCGTAAAATTCAATCCCTGGATAAAAAAAGTATCTTTAAAGCACGCGTAGAATCAAAAACCGAATATGCTAGAATATGCGCCGGACGCGGCGGCCGCGCTCAGCGCCACATGCGTCCAGCGCATTGGCCAGAACGCGTCAGGCTAGCCAATGAGCGCCTGACACGTGGACTTGTGACTCACACAGAGTCCTGCGTCTGACGCAAGTCATGTGTGAGACGCAAGTTACTTTTCTATCTTTTCAAAGATGCGTTTACACCTGCTTAAATCTGATTGTGCAGACCACGTCAGTCGCGCCAATCTGCGCCTGACGCGTGGCATTGCGCCTGTCATGTCGAACTGCGCCTGGCGCAGTAAGCCGCGTGCAGCGCACGCCCCTTTTGCCTATAAATACGGGTTGATTTCCCGAATCAAAACGGCTTTTTGATTATTATTTTACGAACACAAAAATCCTTCCGAATACTTCCGAATACTATTACGAATCTAAAAATGCTTTAATCCTTTCAAATCAATTTCAATTATTGATCATACTGCGTTCCTGGTTCCACAATTGCTCCGCCTAAAGATCATTGCGCTCTTCGATCTAAGCCGCATAGGTATAATTTCTGAGGATCCTTGAATAATCAATTATATTTATTGCCTTGAAGTTACTAATAATTTATTTCATGTTGTAGATCTTTAAGTAATAATCGTTCTACTGTATATACTAATCCCTTTTTTATTATTTATTTTATATTCATATTATTTTTATTTCTTTTTATAAATTATCATATGCTTGCCTGATTATTATATGATTGTCTTGATTTATTGCTTTTATCACCCACATGTTATTTATTGTTAATCAAGACCTAAAGAACTGTTCTAATATTAATCACCCACGTGTCATCCCTTAGCTTTGCATAACCTTAATCCTTACATTGCGTCTCATGCATCCTTAGAGAGTCTAAGTTTGCATCTTTGCATCATTATGTGCTTATCTGAGTTGTTTGCACCTATCTGCTAACATCTTCTTCTGCAGGTAATCAGATTGCTTGTAGTTATTGTCCTGCATACTAACTTTGTTTTGCAGAGACCGGCGGTTACAGAACAGTTCTAAACTACAGAGCGTTTAGAATCGTTCTCCGTATCGACACCGTATACTTTGACTTTCGGTTTCCTGAACCTCAGTCAAAGTGGGGGCTTCTGTAGACACATAATCGTGTCTCCCCATTTAAGGGTCCAATGATGAAACATACCGCGTTATTAGTTGGCACGACCCAATGGAAGAGCAATCTAAAGAACCAATCCAAAATTGTGTTTTGAAATGATATTCTAAATCCCAATTAATTGTTCATGATGATTAATTGTATTTTAAGCCCATAAAATGTTTTAAGCCCATTTAAGAGCCCAATTAAATATTTATATATTTTTTAAATATTTCTATTATCTTTGATAAATATTTTAAATATAAATCAGATTTTCCATCCGTAAAATTCAATCCCCGGATTTTAGGGATAAAAAGTATCTTTAAAGCACGCGTAGAATCAAAAACCGAATATGCTGGAATATGCGCCGGACGAGGCGGCCGCGCTCAGCGCGCCACGTGCGTCCAGCGCATTGGCCAGAACGCGTCAGGCGAGCCAATGAGCGCCTGACACGTGGACTTGTGACTCACACATAGTTCTGCGTCTGATGCAAGTCCTGTGTGAGACGCAAGTTACTTTTCTATCGTTTCAAAAACGCGTTTACACCTGCTTAAATCTGATTGGGCAGACCACGTCAGTCGCGCCAATCTGCGCCTGACGCGTGGCCTTGCGCCTGCCATGTCGGACTGCGCCTGGCGCAGTAAGCCGCGTGCAGCGCACGCCCCTTTTGCCTATAAATACGGGCTGATTTCCCGAATCAAAACGGCTTTTTGATTATTATTTTACGAACACAAAAATCCTTACGAATACTTCCGAATACTATTACGAATCTAAAAATACTTCAATCCTTTCAAATCAATTTTAGTTACTGATCATATTGCGTTCCTGGTTCCAAGATTGCTTCGCCTAAAGATCATTGCGCTCTTCAATCTAAGCCGCATAGGTATAATTCCAGAGGATCCTTGAATAATCAATTATATTTATTGACTTGAAGCTACTAACAATTTATTTCATGTTGTAGATCTTTAAGTAATAATCGTTCTACTGTATATTCTAATCCCTTTTTTATTCTTTATTTTATATTCATATTATTTTTATTTCTTTTTATATATTATCACATGCTTGCCTGATTATCATATGATTGTCCTGATTTATTGCTTTTATCACCCACATGTTATTTATTGTTAATCAAGACCTAAAGAACTGTTCTAATATTAATCAGATAATTTGGACAACTTATTAGGAACCTTGTAATATGATTGCATAATAACTTATCACTAAAAAATAGTCTTTTTATGTGTTTACTGAACCAACTTAGACTAATTATTTTTTGGGTGTTTAAAACATTATATGGTTATTCTTGGGCATAAAATTTGTTGTGAATCGATATTTATTAGAGACCAGCAATGGACGAACTTGGTTCATTATGACCATATTCGTACCCTCACCCCCGAACTCAATCTTTGGTTCATTTTGACCATCTATGGAGTCTAGACGGGGAAATCTACATTGGATAAGTCCCACAATTTATCCCTACGGTTTCCCATATCCAATTAGGTTTATGATTCTTCCTAAAAAGAATTGTTGGCGACTTCAAAACAATTTTCAATAAAACCTTTACAATGGGGTAGTCAAATCAAATATGCGCTCATCCCGCGTAGGCGAAATAAAAACACGCCTACACCAACTATGATTCTTAGAAGTGGGGATTCCCCTTATTCTCATCCCCATTCTGAAGAGGCTATAGTCCAATTAGGTCTCCTTACCATTTTTATAACAATTACTCATTGTGCTTTCAACTTTTAGATATGAAAATCTCTATTTGGCTAAAGTTTAGCAAGCTAAAATATGAGATTTAGAAAAAAGTGTGGGCCTTACACAAAATATCGCTACATAATACTACCTCCGTTTCAAATTAATCTACACACTTTCCTTTTTGGTCTGTTTTTTTTAATCTAAACACTGTTGCTTTTTCTATTTTTGGTAACATGTCACATCTACTTTCTCCTCTTTTTCCACCCATGTCACCCACTTTTTAATATTTTAACCCACTTTTTAGTTTCTCTCTCTCACTTTTCAGTTTCTCACTCCACCTTTTTAGTTTATCTCTCATACTTTTGCACTTTCTCCTTGGTTCTCCCCCAAAGTGAAGTGTGTAGATTAATTTGAAATGGAAGCAGTATACACTCATGAGACAAAGATTTAGTTATCTACAATTTAACCAAATAACATCACTTTATATATTACTTCTTGTTAAGTGAAAAAATGTAAACTAATTTTGTTGACAAAATCTCAAGAAGTACAACTTTTTAGGAACTTCTAAAATGAAGTTTATTATCTGATCTCTCATATTGTAGTGGAAATTCCGATGGGAAGTACCTAAAATCAACCAAAAGCAACATCAACTGCTTGTGAATAAACATATCCTCAAAAGCATTATTTCCTATTTTTTGAAATTTTCAAAAAATATCACTTCATGTGTCCTTAAATAATTGTCTTATTTAACTTTTAGAGTTTCAAATGCAATACTTTGACTATTAACATTACTAATTTTCTAATGGGTAAGAAGAAATCCTTTGGACTGCCATCGCACCTAAAATAAGTCAAATATTGAGCGAAGTTTTTATATATATAAATCAACTCTTAATTAAGCAGAGTTTGTTGTCCACCTAAAATCTTTTAAAAGCCTTTTCTTTAGTTTTTATAATTAATATTAATATACTATATAGGGTGTTTGGTTGAGAGAGTTTTGGGGTAAATTGAGGACTTTGAGATGAATAGAGAGGTTTGACTAGTCCAAACCTCTAATAGGAGTGTTTGGTTGAGAGAGGATTAAAAGAGATATTTGAGCCCAAAAAGTAAATTTTGAAAAAGTTACTAATAGGAGCGTCTTGGAAGAGAGGTTCATGAATTTAGTTGTCTAATGACTAATTTATCCTAATCTTGGTTAAATTTACTACCCTTTACCCAAAAAACTCCACCAATAAATTATTCCAATATTTTTTTACTCATTCCACCTAATAAAGTACCAATTAGCTAACAATTATATCTACCAAACACTTTCACACAAAAATCTAATACAAACATATAGTCAAACCATCTAATACAACCAACTAAAAGCTGATAGCTAATACAAACAGCTAACCGATAACAAGTAACCTCTAATTGCCAAACAAGACCTATGACTGATACTCCATATACTAATTAACCTCCTTTTCTAAATAAGTGGAACAATTTAACTTTCACGCTTGCCAACGCACAACTTTGACCATTAATATCACTAATTATGCATTTATAAAAGTTATAAAAAGTTGATATTATGAAAAATTTTATTGAAACAAATCCAATATTTTATATGATCACATCTGTTTTTAGATATTAGTAAAAGATATGGTCAAAGTGAGATGTGTGAATAGTGCAAAAGTCAAAGTGTTGCACTTTTTAAGAAACAGATGAAGTATGTTTTTATAACTTAAACTACGCATTTTGTGTGCATTTGAATCTAGTTATTAAAGAATCGAGGGAGCATTCCCAAAGGGTTTGTTTAACGGTTATTTCACCATATACCCCCGGCAAATTGAAAAATTCACCATATACCCTTAATGTTTCAGATATGCACCATATACCCCTGACTTTTCAAAACTGTTCACCAAATGCCCTTTTTCTAACTGACGTTAACTCACCGTTAGCTTTATTTACTATTTTACCATTATTAACCCTAAACCCTAATTCTAATCTAACCCTAACTAGAGATGTCAATGGGTAGGATCTGGACAGGGTCCTCTAGGATCCAGATCCATATCCGTTTTTTAGGCAAGGATCTAGATCCTACCCGGATCCGCTGGGTAATAAAATTGAGGATCCATATCCAATGGATCCTACAGATCCAGGTCCTAAACGGATCCAAAACGGATCCTAACCTATTTTCTTCAAACAATCCTAATTTTCACAATAATTAGAGATTTTAAAGAACAAAACAACGCCATTTAACATCTTCATTTGTCGATGTTGAAGTAAGCAAGCATTCGACCTTAATACTACCTCTGTCCCAAAATAGTCTGAACACTTTCCTTTTATGTTTGTCCCAAATTAGTTTGAACACTTCCATTTTTGACATGGTCCCACCATTAATATATTATTTCTTTTACACATCTTTGGCCCACACTCTACCTTTTATCAATAAAAAGTTACCCAACTTTCTCTCTCCTCTAATAAAAAATACCCCACCAACTCCTATCACATCTACTTTTTAAATAAAATAACATTTGATAACCACACCACAACTTATCACCTTAAACTACGTGTCCCAACAAGTGTTCAGATCTTTCTGGGATGGAGGGAGTATAACAAATACGAGCATAAATAATATTAAGAGTTTAACATTAATTTTTACCCTTTTAATTATATATTTTAGGATTTTTTGACTTTTACCACCTTATATGTTCCACTTTTTCAAAATAATCACATTATATGTTAAAAGTTTTAAATAACCACCTTATATCACCAAAATATTTTTAAACTCCTACCACTTAACAGATTCCGTGAAGAGGAACGTTAGTGGGGTCCAGTTAGTTTAATGCTAATTTGTTTTCCCTCCTAAATGTCATCCTATTCCCTCTTGCATTATAAAGGATGCAATTGAAACATCCCAAAACCTCAAATCCACTCAAAAACACCAAATTTTTCCTGAAATTGGGTTAGGGTTATATTAGAACAGGTTTGGTGGATTCAGCAAGAACAAAATTTGGGGATAATTTCGCTGCCAGTGAAGGTATGTAACCTAATTTCGTCAATTAGGGTTTCTAAAATGTTGGGAATAGGTTGTTTTTTGCAATAATTGCTAAGTCATGAACGCAAATTAATTTGTTTACTTCAATTATTTGATTGATTAGGTTAAATGTCATCTTCAAAACCAAAATCCATAGAATAAGAAGTTGTTAGGTGTGATTGTGGTGTTCCAGCTGCGAAATTGAAGGCATGGACAACTGACAACCCAGGAAGAAGGTTTTGGGGATGCAAATTCTATGAACATGGCAATCCTAACAAACTAGGCTGCAAGTTCTTCAGATGGGTGGATAAGAATATTGAGGATTGGCAGAGGGATGTCACTAACCAACTGTTGCTTGACAAAAAGCTTCTTCAAAATGATGTTGCCATGCTTAGGAATGAGGTGAATGACTTGTGTGGACAAAGAAGATGCTTATTAACTGAAAATGATACCTTGAAGGTTAAATGCAAGGCAATGAGGGCAGAGATGAAGCAACTCATGAAGGAAGGAAACAAAAAGGGGGTCAAGGGTAGTCCAAAGTATCTGTTTGCAGGATTAATATTTATTGTCTTAATCAATGTTGTTGTGCTTTTAACTTTGTTTAGTTAGAATAGGGTAGAGGTGTATGGGGTTGTGGGTTGAAGGTTGTGGGTTGTAGGTTGTAATGGGTGAATTTTGTAACTTGTGTATGGAACCTATTTGAAAGTTATGAATGAAGATGATCAGTAACTTTACTGCATCAATTTGAGCCTTAAATCTGCATTTATATATACTTTGAGCTGAATGTTTTAAACAATTACAACTTCTGCAAAAACAGGAAAGATTTGTCTATAAAACAGGACTACAAGCCAATTGTTCCAAAGGGGGGGGTTGGGGGAGAGTTACACCCATAATTAAACAAGGTTCAAGCCATCAGTTGGCATAATACTATAAGACAAACCATATTGTTCAACTAAAACAGGAGTACAAGACATATTGTTCTACTCAAAGACATCAAATCTTTTTGGTCGTTGACCTAGTTTGCAGTTTCTCTCTTATAGGAACTCTCACTGTTGTATTGCTAGCAGTAGTGGTGCTGACAGGTTGAGTGGATGATGATGGTTTTTGCTGGGCTTTGGTGGCAGTTGCTTTCTTCTTGGTGTAGATTGGTGCATGTTGCTGTGTTAGTTGGGATTGGGGTGGGTTGCTTGAGGATGCTTCCTGGTGTGGTTGAGTATCAGCAACTCTAGAAGCCTTGTTTTTCCTTTGTGCAACAACCCACTGTGAATTGCTAGGTGGTCTCCCACCTTGTTTAGTTGGCACTTGTTTAACTGGCACTTGTTCATTTTTTTCCCCCTTGCCCTTGCAACCCCTTTTATTGTGGCCAAGCTTGCCACAGCTTCCACACCTGTTTTCGCTCTTCACCCTTTTAACTTGGTGTGTTGTTCCCTCACCTTTTTCCTTCTTCCTTTTCTTGAGAGATGGCCTCCCTGGCATTTTTCTGTAAGCTGGTGGAAGAGGTTGTGGTAGGTTCACCTTCTCCCAATGCCTAGGACCGGGCATTGGCTTAATAACTCGGTGCATAAGCCTTTAGGTAAGTGTCCACTGAAACATGATCAACATATGCAAGTCAGTTAAGTTATAGTCTCATGTAAGGTGAGAACAATTAGTACAAGAGACCAAGGAAAATACCTGATGTATGCCTCATGTACATAATTCTCAACATTATCTCTCTTATGTAGAATACATGCAAAGGCATGTACACATGGAATTCCAGTCAATTCCCACTGATAGCATGTGCAACTTTTTTCCATCAAGTTCACCAAAAATTGATCACCCCTAAAATCAACTTCAAAAACCCCTAGTCTTGAGGGACTGATAATGGCTGCTCTAGATGGCTTCTCTAACTTCTGAAATATACCCTTAACATAGGGCATGAATCTTCCATCATACTTTTGTACTCCTTCCCATTTCTCAAAATTTCTTTTCATCATATACCTCCTCATCCACTCCATTTGAGTGAGGATTGATTTATCCCTTGCATCCTTCAAGACTGCATTGAAAGTCTCACACATGTTGTTTAACAACATGTTAGACTTACAATCAGCCTTGAAGGCATGCCTTGACCAATGAGAAGATGAGATATTCTCAAGATATGCATGAGCATCGTCACTTATGAACTTAATAGCATCCATGTAACCATCAAAATCAGCCTAAGTACAATAGGAAAATACATGAGACAATAGGAAAATACATGTAATAAACTGGATTTCTATGGCTAAAAAGAAGGTGAAGTTGGGTTATATACCTTTGTAGATAATCGGCAAGATCCCGAACAATTCCTTGTACAAAGTGCCGGTGAATTGGAGTTTGAAGTTTGCCCAGATGTGCCTTACACAGAATCTGAGTGTTGCCTTTGGTGTCACTTCACTGAAGGCTTCCAACAGACCATGTAAGAAGAAGTGAATACAAGTTAGTGTAATTCATTGTTAATTAATACATATGAAAACAAAATAAGTGTGAGTATAAGTATGTATTCACCTTTTGTGCATCGACATGAAGGTCCAACCTTCACCATTTGCTGAACCCAAATCTTTGATCAACAAGGTTAAGAACCAACTCCATGTTTCAGTGTTCTCCACCTCTACAGTAGCCCAGGCAAATGGAAAGATGTTGTTGTTGCCATCTTTTCCAACTGCCACTAAGCATTGGCCAGGATAAGCACCTTTTAGGTGGCAGCCATCAACACCAATAATTGGCCTACAACCCATTTTAAACCCTTCCCTACAAGCATCCAAGCATATGTACATTCTACTAAATAAAGGTGGAGGTCTTTCAATTCCTTCAACAGCTACAACAGCACTGCTCTCTGGATTGTGCTTCAAAACTGCCTTTGCATAATCCCATACTCTGGCGTATTGTTCAGATGCATCCCCATATATTATCAGCTTTGCCCTTGCCCTAGCAAGCCACAACTTGCCATAGGCGACATGGAATCTGTGTCAAGGAACACCTTCTTAGCAAATGCTTTTAACTTCCAACTTGGATCACTTCTCCATTCCTCCAAGTACCTTTCCCCTAAATACTCAGCACTAATCCTTGAGTTGGTGTTCCTAACCATACAATTGTGTTTCAAAACAAGACTTTTAATGCGCGTTCTCTTCACCTTTCATCTTTTTCACATGAACCTTAAAACCACACTTGGATGTCTCTTCACATGTGCATTTCACTCTCTTACTTTTCTTCTTGTCCCAAGGACAATCACACCTATACTTGCAATAGGTGGTTACTCTGTCAGCATAGTTGTGGAGAAAGTAATAGTCATACTTGTTCTCCACAGCATGAAACCTTAATGCCTTCCTAACAACCTCAACACTTGCAAATTTCAACCCAAGTCTAAGCACAACTGGTTTCTTGAAATATGTCTCACTATTAATAAAAGGGTAGGGATCTATCTCTTCATCGGATCCTGCCAAGCTTCCTAGCTCATCAGACTCTCCTTCTATTTCCTCCTGAATTCTTATCTCTTCTCCCTCAACATCCCTCTCAAAAGCAGTCTTACCAGAGTTGAAACTCCTGTTCACCACATCCAAACTCCCTAAAACTTGAGCTGTGAGTTCATCATACTTCACTTGGACAAATAACTCACCATCATCATCATCAAGAGCTGTCTCTTCCTCTCCAGGCTTCCACTCAATATCAAGGTCACTAAACTCAGAACTTGAGGAACCACTACTCTCAACAGGAAAAAAAGCCTTCTTAGCTCTTTTCCTCTTTCCCTTCTCTGATCCTTTTGCTTCTTTCTTCACCTTCCTTTTCACCTGCCCTTTCACCTGCCCTCTCTCTGCTCTTTGCTGAACCTCCTCACTCTTACATATCACTTTTCCCTTACCCTTCACAGCAACATGTTTTCTCCTAGGTGTTGAAAAGGTAGGTTTAGGTATAAGCACAACATCATCATCATCATCACAGTCTAGGTCTTCATTCTCTCTGCTCTTTGGTGATATGAACCTTGGGCTTCTCCTTGGTTCAAGTTTAACTCTAGTGTGATTAAAAGAGGTCTGGCTTTGTTGGGTCAAGGGACCTTCTTTTGGGCTGTGTAGGGAAACAGTCTTGGGCTTGGTTTTAGGCTCAGTCTTGGGCTCGGTTTTGGGCTCAGTCTTGGGCTCAGTCTTGGGCTTGGTTTTGGGCTCAGTCTTGGGCTTGGTTTTAGGCTCAGTCTTTGGCTTGGTTTTGGGCTAGTTTGGATAAATTCACCTGAAGTAAAGATGTCAACATAACCAAATTTGTCCATTGTTTTCAACCTTTTTCTGCACCCCTTTTGGATTAACTATTTCAATCTTCCTACCATCAATGGAGTGACCTCCCTCCTTATACCAAAACCCAATCACATCAGGACATGGCTCCCCATTGCATTGGTAGCTATTGTTAACATATCCAATAAGCATTTCTTTGGTCTATTTCATTAACGGGAACATGACATTTTGTCTTGATCCACCCACCCTTATATGCGGCATTAATTTTCCCCTTTTTCTTGGTTTCAACAAAGTTACCCCCAATGTAAAAATCGATAATGGATGTGTTCTGTTCTTCAATTACCATCTTGAATTCAGTAAACAAGTAAACAATTTTCAATTAGGCTCACAAAATTAGGGCTTTCAATTGCAAATAAAGAATTGGTTTTTTTTTTCAATTGCAAGCAAAAACGTCAATAAAAAATTAGGGTTCTAATTTCAAACCAATTACTCCTAACCATTACAGTAACTTGTAAAAGTAAGAAGAAAGAGGGAATTTTACCTTAACTAGGGCAACTTTTCGTTGTTGTTCACGCTGCTTTAGTCCCTTCAACTCAGTCAACAGTTAGATTCTTTGAGACCACCTTCAACTGAGTCAACTCACCAACAAGTGCAATGCTGGAAGATGATGACAACAAAGAATTGATTACAAGTTCCTTTTGTCAGGGGTAATTGAATGGAGATTGGAGAAAATAACAGTGAGAGTGAAAGAGATGAAGAAATGAGGCAACAATGGTTCAAAGGGGGGAAATTCGTAATTTTAGGGTAAGGGTTAACTGCATTAAACTAACTGGGCCCCACTGACGTTCCTCTTCACAGATGTTGTTAAGTGGTAGGAGTTTAAAAACATTTTGGTGATATAATGTGGTTATTTAAAACTTTTAACATATAAGGTGGTTATTTTGAAAAAGTGGAACATATAAGGTGGTAAAAGTAAAAAAATCCTATATTTTAATATAACTTTCAAAAACGGGTAATGGATCCGGATCCGGGTAATAATTTAGGACTTGGTCCAGATCCGTTTTCAAAAACTAGGATCAATATCCTACCCGGATCCGTAGGGTCCAAAATTTGAGGATCCAGATCTAATAAAAACGGATCTAGATCCACGGATCCGGGTAGGGTCCATTATCCACTGATATCCCTAACCCTAACCCTAATCTAAATCTAACCTTAATCCTAATCTAACCCTAATCTAACCCCTAACCCACTCTCCCCTCCCCCTCCACCCCACTGCCCCCCACCCCCACCCTCCACCTTAGGCCGCCACCCCCTCCCTCCCCTCCACCGCCGCAGCACCCCTCCCCTCCCCACCACCGCCGCAAAGACCCCATCCCCCTCCCCCCCCCTCCACCACTGCCCCGCAACCCCCCATTTTCGCAATCTCTCTCTCCTCTGTTTTTTCCCAAATCCCAAATTCATACTTGAAGAAGATCGAACAATGAAGAAAAGAGGAGAGAGAAAAGCGCTGACCCTCCCCGTCGATTTTTCTCTCCTCTTTTCTTCACTATTCGATCTTCTTCGTCGATTCCAACTCTTCCCGTTAAGTCGTCGGTTTCCAAAAAAGATTTGTCTTCGTCGTTGAGAGCTCATTAACCAAACCGAACCGGGGCATCGATTTCGATGGGGTGGGGGAGGGGTGGGGTTTTGGGTATCGATTCGACGGGGGCGGGGAGGGGGGGGGTTTTGGGCATCGATTTCGACGGGCGGGGAGGGGTGGGGTTTAGGCATCGATTTCGACGGGGCGGGGGAGGGGTGGGGTTTTGGGGCGTCGATTTTGACGGGAATGCGGGCGTCGATTTCGACGGGGTGGGGGAGGGGTTACGGGGCGTCGATTTCGATGGGGTGGGGGAGGGGTTGGGTTCTCGCTACGGGGTGGGGGAGGGGTCTTGGGGGTGGGGGGAGGGAGGAGGGGCTGCGGGGGGAGGGGCTGGCTGGGGTAGGGGGAGGGGCGCTGGGTGGTGGGAGGGGTGGTGTGAAGGTTAGGGTTTAGGGTTTAGGGGTTTGGAGGTTAGGGGTTAGTGTTAGGGTTTAGGGGGTTAGGGTTAGGGTTAGGGTGGCAAAATTGTAAATAGGCTTCCCAACGATGACTTAACGTCCGTTACCAAAAAGGGCATTTGGTGAACAGTTTTGAAAAGTCATGGGTATATGGTGCATATCTGAAACATTAAGTGTATATGGTGAATGTTTTAATTTGTCGGGGGTATATGGTGAAAAAACCCTACACTTGAACCTAACGACTAGTAAAAGCATTCTTAATAAATTGAAGTAATACTATAAAAAAAAAGAGACGGGCCTCCACACAATTAGGTACACTGTATTTATCCTGTCAAAGCTCCATGTAAGCAAAAATGACGGAAGAAAAAAAAGGTGGCGAAATTCCACCTCAGCATCTAATCACCTTTGACTTCCACTTTGTGTTATAAACAGCAAAGATAAAGCTGGTTATGTCAGATGAGAAACACATAAAATATTATTACTACTTCTAAAAATATGAAAATAAAAAATAAAAAATCATAATCCATCTGCATGAGTATATAAACAAATGTCAATCGAAGAAAATAAACAACAACTTACATTAAAGAAGCGGCGCCTCGACTCACATGAACGTGATCGGAGTTGTATTCATCCCCTTTTCTTCATAACCATTCTTCCTTTTAATTTACCCTAAAAACCTTCCTCAATCTTCATACAATCATAGTATCATACCTAACAAAATCACAATCTCATCCAAAATTTAAAACATACCAAAAACTTTATAGGAAAAATATATTCACCCCAAAATTGCCAAAAATTGCGATTTCGTTTACATCGTTGCTTTCCATTTATGCAAAAATAAATCTCTTTGAAGTTTGATCATCTAAATATATTTGCATATATAATAATTTTGGTATAAGTAGGGAAGAAAAAAGAACATAAAAATGGGATCGCAAACAGTAAGTTCAGCTCTCTCGATGATTTTGCCAAGAGTTCTTATTGTGTCTCGTCGCACTGTCCGTAAGAACAAGTTCGTCGACTTTGTTGGTTCGTTTTTTTTCTCTCTTCTTTTCGGAATTCTGAATTACGTTGGTTTTGGTTAATTATATGAATTGTTATCTAGTTTTATTTTTCTGATTTTTGAAATGGTATGGTTTTGAACAAACATATTAAGAATATAATTCCTGCACCGCCTTTGCTCCCTGCATGAGATTCTAATTATACATCTTTTTTGTTGTTGGTTATTTTGTTTGTTAAGAGGCTTGATTTCCGATGATTCATGTGTGTGTAATTGCGTAAACATTAAATTAATTAGGTTAAAATGGCCTAGAAACTTGGATGGAACCGGGGCTCAGATGACATAGTCCGTCTCTTATTTGATATATTTAGTTTTTGAATGATATAATAACCCCGTGTGTAGTCAATTTTTGTATGACATATCACTTTTTTTGTCTATTATAGTCGATTTTTATTGGATATAGTCAGTTTTAGGTTCATAATCAATTATCTTGAATTAGGTCCACTCAAGACTTCTTGAATATTTTAAACATCATGTTAAAGAAATTGATTTAGCTGGTGAAAGCTATGTAGAGTTCTGATCTATAGCTGTACATTCTGGGGCATTAATATTTTCCGTTCGTTTTACAATTATTTTTGTGATGGAAGAGTCTTGAAGTGGTAGTAGTCTAGCGTAAGACTAGTCCTTCTCCAACCACGCCCACCATTTCATGATATATACTAATATTCTTGAAAAGAACTACTGATGTCTACAACCACTTGTAGCTTTGTGTGTCGCATCGATTTCAATTCAAATCTCTCGATGGAAAGCTACAACCTCTGGCCTCTCGATGGAAAGGCTATAGCATAACCACTTTGTAGGTCCCACATTGCATTTACATAGAAAGTAAGGTGGAAAGTGAAAGTGGAAAGGGGAAAGTGGAAAGTAGGGCCCACAAAAAGTAGAACAAAGCTACTTGCTTTGTGGAGCTACATGGCTTCCCCAAGCAACAACATGCTTTTCACTCCAACAAGCAAGCAACTAGCTCCAAATTTCTCATATTTGCAAGCTGCAAGAGGTCCGCTGGAGTTGCTCTAATGTACTATTGTTCACGTTATATTTTTGCACATAGCAAATAGAAGTAATAGTTTAGATTATAATACATAATGACTAGATAGCTAACAGTTGGATATCTAATTTTTGTAATATGAGTTGTCGACGTGGTATTTATGTAAATGCACTAGATGTGGAACCTATCATTTTCTCTATTTTAACATTAAGAAATCTAACAATTAGATGTTTAGTCTTTCTCATTATATTTTCCAATTTTCCTTCTTTTTCAAAGTAAAGTAACTTATAACCTTTCTTCTAGGTGTCCGTTCTACACTCGAGCAAACATATAGGTCCTGGTGGTGCGTGTCACGTACACGTATGTGCATATGTCGTGCGCGCATCACCTTGAATGCTGGAAAGGTATGTTAATTAGACTGTAGGATAGAATTGGAGGAATCTGTTCATTTGCGCATCTTCTTTAACACTAGGGGATATGTTAAGAGTTTAGAATATAATTAATTGCTTAGATGATCATCTTTCAATTAGCCGTCTTTTATGAGTTCTAGAGGTTGGTGAATATAAGCAAAAAAGAAAGTTGGAGTATATGGACATCATTGTTAGAGAACAGTTGCTTTCACAAATTTGATTGAGAAAGTATCAAAATTTATGATTTGTGTTAGCACCAAAACGTTTGGATGTATGTGCTTTACCTAGGTAACTAGATCCTTACAAATGTTAAGTGTCTTTCTTGTGGATATGCATCAGACATTTCAAATGCAATTTTATCTCACAATCCTTTCTCTTTGATGTAAAACCCATCTTCTATTGAACTTTTTAATTTTAGCTTTTGGGTGGTGATGATGTTAAATGAAATGATCAAATACTCTTATTTTGGGTATAACTTAACTGGTCCTATATTTTTGTAAACAGGGGAATACCATTTAGACCTTATAGTAAGCTATGGAGCAGTGCCAGTGATTGTCCCAAGAGTTAGTGGTGTCTCCATGCTTCTGGAAAGCTTTGAGCCAATCCATGGAGTTCTCCTCTGCGAAGGCGAAGACATAGATCCTTCTCTCTACGAGTCTGAATTGTCAAACTTGACATCTGAAGAACTCGAAGAGATAAGGCGAGCACATGCAAGTGATACAGCCATCGATCGAGAGAAAGACTCGATTGAGTTAGCCCTTGCAAAGCTTTGTCTTGAAAGGAACATACCCTACTTAGGAATATGCAGGGGATCGCAAGTCCTAAATGTGGCTTGTGGAGGTACCCTTTACCAGGATGTTGAGAAAGAACTCTCTAGGAACTGCCCAGAATGCCAAAGAGTAAACCATATTAACTATGATGACTATGATGGTCATAGGCATGCGGTGAATGTGGTGGAAAATACACCTTTACATCATTGGTTTGAAGAATCTTTGGATGAGAGTAAAATGGAGATTTTAGTTAATAGCTATCATCATCAAGGAGTTAAAAAGTTGGCTCAGAGATTTGTGCCTATGGCTTTTGCTCCTGATGGTTTAATTGAAGGGTTTTATGATCCTGATGCTTATAATCCAGAAGAGGGCAAGTTCATTATGGGACTGCAATTTCATCCAGAGCGGATGCGACATCCTTGCTCGGATGAATTTGATTATCCTGGTTGTCCTTTTGCTTATAAGGTAACCGTCGCTACATCTATTCTCTCCTTGTGACATACTATGATCACAGGATTATAGTGTTTCAAAATGATTACGGACGGACATAATCAAAAAATTACATATGAAAATTTTGTGGATGGGTTGCAGGAATTCGTGAAGGCAGTGATAGCTTATGAGAAGAAGCTAAGCAGTGAAGCGAGCGTGAAAAAAGGTCCAAAGCTTAATAAAGAGCAGGAGAACAAGAGACGGATGATTGTCCGAAGCTTTTCGATTGCAAAGGACATGTATATAGCTGGACGGAGTTCTGTTCCTGTTAAGGAATCAGAACTTGAAGCAGGGGCTGTTTTTCTTGAGGTAATGATGCAAATTTTGAGCTATGTTGCACGGAAACGAGAAACGAACTTTTATAATGATATTCCACCCATGAGGAAGTTTTCTTTAGATTTCTGAAACATGGGAACTCTTCGTGTCTGAAACGGACACGCAACTTCCATGAAATCTCCGTGCGTGCAACATAGATTTTGAGGCACCTTAATGATGTACTGTTTATTTTTAATTAAAAATATTTGCTAACTAATATGAATAAATAAACAGGAAAATACAGCATATAGTGTACTGAGTTTACAGCAAGAAAATAGGCTGAAGCAGATGGGAGCAACAGTGAGGAATGGACATGGTTATAAGAAGTTGAAGCTGAAGAATGAAAGAGAGAAAGTGGCGAGGTCAATTATAGGGAAGATGTCAATAGAACAATTAACTGATATGCTGTCGTTTTATTACATGATGGGGCAGGTCTGTTCTGAGGTTTTGGAGACTAAGCTTCAACACCTTTAATTGCTCCATAACAATGATCAATAATCTTAGTAATTAGTGGTGTCCATGTAGTTTTTCTTTCTTTCTTTTTACTGGGTTCATGAATACCACTTCTTTTGTGATTCTTGGGTCGACTGTTTTGAGATCTGACAGGATTACAGGAAATCAATGTTGGATGCCAGTTCTCAATTTTGCGGCTCTTATATTTCGTACTAGTAGTAATCGTAATATTCTATAACTAATATTATAAAAAAATATGAAATATCAATAAGTTGTTCACAAGGTCGTCACATTTGACCTCCTTATTTGATAGCGATAATGAAAGGGCGTTGCGGAAGCGGATATTTCCTACCATGTTCGTGTTCATGTTCACTAAATTTTTGTATATCCACCACGTAATCTATACCCACTACGCACATGGTGGGTATAAATCCAATGTCCATACCCATTCACTCGCGTACAAACCTATATTCACATCCATCCCACCAGTGGCGTATCTATAACACCCTCATAATTTATTTGTAAGATAATATTCATATATTAGTTCAAATTTATTGCGAATATTCGAAAATTCAAAGTTGCAAACGCCTTTAGCTTATTTTTCAAAAGAAAAAATAGGAGTACATAAACAACCAACCTTTTTTAGAATTTTCTTAAGATGACTAACTTCAGTGCTTGTCCCGTACATATATACTCCCTCCGTTTTTTTAGATATAACATTGAACTTTTCACATTTGGCCTGAAAGACAACTTTGGCACCAATAATATATCGATTGTATAAAGGTAAAAAATTATAAAAATTTTATATTTGAAAAGTGTATACCGTGACGAATCAAACAATTAATGGTCAAAGTGTATTGGATGAATAGTGTCACAAGTCAACATATTACATCTAAAAAAACGAAGGGAGTATTAAAAACAATAAAATATCATAATTAACAACTACAATATGGAATTAGCATTGACATGAGCAAGAAAAAGAAAGGGTTAGAAAAAGAAATTATATTAAATAAAACAGGGAAAGAATTACTCTATATGAAGCCAACAAGGTAGAGTATAAAAAAAGGAGAAGAATAACATTGGACTTTTCACATTTGCTGAGGCACAACTTTGACCAATAATATATCTGATTGTATAAAGGTAAAAAATTATAAAAAATTTATATTTGAAAAGTGTATACCGTGACGAATCAAACAATTAATGGTCAAAGTGTATTGGATGAATAGTGTCCAAAGTCAACATATTACATCTAAAAAAACGAAGGGAGTATTAAAAACAATAAAATATCATAATTAACAACTACAATATGGAATTAGCATTGACATGAGCAAGAAAAAGAAAGGGTTAGAAAAAGAAATTATATTAAATAAAACAGGGAAAGAATTACTCTATATGAAGCCAACAAGGTAGAGTATAAAAAAAGGAGAAGAATAAATTGTGAAAAAGTAAAACAAAGAGGCATAGCAGACACGGGAAAGGAGAAGAATAAATTGTGAAAAAGGAAAAGAAAGATGCAATATAGCAGACACAGGATTCGAACCCCGGTATATGTTGACATATTAGCTTCTAATTGACACGGACCAACCTGACAGAAGAGGTTCTTGGTGATATTACTGCAGGATATATGTTTTATCCGGTTTTAAGCTCCAGAAAAATAACTTAATTTTTCCCAGATCTACTATGGGTTCAACTGAACCCAGTGAACCCATAGTGGATCCGCCACTGCATCCCACTATGCACACACGTGGACACTCACTACCTAATTATATTCTCCTCACATCTAGCTAGAACCACTTGCCAAAAAAATACATCATTCAATCAATTTGCTGACGATTAAGTCTTAAATATAAATCCTCTTTTGAAATGTAAACTTTCACAACTCATAATTATAAAAAAGAAAAACAAAACACATGGTGTTTTGACATTTTTTATAACGGGTTCTTTGGATTTAGATTTGTTCAAGTTTGTATTTGGCCAGCTTTGGGGATAACCAAATTTTAACAATACATGTTCAGTATTCTCTAAACAGCTAAACGCTATCCTAATTTCTCTAATTGTCGCCTTGCTTTGGACGAAAATGCTCTTACCTTTACTCACTCCTTACACTCAACTCTTTGGAAGAAAATGATCTTACATTTACTCACTCCTTACACTCAATTCTGCTACCTCTCTCTCTCTCTCCATCCCTCCCCTCCCCCCCTCCAAAGTTGTTTAACTTCATTTGTTTGCCGGATTTAGTCACCGGAAAATTAGATGGACGGGAGATTAACGACAATACAATTGTAACCGACAATTTTTTAATTTATCGGGAAACAAACAAATATTATGTACGTACTAGTCATGGCCGACTTCCTCGCCATGGTCGTTACATGCCTTAAAAGATCTCTTCGCCAAACCTGAGACATTTTTACCCAAGGTCTTGGCCAAGTTTAGGATGTACCTTAAACATGTCTCTGCCATGATTGAGACGCACTCTGGACATATCTCGACAATGGCCTTGACGTGTTATGCACAAGTTTATCTCTTCGAACGAAAGATGAAAAAAAGTTTTAGATCACCAGCTTAATCGATCTATGCATATGGGTCATAGGAGGTTGCAAAAACTTTTACGGCACATCCTAAAATTTCGATGATGGGTGTCATTGGTGGATGCAATACGAGGTAATGGAGGTGTGTGCAATGGTGGCAATGGTGGTGTGAGTGGTGGTGGACTAGTGTAGCAAGGGAAAGTGAAGAGTTTAGAGAGGTGGAGAAATTGAAAGATGTGAAGGTGGGAGAGAGAGTGTAGAGGTGTACATCGAGAATAGTAGTGTCAAAATAGGGCAACACCTTGTTATTTAAGTCAGTGACATACCTATATATAGCTAGATGGGATGGATGAGGTGCATGCCTGGTGGAAAAAGCATAGGTGTACAAATTCACCGCCTACCCCCTATCCATGATGGATATGACTTTTGACATCTATACCCATCCTAGGCCTCTACTAGGGCGGTTTAGTTTATGGTCTGGACCATTGTTGTTAGAATCGCGATCCGGATCGTAGGATCATACGATCCTACGATCCAGTTTTAGTAAAACGATCCAGATCGTAAGCAGAATCGCAAGGCTGGTAGAATCGCAGCAGGATCGGTTAGGATCGTAGCAGGATCGGTAGGATCGTATAGGATCGGTAGGATCGGAGTAGGATCGGACGATCCTGTTTTTCACTTAGATTGTTGCAGGATCTATTAGGATCGGAGTAGGATCGGTCAGGATCGGAGTAGGATCGGTTAGGATCGGTCAAGATCGGAAGATCCTACTTCTTTACTTATTAAAATGATCCCTAAAGCAACTAACTTTTCCTTTAAGCCCAATAAATGATAACCCAACTTCATACACGCAAATATTTATCTTCTCTAATCTTTTATGACTCTTGCGAAGCCATATTAACTTTGAAATATCAATATTAAGTGAGAAAATCTAGCATTTAGCATCCATATTGTTTGAAAGATGTGTATTTATTCATTTGGAAGCATTTTTGTTACTCTTTTTTGCAATTTGGTAGGATCTTACGATCCTACGATTCGATTCTACCGATTCGATCCTACCCCCCTTACCGATCCAAAGTGGGATCCCGATCCTAACAACATTGGTCTGGACTGCACCCAACCGTAACCCAAACTGTTTTTTCGCGGTTTGGTTTCGTTTGCGGTTTCAAAATTGTGGGTTGGTTTGTGATTTTAAGCAAACCGCGGTTTATGGTTTAGGTTAGGTTTGAATCTTTGTAAAACCAAAACGCACCACAAATCGCAAAACAGTTTAGATGAATTTTTTTTATTTTACATTGGACATTTGGAATCTTTGTAAATGTCTATCTGATTATCTAGTTTCAAAAGAACTATGTATTGGGTTTTCAACAACTTTTTTACCACATATTTTATTCATTTATGAGTTACTTTTCCAACAATTTGTAGCTAATTAACTATTTTCTAGCAACGAGTTTACAAAAGTTTACCATAGTCCACAAATATTTTTTTTAAGAAAATGTTTAACGCACCGCACCAAACGATCCACAAATATTAAAAAAATGGTTACAAAAGTCATATCGCGGATGAAAAAATGGTTAAACTGCACTGCACCAAACTGTTTCACGTGGTGGAATTTGGGTCGGGTTGGGCAAAAGTGCGGTTTGGTTTGGTTTGAGAAAATGTCAAACCGCATATTTGCGGCTTGATTTGGGTTATATCCCAAAACGCACCAACCCAACCCACGAACAATCCTAGCCTCTACTACCTACTAAGGACGTAATTATACCTGCAAATGGGATGATGTAATGCAAAATCCAGCCAATATACACTCATCTTTGTCTAACCACCTAGTGCGTCAATTAAGCAAATTGCCGCATAAGATGATATCTAAGTTTATTATATGATAATATAATATGAAAGTTTGGATAATTAGGTGGTCATAAGTTTTAGTGACCAACTTGAAAACCCATTAGAGTTTGATTAATTTATCCATAACCACATTAAACCTTTCATCTAGTATTTTTTTTTTGGGTACATGAGGAAAGTTATGACATCCTTCTCTTAAGGGAGACTCTTAACGGATCAAGAAAAACAAATTTATGTAACGAGGGTTCTGTTGAAACATCCACGTCAACCGAGGCAACAGAACTGTTGTGACCTTTTTTTGATAGAACATCCGCTTAGCTTCCCGAAAAATATGCTTAATGGTGTAGAATCTAAATTGTCGCAGCAATTGACGAATGTCAACAATGAGGGTTTTGTTTGGTCCAAGGGCAAGCATGATGCCCTTGGAGAGCTCTTATAACCACTTGGTTGTCTCCTTCAATATATAGATCTTGAATATGCCGATGAATGACAAGAATAAGCCCATTCCTAAACCCCCAGGCTTCAGCAACGTGAGCCGAGGTTTGGCCAAAACGATAAGTTTGTGCAGCCACAAGAAGAACCTTTCATCTAGTATGAATAAATCATAGGAATTACTATAACAAATAAGCAATGCAAGTCCATACATAATCTCAATGATTCAACCCCAATAAAATCATAAACTACCACAAACTTTCATAGAATAATAATCATGAGAACTCGGATGAATAAATTTTCTTCTAACCATATTTGCATTATTGTCAAATTCACCATACATTAGATATCCATGCTCATGTACTTCAAACAGTCGCACATTACATATATCATCCACCATTAAGCAATTTCACCAAACACAAAAATTTTTCTTCCTAGCATGCTTCTATGTTCCACTAATCATAATATAACAATTATGTATAATACTTAATAGGTCAAACATGCTAGTAAGATGCTTCTTAAAACTTAGTACAAGTACACAAAATTTCGAGGCCAGTAAGTTTTCTCTCACATGAAACACAAAACCCTCGCCAGCGAACAAACCCTAGGCAATCCTAGGAGACTCGACCGCCGACTAAGCAGCCTCGGCGCGCCTCACAGTGGCCGTCGAGTCCCCTTTCCCGTTTCCCATTCGTTTTTTATTTTCGTGGTTTAATCTAGGTCCGCCAAATGGGCCAACATGGAGTAGTCCTCGTGGGACACAAGTGTGGTGTGTGTGGTGTCCGGTGTACGTAGCGCCGCCGCCGACTAGTGAAATCCACCCTACCTCCACCGCCGATGAAGGTGTGGCAGCGGCAGCATCACAAGCAAAGGATCTCGCCCAAACAGGATCAAATCCACCATGCCTCCACCGCCGGACCACGGGATCGGGTGCGCCTCTCTGGTGAGTCAGTGGGAGATTTCGTGGGTGTTCTAGCTCTATTGAATTAATGGAGTGATGGGTTTTAAAATATATACCGCAAGTGCACAGTGTCTGTTTAGCAGAAACTGGCAAATACGGGTCGATCCACAGGGAGAGGAGTTCTATAGATTTGTGCTCAATTATTTAACTACTTCAAGAGAGGAATTTGATTGAATAATTAATAACTAAACTATAATAAAATAGAACACAAAAGGATGGAAGTTTATCGAATAATTAAAAACCTAGGGTAATCGATCGGTCCACCATGCTTATACCAATTTAATCACTACAATATAATTCAACAATACTTGGATTGAGGTTCGAATAATTAGAGTATTTCGTTAATCCAACGGTCGGGTCTTAACAACTCTTAGATCAACATATGCTAGTATAGTCGCTCAAGATAATCAGACCTACCTATTGTAACAAGCCTCTAAGGAGTATGATCTTTCGATTCTAACTCATATTAGCTAAACATAACCCATGATATTGCGCAATTACATGAATTAAACAAGCATAACAAATCAATAGGAAATTACTCTGATTCAATCCAAATATCGAAGAACTTTAAACCACAATCAAATAGGTATAAACATGGCTTCCCTCACTAAGCCTTAGAAAAAGACTACTCACTCATGATAATAATAAACATAATAAACATAATGCAAGTAGAAGAATTCATCAAATTAAACAAAGTAAAGAAGAATACCGAATGATTGAAGAGCAATGGAAACGAAATCAACAATCTTTATAATCTTCAAAGCAAGGAGTTAATACAAAAGTAGAGAGAGAAAACTAAGTGTTTAAACCTAAAAACGAAGAATAAAAGATTAACAAATCGAAAATACTAAAAACCTATTTATAGTCTTTACAAAACCGGCAAAAAAAGGCAAAAATTAATGTTCCCGAAAAACCGCCCGGTCGGGCGACGGTGTTCTTCATTTAAGAGCTCAAGACGAATGCCGCCCGGTCGGGAGCGCAAATGATTTTGGCTCCTTTCTCGCCCGGTTGACCGGGCCAACATGCCTTGGACTCTGAAGAAGATTTCGTCTCGTCCGGTCGGGCGAAACCGCCCGGTCGACCGGGCGAGCGCTGTTCCTTAGCTTCTTCCGCAAATTCTTCGTCCAAATATCTTGTGCAACTTCTTCGATCTTCTATGGGTCACATGTGACCATTGGACTTTCGTCCCGCAACTCAAATTAAGGCTTTAGATGCCTAATCTGCACAAAAACAGCTGACAAACGGAAACAAGTCCAAACATATCAAATCACACAAAAACAAGCTCAAAAGAGCTTAAACCGACTCTCAAAGCTAAGGGAATTGGGCTAAATAATCTATATAAAATAGACACATCATGGAGTTTTCTAGATCTGAAGGGTATTGAGGTTGTACTTGACTTCCTTGTTTATATTTTCTCTATAGGCCTTGTTTTCGATATGAGTAGGTTGTTTTCTTTTCTAATATGCGTGGTAATTCTGCAAATAACTAGAGGAAGTTGTTCATCTCGCATTATTGAAGTAGTGATTGGTGGTGGTTTATGGCAATCGAAAGTTGATTGTCACTTGGTTAAGGGATGGTGGTTCAATTCTGCAAACATAGAATTTGTAGGTTTCGTGGAGTCTTTGATGAAGAACAAGTTACATCCAAAGACTGAAACTTTTTCTATTGGGTATAGTCGATTTTCCGCAAACTCTAGGAGTAGATCTTTCAAAGATACTAGGGTGGGCTACCTTGATTTTGAGCTTCATGAATTCTCAAAATTAAGGGTGAATAGGGAAAAGGGTTCTAAGGTGAGGAATCAAAATGATCACATATTAGGACTCATAAAAAATGAAGTTGAAAGTGGGGAACCAAAGGTTAGGCATCCTCCGGTTGTTTTCTCCAAAGAATGTGAGTGTGGCCGAGGAGGGGAAAGGTTTTCATGATCTGGACGATTGTTCTCCGATTTCTCAAATCGGAGGTGTGTTAGAGAGCTAGTAGTACTTAGTTCTCCTTTTAGATTGGCATTGGTCTCAAAGACCTATGCCTTTCAAAAATCAAATCTAAAGACGGCACCCCAGTTGAACCTGGTAGTTTTCAGCGTGTCCATTCAAATGTGGTTCTCATACCAAAAGGAGAACCCTGAAATACTCTCTCAGGAGAGTAATAAGTCACCAAGGAACGTGACTCTTCAAAGATTCATGAGCCAAGAATTTCAAGTGACAAGAGGTAGTTGGGATTGCTCATGTGGTGAGATGCAAATCTCGCCCTTGGTTGTTTGTTATTATCCAAATTGTGAACGAAATTTGCTCCTCCCACCATTTCAAGCAGGTCAGATATACCCCTTTATTGCAGGTTGGCTTTTTCCAAGAAGTTACAATGGCTCCTCAGTTCTTGTTGTTGCGGTCCAGCTATTGTCAACCACATCTAGTAGAGTTATGATTCAATTACCGAACAACGCAAGCCTCTATATCGAGCAAATTCTCAATAGTGTTATTTGTTGTTTTAACTTAGTATGGTTTGTAAGAGCAAGTAAAGCTCAATATAGTGTTCTTATGTTTTTGTTGTTTAGTCCTATATTATATCCCGTCTTTTAATTAATGCAAATTTTCTCGATGTTAAAAAAAAACTTAGTACAAGTACATGTCTTCTTACATTTCGATAACACAATTAATACTACTTAGTACCTTTTATGAACTCATGATATAAAACAATTGAAATAAGTATAATTTATGTATTCAATCTAAAATTTATGCTTATTAATTATAAAATTAGATTATATAAATTAATTGATCATCCGATTACAAGTCTTGAAACTTCATTTTTCAGTCAAATAACACAAACCCTTTTAAAAACCTTTTTTACTAATGACAATTTCTACACAATTCTCCCCAAAAGTAGTTCATATGATCGTGTTTATTAGGGCTTGATGTAAGTATATAAATTAGAAATTTCTAACAATAAAACGCCCAATAATACTTTATCAAACACTATTAATTCTTCGCTAACACGATAAGTTAACTATTTTACCAATTTGTTTAATACAAATCTGAACTTGGAAGCTAAAACATGGAAATTAGAGTATAAATACAAATAATAAAAAGAGGATTTTTTTTGTATAATGCGACAAGTCACAAGATGGTGCGTGAGAGAGAGAAAAATGGGTAGCAGCAATAGGTGTCGTCCTTAACCTCTCTCCTTATACTTATATTAAGTGGTTGTTTGGTTGAATATAGTAGTATAAAGTAGTATTTCTTAATCATGAAGTTGTTTGTCTTTTAAAATTAGATTTCCTAATAAGTGATTTAAGTTGTTTGGTTGATCATAGGAAGTTCTAGTTACCTAGTTTCACTTTGGTAAGTGATTGTTCTTTTTCTAGTGAAGGTAAGTGATTGTTTGGTTGATATAAGAACATATGAGAAGTGGGACATCTTAGCAAGTGCAAAGTATTTTTTATGTCAACCAAACAAAATCTGAATTTTTGTTTGTTAAAATGACCTATCTCAACTAGGATTAGGTTTTGTTTATAAAATTTGGTATAAAACATCATTTTTGGCCCTTCTAAAAGCAAATTATGCCTAATTCAATACATTTATACCCAACTTAGTTCCACTAAAAAAAAAAAAATACCCAACTTAGTTTGTAATGTGTAAGTGGACCACTCATGAGCCCACATTAATATAAAAAATCCTTTTAAAATGAAATAAATGATGAATTGAAATCAATTAATAATAAATTTCACAAACACGGGATTTCTTAAAATCATTAAATAATAAAATGATTTAAAATCATTAAATAACAAAATAAATTAAAGTACTTAAATGAATTATATTTTTATAATTCATACTTCATAATATAATTACTTCAAATAATAAATATAATTATAATACAAGGTATAAAAATACAGAGTGTTATAAAGCTCCCTTTTGAAATTGGCCAAGCCAAATCAAGTTACGAGTTACACCATCTTTGTTCAGCTCTAATTTGTATTAATTACAAGCAATATATTTAAAAATCCTTTGGATAATCTATCAATAATAACGTTGAAGGTTATTATTGGATCAGCTTACCATATTTTCGACGTTACAAGTTGATCATCAACCTTGATTGTGTTCTAAATGACAATGAATTAACAAAGGAGTTCATTTCAATCGATTGCATTATCTGTATAAGATGAGGTTTTTAGATCGGAACAACTTCCGTCCATTTGTTTTCAATAATAATGGTCATACTTTCATTTTTGTGATCAAAGTTTGAGAACCACTTTAACCGAAAAAACATGCAACCAAAATTTCATCATACTTACTCCTTTCTAAAATAAATGAAACACTTAACATTTTAGGCCATTTTAAAAATAAATGAAACGTTAGTTTATTTGGTATTCACTTCTCTCTATATCTCTCATCATCACATGAGTCTTTCTTTTTCGTTCTCTCTATCTCTCTCATCTCCTAAATTCCCGTGCCAAGACCCTACATTTCATTTAGGATTTTTCTACGTTATACCCTTTGCTTTTTCAATTTCTATGTTGTACCCCAACCTTTTAAAATTCCACCTAGTACCCTCAAACTTACCTTTTTTAATGCACAAGGCCCCTACCGCTAATTATACGTCATGAATTTCGTTTACTTTATATAATCCAGTGGAACCAATCTAATTTGTAAATATTTTCTCCAACGGTTAAACTATGTATAAGTTAAATTAGTTCCACTAAATTTTAAAAAATAAACGAAATTAACAACCTATAAATAGCGATAAGGGTATTGTACATGCACTAAAAATTTTAAGTTTAAGGGTACTGTATAGAATTTAAAAAAGGTTGGGGTACAACGTAGAAACTGAAAAAACACAAGGGTGTAACGTAGAAAAACACTTTCATCTAAAATAGAACGGAGGAAGTATAAGACTTTATTACTTCCTCCATTTTTTTTACTCGCAACACTTTTTTTTTCATCAACTCCAATGCAATTTTTGGGTATGAGAGAGGTAGAGAGGAAAAAAAGAGAGGGCTCATGTGATTGGAGAGAGATAGAGACAAAGGAAAAGCAAAAATAGAAAGTGTTGCAAGTAATTAATTATTTCCCTTTTAGGAAAGTGTTGCGGGTAAAAAAAAACAGAGGAAGTAGATTCATTTTAACAAATACTTTAAAAAGATCACAATTCTATATTATTGTTTACAATAATACATAACTAGCCTTCTATGCACGCGATGCGTGCGTGGATTATTTTGGCGATTATTCTTAAATTTCATCTAAATGTAATTTTGAAGGATATTTATAATCATCATTAATACTCATTAATAAATTATCATGTTGTATAAATACAAAATATAAAAATTATACTTGATGAAGAAGTTCTTTCAATATGAAAGCAAAGAAAGAAGATTGTATTTAGCGTTCAGAAATTGTGATGCGGATTTAGATGTAAAGTTCTATTGTAAAATCAGATTTGTTAAAGATTTTTCTTTTGTTTGATTGATTATTTTGTTCTTTATGTCAAAATTTCTTTGAAGGTTTTATGTCAAGTTGTCTTGTCATTGCTTAATTTGTGAAAAAAAAATCGTAACTTCTGTTTTGATTGCATATTACTATACAATATATAGATTTAAAACATAACACATGATAGGATGCAGTGGCATTGAATTGACATAATTGACCTTGTCATATATTAGTAATGAATATACACGGATGTTATATTATTGTAATTTAAGTAAAAACTACATACACTTGTTTTGGCTTATATAATATAGTTGATGTAACACCCCGTATTTTTATACCCGTTTAGTAATTATTTGCACTAATTTATTTTAGGAAAATAGTTTCAAATTTCTTTTATTAAAAATATTTTTTTTACTAGTTTGACTTTATTTTAGAGGTGGTCAAAACAAATTCCTAGATTTACTAGGTTAAATACCAATATCTATCATACTAGTATAAGGAGAGAGAAAGTAAAGAAAAAAAAAGTAAAAAAAAAAAAAAAAAAAAAAAGAAAGAAAGGAAAAAGAAAGAAAAGAGTGTTACTGCATTCTTATACCTCTAAAACCCACGACACCTTCATATTCTCCATCTTCTACCTCTCTTCAACTTCTTGTTTCAATTATCAATAAAGCTACAAGATTTGCCATCAACTATCATCATACATCAACCGTCATTCATCCATCTTTATCATATATCGATTTGGTGGTTGTCTTGAAGAGGGAGAATTGAATTCTTTCTTTTAGTTATGCATATTTTCGAGTTTGGGTTGCAAAATTATTAATTTTGGAATTTATTTTGAATTCGACCAGTCTATTTTGCTAAATTCCTGAATGTAATTCTTGCTATGAATATATATGTAAAGCTTTAGTGCTTTATTCATAAGTTTCTTCTATATACTACTCGTTACATGGTCGATGCAGATTCTTACATACACTCGAATTTACTTTGAAATAGGTAGATGGTATATTAGAAGTTGCACTATAACTCTTACTTTTCTTCTCATATTAACTCTTATACATTGCGTTTTGTTGAAAGTTAATTACAAATTTTTCATTTGGATTGCACTTCCACCTTAAGTTAAATGGCCCAACTCCTACCAAATCAATTCTCCAATGTGTCAGCCTATACATAAGCCAACATAAGAACAATATTAGTTGAATTACAATTGGGATTATTGTAGTTATAATGAGTTCAAATATTATTCTTAAATTCTTGAACATGGTGGATTAATTGTTAGTTGTTAGTTTAAATTTTAAGTTGAATTATAGTTAAAGTATTTTATATATGATGAACTTGTAGTAGTAGTAGTTGTTGTTGTGTTGTTGTTGTTGTATAGTTGTTAGTAACATAATGTAAGATGTAGAAAAAGTTTTTCATGTAGTTAGTAGTATTTATAGTTTGACTTTTATTGACCAAGTTTGACCAGTTTGACTTTGTTGTATTCTTTTTGGATTAAATTTAAAGTGAGTTGTTTCTAAAGGTAGTCAAGACTCATTAACTAGGTTATGTCGTTTATGTGTAAACTATGTAAAGTATAGTCAAGTGATTTATACTGTATTATATTATATTATAGATCGCGAGGTTCGTAGAAGAACCTTTTTGACTTGTGATTGAGATTGGTTGAATGTGGTTTGCTAATAAGGTAAGATTTCATACTAAGCTTGTACGATTATTTCGAAAGTATTTCATATTGATTTGTGATTTATATTGAGTTTGGAATCGTTTTTACGATGCTATTTATGGAGCTTTCAATTGTTTTGATGATATTTATATCAAAATAGTTTATGAGATTATTTAAGAGAATTATATTAGAAGGAGGAAGTTTCTCGTGAGACAAGGTTGTGATTATTAAAAGGAGGAAGTTTCTCGTGAGACAAGGTTGTGATTATTAAAAGGAGGAAGTTCCCCATTGCTACCAAGTTTTAATTAAATTGTGGGGTTGCCGGTAAGCGGTATTCCTCGAGTATGGATGTATGTTGAGTTAACAGTGTCTCAACCGTTTATTTTAGTAGTTGGGAGTATATTGATCAATACTCTTGCCATTCGTCTTCCTTCTTGATACGTTATCAAGTTAGGGGTATGCATACTAGGGACTTTGGTGTTTACCTTATCTAGTGAGCCTAGCTAGCTCATTGGATTTTTATTACTTCCTACTCACAGATTTCAAATGAGTTATATTTGAAAGTTTTACAAAATGGTTCGGAAAGAAAGTAAAGTGGATTTGAATTATTGAAGGTTGTCTATTATGTTCAAGTTGAATGTTGTACAGGTGAAATGATTTTGTAGGATAGTTCAAAGTTGTTATTGGTATGAAATCTTGCTCAGCCTTTTGGCTGATATTACATGTCTTCAATGTGCAGGGCTTGATGGTGACTAGCTTATATTGGGTGAGAGCGTTGACTTCACCCAGATGTAGATTTATTAAAGTTAAGACTTCCGCTGCAATAGCTTAGAATTATGGTTTGTTATAGGAGTGTATTAATTAATTACATTTTCTTTTAGTTGTAATAGTTAATAATTAATTTAGGTACTAGTAGTAGTACCTTTCGCCTTGCTGTTATTAAATGTTTAATAACCGCGGCATAACAGCTCTTGAATTTTCCATGCTTTGTACTCTGATATGTTTTCTAAAGAAAGTGGAAATTCAGGGTTGTTACAGTTGGTATCAGAGCCAATGGCTCGAGTTTATGGCTAGAACCTAGAGTTGAGCTTAGAGTGGTCTAGATGATTAGCTACCAGTCTAGTGCCAAGGTGTAAGGCCTTAGGTTAGCCCTAGAGGTTAAACTTTAGTTGTGGTATAGGATTGAGACCTAGAGTTGTGACCATCGGTTAAGAACCTACCGAGATCTCCAAATTCCTTTGTTTATTTTGAAACTATGTTTTTTTTAAGGAGAAAATACCTCTCCCTATGTGGATTGTTCATCACCATTAAGACCACCAGCGGCCGGGGTGCGTGTTAATGATGAAGAATAATGTACGAAAGTTTTAATCATTGTTTTGATTGGAAGTTGGATCCATCCCTACCTTGAGGTAGATTTTTGTGATCTAGTAGGTTGTGCCTAGAGTTGTAACCTTGAGGTTGTGACTTTAAGTAAGACTAAATAAAAGAAAGTATTAAAAAAAAAAATTAAAAAGGCGAGGTAAGATTGAGATATGGGAAGTAAGGGATTACATGTGGTTGTTGTGTATGGTACTTGTTGTGGATCCCTCTTATGTAGATGTTTGACTTGATAAAGTCAATGAGTTTGGTAAGTGTGGAACTAGTTGAGTTTCATGTTTGACTCAAGTTGAGTTGTGCTTGCTTCGATGTTTGGAATGATTGGCTAGTAAAGGTAAACCCATTTCGAGTATATCCTTGTTTGGGTTGTAATTTTAAGTTGGTGCATAGCCGAGAATGTGCTATAAGTTCAAGTTTGAGTCGCATAATGCGAAGTTTAGTTCTACTTGTTTACGGGAACTTTGGGGTGACATTCCGTCTTGATGTTAATTTATATCGTCACCTATTTCATTTAAGTATCTAGCTCGTCGTTTTTTTTATATTCACATTAGGATGAACTATTATTGTGGATAAGTGTGAGCCTTATTCCATTCAAGTGGCACTTCCTTTTATTTTTTGTTCTTGTGTGTATTGTGGTGTTAGACCCACCCACCTCCCGTACTTTATCCATCTTTTGGCCTTGAGAATGTTTAGTGATTAACTACTTGATTCTTGAATTGCAAACTGATTGAGTTGGGTAATGGCATATACGAATTGTAGTTGGTGTGAATTATTAATTGAAAACCTTGCAGGGAATGGTTTGGTTATGTATTGGATATGCTAGACTTGTTGACTAAGTGCTATGAATTGACTTATTAGTGTATGATTGTGTTGAGGCTATAACAAGAGTTGAAACTCGAGTTATTAGCTCTCTTGGTCATGCCTATAGACCTTGTTTACGTGAGTTTAAAGTCGTCTAGCGAGTCATGAGTTGACTATCTACTGTAAGTTGTCGTAATCTGTTGATTTTCATGGAGTATTTGTGGTGATGTGTATAGCTAAAGGAAAAAGGAATTAGTCCAAGTGGGTCGGTTTCTCGTAGCATACCAATGACTAGTCAAAGTCACCATAACGTGTTAAGGGTCAACCGTTAGACCCTCGGTAAAGTATTACTTGTTTATTTGTCGGTGTCAAGGAGTCGGTTTGAGACCATTATAAAACTACTAGTAATTGTCATATATCTAGTAAGGCTATGGAGTGGTGACATATGCAAGGCATAATGTCAAATCGAGTCAAGTTGATGGTGGGACGCGTAGTTCCCCGTTGTGTGATTTATTTAGTAGTGATCAAGGTCTAGTAACACTAAAATGGTTAGCGAGTCTAATGTAGACTGGTTTAACGAAGAGAGTCTCTTCTCATTGAGTTTAATGTTTGGAGTATAAGTTGAAGTAATCTAAGTCTTTGTTTTAAAGTCATTGCAAAGTTCTTGATTGGTAGTCACTAATCTTAAATGACAAATTACAAGTTCCACAATTTCTTGCACTTGTCTAATGAAATGACTGTAGTTGTAGAGTTATAGTTGTACCATGTTGATTGGTTGTGAACCTCGAGATAGCCTGTTTATAACTTATAACAAGCTCTCTTTTGTGTCGCCCTGAGGCGTTAGACGCCCACTTAAAGTTGAACAAATCGTCGTTAATGACTTAGAGGCCATTAGGAATGGTTTAATGTGTGCAAACTCAATTTACTTTAGTCTTGTCTCAAGAATGAGACTAATTAAGTTATTATAGTGGTCAAAGTGGTAATTGATTAATTTGATTAAGTTTTAAGTGAGTAAGGGTTAAGTGTATCATGTCGCAAGTCTATGACTAGTTGTTTGAGTCGAAACTAATGAATTTAATAGAAACTAAGGAAATATAGTGGACCATATCTATTTCATGAACCTTGAGAAGTGAGTTTAAGTTAACTCTTGATTGCTATGTTGGGAGTATTGAGTATCGGTAGGCAAGGGTAATACCACCATTATTGTTGATGGAGTCGTTAGATTATGTGATTCACGTATTCATGCACGACTTGAAATTCTATTTCGTGAAACTATAGTGTGTGGACGGTTTATGAGATGTTTTGAGTGTTACTAAGTAATAGGAGACTTGGTGTTTAGTAAAGAATATTTGAAATCGTGTTATGTGCTTTAAACTTGTATGGGTTTCGACCCAAGTAAAGTGAATAGTTGGATAGTCGGCCCCATGGTGGAGGTTTCAAGCCTCCATGCCCCCCATTGTCATGACTATGAGTCAAACTAATGCCGGAGATTTTAAACTCCATCTTTGTTATCGGGATTATGTTCAACCCCATTGTCGAGAGGTTCCAAGCCTCAATACCCTAGTATCGGAAATATATGCCTTATTATTTGGATTGATTGGATCCCCGTCAAGAAATTGCTTTAAAGCGATAGAGCTTAGCATGATTCGTGTCTAGAAGACTGTTGTGACATTAAGAATGATTGGGCAAAATTTTTGCAAAACAAGAGTTTTATAAAAGGGTCATTTATAATTGGATTTCTAATAAAGAATCGTTTGAAAGAAAGAAAATTGGTTGTGTGTATATTCACGCGTAAGGTTATTTAAGTACTCTTTGGATGTAAATGCTTAGTGTGCTTTGATGTGATTGTCGTGGTGTCATTGATTACGTGAGAGTCATAAACTCCAAAACACATGCTATGAATGTTTATGGGTTAGAACTCAGCCCAATGTTGATGCGACCGTCAAAGTATTTTGTTTTGCCAATTGTGGAATGCCTTAGTGATTGTGAGTGTAATAATAACTTCAAGTTGAAGATCTAAACGTCGAGTTGTGAATTGTTTTACGTTTTTTTAGGCGGGTACGCCCAACCATGTAATGGTGAGTTCATATTGTATGAGTCTTTACTTCTATTTTTAGAAGAGAAATAGTACTCTCGGTTCGGGTTAGTTGTTGCTCCGTGAAAGCGTTGAGTATTGGATTTGGAAATGCTTTTATGTATTGTGATTGTAACCGGTTTGGAACACCTTTTCTCATTTCGAGTTGTCCATTTTACAAAGGAAACTCCGCCGGATTTTCGAGAAAATCCTATATTATTTAAAGCGCTTGTGAACCATAGTGTAGTTATGAATTGAATTCCACACTCTACGACATAGTCCAACGAGTGTGACGGTAATGGTTCGGTGTAGCTCGACTTATATCATTTCCCCTCGTGTCTAAGCCTTAGTAAGGGAGTTGATTCCCAAGTTTATCGGTCCATATGTGATCCCTGAAAGGATGGTTGATTATGTTTATAATGTATTCCATGTTTCTTAGTTACGACATCGTATTAGTAACACTCTTCACATGGTGATAGTTGGAGTTCTCGTTGAGACTCTAGATCAATAGATCCGTAAGAACCGTAAGGTTGAGAAATGGATAGTAAAGGTTTTATGGTCAAACCACAACACCGAGGAACTACTCGTAAGACCGAGGATGTCATGTGATTTATGTGTCCCCATCTCTTGTTCATGTTATCGTTAGTTACGAGGGCGTAACTTCCTTTTTAGGGGGTAGATTTCGTGCCAATTGTGTGTTTGGTGCTAAAAGTTGTTATGACTTCATATGTGATGTATACCTTAATGTCTAAAGTATACATAATTCGTGTATGATTAGAAGTTTTATGGTACACCTTGTAATATGTTGCATGTTTTACTTCTTATAATATGAACCTTTTAGTTGAAATGGTTGTATGTCTACAAGGGTGATCAAATCAATTGATCTATGAGGTGTTGGTTCTACTTGTTATGGTATGAATATAAAGGTGATCAATTGAATTGATCTATGAGAAAGTGAATTAGTTGCACGGAGATGTTCTCCGAAATGATTTGGTTGTTGGAGATGTTATCCGAGTGATAGTAGTTGGCTAACCTATAGCGTTCATGAGCCGTTTTGAAACAAGAGTATTAGTTTGATCATTTGAGTAATACTTTAAGTTTCGGGACGAAACTTATTTTAAGGGGGTAGATTGTAACACCCCGTATTTTTATACCCGTTTAGTAATTATTTGCACTAATTTATTTTAGGAAAATAGTTTCATATTTCTTTTATTAAAAATATTTTTTTACTAGTTTGACTTTATTTTAGAGGTGGTCAATACAAATTCCTAGATTTACTAGGTTAAATACCAATATCTATCATACTAGTATAAGGAGAGAGAAAGTAAAGAAAAAGAAAGTAAAAAAAAAAGAAAGAAAGGAAAAAGAAAGAAAAGAGTGTTACTGCATTCTTATACCTCTAAAACCCACGACACCTTTATATTCTCCATCTTCTACCTCTCTTCAACTTCTTGTTTCAATTATCAATAAAGCTACAAGATTTGCCATCAACTATCATCATACATCAACCGTCGTTCATCCATCTTTATCATATATCGATTTGGTGGTTGTCTTGAAGAGGAAGAATTGAATTCTTGGCTTTGCAAATTTCGGGTCGGAAAAGTCGGGTCAAAGAAAACAAATTCGGGTCCTTTTCCGAGTAATAATACTCTATTACTTCACCTTAATCAAGTAAGTTATATATCCTAAGTCTAATTCGTATTTGGTTGATTTTTCTGAATTTGGAGTTTTGTTAGATTAGGGTTCCTGAATAAATTGAATTGGGGAAAATTTTAGTGTTTGAAATTATTGTAAATTGATTCATGTTAGATGTTTAGTTTCTTTTAGTTATGCATATTTTCGAGTTTGGGTTGCAAAATTATTAATTTTGGAATTTATTTTGAATTCGACCAGTCTATTCTTGCTAAATTCCTGAATGTAATTCTTGCTATGAATATATATGTAAAGCTTTAGTGCTTTATTCGAAAGTTTCTTCTATATACTACTCGTTACATGGTCGATGCGCATTCTTACATACACTCGAATTTACTTTGAAATAGGTAGATGGTATATTAGAAGTTGCACTATAACTCTTACTTTTCTTCTCATATTAACTCTTATACATTGCGTTTTGTTGAAAGTTAATTACAAATTTTTCATTTGGATTGCACTTCCACCTTAAGTTAAATGGCCCAACTCCTACCAAATCAATTCTCCAATGTGTCAGCCTATACATAAGCCAACATAAGAACAATATTAGTTGAATTACAATTGGGATTATTGTAGTTATAATGAGTTCAAATATTATTCTTAAATTCTTGAACATGGTGGATTAATTGTTAGTTGTTAGTTTAAATTTTAAGTTGAATTATAGTTAAAGTATTTTATATATGATGAACTTGTAGTAGTAGTAGTTGTTGTTGTGTTGTTGTTGTTGTATAGTTGTTAGTAACATAATGTAAGATGTAGAAAAAGTTTTTCATGTAGTTAGTAGTATTTATAGTTTGACTTTTATTGACCAAGTTTGACCAGTTTGACTTTGTTGTATTCTTTTTGGATTAAATTTAAAGTGAGTTGTTTCTAAAGGTAGTCAAGGCTCATTAACTAGGTTATGTCGTTTATGTGTAAACTATGTAAAGTATAGTCAAGTGATTTATACTGTATTATATTATATTATAGATCGCAGGTTCGTAGAAGAACCTTTTTGACTTGTGATTGAGATTGGTTGAATGTGGTTTGCTAATAAGGTAAGATTTCATACTAAGCTTGTACAGATTATTTCAGAAAGTATTTCATATTGATTTGTGATTTATATTGAGTTTGGAATCGTTTTTACGATGCTATTTATGGAGCTTTCAATTGTTTTGATGATATTTATATCAAAATAGTTTATGAGATTATTTAAGAGAATTATATTAGAAGGAGGAAGTTTCTCGTGAGACAAGGTTGTGATTATTTAAAGGAGGAAGTTTCTCGTGAGACAAGGTTGTGATTATTAAAAGGAGGAAGTTCCCCATTGCTACCAAGTTTTAATTAAATTGTGGGGTTGCTTCGTAGCTTTATTCCTCGAGTATGGATGTATGTTGAGTTAACAAGTGTCTCAACCGTTTATTTTAGTAGTTGGGAGTATATTGATCAATACTCTTGCCATTCGTCTTCCTTCTTGATACGTTATCAAGTTAGGGGTATGCATACTAGGGACTTTGGTGTTTACCTTATCTAGTGAGCCTAGCTAGCTCATTGGATTTTTATTACTTCCTACTCACGATTTCAAATGAGTTATATTTGAAAGTTTTACAAAATGGTTCGGAAAGAAAGTAAAGTGGATTTGAATTATTGAAGGTTGTCTATTATGTTCAAGTTGAATGTTGTACGGTGAAATGATTTTGTGGGATAGTTCAAAGTTGTTATTGGTATGAAATCTTGCTCACCTTTTGGGCGATATTACATGTCTTCAATGTGCGGGGCTTGATGGTGACTAGCTTATATTGGGTGAGAGCGTTGACTTCACCCGATGTAGATTTATTAAAGTTAAGACTTCCGCCGCAATAGTTTAGAATTATGGTTTGTTATAGGAGTGTATTAATTAATTACATTTTCTTTTAGTTGTAATAGTTAATAATTAATTTAGGTACTAGTAGTAGTACCTTTCGCCTTCTTTGTTATTAAATGTTTAATAACCGCGGCATAACAGCTCTTGAATTTTCCATGCTTTGTACTCGATATGTTTTCTAAAGAAAGTGGAAATTCGGGGTTGTTACTGTTGAGCTTATTTTTTTATAATCATTACATATTTCTCCTAAAAAGTAAAATGATAAGATTATCATAACTGACACAAATGAGAACTACGATTTCCAAAAAAATAAAAGAACAAATTATACTAACTGACACACACGATAATTATTGACCCCAGAAAATTAAAAAGGTAAGATTATCCTCTTTGTTTTCTCGGTACTTTTATGACTTGTTAATGGACGTTGGTATTGCTGTTGCATTTAAAAGTTTAGGTAGAATTAAAATTTTATATCTTTGGCTTTGTAATTGATTTGAAAATTGCATGCTTTGGTTATGTTAATTTATTCTTCCATCATAAACTTTTCCTTCACTACACATATTTTTATGATAGTTTATTCTAGCAACTTTGAACTTTCTTTGATATGCATATTTTAAATTAGAAAGGGTTTTGATTGAGGAAAATCTTAATATGTAACAATTTTTTATTGAATTAAGGGTTTAAAAGTCTTTTCATGGGGGGACACCGTAGTTCCCCCCTTGGCTTATATAATAGAGATAGTTGAGTTTATTTTTTTTTATAATCATTACATATTTCTCCTAAAAAGTAAAATGATAAGATTATCATAACTGACACAAATGAGAACTACGATTTCCAAAAAAATAAAAGAACAAATTATACTAACTGACACACACGATAATTATTGACCCCCGAAAATTAAAAAGATAAGATTATCCTCTTTGTTTTCTCGGTACTTTTATGACTTGTTAATGGACGTTGGTATTGTTGTTGCATTTAAAAGTTTAGGTAGAATTAAAATTTTATATCTTTGGTTTTGTAATTGATTTGAAAATTGCATGCTTTGGTTATGTTAATTTAATCTTCCATCATAAACTTTTCCTTCACTACACATATTTTTATGATAGTTTATTTTAGCAACTTTGAACTTTCTTTGATATGCATATTTTAAATTAGGAAGGATTTTGATTGAGGAAAATCTTAATATGTAATAATTTTTTATTGAATTAAGGGTTAAAAAGTCTTTTCATGGGGGGACACCGTAGCTCCCCCCTGGCTTATATAATAGAGATATAATAGAGATTATGAGGAAACACCTTTGAGTTTGAATATGAGTTGTGTCCGTATTAGTGTTGTGTATCTTTTTAGTTATTATTTCCATATTATTTTAGGGTATGTTTTTTGGTTTTGAATTTTTCGGTCAAATATGAGTTGATTGGGTTGTGAATTAATTTGATTGATCTTTTTGGGCAAGTTTATGTATAAGGTTTTGAATATTTTCGATCAATCAATGAAATTTGATGGAATCTTTTTTTTTTGGCAAGGATTTGCATGTTAAGTGGTGTTTCTTTTGATGGGTATAATTGACTATGTGATATTGTTGAAGTTGATGGGTAAATATGTAATTCTATAGGAGGACACCATGCTCCCCCCCCTTCACTTATATAATAGAGATTAAAGAAATTAATGGTGAACTTACCCATTTAAGATCTCGAAAAAAAAAACAAATGTAACCATTTTAAAAAGTAGAAGGAATAAAAATCCAAAAAGTGATCACAAACAAGTGATTTCTTGCCTTATCTCAATCCTCAAATACCCAAGGGCCATCAAAAAAAAAAAATACCCAAGAAGGAAAATTATCTATGGAACTTAATTCCACTCACAAAAGTCTAATCAACTACAATTTGAAACTCTTTTTGGGGTATCAGCATAACGAATCCTAGACCTTTTAAAAGTGGGAAAGACTTCTACTGTGCAAATCAATAGTGACCTGAGTCACATTTACTTGAAGTTCACTGTATCTTAGCAACAGTGCTCAAACTCTTCCTATTTTCTCTTCTTTTCCCCGTTTGATTCATTACTTCCTCCTCTTGCCAGTAAGTTTCCTCTCAAGTCTCACCTTTTCCAAAATTTCCTCTCCACCACATCCTCCTCCTCCCCTTTTCCAGGTTTCTCTCTCTACTACATCATCCTCTTTTTTTCTTTGTTTCTGCCTTCATTTTTCTTAAAAACTTTTCCAAAGTCTTTGCTCAAATTTGAATTGTTTTGATAAATTTCAGTTTTTGATACATTTTTTACGATTTTTGGGCTAGCATTCCTTGTATTTCCTCCCTTTCAATTAATTACATAAAGTTGTCATTTCCAGATATGATGGATTTTATGTTTTCTTCCTCCAATTTCCCGCTGTAGCTTTTTTCAGTTTAATTATTTGTTGCGAATTTTATGTGGTCATACCCCCATTTTTTGGTTTAACTTTCTCTAATAATCAAATTTATTGTCCCATTTGAAAAGGCTATCAGTTGAAAAAATTTGCGATCTAGATTTCTTAATCAATGCTCATTGTTTCTTGTGAATTAATTTGAAGTGAAGGAATGGACCATGGTTTTGATAGATTTTGGTTTTTGATACAATTTTTTGCACTTTCTGGGTTAGGGTTCTTTTACAAAATGCGATTTTTGTGTTAGGGTTTTGATTTTTTTTTTGTGTGTGTTTGATCTGGTGATATCTAAGTGTTGTAATTTAATGTAATTTTTTTTTTACAGAAAGTTGCTAGCATTAGAGGAGATGGCTAGGATAATTTCTTTTGGCAGCAAGTTGTTAGCAATTACAAAGATGGTAAACTTCCTTTCGTTTCCTCTAATCTTTTTCTAGGGTTTTATTTCGTTAATTTCCCTTTGATTTATTTTTTGAATTTGTGTTTAGTTTTAATTTTATTTTCCTGTTTTGAGGTTAATTTTTGGAGATTGAAAAGCAAGTATGGAGGAATCGTGGGAGTGAGATGGTATGTCCTAATTCCTGATTCAGATCCTTCCTTATGCTTGAATGTGGAAGTAAGCTGTTAAATTGTATGAAACTTTCTTTGGTTTTGTGATGAGCTTGCAGGCTTTGCATAGATTTTTGGTTCTTGATCTATTTTTATCCATCTTCTGCATGGCTTTGCCGTCTGTGATTGTTGCTGCTGTTGTTGTTGCCTCCCCAATCCCCATGTATTATTGATGTCTTATATATTTTGGGATTAAGTTTTTTCTAAATTTAATAATTAGTACAAATTTATGCCAATTATTTTACACCTCCAACATGCCCATCATCCTTCAATCTGCTCTTGTGTCCAACCTGTACTTCATCTCACAGGTACTCAAGTTGGCACTTGTACTTCTTCTCACTGTTTATTTTAAAATATAGCTGTAGGATTTTCTGATGCATGGGGTTTTATGCAGTTGCTATACAGGAAATACAACGGAAACTTCTTTGTGAATTTGTCGGGCAAGTGGATGGAGTCTGAATATGGCAGTCAATCAATTAATTCCGGTTGGTGGTCTTGCTTACTATGTTACTGCCCCAGCCAGGTGTGCACACTTTCAGTTTAGCTAAAGTAGTTTCTATTTCACCGTTAGCTTGATTGAAGTTGCTTATATGCCTATGTTTTGAAAATGCAGCTTGGCGGACATGACAGCACATCCTTTCCATGCTCTGTTTTATATAATTTTCATGCTTTCAGCTTGTACTCTATTCTCAAAGACATGGATTGAGGTTTCTGGATCATCTGCTAGGGATGTGGCTAAGCAGTTTAAGGTATTTTATAGACTAATTTGTAGACTTGTTCTTGTTTAAGGCTTATCTCTAAAATTTAAGTCTTATTTCCAAAATCTTGTAAATGGAGCCGTCTAAGTTTGATGTAAACACTATTCGACTATACTGGTGTCCAGTTTACATATTCAACTATTCAACTATATTTTTACATAAATTGCATATATTTATAGTCTCCAAATTACGCCGTTTTACATCTTTAATTGACTGTTATTACATATTAGTAAAAGTTACATTACTATTTTGACAAAAATACAAATTGAAACATATCTAACAAATCCCACATGATGACATTTCTTTTTCTATGTACTGTCCATGTTTGTAAAACATGAATAATACTTCTAAATGGGAAGATATCTAAGGGACAGGCCATAAATGTGGACCTCACACCCACTGTTAACCTCACAACAGCCACTAAAATCCCACTGATTCATGCTGAGAGCGAACTGTGTCTAATGCTTTCCCCTCCTCCCTTGCAGTCAGTCTAGCTCCCCACCAAAGCAAGAGAGGGATGTCGAGCATATTGAAAGGTCAAGGAGCCCTCGCCGAAGCAGAAGCCGGATGTTCTGTCATCACAGGTAAAGTTTTATTAGTGTCTTATATTTATCATCCACGCAATAGATTGGAACTTAAGTATGGTTAGTTGCTGCCAATCTGATTGCAGTCTACGTCTGGACGTATTCGACTACATTTACGTAAAATCAAGACGATTTTATGGCATCTAGCAAAGAGTTCGGAACTTGGCGGGTTGGTTCTATAAAGTACCATCATTTTTGTTCTCCCATGTTTCATTATCGGTATTGTTCTCGGCAAGTTTTTGGAATGGTGAAGGCAATTGATATCCGCTTTTCCTTCGTTAGTGTTCGGTTTAGCTTTTTGTATTCCCATTGTCACTGCTTTTTAGCAAAACTTACCCCCTTCAACCCTAAGGATCCTGTATTTTGCCAACTAAGGCTTGCGGATTTCACCATTGCATCAGCACTTGTTAGTTGTTACTACATTGCAACCATTTGCAAGCAGTCCCACCATCTTTACAAGTTTGCAACAAGATACGATCCTTCTGCCAACACCATCACTACACCACTTCTTCCGCTTATATTGTCATCCATTCCCTCTCCACTTTATAACGACTTCATCATTCATCACCATCCCCTTCCCTACCTCCATGACCACCTCCACTTGTCTTGACCCTCTATCGGTTCCCCATGCATCATCAAAACCAATCATTCCACCTAGCTTTGCCTCTCTCCACTCCCCTTACCTACATCCGATGCAACCTTCCCTTGCTCAAAACCATGATAACCACCGTCCCTCACCCACTCCAGACAGTATTTAAAACCACTCCATTAGTTACAAGGGAATTTGTCCTCCAATTGTAGGTTTCGGGTAAGAAAACAAAAGGTATTTAAGGAGCTGACCCAAAATTTTCTTCTAACTATTTTGAGAATAACTCAAGCGATTGGTATTGTGATTAATTAGTATTACATTTAGGCGGCAAAACCCTTTCTCAATTTAATTTGATACTTTCATCTACTTGTGCCTGATGGTTATTCTTCTAAATCAAGTATCTTTGAGCTTTCTTGATCATGAAACTGATAATTGTCCTGCACCTGCTTTCTGTTTGCTATTCACTTCCCTATGATTGCCTTAATCCAATGTTTATCAACCAGCACACTACTCTAAGAAACAAAACATGACTTTTGTTCTAAATTTTAATGCTGATACAACATACAGTTATGATGTTGTGTTTATTCAAATTGGCATGTTATTATGCTTAGCCATCTAATTTATCACTTTGGAGTTCATACATATGTTTAGGAACTTTCAGAGAACCTATCAGTTGAGGGTTTAACTTTCTCTAATAATCAAGTTTGTTTGGTATGTCCCATTTGAAAAGGCTATTTAGTTAAAATTTGGTATTACATATAAAGGCATTCTGAACCTGGAAAAGGGGAGGAGAAGGATTTGGTGGAGAGGAAATTCCGGAAAAGGTGAGATAATAATTTTTCACCTTGATATTCTAAAGAAGATTCACTAGCGAAATAGAGGAATAACATAGGGGGGATATGGAGTGAAAAATGTGACGGGAAACTGAAATTTTCTTGCCTGAAATTAAAAGTAGCAATATATATTACTAGATAAAGAAAGGGAAGTTATCTGAAGAAAAAAATGTGCTTCTCATGACATATATTCGATAATTTTTAAAAGAACAAGAAATTATAGTAGGCCACTTGACCGACATTGGTGCCAATCTAGCTACTGCTAGCCAAACGCGCTGCAAGCTATCTCTTCATGCTTCTCTTTAGTTTAATTTCTTTTTCTTCATTCTTTTGAAGTATAGTTACCTCAAGTGTTTGTTTTCCTTTCAGAAGTATGTTTAACCATGTCAACATCTGAGTATTTTCCTTGGTGTTTGCCAGGTTGGTGCATTGTATACATATGTGTTCCAAATGCTAGCAGCGCCTCCTGAAGGTACCTATGATGTTGAAGGTGGACATGTTTCAATTAATAGTCAACAACATAATGAAAGGGCAACACCAGAACAAGTTCCTTTACTTTCTTAAGAACAAGTGATGTTGGTATCAAATGTATTAAACAAAGAAAGGCAAGAGTCGTTCTACTTCGCTTATACCTCTACAAGTTATAGCTCGTTGCAATTTTGAATTTAACATGGTGATTGATTCTTGATCAATAAAATCTAAACTTTTAAGAGTTTTTTTACAAGTTGAACCATGCTTGTCCATTCGTCACAAAATATAGAAATGTGTTAAACATACATATAATAGTGCAAGTTGTAAATTATATGTAGATTTTGACTCTATTGAATCCACTTTATCTGTAGCTCATTTATAACGAATTTAATGAAGTAGGAAGTGTGTTATTTGGAACTGAATGTAGTTTATCTTGTGCCATTTTCACTCCTTGCGCTTGCAATTGCTTTAGTTAGATTAGTGAAACATGCCAAATTATATTCTATATAGGTCTACCTTACTCTATCATCGAACATATCATTTTTTTTTGTTACACAAATTCTCTCTACTTTAAGCTCTATAAAGAAAATCATTAATTCATCTCTTTAATACCAAGCTCTCCAATTCTCGATTTTCTCTCTACCCTCATCCTTAACAAATATGACAACCAACATGCCAAGATTTCGTTGTTACCTGGGACTTCTCAAAGAAATCAGGAATGGCAAAGGGTTTCCACATTCATTCACTATCTTTTAAGAAACCTCAATATCTCTATGCATTTTTCATTCAATCAAATACAATAGAGGAGCATATATGATTTTATTATTTTGATAGTAGATAGATATCCATAGAGCTAACACTAAAAAAAATATTAAAAGCACTATTATATTTAGATTTGGTTATATATATTGCAAGTGCTGCTTGCGGCAAACACGTTCTGTTAGCAAGCAATGTGCCACATGGTTGTTTAAATTGTTTAAGAGAAAGTTTATATGTGCCAAAGTATGCAATTCCTCACATAACTAATCGTAGTTGTTTTTAAAAAAAAAAGACCAAAATGACACTATCCCTTTATTCCTGGCTCTGTTTCCAAATCAAAGAGCCTGATGTCACTGGTTCAATGTTTCTTACGCCTTACATTGAGCAGTGTGAAGCTCTTTTCATGCCTGCCGAACATATTAGTAATCTGCCTACCAATGTAAACATCTTCAAACTTTACATTTATTCTCACTTTACATTCGTACTCGTACTAATTTCATATAGACCATTAATTCTAAATCCTTGTACATTTACATTATCTTGCTAGCCCTTTACCACCATCTTCGATGAATTGATTGCAACAAACTTTTATATCCAAATCACACCAGCTACATGAATTTCCAGAAAAAGGGTCCTACAGTGGGACCTTATATCCATCTTGAGGGAGTATATCAAGGCTCCATTTCAAAAACACTTCAAATACATGTGGAATACATACAAGTCAGCAACAAGTCCCAATTTAGATAACTATTTGAAATTGCAAGGTTTAACGTTCAAAGTACACTGCAAACAACCACTAGCATGCATTTTGTGTGCCCCATAATATGGGAGTATAAATAAACTGTGTATGTACGCCTAACTTCTGCGCTTTGTCCAATGCACCTCAAACAACAAGTGGAACCGACACCTGTTTGAGGCCAACTACAAAACGATCATCTTGCTAATTAAATCCAGCATACTTTAGATATCACAATTACACTATTTTGGGGTGCCGCGCGCGTAGGCGCGCGGTGCAACAACTAGTAAGTGAATAAGTTTTAAGCAACACCATTTCAAACTAATTTAGAATAAAAATATTGTCACCTTCATATGATAATAAAATAATTATCATGAGATCCTCTATTACAAAAAATAATAATAATAAATAAGTAGTGGATGGAGTAAAACCTTAGAAAATGGACAAAAATCACAACCCAAAAGAGATAATACCAAAATACTTTAATATATATAAAAGGAAAAAAATAAAAACAGATACGTTAAATTAATTTGTTTTTTTCTTCTTCCCCCATTCTAATCCTTATATCATCACTCACTACTCTCCATTTTCTCTCTCCTCTTTCCTTGTCATTCTTTTATCGCTTCACATTTCCGATTCTCGTTCATCAGGTAGACTAAAAAAAAGAAAAAGAAAAATAAAAATAAGGGATTTTTGTGTTTCTCTTTCCTATGTTCTGTCTGTTCAATTGAATCGGTGGTCGGTGAAATTGGGGGTTTTTGAAATCAAATAATCTGCAACTCAAAAGTATCGATATTCCATCGTTTTGACTTCGATCTTTAATCGAAATTTTAGGGTTTTGTTTCTCTTTAATCGTTGCGCATTTTGGCTTTTTTTTCAACCGGGTTTGGATAATCCGATCTTGGGGTCGTCTCGGGTTTTGAGCCGATTCGATTTTGGGTTGAAGGATAATCGAAAAGATAATTTTGGGTAAGAGAAATTTTGGGGTTTTATAGGATTTTCAATTAGGGTTTGAGTTTGGTGTTTTTTTTTAGAGGAAAGGGGGTTTTACTGGGAAAAAGAAGAAGATGTTAGGAGCTGGGTTGCAATTTAATCGGAGTCGTAGTGATGATCGGTTCTACATTCCGGCGAAAGCCCGAAGAAATTATCATCAAAATCAGAAGAACCCACAACTTGAAAGAACTCAAAGTGATATTGTTAATGGAGGATTAGGTCGAGGAAACAAATGTAGAGAAAAACCTGTAATTTCGAGGATTAGGGAGCCCGAAAACCGGACTGAGGAGACCATGAATCCGGCAGCCTCACCGGCTTTCGAACAGGTGGAGTCGTCTTTGAGTAATGTAGAACGTTTTCTTGAGGCAATTACTCCTTCTGTTCATGCTCAGTATCTATCCAAGGTAGTTTCATTGAATTTTGTTTTCTGTTTATGGATCATTTTTATGTTTTATGAATTTACTGTTATCTGGAAATGGTGGGTTTTGCAGACTACAATGAGAGGGTGGAGGACTTGTGATGTGGAGTTTCAACCATACTTCATGCTGAGTGATTTGTGGGAGTCTTTTAAAGAGTGGAGTGCTTATGGTGCAGGAGTCCCTTTGGTATTGAATGGCAGTGATTCTGTTGTTCAATATTATGTACCTTACTTGTCTGGCATTCAAATTTATGTCGACCCATCGAAATCTCCTGTTAAGTCAAGGTATCACAATCTCATTATGCATTTAAATTTATGTTGATCATGTTGATTGTATTGCTTGAGTGTAGCTATATGAAGTGCATTTGAAATGCTCTATTTATGCTTGGTGCTTTTTCTTGTACTTTATAATATGTTACATTGTCCCTGGTAATTTGTTTGTTGTCATACTCCTTTTGACTTGACATAGGCTTACCCATTATATTTTGTTCTTTGTCATCTGTTTATGTCAGATGTTAAGTTGTCAAGACAATCTTGTTTGTGACGTTACATAAATGTTCAATTTTAAGTTGCTAAAATGGGGCTCATGTAAGGAACTGATAGGGTAGACGGGTAGCGTCTTTCTTCTTTGCTTTATGGTTGCGTGAGTTTTGACTTCTGATTCTTGGGGGATAGTTTGCACTCGTTCCCTTTTGCATGGATGTCTTTGCTCTTGACAGTAGTGTTGAAGTTCGTATGATTCCTGCCACAGTCCGGTTTCAATCTCATGGATGATGGCTCAGCGGTTGGAGCAGTAATGTCCGTGCCTCTGTGGTACAACTTGTCATGTTAGCGTGTGCATGTTTACGTAGATTTCTATTAGTAACTTGTGTCATGGGAAGAAAGGTTGTATATTTAATATGTTAATATAGGAAATGTCGAAATACTGACAAGATATTGTGGCAAGGACATTGGTTTTTGTCCCTAGTAGCTTTAATTTTTAAATGTGTTTTTTTTCCATTAAGCATTTATGGGGAATAACTTTTTTTTTTAATGGAACTTTTGGATAATTTGTTTTTCCCTTTTTGGTTTCTATATTACGAGTTTATGCATGGAGATTATGTAGTATACTTCTAATTTTTGGTAACTATATATGAAGTAAATAAGTAAAGATGATGAAGTTTCACCGGTTTTTGAAGTGAGCTATCTAAAAGTAAACATGTAAACATGTGATGGAATTTGATTTGGTTCAGAAGCGTGATATATTAAGTAAACATGTACATTTGATTATAGATGCATTTCTCCCATTAGGTTTAAGGCTATTATTCTCCTGCTTAGTGCTTACGAACTCTACTATCCTTTGTGTGAGGCGAACATAGTTGCCGTTTTAGTGTCAAGATCATTTACTTCAAGTTGTTTTCCTTTTTCACATGGGTGTTGGGAATTTTTTCAGATTGAATTGAATGAGAGATACCCCTTATTACAGTTTCCATTTTATTTGTTTATATGCTAAAACAATTTGCTTACGTGACCTTCACGGAGAAGAAGAGACAAATATAGAAGTTGACTCTTTTATTATCACAAATATCACTTTTGGCTACTTAATAAATGAATGCTGAACGTATGTTTGTTCTTTAAGTTCTTTGTGAGACACGTAGCTGTGTGTCCTTATGGGATGTTGCAATGGTAAATGCTGGTGATGGGCTTGTTTTAAGGTTAGGATTGATGGAATTAATAATACTGTTTTGAAGATTTTCTATTATTCTTTTGATGCAAGATACTAATGTGCTGATCTTCTAAACCTAATGTGAAAACTTCTTTTCGAATAATGCTTTGATGATGAGAGGACCATACTTTTGAGGGTAGCTGGCCATAACACAATTTCAAATTTTTTACTTGACTTGCTAATTTTCATTGTTAATGATTGAAAGTCGAAGAGTCCAATGCCGCTGCTAGAAAATTGAAACATGAAACTTATTTGATTTTAGTGATTTATGTAAGGAAGAGATTTTCTGTGTTTGGAGTTGTTTTGAGATAGAGATTTCATAATGTTACCACTTGCAAAATATATGTATCCTTGAAATTTTCGCGTTGACTGTGAATATGTCAGTTACTTTTGTAACTGTCTTAAATGAATCGAAAAGTTATTGTCTATGTTGTATACTAGAATAAGAATATTGTGTTATTTATTCTACATTAATACGTAGCTGTAATAGCGTGCTTATCTTGCTGCATTTACCATAGAGATAATTTCTGATATGTATCACTTTAAAGTTTTAGTTTGTCAGCTTATCCTTTTTTGAAATCATCCATGCTACTGACCTTGTAGCTCAACAACATTACATGCTTTTCTACTTCTATGTTGCTTATTTTCTCTTGCGATTTATGCACGTCTCAACTCTCACGCTATAAAGCACCTATGATTTAAAAGGTTAAACCTTTGACTATTGATTAATTACAAATCTTAAGAGCTATGATACTCACTTTGACCAATGATACCCTACATCACTCTTGCCTCAGTCTGACCTGCTTCTGTTTCTGGTCGATGATTAATTATGTCGGTAGTCTGATTTAAACTTATGAGAATGAGAATGATGTTGCCTTGAGTGCTGATTGCATGAGGGAAGGAGGCATGTTGTATGGAAGTATGTGTAGTGACAGATATAGCTCATAATTGTCTCGTTCATGAAAAGGTAGATCATGGTTACTTTGATGCATTGTGATTTATGCCAAATTTATGTTCAAGATATAGAGTTCTTTTATACTACATGTGGAAATAAGACAACTAGTGAAGAAACTCAAACTATTGAAGCTAAATTTATAGAGTTCTTTTTCTGGTTTTAAGTGGTTTAATTAACATATCTACTTGATAAAGTGAATTAAGATGCATTGATCAAGTGGCATTCGTATGATTTTCTTTGTCTCTTGGTTTGTTGCGAAATTCAAGTAGGGTATGATATTGACTTCACTTATGTTGATATTACATAATCACTACTCCTATGCCGATAAAATAAGGATTACTGTTGATGGTATTCAGAACACCAAGACTATATCGTTCATAGCCATCATGATGTGTGAACAATGAGATGGTCACTGCCTGGCATAATGAATTTGTACAAATTAAGAGGCTGAAATTCATAGTTTAATGATACCCAATATGGAGAGCTTGAGCTTCTGTGTTTGGGTTGATTATCTCTGTTATATTATTCTCTTGCTGTCATTTTACCCTAGTATTTTGTGAACATTACTCGAGGTTTACCCGATCTGATACTGATAGTAATTGTGCAATAACCTTTTCTTTCATGTCTTTAAAGAAGTGAGTATCTTTCCATATATGCTTTTACTAAAATGTCTAATGAAATGCGGACAGTAAGTACTAGTTGTCCTTTTGAGTTCAACAAAAACAAAGTTACCTGAGGGTTGAGTTGGACTTGGAGTGACACATTGTCTTTTTTCCTATTTTGTAACTACATTTGAGATTTAGGATAGACCTCCTGAGTACTGTCTGCATGGTGTTTAGGTCTATTATCAACCTCCATGGCCGATGTACCTTTCTGGAGACAATATACATTCCACTTCTCGATTCAATTATTCTTTCTGTTTGCTATATGTTTATGTTTTTACAGCATATGTCCTTATACTTCTTTTAACAGAGAAGTGTTACTCTTTGCCCTGTCTTTCAAGTTTACAGGGACAATCTAAAGATCTCAGTCAATATTCTCGATATTTTTTGTGTGGTCCATCTCCCTTCATCTTGTGTTTCTTTCTGGGATCCCCAGTATTAATTTTGCATAACTTAACTTATGCTAAATGTTTGAATAATAATATGCTGTAAATATCCTTTTCGGTACAGGCGCACAAGTGAGGACAGTGATGGAGACTATTTCAGCAGGGATTCAAGTAGTGACGGAAGCAGTGATTCTGAGCGTGACAGGGGTTTGGCATACTCAAGGGGTGAACAGAATCATTATAGCCATCCGAGTGATATTTCTCTTAAAATGGATAGATTATATTTGAGAGATCAGCGTACATCATTGCAAGAGGAGTTTTCGAGTGATGAGGGTGAATCTGGGACTTCTCAAGGTTGCCTGTTGTTTGAGTATCTTGAACACGATCCACCCTATAGTCGTGAGCCTTTGGCTGATAAGGCTAGTTCTGTTATACTTCTCTATAATCAAGAGGAGGAAGAGTCCGATGCCCTCTATGCTTTTTTTCTTTTTTTTGGGATCCCCTCTTGCTTATTTTTTTTTCTTTTGATTTGTTTTGTTTGGATAGATATCTGATCTTGCGTCGCGTTTCCCGGACCTGAAGTCACTTCGCAGTTGTGATTTACTGGCTTCAAGCTGGTTTTCTGTGGCATGGTATTTATCAACTCATAAGCCTTGTTCTGTTTATTTTTTCTAGTTTTATTTTTTATGATGTAAGTGTGAGTTAACCTATATAGGTTTGTTTGATAGGTACCCGATATATAGGATACCTACTGGACCGACATTGAAAGATTTAGATGCTTGTTTCTTGACCTATCACTCACTACACACACCAAGTGGAGGTAATGCATTATATTATTTGGTAAATTTTGTTTTGACTGGAAGAGTGGTTAGATTGGCTGCATGCCTTCTACCCCTCACTTCCTTTCTTTCTACTATGTTGGTGCTTTCTATGGTATTGTTGAGCATTATATGGTGTCAAATATGTTAAATTTGAAGAAGTACAGGGTGGGATACAGGGGACAAGTTGAGTCGTTCTAAACGTTACATGTGCTTGAGCACAATCCGTTAGGCATTCACTTTCTTAAAGCGAAGATAGACGAAAAGCCCCAAACTTAGAAAATAATAATGTTAAGATATAGCTAAACTTTTGTACCTTGCATGTTTGCTATTTCCATTACTGATGACTGCACAGATTGCCAAACATTAGGTGGCCCGTCCAAAACCTGTAGGATTAAAATGTTGCAAGAACTTTTAGATTCCTGCTTTAGGAAACCAAGTAATTGTCAGGAAGTTGGCTTTTTCCCTTCAGCATAACTTTAGAGCTGATTAACTTCCTAATAGGGTTTAAATAATCAGAATATGTGCAAGTGACAAGTGTATTATAATTCCAACAGATACAATTAGCCCATTGTGCATGGATTGGAAGTTTTCATTTTGGACAAACCATAATTAGCTATTTCTAGGGCAGGAGTGCTGTATATTCTAGTGCTTATTCAATACAAGCTTTGAAGAGCACACGTTTAAAATGTAAAGTTCTATTTTTTCTAACTTCTTTTTAGAAAGTAATTATATCGAAATGTTGAAATCTAATTCTTGTCTTATAACTTAATATTTCCTAATTTTCTCTTTAGTTGTAACACTTTGGCTTTTGTACTATTCATATACTAATCTTGACCGTGATTTTATATTAATATTTAATATAAAATGCCAGTATGTAAGATATTCGGTTTATTTCAATGTATATACTTCCTCATTTCTTCTTTTAGAAACTTGAGACAGTTCTTTGGCACGCAGTTTTAGTTTGGTGATAGACAAAGGTAAATAGACAGTTTTCTGACACAACCTTAGAAACACATGCATTGCGTGTGCTATATACAAATTGAGTAAACATCTTTTTAGGGAAGGTTAGTTTATTTTTGAAAACTACCTCTACACCTATGCATGTGTCTGTTTCTTTATGTTCATGTCTGCTTAATTAAATTCATAAACATGTAATGTCCAAGTATGTGGGACTTGCAGGAATATCTTTGGAATATGTAGTGCTTCACTGAATATTTATAATGTTTTTTTGTCTTGCATAGGAGAATTACATATTAGTTTTTTGTCCATTGCAGCATATTATTTTTTCCCCTACATGTTATAGCCTGATGTACGCATTTAAAGGGGAGATTTGTATCTTCTACTTTTCAGATTTCACAATCCAAAGAATATAGATATTAAGTTGGTTCTTTGATGATGCCATAGTACCCAAATTTTTGCTAACGCCGTGGTACCAAAGATATAGATTCTTGTCAAAGTTTGTAATGTAACATAGATGTCATGGACTTTTGAATCAGCCCCAGCTTCCAGTCTACCTCACCTATACAAAGTGAAACTAAAGGGGAATATGAGTAGTACCAATCTATGTTAAGGGAAGTGTGACGTGGCAAGTTGGTTATTACTGTGGGAGTGATGTAAAATTTGTCCAGTTTATTACAATGCCGCTACAAATCACCTCTTAGGTCCACATTTAGTCACCTTGGGACTCTCATCAATGCAATTATATAAACCTGATTCCTCAAGTGTAACTTGGTATACTTGGAGCTAATGGAACTTTTCCCATGTTCTCATAGAATCTTGGACTTTTGATTTTTGTCGCATTCGCATTTGTCATATTCGGTATACTTATATCTTTATTAGCTATGATACTCCCTCCGCTTTTTTTTATTTGCTACATTTGTTTTCTTGGGAATGAAGCCACTACTTTGACCGATTATTTTGATTATTTTATAAGTAAAAATATAGTCATGTGTGATCTTGTTAGATTCGTCTCGACGTGTAGATTCATAATATCAAATTTTTATAATTTTACTTAAGCGAAATAAGAGATATTAAGAGTTAAATAATGCTTTGAAAACCGTGCACAACAAATGTAGCAAATAAAAAAAAGCAGAGGGAGTAATTCTTTCCTTGGCTCTTGTTTTCTTTGGGTTCCTCAACAAGTCAATTATTTGTCCCTGTGCAGATGTTACTCCTGCTCAAGCTCCGGTGGTGATTTATCCCAGTGAGATTGACGGAATTTCGAGGATATCTCTACCAGCTTTTGGTCTTGCTTCATACAAATTCAGAGGATCGCTGTGGACCTCAAATAGTGGAACTGACCGTCAACTAGTGAACTCGCTCTTGCAGGCAGCTGATAGTTGGTTGAGACTGCTCCAGGTCAATCACCCTGACTACCTGTTCTTCTGTCGTAATAGATAATGCCGATAAATAGACTGTAATTGTACATTTCCTACCATTTTGGAGGAATGTCCGAGCGTGGGCCTTTTTCTGAAGGAAATTGCCATCTGTCAGGTGGTTGATGAGTTCAGAGTCTTTCTCTGGCTTGTTCTAGTCATCTGTATATCAGTGAGGGAAAAAAGAAAAAAAAAGTAAAAAAGAAAAAACCAAAAAAAAAGAAAAAGAAACCAAACAAACAAAAAGAAGGCTGTTTCACTGCCTGTACAGATGAAAGATTATGGTGTGGTTGGATTTGGTTAGAAACAGGATAGGTTTAGAAAGCTGCTGCATGGCTGAGCGCTTGACAAGGCTTGCAATCAGAAGGAGCAGGCTAGTTTTATTTTCTGGTTAATCTTTATTTATATATGTGCAAATGGGAAAAAAAGGCTTTGTTAACTTCTAAAATTCCCTGCCCTGATGATCAGCTACTACAAAATAGCTAATATAAAGTTCGAAGCGTAATTTGATAGGTTGTAACAGGAGTTAATGAGCTTTTGTGCGGATGCGTTGTTTTATATATAGAGTAGTTTTATAGAGTAATAGATGAATGAGGTGTTTAATTTAAATGTTTTTGTGCTTCTGTTGCTCTGCCTTCTATATTTAAGGGTATTTAGCCATTGTTCTTGATGGCATTGATGTGAATGATTGGTGTCAAAGTCAGTTGTTGGGTGCCTTGTGTATATAACTATATATTACTTCCTTCGTCTCTCTTTGTTCTTCACATGTAAATTGACCAATTTGGCACGAGTTAAGACTAAGCTACTGCTGGGTCATGCCCACTGATTTGGATTATGGCCTTATTTGGCAAAACATTCTTTTTGTCTTCAACTTAGTTTATTTGGTGGTCAAATGTAGGGTTTGGTAATTTGCTGAGGCGGTTTGGAGTTTAAGAGAACTACATGTTTGCGTTTCCATCCTTTTTCCTTCGTACTTTGCACATTTTTTAATTTTTCACTGGAGATTTACAATCCTCTTTAGAGAAGGGTTAGGTAAATTTTCTATATAGGTTTATCAATTTGTATCTCTTAATCAAATTTTATAGTATAACACTTTCCTATTTCTTGTTTGGCTTACACATTTTAGCCGTCTAAAAATTCTTGTCTCAAGGGAGAAAACGGAGGAGAAAGGGAAAAAAAGTAGATGGGAAATAAGAACCAATGGAAACCAAGGTGCTGTTTCTCCCAACTTATTTTCATTTCATTTCGGTTCGCTTGATTCAATTTAAATTTATTCATTACTATTAGTTATAATTCGGTCGCGTCGGTTGTTTTACGCCGAAGAGAACAAACCCTAAAGGTTTGTTTGGTTTGATGGAACCATTTTCCAAAAAGTTGATGGGAAATAAGAACCAATAGAAACTAAAAGTCTGTTTGGATTGATGGAAAAACAGTTAATTTCAAGTGTTATGAACAAGTACAATACTAAATACCAATAATATATGGGTATTCTCTTAATCTTATTTAACGTAATTTAATATGAACTTGTTGAAATCTATCTATACTCTATACTAATATATTAAAAGGGCGTTCCTAAGCAAGAAACAATGTCATGTGGTGCTTTTCCTTATAATGTTTAATTTATTTCATGTAATCCACATCCAATGAAAAAATAAGAAATTGAATTGTATAAGATTCAATCCCTTGACTTCAAGCTTATATACTAAAGTCGTCTTAACCAATAAATCACATGACATTTGATGTTATTATTTTAGAGTAAAATATCGTTAAATAAAACTTTTCTTTACTCGGGGCATAGCCTGGGCCTATAAACTAGTATATATTTTATAAGGTGTTTGAATGTGATGTTGAAATATATTTTATAAGGTTTTAGAACTTATTGGAACCTATTTGAATTTGTTGAAATTCATATGAAATTACTTAAATTTGTTTACCTAAAACTTATACTTCTTCCATTCTGTAATAAATGAAACAATTTCCTACATACTAGACCAAATCCTGCACAACTTGTACGTGACCTTAAGTGCAGGAAATAGTGAGAGCACGCACGGCACGCGGCAAGCCACGTATCGCCTAGTGCACCATTTAAAGTTGTTACATTCACATTTCATATTTCACAGTACTAATTACTAAAGTCCATTGACTAATATATGAGGATGAGGCATTCTCTTCAGTCTTCATCACATGTTGTAGCACAAAAAAGCCCAATTGGCTCACCATTTCTCGTGGCCCCGATCACCACTAGCCCACTATCCTAAAGCTGTCAAATCATGACTTTCGCTTCCAATAATGTGAGCATAAAGTTAATGCCACCATTTTGTATTATACTAATTCCTCTTTAGCTGCTGCAAGACACTGCTATCTGCTTTTCTTTCATCATTATCACTTTAATATTACCCAATTCGTAGATGATCACTGACAAATTAAAATTATAATTATTCAACGGTCCAACATATGGTGCTCATCCTACATCATATCTAGACAAAATCAACTACTCCCTCCCATGGCGGTAAGGCATCAATAAGCTTGTCATAAATTATTATGATGATTTGGAATAGTAGCATATTATAGAGATTTTTAGCGGATTCTGCTAAATAAGAGCATGTTTTGGAAATTTTGTTCTTTTTTTTTTTCCATAAAAATCACAAAATGCTAATATAATATGCACTATTTGTATATTACAATGATAAATTAATAAAGAAGTCAATGCCTCCTGACACTTTAGATTTCTTGGTATATATATTATTTATTTTTATTTTTATTTTTATTTTAATCATATTCTTTTTTCACTTTCCTCCTCTCTTTCCAACTACTTTCTTTGTTCAACCCATCCCTTCTTATCATAGTCTTCATGAAATTGCTGAAACTGAACTGATAATAAAGATACACCCAAAAAATATGAAGAAAAAGTTTCCAAGTTCCTTCTCAAAGTCACATTTATTCAATTTAACAGTGTTTCTCCAGTTACATCCATTTCTCTCTTTATCTGAAAATCATTTTGGGGAATGTTTGCCAAAGAAATGCGGCAACCACAGTATAACATATCCATTCCATATTATAAATCAGCAAGAATCTTATTGTGGGTATCCTGGTTTTGAGGTGTCATGTAATAATGATAGATTTCCTTTGCTCAATATATCAGGGAATACATACTTGATAAAGAATATATGGTATGAGAGCATGAAGTTACAAATCATAAACTCTGCTTTGGTTGATAGTATTGCAAACACAAGTGATTGTTTTGGTTCGCTTAAGAATATGTCGTTCAGGCACGACAGGTTCAAGTTCGCAACGAATCACAGTGATATATATGTGTTACCAAATTGCTCAGAAAAAGTGTTGGAAGACAATAAGGAAAAAAGGGTGAAATGTGGGAGTTTAGCAGTGTATTGGAATGATTCAAAACTGCAGGATTTGGTGGAGCAGTGTAATGGTGTTGCTATTGAAGTTCCATATAATGATGAGGATCTGAAAGATGGGAGAATAACAGATATGTTGGAAAGGGGAGTGTTGCTGAACTGGAAGGCTTATAACTGCACAGATTGTTTGGCACGTAACGGGCAGTGTGGATATGATGCAGTTAATAATCAATTCAATTGTTACTGCCCTGATAGAACTCATGCTCATCGATGTGATCTACCTGGTAATTCTCACCCTCCGTGCAATGTGTACTTGAAAATAACTTTTTAAGTAATTGTCTGCTTGGACATATGATATGCTCTATGTGCGGTTATGTTGTTTTCTTTCCATTTTTGATGTGCAGTTTGTGGTCTTCATTCTGGCATCTGTATAGGAGATACTTTATTAGATTTTGGTGACTTGTTTAATTGCGTATTAATCTTGGCATTTCTTTGATACAAAATGATGCATTGTACATTCGAGTGTTAGATCCCCATAAACAAGCTGACAGTGTCACCTGATTCATCGATCCTCTCACAAACTGGTATCCAACCAACGCGAATTGGTACATCCAAGTTCATACTTTCGGGCTAATTTAACAAACTAGCTAATTGCCCGTACTATCTTGTAGTGCGAATTAGGAAACAATGTATAAGCCTCATGTGGAGTTTCAATTGTCAAGTCTTAATTACAGCCAGTTCTGTTGAAAGGACTCTCATTGCATAATGTAACCCAGGATTAATTGAGTATAGTGAATTTGGAAGGTATTATTTTGTATAGTGGGGGATCCGGGGAAATAGTCATTTTTAAGATCCCAGAGGATGCAGTAATTATGAAAGAGTTCAAATCAAGTACATTTTGGTAGCTGCGCATTTTCAGCTTTTTGTCACTCAAAATCTATCTATGCAAAAGCCTCATATTCGCTAGTTTCTATGGCTTTCCACCTGTTATCACACTTCATTCTTTTTCCCTATATTCAGTAAAGAATGGATGTCAGTAAAGTATGAAAAGCTAAGTATCAGTTTCTTTTTGTATAAATGTTGTGATGATTATTACTACTACACCAACAACAACGACAAAGCCTTAGTCCCAAAATGATTTGGGACGGCTAACATGAACCGTCGTAAGAAATCGTTTCCATGACAGATTAAACAATAAATAAATGTTGTGATGACTACATTCAAAAATCCAATGATGATCACTCAGTTAAAGTAACCAAATTTGCCTTCGTAAAACTGTCTTTGTACATGATCGTTTGCTCAAAGTCAGTTCAGAATTAATCCTATGATGATCAGTTACTTGAAGTTAGTTCCTGCCTGTTCCTTTGATCCTCAATATTACAGACAATCAGAAATTTAAGCTCGTTTGTAGAGAGTCTGGGGTTGGATCTTCAACAAAAAGAGGTATTCCTAATATTCTCTATTTGGATTGTATGGCAAATAGTAGTCCTAACAGTAGAGAATAATTCTCCCAAGGGTAAGGAATGTGATGTTTTTCTTCCTATTCTTTGCTTCCTCCTCCTTTCCTCCCATCCATCCTGTTTCATTCCATTCCATTATTCTTTTCTTCTCTTAAGTTTCTTGCAAGGAACCAAACAAATTTCCCTTGGGAAATATGTTTCAGGAAAATCTATATTACACTCAAAATGTTCTCCGTCAAATCAAAATAAACCTTAATCACAACAATTTGATCCTTTAGCTCCAAAAAAGCACAAAAGAAATAATTTAGAGGTTCTCTGGGCAGGATATGAGACTTCCACGAACAGCCCGTCTAGGATAATTATATTTCTTTTTAGGTAGATTATGCTTGCAGATCTGTCTGATAAGTGGGAGTGAAGTTCTGGTGCCATTTAAAGGTCAGAATAACGATGTTGAATTCAAATGCTAGTAAATTTGGTTCCTACTGGAGCATTAGATTGGTGCTAGATGAATTAGTGAAGAGCATTCATCATGCTTGCTTATTCGCTCCTGATTGACTTAAGAGATTGTATAGCTTCTTGTTTATTCAATATGCCAGTCCTTATCAGAACCTGAAAGAGACCAATTCTCTTTTGTTTTCTTATATTTATTTTTGTGAGTTGAGCTTTCAGAGGCGCTGAAGTCATATCACATATATATACTGAGGATATGATTAATTGTAAAATTATACTAGTTAGAATATTCCTGTAAGTTTATAACCAGTTATTGACCTTAGAGGCTTAGACCAGATTAATCTTATCATAATTCATAGCTTATTGTAATAGATTTCTATTACTAATAGGCTTTGCCACAAAGTCCTTTGTTTTTTGAGATATCCAGTTATGTCCTACTAATATTTTTTATGTACTGATCCACATTTAAGAGCTTTTACATGACAGCATTGATGTGATAACATGATGCATCTTCCTTAAATTGGTCCAAAGTATCAGCTGTTCATACCAAAAATTCTCTAAGAAGAAAAGAATCAGAGGAAATCAGAGAAACACAGTATGCAGCAGGTTTTGAATAGATTTTCACCAAAAACCAAGTCTTAAGAACTGGCATTTAGCTTTTAGAAACTCCTATTTATATTAGAGCTCATTAGTTTTCTGGTCCTCCTATCAATTGCCACTCAAATTTTCTTTGGAATGAATCCAATCTATTAACCAATAAGCCGATCTATCTCACTCCTCTCCTTTCTGATGTATTGTTCTTTGGCCTTAGATCAATACTTTAAAGACTGTGAGGCTAGAGAGTGTGGAAGCAATATCATTACTTACCCTTTCTATATTCAAGGCCAGCAGAAATCGTTCTGTGGCTACGGAGGCTTCCATGTCACTTGTAACAACAAGAATCAGACAATCATCGTTCTCTCTCAAGATACTTATGCCATACAGGAAATCTTTTTTTATAGAGATCAATCAGTGCGTATTGTCAACACCGCCTTAATTCATTGATGCTACTTTCAATTGCAATTCTCCTATTCATAACTTTACCTTAGATGAGAAAAGATTCAGGTTTGCTAGTAATTACGGTGAAGTATTTTTGTTGCGAAATTGCACTGAGGAAGCTAGAAATACTACTGTACAATATAGAGAGACAACATGTGTTTTATGGTAACAAAAGTAGCAATGTTCTTGCCATAAATGCACAACATATGAATTCGAGCAAATTTGCTGGCGAGTGCACAGAGGTGGTTTCAGTGCCATATCAAGGACTTGACTTTTAAATGCACAACTCCTATTCTTATGTATCGTTTGTTGAAAAGTTTGCGGTCCTTCCAAGGTCTTGATCACCCATGTCACCATAAATTCTTCTTGCATGCATTATGTCTTCTACCTTATTCCTGTCTACCTATTATTACTACACACACAGGCATCAGAACTAGATTCTGTGATTTTCTTCAACATTATGGCAAGAGATTGCAGTCAAAACATGCTTCGCAACTATTACATTACTCGCTCTTGGATATGACAATGCCTTCTGCAATAAAATAAAATGTTTCAGGGGTAGTGTAAGGGTAGAACTTGAATGAGAGCTACTCTTAAATGACAGCAATACAACCTATGCCCAGTACAGCTTACATGAAGGAGGATATAATAATCAAGATCGCTTACTGATTTTGTTGCTTAGCTCATACGTTTCCTAGTCATATGAAAATGGCATTAATTCTTATCACTTCCATAGGGTGTAAACTGCATTCATAGGGGATGTAGAATATATATGTACTGTGAAATGAGTTTCATTTTGCATTCATAGGGTATGTAAAATATATATGTACTGTGAAATGAGTTTTATTTTGACAATAAAAAAGAAGTTGCACTTCCAGCTGCTGTGGAAGTTCTAAGCTTCTAGCTTTCATTAAATGGCGGAAGTTCCTTACCTAGTCCTCCCCAAGTAAGTAAAACTTCCCATAGGAAGTAGAGCCTTCTGTATATATGGGAAGCTCTAAGTTCTGTATGAGATTATACCCTCACTTTCCTCATTCAGAATGTGACATCTGATCTTTTGTTTCTTTTATTTCACATCTCAATAGGGTTTCCAGTGTTGCAAATCTGATAATTCATTCACTTCGTTTGTAGGAAAGGTTAATTACTTGTGGATAATTCTGGGAATAGGTAAGATTCTTTTTATCTTATTCTTTTTCATACCTTCACGTGTTGAGTACCTTAGATTTGGCTGCTACATCCTGATATTTAACTGACACACAAATGCACCAACTATCAGGTGGAGGAGTTGTACTTTTGCTTGCATTCATGGCCATCTGGCACCGCAAGAAGCTGAATTTTGGTCACTCAAAATTTGTTTCTCGGAGTGCTTCCCTTGAACGTAGTGCTTCAGAACTCGAAAAGGGAAATGTATACTTTGGTGTGCCCCTCTTTACCTACAGTGAACTTTTAGAAGCCACTGACAATTTTAACGAGTCTAAAGAGCTTGGTGATGGAGGCTTCGGAACAGTCTATCACGGTAAAGCTTAATTTTAAATATAACTGCTTCGAACACACTAACTAAAATTAGCTAATCAGAATTTGCTGAACCATAGGAAAGCTAAAAGATGGAAGGGAAGTAGCAGTAAAACGGTTGTATGAAAAGAGCTTCAGAAGGGTGGAACAGTTCATAAATGAAATTCAAATACTCACCTGCTTGAGACACCAAAACCTTGTATCTCTATATGGATGCACTTCCCAGCACTGCAGAGAACTAATCCTTGTATACGAGTACGTTGACAATGGCACAGTGGCTGATCATCTGTATGGTGACAAGGCAAAACCCGGATCACCGACCTGGCCAGTTCGTCTCAGAATTGCCATAGAGACAGCCAGTGCACTCTCTTATCTCCATGCATCTGATATTGTTCACCGTGATGTCAAAACTAACAACATTCTCCTTGACAGCAGCTTCAAAGTCAGGGTGGCTGATTTTGGGCTTTCTAGACTCTTTCCTACTGATGTAACCCATGTGTCAACAGCACCGCAAGGGACTCCTGGGTACGTTGATCCTGAATATCACCAGTGTTATCAGCTCACAGATAAGAGTGATGTTTACAGCTTCGGTGTTGTTCTTATTGAGTTAATATCTTCTTTGCCAGCAATTGACTTGGAGAGGCATAAACATGAGATAAACTTGTCTAACTACGCCATGAATAGAATCCAACGGTGTGCATTCGATGAGTTGATTGACCCACATCTAGGATTTGCCTCGGATTTCAAGGTTAAAAGGATGACTACTTTGGTTGCAGAGCTTGCATTTCAGTGCTTGCAACCTGACAAGGAATTCAGACCGTCGATGGATGAGGTTCTAGAGGTTCTGAACAGGATCGCGAATTCTGATTATGAAGCAGTGCAGGCTGAGGAGATGGCTAAAAATTCCGAGGAAGTGTTGAAAGTAAAAAGTAGTAACCCACCACCTTCACCTATAGAGGATGATCAGGCACAGCTATTAAGTAATAATCGTCAGCGATTACATCCGCCTTCTCCAATTTCTGTAATGGATAAATGGGACAGTAGATCAACTATACATAGCATTGGCAAGTAAGGTGATGCTTTTTCTTAACTAAAAATTATAAGAGGCACCTTTTGGCACCTCAGGCTCTAGTGTAAAATGATGGAATTGTATTTCCAATAGGAAAATGGTCCATAACTGACTACTATGCAGATAGTTGGAAATTTTTGATGTAAGAAATGTATATAGGAGATCAAGCCATATTTTTGCAATAGGACTTCTCCAATTCAAAGAGATCTGTGCTTAACTGATTACAATTTACTGATCCATCAGAAAGAATTTTCTCAAACAGCTCAAGTTTCTCATTCAGCTTGAGTTTTCCAAATTTATATATTAGCAGATAATGACACTATGACACTCCCTTGAACTAATTATCCAAATATTTGGGGCATTCAATAACTTTTACTCTCTGTATATTAGTAATAAGTTACTGTCTTACTTGTTATTCATTGTTGTTGTTGGACTCCTCTAGATATTTGGATTGTATAATACAAAAAAAACTTAAAATTGTTGTATTTTATATCTCTGAAATATTCTTTTACTTTTACACATACATCACTGAGGGTCCAATTTTAAATTTTTTCACACGAGTTCTCCTTATAATTAAGCAGCCCTTGATCCGACTAATTTTAAAGCTCTACTCATAATCAATCTTGATATTCAATATCTATTAAAGTACTAGTCAAATGGTGAAAATTTTCCTCTCGATCTAATCTAATATGATCAATCTTTATTTAACTATTGGACCATTTCGTTAGTTTACTATAAATGAGAGAGATAGAAGTGAGCAATAAAAACAAGGAATATTGGCTTTCAATAATACCAACAATTATCGGTATGAGCTAAATATTATGTACTCAACTATTTGCTCTCAATACCACTAATTACCGCCATACTTGTGCTAAATAGTATGCTGATGACCAAAAATGATATTTTAGAGAATATTTTGCCCAATTAACATATTTGTGTTCTCAATATTACCAACTTTCTTTAAATCCTCACGGTGATTTATTTCCTTGGTACCATTGAGAGTCGATTTTCCTTATAATATTGTTTGCGGTCACCGGCGTACTATTTATCACAAATATGTCGATAGTCGGTGCTATAGACCGCTATTAGTTGAGTACTTACTGTTTGGGCTCAATTAATCAGCAGCCCAATAAGGAGCCTAAAAGCCTCCTAAAGCATGGGACAGGTGGCAGCAGTGGGTCCCACCCGTAAGTTGACCTAATCACCAGCATTTGGAAAATCTCTAAGAGAGGTGAAATAATCATTGCCTGAAAAAGTAACATGCCCATTGGTACCAAAAAGACCCATCTGAACAATGTTTCCTGTCTGGGAAATCCCTAACACTATAAAAGCCAACTGCCTCATCAATGAACAAATATTCAATTCTCACCTAACAAACTAGAGCATCTCTCTCTAGACTTTATCTCTCTACCTCAATCTCAACTGACTTGAGCATCGGAGGGGCGATCCCGGAAACACCCCCGGGGTAGTCTAACATCGTTTTGCAGGATTCAGGTGTACGGACATCGGAGCTCAGGCAAACACTCTTGGGGCCCACATCAAATCTCACAACATATTATAATCCTTAATTTCTTGACAGAAACAGTTTGGCGCCGTCTGTGGGGAAGTTACAATCAAAGTCGCTTCGCCACCACTCAGTAAGAACCACTTCACAATGGCCCCAGCCAAGAGCACTCGCACTGACAGCCCTCGGCCACGAGGCTCGAGAGGTCCGAAAGGGATCCTTCACCATCTCACCGCGGAGGTCCGAACGGCCCCGGGGCGCCGACCGTTCAAACCCTCGACCATGAAGAGGAGCGGTCAATCGAAAATAGACAGGACCCCTCACAGCGGCCTACAACACGGCCGGCCCCCATCCCATATCCACGGCGGATATAAATTTGATAGCCGCTCGGCTCAGCCGGACCTTGCAAAGAAAGCCTCGATGGATATGTTAGCCAACCTACAGCAGGGACGCTTTCTTGACCCCCTAAAGACCGGACCACTGGTCCCTTCCCTTCCGGGCGAGAGAACCAAGGCCAGCCTTGGCGCGGCGGTCGGGCCGAGGGAGCATAGTCGGCACGATCGGCAACGATCCGGACAGGGGGAGGAAGAGCGGCACGGGTCTAAAGGGAGATCCACTTTGCGGGGTGAGGAGATGCACGTGTCCAAATCGCCCAGGGGTAATGTCGGGAAAAAACCCCATGACGCTCGGCATTTCCTAAACGAGAAGCGGCTCAGCAAGGGCTTGGATGCTCGGTACATTCTTGATAAAAAAAGCCGCTCAGCGGGAAGGGCGCGGCGACTCAGCCCAATCGAAACCCATTCGGATCAACAGTGGGGCGCTCATGTTCATGGTCCCATTCAGCCAGGACATACTTGAGGCACCCAGCCCGGGAAAAATTAAAACGCCTACCATCGAACCATTCGCGGGCCTAACAGACCCGGATGATCATATGACTACGTACAAAGCACAAATGAGCGTTCAAACTGGCTGCGAGGTCACTTGGTGCCGCTTTTTTCCCACGACTCTGAAAGGACTGGCCCTGAACTGGTTCCAAGAGCTTCCCGCAGGGATCATAACAGATTTCTCAGTACTTGAGGACCTATTCATTCACCAGTTTGTCGCCGGGAAAAGACAAAAGAAAACAAGTCTCCATTTGATGGGAGTCAGGCAGGAGAAGAACGAAAGCCTAGCCGACTACATCAAAAGGTTCAATGAGGAGTCATTGAAAATCTCTGATCTACAAGATGCAGTGGCGTTCGCTGCCTTGATGTCTGGACTTCAGCCCGGTCGGCTAAGATGGTCCTTGCCGGAAAACGAAGTCAAAACCTTCTCCGAAGCAATGACTCGGGCCCAAAGATTCATCCAAGCGACAGACATATGTCGCCACTCAGACGATGGGAGCAAGAAGAGGAAAGAAGAAGGAAATCATAAGGACCAGTCGAAGCAACAAATTACAGGTGGTCGGTTAGATAGGTTTAACGACCATGGCATCGACCCCCGATTCAACAAGAACAGAAGAGAAATCTACTTAGACATCAAGGACAAATCCATGATGCCCCGCCCACCTCCCATCAGAACGTCAGCCGCTCGGAGAGATAAGAGCCAATGGTGCGAATACCACAAAGAGTGCGGTCACACCACCAAGGATTGTAGGGAACTTAAGAAATCCCTTGACAACCTAGGCGACCGGGGAAAGGCGAACCGATACCTCAAGCACTCTAGTGAGGAAAAAGGCAAACGAAAGGTTGGTCGATCCAACAACGGGGATACAGAGGGCTTCATCGGGGTCATAGCGGGTGGCTTCGCGTCGGGCGGCCTAACCGGCCTCTCACGCAAAGCCCACGTCCAGAGTCTAAAGCATCAAGTGCTCGACGTCCATCATCCCCGACCCGACTGTCCCATCATGACATTTGGGGAGTCCAGTTGACCACTACACACGCCCCACGACGACCCCTTGGTCATCGAGTTCAAAGTGGCTAATGCCAGAGTCAAACGGGTGTTAGTGGATAGTGGATCCTCAGCAAATATAATCACACTAGAGTGCCTCAAGAAACTGAAGTACAATGAAAGGGATGTAACCCCACTCAATCAGCCACTCATAGGCTTCGGGGGAAATTCGGTACATCCTGTCAGATCCATAAAATTGCCTACTCGGATGGGAGAGAAGGGCAAAGGAAGAAGCCTACCGATTGACTTCCTAGTGGTAGACATCCCTCTGCCATACAACATCATAATGGGAAGGCCAACTCTGAACAAGGTCAAGGCAGCAATTTCCACCTATCAGCTCCTCATGCAGTTCGAAACCGACGAAGGTAAAGTTGGAAAGATCCACGGGGATCACCAGACAGCTAGGGAATGTTAAAACAGTCTGAAAGGCAAGGTCGACGTCCCAGAGGACTCGAAGAAAAGGAAACGAGAAGATGGTCATCCCTCAAATGGGCTCGGGGTTTACCTTACCGAGAATCCCAAGCAATATGAGCGCCCTCAGCCAGCCGAGGATGACGAAGAAGTCGTCATCGACGAGAAACACGGTCGGACTCTGAGAGTAGGCAAGGCCATGGACCCTCAAACAAGAAAGGAGATCATCCAAGTGTTAACAGAGTACAGGGACGTCTTCGCCTACGAAGCCACCGAAATGCCCGGGCTTGATCCTAAAGTAATGTGCCACGAGCTAAACATCAAAGAGGTGTTCAAGCCGGTCAAACAAAAGCTGAGGCATCAAGGCCCCGAAAGAAACGCCGCGGCAGCAGCCGAAGTCAAGAAATTGCTCGAAGCGGGGTTCATCGAGAAATGTCAGTACTCGGAATGGCTGGCCAACGTGGTCCTAGTCAAAAAGTCGAGTGGGGCATGGAGAATGTGCGTGGATTTGACTTGAACAAGGCCTGTCCAAAAGATAACCACCCTCTGCCCAAAATCGACAGGCTGGTCGACTCGACGGCAGGCCATTCTCTCCTAAGCTTCATGGATGCAAACGCGGGGTATCACCAGACCCCGATGGCAGAGCATGACCGAGTACACACCGCCTTCGTCACCAATCAAGGGGTGTATTGCTACAAGATGATGCCCTGCGGGCTCAAGAATGCGGGGGCTACGTATCAGCGCACGGTCAACAAAATATTCAATGACCAGCTGGGTCGGAACATTGAAGTATACGTCGACGACATGATCGTCAAAAGCAAAATTCAGGGCGATCACCCCTCAGACTTGAAAGAGACCCTCAGCACGCTGAGGCGATTCCGTATGATGCTGAACCCCAAAAAATGCATCTTTGGGGTAAAGGGAGGGAAGTGCCTCGGATTCCTGGTGGATGAAAGGGGAATCGAAGCGAATCCCAATAAAATCAAAGCCGTAATGGACATGAAGTCCCCTCGGAATGTAAGAGAAGTGCAACACCTAACCGGCTGTTTGGCCGCCCTAGGCCGCTTCTTATCCCGATCGGCAGATAAGAGCCTTCACTTCTTCAAAGCTCTGAAAAGAAAGGAATTTACTTGGGATAACGAAGCCGAGCAGGCCTTCACCTCCCTCAAGACCCATCTATCAACACTCCCTAAACTTATTTCCCCCTTACCGGGAGAAACGTTGTTCGTTTACTTAGCCGTTTCACAATATGCGCTCAGCGGGGTCTTGATAGCTGAGAGAGAAGAAAAGCAGCACCCAGTCTACTTCATCAGTCATGCCTTTCGAGGAGCCGAATCCAAATACAGTGAGGAAGAAAAAATGGTCTTCGCCCTGGTAATGGCCAGTCGGAAGCTCAAGCCTTACTTTCAGGCCCATCCCATTAAAGTTCTCACAGGTCAACCGCTTAGAAAGCTCATCGAAAGCAGGAACCACTCTAGTCGGATGACCGACTGGGCGGATCAGCTAGCGGACTTTGGGTTGGAGTATGAGCCAAGGAGGGCGATCAAAGCCCAGGCCTTGGCTGATTTCATCACTGAATGTACGTCCAGACCCACAGTTGGGAGTTGCAAGTAGACGGCCCGTCCACCAAAACAGGGTGTGGAGCCGGGTTGGTCATCAAACCCCCAGTCGGATGGAATACGCCATCAAGTTTGAGTTCTTGGGTTCTAACAACGAAGCTGAATACGAGGCTTTGATCCTCGGACTGGAGTTATGCATCTTGGCCGGGGCCACTGTAATCAACGCTAAATCCGATTCACAGCTGATTGTGGGTCAGATATCAGGCGAGTACGAAGCCAAAGAAGACAACATGAGAATGTATCTGGCCAAAGCCCAAGACATCATCAAACGACTATCTCAGTTCACCATTACTCACATACCCCGATCAGAAAATCAGCAGGCTGATGCCTTGGCTCGGATGGCCAGCTCGGGGAAAGGATCAGCTCCTCGAACAATCATGTGGGAAGTCCTTCGACAGCCTAGCATCAATGGCAAGGAACAACTTGCACTGGATCGGACATCTACATGGATGGAAGAGGTAGTCAGGTATTTAAGAGATGGGGATCTGCCTGATAATCCCAAAGAAGCCGAGCGAGTCAAGCACAAATCCGGATGGTTCTTGTGGCACGAGAACCAGCTCTACAAAAAATCCTTCACCCACCCCTTGCTCAAATGTGTCACTCCCGAGGAAGGGAATTACATCCTCAGGGAGATCCACCAAGGGGCCTGTGAAAGCCATCAAGGGGGAAGAACCATTGCCGGAAAAGCTCTCAGAGCTGGATATTACTGGCCTACTCTCAAGTCGGATGCTCATGAACTGGTGCAGAGGTGCCCATCCTGTCAGATCCACTCGGACATCCCGAGAGCACCAACCACCCCCTTGACAACAATTCAAGCAGTTCTGCCATTCGATAAGTGGGGTATGGACCTACTCGGACCATTTCCCCGACCTCGGAGTCAAAGAAAGTTTCGATAGTCGCCATTGACTACTTCACCAAATGGACTGAGGCCGAACCACTCTCCTCCATAACAGATAAACAAGTTCAAGCGTTCATTTGGAGAAACATCATCACCAGTTTCGGAGTCCCCACGGTACTGATCTCCGACAATGGACGCCAATTCAACAGCGGCCCAACTCGGGAATATTGTGCCCGATTCGGAATATGCACCAAATTCTCCGCTGTCTCCAGGCCACAAACGAACGGGCAAGCTGAGTCGGCCAATAAAATAGTCCTCAAAGGAATCAAGAAGTCTCTGGAGGCTGCCAAAGGAGCATGGGTCGATGACCTACCCGGAGTCCTCTGGTCGGCGAGAACTACTACCAAGGAGGCAATAGGGCACTCGCCGTTCAGCCTTGTGTACGGAAGCGAGGCGGTCTTACCAGTGGGGATTGGCATCCCATCTCCTCGAATGACGTTCTATAAATTCGAGAAGAACGAGGAAGAGAAGCCGGTCAACTTGGACTTGCTGCCGGAAACAAGGGGCAATGCACTGCTAAAATCCATCCGGTACAAACAAAGGGTTACTCGGATGTTCAATCACCGAGTAAAGTCCCAACCTATCCAATTCGGCGATTGGATTGTCCGGAAAGTCGAAGCCACTGGGCTCTCGCACTTAAAGGGAAAGCTAGGACCTAACTGGGATGGCCCTTACATAGTGACGGAAATCATCAAGCCTGGGACTTTCCGACTAGAGTCCCCCGAGGGTGTTCCCCTGGCCCGACCCTGGAACGCGGACAACCTTAAGAAATACTTTGTGTAGAGTTTGTTACTTGCAATAGGGGCATATATTGTAATAGCTGTAATTATAGTCAGTCGGCACTTTGGTAGCAAGGCCAAATTTCTAAAGATGGTCCTTTGTGGGGAAATAGCCGAAGCACAACCGGTCGGCATATTTTGTAACATAGACTTGTCGAAACAAATTAACATCATTTCTGGAAATTATAGCTGGTCGGCAATTCTGCGACTGAATCAGTAATCAGTTTTCATTGTTCAGCCAAAATGAAATTAATCGGAAAATATTGCAATTAACAAACAAGGAAATTGAAGAAAAAATGACGAGTTTCATTAAAGATGCCTCGAATTACAAAAAGGGGAGTCAGTACAAAAGCAAGGGAGGCAAAGTGTAAAAAAGGCTAAGTACAAGCGCTACATTCTAAGAGCTAGGTGATACGCTCAAGTTATACGGTGTTTATATTATATTTTGGGTGCTTTTTGCTAAGGGTCTCGATTATAATTGTTGACGTTTGCATATATATTAGCCTTAGCGGAAGTTCGGAGTTTTGTGAGTTAAATTGTGTTAATGTCATATGTTCCGAGCTTTTATGGTAAAATGGGATTGAGCGATCTACTTGGAAGTGTTCGAGAAGTTGAAAGGTCGTAACATTGTAGCTCAACAATATTGTGCCATCTCACCAACAACAACCAAGCTCCGCCAACAGCATCGCAAGTTCAGCAGCAGCATCATCGCCAAGCAGCACCTAGCCCATCCAGCAGCACCAAGCTCTCGCGCGCGCTCAAAGCAGCACCTGCCCAGCACAGCCGCTCGCGACTCGCGAGAATCCTCGCACCTCGCGAGTCCTGTCGCGACTCGCGACCCTTTGCCCAGCCATTTTGTGCGCGGAAGACAGAGTACTCTTCGCGACTCGCGATCAGTCTCGCACCTCGCGACCCCCTAGATCGGTGTAATTGTCGGCTGATTTTTATGTTTTAGTATAAATACTAAGCTTTGTTTTTGGGAAAAGAGAGCAGCCTCAAGGAGAGGGAGTCTCCAAAACTCCACTCTTCTCTTATTATCTTCTCTTTTTAGTTTTCATTTCTTAGTTTAGTTTTTAGGGATTTCAACTATGGATTTGGTTTATGCTATCAGATTGTAGCTTGAACTGTTCTTGAAGAAAATTAACATGAAGCTTCAACCGTTATTGGGAAATTGAATCAACTGTTGAATGTTTATCGCGTGTATGACATTAGCAGGTCTATTGGTTCTCTGTGTTTATTGCTGCTATTGGATTGAACTTAGACGCTGATCGGACTAGGTTATCCTTTAGTTAGGGTTTTATAGTCACGTTGATCGTGCTATTCAACTAAGAATAAGGAGAATGCGAGATTAATTCTCGACAATAGATAATCATGGAAATAATTAGAGTTGAGGTTTAATGATCGATAATGAATTGAAGTGGATGTTAATCGGATTCAAGATCTTTCCATAATTGATTTCTCATCTTATTTATTTGCTAGTTAGTTTTAGTTTGTTTATAAATCTACTTGAAACCCCCCTTGTTATTAGGTTTCTCGGCCCTTAGCTTAATCTAGGTATTGGATCCCGCTAAATATAAAGCTCGTCCCTGTTTCCCTGTGGATACGACCCCTACTTCCATTATACTTGCTTAGTGTGCATGAGAGTAGGAGAAATTTTATGTTTGGTTAGGTGTACACGACAAACGCCTACTACCAAATTTTGGCGCCGTTGCCGGGGAAACGGTGTTACTTGTTTGTATTTAGCGTGATTTTTGGATGGTATTGCTTGTGCTCTTTGTTTTTGGTTGACACTCATAGCGCTAAGGATGCATTGCAAGAGTTCTTCTCAATCAATTTTGCAGGTACTTGAAGTGGAGATTGACATGGAACCACCATTGTCACACATGGAGCACAAGCCCAATGATTAAGCTTAAGTAACTAAGTCGAGCTAACGACTTTAAACAACAGCGCTTCTCGGGAGGCAACCCGAGACCCCTCTTTATTTTCTTTCTTTTCCTTTATTTCTCATCAAATTTCCCCCACCACAACAAATTTTCTTTCACCCACCGCCCACCCACTAAAAAGATCCACAACCAATCTTAATCCACTTGGAACCAAAATCCACAAAAGAAAACCCGTTGGGAGGAGTTCAATAGCTAGGAGTTGGTACAACTAGAGGGTTGAGCTTGTTAATGAATCTTTTCGATCTCTTGAGCTAGGTGAAAATCTCACAAATTCAAAACTTTTGAACTTGTCATTTGTTTGAGTGATTCGAGGGAGAGGGTTGTGAGTTGGTTTATGAGATTTGAGTTGGTGTTGTTAAGAAATTTGAGTTTGACGGATTGTTTGTCATGAGTTTTGAGCTTTCGATCTTCGATTTACCCGATTTTCGTTTTTCCCCCATTTTCAGTTTACTTTTTCTTCTAATTGTCGTCACATTGAGGACAATGTGTAGTTTAAGTAGGGGGGAGGGTATTCTCATTCTCATGTATCTATGTTGTATTTATTACTTTCAATTTGAAAAAATGAAAAAAAATGAAAAAAAAAATATTAAAAAAAAAAGTGATGAAATGAATCCCGCTGAGTTGAAAACCCGCAAGGGCGGGCGACTCGGGCAAAATTGGGGGCTCGAATAGGTCGAAAACCCGAAAGGGCAGCCTATGCAAAAAAGGGCTAGTTGAGCGGGTGAGTTTTGTGAGCCGGAAAAAGAAGAGAGATGAAAAAAAAAATGTGAGAAGCTAGGATAAAAACCCGAAAGGGCTCCTAGGCAAAATGAAAGATTAAGAGAGAATTATGTATTTTGAAAACTCATTTGCCGGAGATGGTGTCATAAGGTGGAAAGCGTTTTCGGGTAAGGTTGGTGAATTCATCCTTGATTCTGTGAAGATTTGTTTTGGCTTTCACATTCTTTTGGTTAATTGTTTGTTTTTGGGAGTAAGCATGGAATTTATCCCTTTTTGTCTTTGTTCCATGGCTTGCTATTCTAAGTTGGTTGTACTAGTAGTATAGTAGTAGTAGGTCATCTTTTGAGGTTTGGGAGAGCTGGTAGTTTAGTGTGTCGTGAGCTGACATTTTGATTCTTGTTGATTTTGCTGGTTATTATTGTTGTCGCGTCTGTATTTCTGATAGTAGCTTGAAGCTAAGTGTGGAGGAATCATCATCCTTTACGTTTAGGTTTTGAGCGGATGTTGTTAAGATGTGATGATGATGATGTAGTTGATGGGGAGTGTAGGTTGGTGTCGATAATTTGGGTGAAGATCTATTTGGTGATCCTCATTTTGAGTTTACTCGAGGTCGAGTAAAGTTCAAGTGTGGGGATATTTGATACGCTCAAGTTATACGGTGTTTATATTATATTTTGGGTGCTTTTTGCTAAGGGTCTCGATTATAATTGTTGACGTTTGCATATATATTAGCCTTAGCGGAAGTTCGGAGTTTTGTGAGTTAAATTGTGTTAATGTCATATGTTCCGAGCTTTTATGGTAAAATGGGACTGAGCGATCTACTTGGAAGTGTTCGAGAAGTTGAAAGGTCGTAACATGAGTGTAGCTCAACAATATTGTGCCATCTCACCAACAACAACCAAGCTCCGCCAACAGCATCGCAAGCCTGCCCAGCATCGCAAGTTCAGCAGCAGCATCATCGCCAAGCAACACCTGGCCCATTCAGCAGCACCAAGCTCTCGCGCGCGCTCAAAGCAGCACCTGCCCAGCACAGCCGCTCGCGACTCGCGAGAATCCTCGCACCTCGCGAGCACCCAGCCTTCGCGACTCGCGAGTCCTGTCGCGACTCGCGACCCTTTGCCCAGCCATTTTGAGCGCGGAAGACAGAGTACTCTTCGCGACTCGCGATCAGTCTCGCACCTCGCGACCCCCTAGGTCGGTGTAATTGTCGGCTGATTTTTATGTTTTAGTATAAATACTAAGCTTTGTTTTTGGGAAAAGAGAGCAGCCTCAAGGAGAGGGAGTCTCCAAAACTCCACTCTTCTCTTATTATCTTCTCTTTTTAGTTTTCATTTCTTAGTTTAGTTTTTAGGGATTTCAACTATGGATTTGGTTTATGCTATCGGATTGTAGCTTGAACTGTTCTTGAAGAAAATTAACATGAAGCTTCAACCGTTATTGTGAGATCTTTCCTCTCTATTTATTTTCCTTGATTATGGTTTAATTTCTATGATTATACTTTATGATTATTGCATAATTATGCTAGGAACGTTACTAGTTTGATTGTGTAATTAATCTAATGCTAGATTTAAGAATAGAATCAGATTGTTTTATTCTTTTATCAATTTGTAGCAAACTAGGGAGTAACTTAGATGCTGATCGTCTTGGTTATTTCTTGGGGAAATTGAATCAACTGTTGAATGTTTATCGCGTGTATGACATTAGCAGGTCTATTGGTTCTCTGTGTTTATTGCTGCTATTGGATTGAACTTAGACGCTGATCGGACTAGGTTATCCTTTAGTTAGGGTTTTATAGTCACGCTGATCGTGCTATTCAACTAAGAATAAGGAGAATGCGAGATTAATTCTCGACAATAGATAATCATGGAAATAATTAGAGTTGAGGTTTAATGATCGATAATGAATTGAAGTGGATGTTAATCGGATTCAAGATCTTTCCATAATTGATTTCTCATCTTATTTATTTGCTAGTTAGTTTTAGTTTGTTTATAAATCTACTTGAAACCCCCCTTGTTATTAGGTTTCTCGGCCCTTAGCTTAATCTAGGTATTGGATCCCGCTAAATATAAAGCTCGTCCCTGTTTCCCTGTGGATACGACCCCTACTTCCATTATACTTGCTTAGTGTGCATGAGAGTAGGAGAAATTTTATCTTTGGTTAGGTGTACACAACAAACGCCTACTACCAAATTTTGGCGCCGTTGCCGGGGAAACGGTGTTACTTGTTTGTATTTAGCGTGATTTTTGGATGGTATTGCTTGTGCTCTTTGTTTTTGGTTGACACTCATAGCGCTAACGATGCATTGCAAGAGTTCTTCTCAATCAATTTTGCAGGTACTTGAAGTGGAGATTGACATGGAACCACCATTGTCACACATGGAGCACAAGCCCAATGATTAAGCTTAAGGTACTAAGTCGAGCTAACGACTTTAAACAACAGCGCTTCTCGGGAGGCAACCCGAGACCCCTCTTTATACGACAAACGCCTACTACCACTAGGGGGAGGGGGAAGATCAGTCATGCTCTCGGCGTTCGGCTCGGAGTTGTCACCGACCAACTCATCACCCGAACCAGCATTGTCGGTCGCCTCGGCATCATCCTCATTGTCATCATCATCATCACCGTCAAGGACGTTGACGTCGACTTGACCCTCTTCATCGTCGCCCTCATCATCTTCACCCCCCTCAGCTTTCAGCCGAGCCAGGATAGCAGCATTGTCGGCGTTGATTGACATCTGGTACCCCGACTAAACGTCCGCCCAGACCAAGTCAGGGTGGGACTCGGCTAGGACTTTTTTCAGCCGATCAAGTGCCTCGTCCTCCCCCATCTTATGCGCCGCACTGCCGACCTCATTGGCATAGATCTCGGCAGCATCAGATTTCTCCCAGTCGGAGAACCATTGCTCCTCGGTCTTGACCTTGCCCTCCAACTCGGTCAGCTTGGTCTCGAGGTCGGCCACCTTTTGCTCGGCCTCCTTCAGCTTGACCAAGGCATCGGCCTTCTCACTCTGAGCAGTGTCCCGCGCTAGGACCAGGTCGGCTCTCTCCTTAGCCCACTTATCCCGTTCCTCCTCGAAACCTTTTTGGTCCTGTTCAATGGACCTCTCGGCATCACTGAGCTTCGACTCGGCTATCCGCTTATCCTCCTTGGCACGATAGACCTTATCAAAGTGCGTCTTGGCCTTCTCCTTAAGATCGACCACCTCTTCAGCTAGGCTTACTCGGTTCTGGGCCACATTAGCCATCCGAGCGGAAAACTGAAAACAAAATAAACAACAAGTTAGAAAACACAAACACATAAGATCATACAAGCAACTCGGCAAAAGAAGAGGTGTGCTCACATCAAGCCAAGAGCGGAATAGCTCGTTGGTTTCGTTCTGACCATGAGTCGCCTGGATATACTCCCGATTGGCCGGGGTGTATATATAATCCAGGGCTTTGGTCCAACGACCGTTCGGGGCTACTACGTCCTTCGGACTACCCCCAAGTCCTTCGAAGGAGGGAGACATCGGAGTATACTGAGGGCTCCGAGTCGGGTTAAAATCAGAAGAGTGAAGGGAGAGCGCTCCCCCGTCAGGCTGCTGTTGAGAAGCATCCCTCGGGCTTACAACCTCAACGGATTTAGATCTCTTGGCAGCCTTTTCTCGCTCAGCCTTCTCAGCTCTCTCTCGATCGGCTCTCGCCCGAGCAACCGCCTTCTCACTTTGAGCGACTTTGTCCGAGGAACGCTCCTTCCTCTTCTTCTGCTTAGGCTTCGTCGGATCCTAAGGCAAGGCATAAAACAGTTAGCAAAGATACAAAGAAAAAAAAAAAACACACAAACAGACAGTCGGTCGGCAACCTTGGGAGGAGCGGGGACCTTCATGGTCTTAGCCGCAATCTCGGCCTTCAGCCGAGCCGCTCTCATAGCTGCCACGTTCAACTTATCGGCCATGGTCGGGTCTACTTCTTCAATATATGCTCGGGCGGGTTCTGTAAAACAAAACAAAGTGCACAAGTGTTAGTCAAAATAGAATGCAAAAATTATTAAACCGACCGCCCCATCTCCTCGGCTGATTACCCTTCGGAAAGGTCGAGCTCAGACCCATGGCCGAAAGGAAGTGCTCATCTGAGAAAAGCCTGCGGTCGGGCAACCATTGGCCAGGTACGAATACCTCGCCTCCATTAACAATCCTAGATTCGGTTTGCATGTAGCAGGCCGCCGCCCCTTCCTCATCATCAAGCTCTCCCACTCGGAAGTTAAGGGCGATTAGGGGCTCGGTCGAAGGGGGAATCAGGGGAATCCCCCAATCTCCGCCGAAATAGACAAAGGCAAATTCCCTCCGAAACCATTTCTGTGACGTAGGGAGGTTAAGAACAGTTCGGTACCCCGGTCGGACTTGGAAACTCCACCAGCCCGGCCCGTTGTTTGCAGCCATAACTTCGACCAGCTTATAAAGATGCCTCCATAACTTGAGAGTCGGTCGGATTCGCATCAGGTCACAGAGCACCTGAAAAGCATTGATGCCGCCCCAGGAGTTGGGAGAAATTTGACAAATTGCCAAATCATACGCATTTAATAACTCCTTGACGAAGTCGGTCAGCGGAAATCGAAGCCCCATCTCCATTGACTTGTAGTAAATGGCAATGCATCCGGGTGGTGGAGACAGAACTGTATGATGGGCCTCCGGTCGGACCCGATAGTAAGGATCTTTTATTTGGAACCTGGTCGCCGTCCCCCGAAGGTCCTCAGTCAAAGATTTTATTACGCCGGGTTGGGGGAATTGGACCTCCTTTCGGATCTAGGTCGGGATACTCTAATTCTCGGCCCGAAGAGGACGCTTCTCCTGCTCCCCTCGGCATGGCCACCCGCACTACATCACGAGACAAATATTTGTCTAAGTAACTTCTCGAGGGGGGATAGGCCAGCGACACTTCCCAAGGATAGGGAATGATACCCTCGGCCTCCTCCTCCACCGAAGACGAAGGGCTCGGGAGAGCAACTGCGTCGGGCACAGCCGAGGGGTCGGGGCAAGTTATTACAGCCGACACCAGCGTTATTTCCATCCCCCTCACCTCCTCGGATAATTTACAGGGAGGTGAGGTCGGAGGTGTCGACGACTCGGACGAATCTCCCATTATTTATAGACAAGGGAGTCGGCCGAGGTTTCAAAGGAAAAGAAAGAAAGAAAACTTAAGAAAAAAAAAGAGCGTACCTGGTCGGACGAAGAAGCTGGAGGAAGAACTTTGGAAAGATGGAGAGAATTTGATGATTTTTGAGAGAGAGAGAATGAGGAAATGAGCAAGTGAACCGGAAATTCTCTCCCCTCATACTTATATAGAAGCGCCTTGGGGGATGTGCAACGCAAACCCCCCTGCGTTGCTCTAATGGGCTTCTAATAGAGGCCCAATTGGACCTCTTCAGTCCATTCCATGAGGAGTCCAATAAAATCAAGAAAAAACATCCCAAGGCCTAGGAATTTGAAGCGTCAAAGTTCCTTGAGGCGCCCCTTCAATTCAGCTCATACCAAGGGTCCCAACATCCCAAGTATCAAGAATGGCCATGTGGCATGTCAGGTCGGACAGACCCGGTCGGGCAAGATAGGCGTAGCCCCATCCTCCGAATCACGAAACCCACTCGGACCAACTTGAGGCTCATTAGCCCCTCATCCGAGTGGCTCAACATCCTACTCGGCCAACAGGAGCTCCCCTCCTTTGCCGAGTCAAATCTATACTTGGTCGAGTATGGCCAAGTATCAGCTAGCACCCACTCGGACAAGCTTGGCGCTCGTTAGCCCCTCATCCGAGTAGCCTTGTACCATACTCGGCCACCAGGAGCTTCTCTCCTTTGCCGAGTCGCTTCTATACTTGGTCAAATATGGCCAATTATCAGCTAGCACCCACTCGGACAAGCTTGGGGCTCGTTAGCCCCTCATCCGAGTAGCCTTGAACCATACTCGGCCACCAGGAGCTTCTCTCCTTTGCCGAGCCGCTTCTATACTTGGTCAAATATGGCCAAGTATCAGCTAGCACCCACTCGGACAAGCTTGGGGCTCGTTAGCCCCTCATCCGAGTGGCCTTGTACCATACTCGGCCAACAGGAGCTTCTCTCCTTTGCCGAATCGCTTCTATACTTGGTCAAATATGGTCAAGTATCAGCTAGCACCCACTCGGACAAGCTTGGGGCTCGTTAGCCCCTCATCCGAGTGGCCTTGTACCATACTCGGCCAACAGAAGCTTCTCTCCTTTGCCGAATCGCTTCTATACTTGGTCAAATATGGTCAAGTATCAGCTAGCACCCACTCGGACAAGATTGGGACTCATTAGCCCCTCATCCGAGTGGCCTTGTACCCTACTCGGCCAAAGGAGTTTACCTCCTTTACTCGGCTTGAGCACCAGCTAGAGTACGACTGGGTCGGCGCTCTCCCCTCACCAGGGAGTGACCCGGTCGGCCACATCCCATTCATGGGAAGATGATCGGGTCGACACTCTCCCTTCACCAGGGAGTGACCCGGTCGGACTCATCCCATTCAATGGACGATGGCCGGGTCGGCACTCTCCCCTCACCAGGGAGTGACCCGGTCGGCCACATCCCATTCAAGAGAAAATGACCGGGTCGGCACTCTCCCATCACCAGGGAGTGACCCGGTCGGACTCATCCCATTCAATGACGATAACCGGGTCGGCACTCTCCCCTCACCAGGGAGTGACCTGGTCGGCCACATCCCATTCAAGAGAAGATGACCGGGTCGGCACTCTCCCATCACCAGGTAGTGACCCGGTCGGACTCATCCCATTCAATGGACGATAACCGGGCGGCACTCTCCCCTCACCAGGGAGTGACCCGGTCGACCACATCCCATTCAATGGAAGATGACCGGGTCGGCACTCTCCATTCACCAGGGAGTGACCCGGTCGGCCTCTTCCCATCTAGCAGGAGACGACCTGGTCGGCACTCTCCCTTCACCAGGGAGTGACCCGGTCGACCTCTTCCCATTTACCAGGAGGAGACCGGGTCGGCATTCTTCCCTCAACAGGGAATGACCCGGTCGGCCCTCTCCCTAGTCAGTGAGAGGTGACCGGGTCGGCACCTTTCCTTCAGTAGGAAGGGAACCCGGTCGGCGTTCCTCCTTCCAGCAGGAAATAAGCCCGTCGCCAACCAGCCAGAAATAAGACGGCTGTTATTCCACCACAGACAGGCATCCCACCAGTCAGGTTCCCGTGATTCCCCAATCCCCATCTATGGCATGGGGCTAATTGTTTGGGCTCAATTAATCAGCAGCCCAATAAGGAGCCTAAAAGCCTCCTAAAGCATGGGACAGGTGACAGCAGTGGGTCCCACCCGTAAGTTGACCTAATCACCAGCATTTGGAAAATCTCTAAGAGAGGTGAAATAATCATTGCCTGAAAAGGTAACATGCCCATTGGTACCAAAAAGGTCCATCTGAACAATGTTTCCTGTCTGGGAAATCCCCAACACTATAAAAACCAACTGCCTCATCAATGAACAGGTATTCAATTCTCACCTAACAAACTAGAGCATCTCTCTCTAGAGTTTATCTCTCTACCTCAATCTCAACTGACTTGAGCGTAGGAGGGGGCGATCCCGGAAACACCCCCGGGGTAGTCTAACATCGTTTTGCAGGATTCAGGTGTACGGACATCGGAGCTCAGGCGAACACTCTTGGGGCCCACATCAAATCTCACAACATATTACAATCCTTAATTTCTTGACCGAAACACTTACTATTTAGCATACTACATACATAGGCAATAATTGGTATCATTGATAGCGAATTTTCCTAAAAAGAAAAGAGAAGAAATTTCATCTCATGAAGCCCACACGTGAAGAAATTTCATTCAATTATTTAGGGGTACCAACCAAATGAGAATAATTTAACAATGAAGAAAGCTATAAAAATAAAAAGTAAAAAAAGAACAAGTCAAATCTAGGGACGATTAATCCAACAATAAAGAGGGTATAAACACTAAACAGCACACCAGTCACAGTCCTGAGTTCCCCCACAACAATTAATTTTGCCATTCCACCCTCTATGATTGTCCAAGTCAATACCATGATTTTCAAGTCAATTGCGTGTTTAACTAACCTAAGAAACTAAGCATATGATATTATACTATTGTATAATAAAGGGATTTACTCGTAATTTCACTTTGTAAACAAAAAGTGTTCCATTTTTCATTTGGCATACATATTGACTTCTGTGGTCTGGTAAGGGTCATCAGATGGCTTCTGCTTCTGTTTCCCTTTACATTTTCATTCTTTCTCATCTTGTCTTACTCATCTCAGCTGAAGAAAATGATGGGAAAGTCTGTCCATCTAGCTTCCAATGCGGAAAATTCGGCACACTTGGTTACCCCTTCACCACCATCTTCAACCCCACTTGTGGGATTTGTGTGATCAACTGTACTGATGCAATTCCCACGATTGGTTTATCAGCCAAAGGACCTTGGTATAAAGTTAGGAATTCCTTTTCAAATAACAGAATTTTCCTTGTGAGTGATGAGAGCCTCCTATATGCGGTACAGTTCGACACATGTGATGCATTCGCTAACGCAACGTTCAGTCTTCCGAAATCTAGTACTGTCACAGTCTTGTATAATGCTACATTCTCGAGGTGTCCGAAACACATTCATAGGAATGACAGTGGTTATATTCGCCCTATACTTGATTGTCCGAATTACAACATTTATACCAGAAATAACTCAGGTGATGGCACTCTTTCTGGCTGTCAGGTTTTTCAGTATCCGCAATTCCTGGTGGTGGAATTGTCAGAAAGATGTTCACAGTGTCTTGATGAAGGGGGATATTGTCATGAACCCAAGAATGATGAATTCCGGTGCATCAACAAGCGAAAAGGTAACTGAAAACAATCATTTATGCAAAGTTTCAACATCATTATATGTCACCTTCAGAAAGCAATGATTTGTTGTTGGAGCAGATTCCAACAACTAGTTCATCAGACATCTTTCATGAATTTTTTCTGATGTGCTGAGTAATAGGCTCTTGCTGTTCACTATTCAAGAATTCTTGTTTACGCAGTTCATATCATCCATACATCGTGCTTTGATATAAGATTTCAGTTTTTTCATGTTTCACCAATTGTTAGTTTTTGGTAAAATTGTCAGTAGACTTATAAAGTGATCGACGATTAATGACTGATGATATTCTTTGTAGAACGAAGGAAGCTAAGGTTACTACTGGGATTAGGTAATTACTTTCTGTATTCAAAATTTACTGAAATTATAATGTTATAATGCAAAACTGAAGTAGAAAGAGTTTTCCTTGTTAGGCATTACAGGAGGAAGCATGTTCATTGTAATCCTTGGGCTGGCATTCTGGTGTCTGAAGAAGATAAAACTCAGATCATCAAAATTGGCTTCCAGGAGCATTCGTAAGCAAACGACGAGAATGAAAACGGATCTCGACAAGAGCAAGGTCTATTTCAGTGTACCAGTCTTTGCTTATAGTGATCTCGAAGAAGCAACGAATAAGTTTGATCCAAGTAGAGAGCTTGGTGTTGGAGGCTTTGGAACTGTGTATTATGGTAAAAAAGCTTATTTCAGTGCTTTAGTTAACTTTTTGTTACGCTGGTTAGTGGTCATTCTAACATGGTATAGACAGTATTGTATCCACTACAGAAATACACGTGTCCAACACAGATAGTCGAGTCGAGCAACATAGTCATGAATACGTATAGTTCCAATTGTTAAACGACCTCCTTAGTCCTTTATCAAACAAGCCACATTTTACATAGCTATAATTTGATCAGGAAAACTAAAAGATGGGAGGGAAGTTGCTGTGAAGCGCCTATATGAGAGGAACTGCAGACAGCTCGAACAGTATATGAATGAGATTGAAATCCTTGCCTGCCTGCGCCATCAGAATCTGGTAGCACTTTATGGCTGCACTTCACGCCGAAGCAGAGAACTCCTCCTTGTCTATGAATACGTGGCCAATGCTACAGTGGCTGATCACTTGTACGATAACCAGGTTAAGTGTGGAACACTCGCTTGGCCTGTCCGTATGAGAATTGCTATAGAAACAGCAACCGCATTGTCTTACCTCCATGCCTCAGATGTCATTCACCGGGATGTCAAAACTAAGAATATTCTTTTGGACACCAACTTCAGTGTGAAGGTAGCAGATTTTGGGTTATCAAGACTGTTCCCATTAGACGTTACTCATGTATCAACTGCTCCACAAGGCACTCCCGGGTATCTTGATCCTGAGACCTGAGTACCATCAATGTTACCAGCTGACTGATAAGAGTGATGTTTATAGCTTTGGGGTTGTTCTTGTCGAGCTCATTTCATCATTACCAACAGTTGATATTAACAGGAAAGAAGATGAGATTAATTTGTCGTGTTATGCAATGAAGAGAATTCAATGTTGTGCATATGAGGAGTTAGTTGATCAACGGCTGAGGTTTCACTCGAACCACAAGGTAAAGAGGATGATTACTCTGGTAGCGGAGCTTGCCTTTCAGTGTTTACAACACAGAAAAGATTTCAGGCCTTCCATGGTTGAGGTACTGGAAACATTGAAGAGGATAGAAAGTGCAGATTACGAAGCTCGTAAGGCAGAAGAAAAGGAAGAGAACAATGTTTGGCTGCTGCGGAATAATACAGAAAATCCACCTTCACCAAATTCAGTCATGTATGAATGGGGCAGTAGCAAGTCTGCCACTCCAACAGCAAGCAGATGAAACGCCATCCTAATAAGTGTAGACCCGAGTTCATAGTTCACTTATCTGAACTAATTTACCTGTTGTCACTGCGATGTATGTAAAAACAGACTGAGTACTCAGTAACTTTTAGTTGTAAGATGTTTATATAGGAAACAGAGCATTAAGTAATGTGTTCTTTGGAATATGATGCTCCTGCTCTTTTGAAAGTACACTTGGATTTTGCATATTATTTGGAAAGTTGAGACACAAAAAAAAAAATGCAAAATCTCACATAAGACCATCTCACCATAATTTATGGTAAGACGAAGTAACTTCTTGTCTTAGGAGGGTCTCTTACGATAGGAGTGACCCATTACCTAAAAGTTATCCTTTTAACTTATAAACTGACTTATGTAACTTACAAAGTATTCCTTTTAAGACACAAAATGGGGTGGTCTAACCAATAATTTTATCATAAGGCAGTGCTACACAAGACTTACTATATTCCAATTGCTAGTTGACACAAGTGTATATCTATAACCTGTAACATATTTCCTCAGGTACCCCTGAGGTTTGGCGTAATTCCCAAAATACTCCCCACATATGGGGAATTCCTCAGATACCCCAGAGGTTTGTGTTTGGCCAGTAAATACCCTTCTTATTGGATGAAAACCTAACGCCGTTAGGTTTTTCCTCTCCCCTCTCCCCAATTTTCTTTCTCTCTCCACCCATCATCCTCCATTGATGAACATGGAAGGCTTTCTCTCCTCCCACCCCACTCTAAAGCCCCTAACCACCTAATCCCCACGCCCACCCCTCCCCATTGTTAACCCCTTACTTTCTCTCTCCTCCATTACTGGAAAAAAAAAAGAAAACCCCAAACCCTCAATCTTACTTCCTCTCTCTCTCATGCATCTCCTCTTCTGCCAATCTCAATGGAACTTCCGGCCAGCTCTTCGGCCTGTGCCGTCGTCATTTGCCGCCGCCATATATGTCGACTTTAGCGGTGGTTGTTCTTGTTCTTGCTCGCAATTTTTCTCTCATCTAGTAAGGATTGTGGGTGGATGCCTCTGATTCCTCTTTCCTCTGCTTCGTGGATGCTGCTGCCACGAGTTCTGTTCGTGTTGTCGTAGCTTCGTCGGAGCTGCTGCTGTCAATCATTGCGGTCGGAGGTGTTAGGCCGCAATTCGCAATTCTGTCGCTGCTACCATTTGTTGTAAATAATTATGTTTGCTTCATGGAGGAGAGAGAAAGTAAGGGGTTAACAATGGCGGAAATTTGGGGTTTGTTTGGATTACCGGGAAATTTTATATATTGGAAATGTGAATCTTTTTGTGGTGGGTTGAAATGTTGTGGGCCGAACTTTCACTAGGAGTGCCAAACGTGTCCTAAGAAGATGGAGGAGAGATGAAGAAGATGAAGATGGAGAGGAGAGAGAAAGCTTGAAGGTTCATCAATGGAGGGTGGTGGGAGGAGAGAGAGAAAATGGAAGAGAGAAAGAGAAAAACTAACGTCCGTTAACCTGCCGTTATCAGTAAGGGTATTTTAGACCCAAACACAAACCTCAGGGGTATCTGAGGAATTCCTCAAATGCGAGGGATATTTTGAGAATTACGCCAAACCTCAGGGGTACCTGAGGAAATTTCCCAAATTTATAACGTTGTACTCAGCTAATCAGCTGTGCACATTTCGACTTTGAGCGTTTGGCAAAATACAGATTATTATTCCTTTGAGTAAAGTTTATCTTTTAATTTTCCCTCCCCCCTCTCCTCCTCTCGTCTCAACATATATCGTATTAATTATCATAGATACAATCTAGGGTACTACTTATGTGCCATTCTTTCTTACTGGTCGATTACAATACGTGAAATGTAATTAGATAGTGGAGGATAGAGATGATCACAACCAATGTGAATATGTGATAAATGCACACAAGTATTATACAAAGAGTTTGTATTTTTTTTTTTTTTTGATAATGTTCACAGAGTTTGCAACTACGTTAACTAGAATATACTTTATTCATGGAATTAGTAGGTCCACAATGAATGTGGATGAGAAACCTTGTGAAGTTAAATGCAACAAGCTAATCTCACATTCATTGTGGCCTTACATTAATCTCATGACTTATATTTGGTTCCACCATCTTTGTTTTTCATCAACCCCATCCGCCCAACAATCACAAGCAACCAAATTTCTTATGGGCCAAACAAATGGAAGAAGAGGAAATATAAGCTATCTTTCGTCCCTTCATTTAAAGTTAGTTGTTATATGGTTTAATACCTTAAAACTACAACTCTACGAGCATGACGTGACTTTACCTTTAATATATCTCCCCATCAATTAATATTAAACTAGTTTTTAGACCCAAGTTATGCCCGAGTAATTATAATTGTCATTTATTAATATTTTACTTTAAGATTATAACACCAAATATTATTTGACTTAGTGGTTAGGACATTAGTATATAAGTTTGAGGTCATGAGATGAAATCTCATAGCATACATTTTTCTAATTTTTTTATGGTATGTGGAGTACATGAAGTAAACACTCTAAGACGCCTTTTAATATATTAATATAGATAGATTGCAGCATATTGAAGATATACCCTTTAGGCGGCGTTTGGTTTGGGGTTTTCAGGAAAGGGTAAGAGAATCAACTAGCTTGATTCCCTTATTTGTTGTTTGTTAAGACATATCAATCATTCCCTTTACCCTCTCCTTTCCCCCAAACTCCTCTACTTTCATTCCCCACCCTTTGACTTACCCTTTCTTTCTTCTACCCCATGGTGGCCTTGACAAATCATTGACCACTACCCCAACCACCAACCCAGCCACACAACCACCACATCAACCACCGAACCCACCACCCCAACAACTAAACCACCACTCCAAGCACCCTAACCACCATGACCGTGTAATCCCCCATAATTTTAAAGGATTTTATAAATATATTTTATCATTTATATATTTATATTTTAGTTCAAATGATTTTTATTATTAAAGTAGGTTGACTATTTTTGAAAGTCAAATGAAATTATTTTAAGGATTTAAGGAGTTGAAAATATTTTAATTAATCATGCTTTGAAAAAGGTTTGAAATATGAATTTGATTTAGAAAAGAAGTCTAATGGACTTGAGGAATCCAAATTCCAAGTAGATTAGGAAAGAGGAGTTATATTGATCTTGGAGTCCTCATTCATCAATCCTAGTTATCATCGAATCCTATTTAAACTTAAACTCCTTTTCCTAAGCCCAAAAAGAAAAACCCTACCTATAAATACCCTAAGCCCAATTATTTTACCCTACACAAATTATTTTCCTCACTCATTCTCTCAAAAATTTCGGCTCTCTCTCTCTCTCTCTCTCTCTCTCTCTCTCTCTCCTCTTCCACGTGATTTTTCTTTTCTTCTTCCTCTCAAGTTTTTGTTTCTTCTTCTTCAAGTAACGCTTTCTTCTTCGCTAAGAAACGTCACCGCCGCCGCCATTGACCACCGTGGACCGCCGCTGCTGCCACCAATACCTTCCTTGGCCGGCGCATCCTCTTTGTATCTTGAGTTGGTTTAATTCTTTCCTTTTCCTCAAGTTTTCCATTAAAGACTATGTTTTTATGCTTTATTTTAATGTTAATCATGATTATCAATGTTAATTTACTGTTTTAATGAATAATCTTGATTCATATATATATTATATTATAAGAATAAAAATTCAGATTTGTTTGTTATTGTTAGATTTAAGTTTTAATAATTAAAGCATGGATTTTTAGGGTGTTAATGATTAGAAAACCATAGTAGCATATTAAATACTATGAGATTAATTTAATTTATGATTTTAAACATGTTTAAGAGGGTTTAAAGAAGGTTTTATGATTTTATAAGTTGCTGGAATTTCAGAAAGCATTTTATTTAGAGAGTTTTAAGAATTTTAATTACTAGTATGGTAGTACTATGCTAGGAATTAAAAGTAATGGAAGTTTTGATAGTAAAATCAACTTTTGAATATGTTTAAGGGGGTTTTTAAATATTTTAAAGTTGCTGTCTTTTTATTTAAAGAGTATTGATCTTAGTCATATTTGATTTCTAGGCGGAGAGTATTCCGTAGGCGACTTTTAAAGGTTTAAAGTGGCCAGTCGACTAGTTTACACAAGGTACGTACATACCTATGTGATGATTGAGATAGTATCATGATGTTATAAAGGAGAATTATATAGTATCATGTATAGGAACTATGTTGAGTTCGTGTATGATATTTATTATGATGGATTTTGCATGTTTTATGCCCGTGTGCAAACATGTTGATTATAATATTTGATTATGAGTAGAATATCATGTTTGTATGGAATATTGATGCAAGCATGTTAATTGGATTGGGAACTTTATTTATTAATTCACATGGGGGAATTAATATATTTATTAGTATTGGATCATGTTTGATCGTTGTTCCCTTTTTGTATTTCACTACTTTATGAGGACTTGTGGGCGCTTATTTGGTAAGTTGACAAGTTATGCCTTGAAAGGTAAGATTGATTGTTGGCTAGGTTCAACAAAGTAAGAAAGGTTGGAATTAAAGAAAGTAATCTTGGATTGTAAGTTGTGTGATCACTTATTTAATCCTAAGATAAAAGAAGTTTAATTGTGAATGTTGAATTATATTATGTGTTGCTTGTATGTGTGTCATAACAAGTAATAAATTGTAAATCACGTAAAGTGTAACTTGGATAGTAATAAACTTTAGACTTGTGCACGTCCGAAGTTGGACAATCGGGAGTTGGGGTACATGGTGAGCGAGCCATGGCTTTTTCTGGGAATTGGATTGATCACCATTCCTCTTTTTATTTAAAGGTCCCTCGATATCGCAGGTCATTATGGAATACGGAGTCGCGCCCGTATTTCGTCTTCCTAGGTGAAGACTGGTTTTTAGTCAGACAACTCGGTCCAATAACTATTCCATTTAATATAATAAAAGTTGATTTAAAGTTTAGTTCAAGTAGAAGTTATACTCGAGAATGTTATATTGTTGTATTATTATTTAGCTCTGTTATTATTCCTTAGTATCATGATTAGGATTGTTTTATGCATTGATATGTAGTACTCGGCTTTGGCGATTACGTGCTTTGTTGTGTGTGTTGATCATGGCTTTGCTTTATTGATCCTGTGATGACCCAATTTTGGCGAGCAAGCATTTCTAGAGCATTGACATTTACGGGTTCGCGAGATGTAGCATCATTGGGAATGCAGGAATGGAGAGCTTGTGTAAATTTAGTTTTATTTTGTTCCGCATTAGTCGAGAGAATGTTATTATAAGTTGGTTTGATAGACTTTCATAAAGTGGTTTGTTTTTGAAGTACTTAATTTATTATTTATAAAGTTTGGTTTGATGTTTTCCGCTGCAAAATTCTGAATAAGCCGATACGTTATCACACGGGCGATAATACTTGGGTAATTCTCTAAGTTTTGTATTATAAAGGTATTTACGAAAAGAGAATTATCGGGGTGTTACAAAGTGGTATCTGGGAGCTTTAGGTTATTTTCAAAAATTTTAGGCGCCTAATTAACTTACTAGTTATTTGAATAAACTCTTAGAGTTGCTCCTACTTATTTGTTATAGGAATATATATATATTTATATTTTTTTTAAAGAGGACCGAATTTTTTTTTTATAGGGTCCGAAATTTTTTTTTTAAGGGGCCGAATATTTTTTTTTTTTAGAATTGAATTTCGAGTTATTTTTTTTTAGGTAGCTGAATTTTTTTTTTTTTTTATCGAATTTTTTTAATATGTTCGAGTTTTTTTTATGGTGAAATATTTTATTTTTAGACACTTAATTATTATTATATTATAAGGAGTGTCTGCATTATTTTTTTTATTGCCTTTAAAGTTTTACTTGTTGCATTGTGAGAATGGGTAGTATAGGAAGGGCATATAGGATAGAAATATTATATGCCTACATTGAATAGTTAGTTCGGCATGTTAATATATTTCTTCCCGCTAACTATTCATGATTATTTTTCTTCCCCTGCTAACTTGTTTATATATTTCTTCCCCGCTGATTGTTATATTTTGTGCCTATGATGTTGATGGTATATTTTATTGTTATTGTTGGGAACTACGTACAGGGAGAGTACTAAAAATGTTATTGAATATATTTATTTGGTGTAGATCATTAATCATGTCCGCGATTAGGAAGCTATTATAACCCCATTGATCGAGTGACGATGAAAGTGATGAGGACATTGCACTTATTGATAATGAATATACCAGCTGGATTGGACTATGCGTACTTTAATGAGGAGGGAAGTAACCGAGTGATGATGAGCTCATTGTGGAGTTCGACCATGCTAGAGGCCAAACTAGAAAAGACATCTATCGGGCATGGTTCGGGTTCGAACCGATTCGGAGTCGAGGACGAGGAGCCTCAACCTTCTAGGAGATCTAAACGACAAAGGAGATATGTCGCATATTATGATGAGGACATAGATGAGTTTGAAGATGAGATCTTCGCACCTCGAGCTATACATAGAATTTCGGGACAAAAATGATAATGTAGTACCTTAGGTTACTGTTTATATTTTTATTTATTATTCTTCTTAGCAATAGAGGAAAGAATATTATATTCAGTTGGTTAGTCGACCAACAGTGATAGCATAGTTTTATTTTTTTTACAATCATGGTTCCTTTTAGGAAGGTATAATATTATAGCAACAATTATTTCATTTAAATACCCGTTATGGAAGAATAAAAGTTATTACTTAATTATATGAGTGAGTAAAAATCTATTACGGGCACGTAATGGGATTATTTTTTTTATTTTCATTAGGCAATTATATTCTTGCTTGCTTGCTTCTATTTACATGTTGATGTGAATATATTTTACCTGGATGATTATGTGATCATTAGAGAACATTTCATGTCGAACTTGGAACTAGTTGAGAAATTGTACGTTGATGCGATCTTTAATGATCAAATCAAATGTTGCCTTCCTAGATGGAAATGTGAGTTATCTTTGGAACCTAAAGTAGAGTTATATTACTTACGAGGTCCCGAAGTAGAATGGCTAACAACAACGATCTAGCTGCTGCTATTCGCCTCTTGGCGGAGAAATTGACTCAGGAGAGAGCTGAGCGTCCTGAGAGTGCCGGGGATATGTTCGAAAGGCTAGCTAAGGTTAAGCCACCATACTATAAGGGGCAAGCTGACCCTACCTTCCTAGAAAACTGGATTAGGGAGTTTGAGAAACTTTTTGAGGTTGTAAACTGCCCTGAAAATCTGAGAGTGGGTCAGGCTGTGTTGTACCTTAAGGATGAGGCTGATTTATGGTGGAGGGAGAATGGAGTTAGACTGAGTGCTAGAGAAGGGTTCAATTGGGAGGCTTTTGTGACTGCCTTGAGGGGGAAGTTTTACCCTGCATTTATGAGGAAGCAGAAGGCCCAGGAATTCATTAATCTTAGGATGGGTAGTATGACCATTTCTGAGTATTACAGTAAATTCATAGCACTGTCGAGGTTTGCACCTGAGGTTGTAGCTACTGCAGAGTTGAAGGCTCAGAGATTTGAGCAGGGGTTGACTGATGAGATACAACTGGGATTAGGAGGGGAGACCTTTACATCCCTAGATATCGTGTATGGGAGAGCCGCCCATATTTATGGACTCCAATCGAGGCGGGATAAAAAGAATCCGGTGGTAGGTGAGAAGAGGAAGGACTTTAATGCTGGGGGAAACCAGGGGAATTTCAAGAAGAATAGGAATGGTAATGGGAATTTCCAAGGAAACAACAACCAGGATAACCGCAATAGGGGTCGAGCTGAAAGAGTGTATCACTGCAAGAAGTGTAGCAACAACCACCCTGGTAGAGACTGTAAGGGGGAACCAGTTATCTGTAACTACTGCCAGAAGAAGGGCCATAGGGAGTATGAGTGCTTTGCTAAGCAAAAGAAGGAGCAAAATGGCATTGGGGGTAGTAACCAAGTGAGGCCTGGATTTAACCAGCCAGGAAATCAGGGTTCGAAGCCTGCAGGGGCACAGAACAATCAAGGAAGCTATATCAAGCCTGCCAGTGAGAACAACCAGAACAAGGCTCCGGGAAAACTGTTCGTGATGAGTCGAAATGAAGCTGATCGATCTGCCGATGTAGTGTCTGGTACTTTTTCTATTAACACCGTGCTAGTTAAAGCGTTATTTGATTCGGGGGCGACTTATTCTTTTGTCTCGTCGATGCATTTATTAAAGGTCCGGGGTTAATAGATTTTGAAGTGATTAATTTGCTCGTTAGTATACCTCTTGGTGAGACCATAAGGTGTACCAAGATGTTTAGAAACTTGCCTCTAAAGATAGGAGACTGTGTTTTTCCTTCGACTTGATAGAGTTTAATCTAGGAGACCTAGATGTAATTCAGGGAATGGATTGGCTAAGTTTATACAAGGCCAAGATAGATGTGAAGTTCGAAAAGTAACTTTAAGGAATCCTTTGGGTAAGGCGACTTCGTATAGACGTTTTGGGAAGTCCAAGAGTTTTGGGGTTATCTCCGCAATGCAAGTGAAAAAGTTGATGAAGAAGGGGTGTGAGTTGTATTTACGCGTAGTGTGCAAGATGTGGGTAAAGAGGTTGGGGTAAGTATTGAAGATGTTCCGATTGTGAACGAGTTTATGGATGTGTTTCCAAGTGAGATTTCGGGTATGCCACTGCGAGAGCTGTTGAGTTTACCATAGACTTAGTTCTCGGAACTGCTCCTATATCTAAGGCACCTTATAGAATGGCACCTCCGGAAATGAGTGAGTTGAAGGCGCGATTGCAAGAATTGTTCGATAAGGGTTATATTAGACCTAGTGCATCACCTTGGGGAGCTCTCGTGTTATTTGTCAAGAAGAAAGATGGGAGTATGAGGTTGTGTATTGATTATAGGGAATTGAATAACGTAACCATCAAGAATAAGTACCCTTTGCCTAGAATCGACGACCTATTTGACCAATTAAATGGAGCGAGCGTGTTCTCGAAGATTGATTTGCGTTCGGGGTATCACCAGTTGAGAGTAGCCGACAAGGATATACCTAAGACTGCATTTAGGACTCGTTATGGTCATTATGAGTTCACTGTAATGCCTTTTGGGTTAACCAATGCACCTGCCATATTTATGGACTTAATGAATAGGATTTTCCATGAGTTCTTAGATAAATTTGTGGTCGTATTCATTGATGATATCCCGATCTATTCGAGGAACGAGAAGGAGCATGATGAGCATTTGAGGATCATATTGGAGACGCTTAGGAAGAATCAATTGTATGCCAAGTTCTCTAAGTGTGAGTTTCGTTTGGAGAAGGTAGCATTTTTGGGTCACTATGTGTCTAAGGAAGGAGTCTCTGTAGATCCTGCTAAGATTCAAGCTGTGAGTGAGTGGCCAACTCCGAAGAATGTGTCTGATATCCGAAGTTTCTTAGGTCTAGCGGGTTATTACAGAAGATTTGTGAGAGATTTCTCGAAGATAGCAAGACCTATGACCAATTTGATGAAAAAAGAGTCAAAATTCGAGTGGAGTGAGAAGTGCGAGGAAGCCTTTCAGATTTTGAAGGATCGTTTAACCTCCGCGCCTGTTTTGACCCTACCTGATGGGAATGAGGGATTTGAGGTATATAGTGATGCTTCGAAGAATGGTTTGGGATGCGTGTTACAACAGAATGGGAAGGTGATTGCGTATGCGTCGCGTCGATTGAAACCTTATGAGGCTAATTACCCTACCCATGACCTAGAGTTAGCTGCCATTGTGTTCGCTTTGAAGATTTGGAGGCACTACTTGTATGGGGTGACTTGCAAGATATTCACAGACCATAAGAGCTTGAAGTACATCTTTACCCAGAAAGACCTTAATATGAGGCAGAGGAGATGGCTAGAGTTGATAAAGGATTATGATTTAGACATCCAATACCATGAAGGGAAAGCAAATGTAGTCGCTGATGCACTGAGTAGGAAGTCGAGTCATAGCATGAACGCCTTGATAGTTCCCGAGGAGTTGTGTCGAGATATGCAAAGGCTTAGCCTAGAAATTTTAAATCCTGGGGAGATCGAGGCAAGATTGAGTGCTTTATCATTGGGATTGTCAATTCTAGACGAGATCAAAGAGGGTCAAGTTGGGGATGAGCACTTAGAGAAGATCAAGGAGAAGATGGGTCAGGGCAAGGAAAGTGATTTCAAGATTCATGATGATGGTAGTCTGAGGTTCAAGGGTAGGTGGTGTGTACCACAAAAGGGTGGCGAGATTAAGAGACGTCTTATGGATGAGGGTCATAATACGCCGTACTCTGTGCACCCTGGGGGTGACAAGCTGTATAAGGACCTTAAGCAGATCTATTGGTGGCCAAACATGAAGCGAGAGGTAGGCGAGTATGTGTCTAAGTGCCTAACCCGTCGGAAGGTGAAGATAGATCACAAGCGACCCATGGGGAAAGTTCAACCATTAGAGGTTCCGGATGGAAGTGGGATTCCATATCGATGGATTTTGTAACGCTTTGCTTTGCCTAGAACAAGGAGTGGTAATGATACTATTTGGGTTATTGTGGACCGCTCGACAAAGTCAGCTGTTTTCATACCAATCAAGGAGACATGGAAGAAGAAGCAACTAGCCAAGTCATATGTTAAGCATGTGGTGAGACTGCATGGAGTTCCAAAGGATATCATTTCTGATCGTGACTCTAGATTCCTTTCTAAATTTTGGAAGAAGGTCCAATTAAATCTTGGGACAACATTGAAGATGAGTACAGCCTTTCACCACCCTGGGCGATGGTCGGGCGAGAGGACTAACCGGACGATGGAGGATATGTTGAGAGCGTGTGCTATTGATTTTCAAGGTAGTTGGGAGGACCAATTAGACTCGATTGAGTTTTCGTATAACAATAGTTACCATGCGAGCATTAAGATGGCACCGTTTGAGGCCTTATATGGACGGAAATGTAGAAGCCCCATTTGTTGGAATGACTTTAGTGAAAATATAGTCTTGGGGACGAGAGTTTATTGAGGAGACTGTTAGGAATGTCGGGCGATTCGGGCTAGAATTCAAGTGCGCAAGATCGTCAGAAGAGTTATGCTGACTTGAAAAGACGTGAAGATGAGTTTGCTATAGGTGATAAAGTGTTCTTGAAAGTATCACCCACTAAAGGAGTCATGCGATTTGGGAAAAAGGGCAAGTTAAGCGCTAAATATGTAGGCCCATATGAGATTCCGGAGCGAATGGGGAAAGTTGCCTCTGATTGGCATTGCCGATGGAGTTTGAGAAGATGCATGATGTGTTCCATATTTCTCAACTTAAGCGCTATATTCCCGATGAACGTCATGTCCTAGAGCACGAACGAATTCGGATCGATAGTAGCCTCACATATGAGGAAAGGCCTGTCAGGATTCTCGACAGAAAAGTGCCGTAGTACACGCAATAAGGATGTCTACATCGTGAAATACTTTGGTCTAACCACGAATCCGAGGAGGCAACGTGGGAAGCCGAAGATGAGATGAAAAAGAAGTATCCAGATCTGTTCCTTGAGGTGAGTTACGAGGGCGTAACTCGTTTTCTTTAAGGGGGATAGAATGCGAAAAATTTCGCGCTTTTTGGTCCATTTTTATGAGATTTTTATGCATATGTATGCCTATGTTGAGTAATTTGCACATGTTAGTGCTAAAGAAGTAGACTCTTCGCATAAGAAAGTGTGTTCTTAAGTAACACAAGTGTTTTAAGTTAGCAAAAGTGTGCACAAGTGGCACAATTCTTTGTAAACTTTTGAAAGGTTGAGTTCAAGTTTTGAAAAATATGTGAGTTTTTCGTGTCAAGTTTCGGGACGAAACTTCTTTTAAGGGGGTAGACCGTAATCCCCCATAATTTTAAGGGATTTTATAAATATATTTTATCATTTATATATTGATATTTTAGTTCAAATGATTTTTATTATTAAAGTAGGTTGACTATTTTTGAAAGTCAAATGAAATTATTTTAAGGATTTAAGGAGTTGAAAATATTTTAATTAATCATGCTTTGAAAAAGGTTTGAAATATGAATTTGATTTAGAAAAGAAGTCTAATGGACTTGAGGAATCCAAATTCTAAGTAGATTAGGAAAGAGGAGTTATATTGATACTAGGAGTCCTCATTCATCAATCCTAGTTATCATCGAATCCTATTTAAACTTAAACTCCTTTTCCTAAGCCCAAAAAGAAAAACCCTACCTATAAATACCCTAGCCCAATTATTTTACCCTACACAAATTATTTTCCTCACTCATTCTCTCAAAAATTTCGGCTCTCTCTCTCTCTCTCTCTCCCCCCCCCCCCCCCCCCCCCCTCCTCTTCCACGTGATTTTTCTTTTCTTCTTCCTCTCAAGTTTTTGTTTCTTCTTCTTCAAGTAACGCTTTCTTCTTCGCTAAGAAACGTCACCGCCGCCGCCATTGACCACCGTGGACCGCCGCTGCTGCCACCAATACCTTCCTTGGCCGGCGCATCCTCTTTGTATCTTGAGTTGGTTTAATTCTTTCCTTTTCCTCAAGTTTTCCATTAAAGACTATGTTTTTATGCTTTATTTTAATGTTAATCATGATTATCAATGTTAATTTACTGTTTTAATGAATAATCTTGATTCATATATATATTATATTATAAGAATAAAAATTCAGATTTGTTTATTATTGTTAGATTTAAGTTTTAATAATTAAAGCATGGATTTTTAGGGTGTTAATGATTAGAAAACCATAGTAGCATATTAAATACTATGAGATTAATTTAATTTATGATTTTAAACATGTTTAAGAGGGTTTAAAGAAGGTTTTATGATTTTATAAGTTGCTTGGAATTTCGAAAGCATTTTATTTAGAGAGTTTTAAGAATTTTAATTACTAGTATGGTAGTACTATGCTAGGAATTAAAAGTAATGGAAGTTTTGATAGTAAAATCAACTTTTGAATATGTTTAAGGGGGTTTTTAAATATTTTAAAGTTGCTGTCTTTTTATTTAAAGAGTATTGATCTTAGTCATATTTGATTTCTAGGCGGAGAGTATTCCGTAGGCGACTTTTAAAGGTTTAAAGTGGCCAGTCGACTAGTTTACACAAGGTACGTACATACCTATGTGATGATTGAGATAGTATCATGATGTTATAAAGGAGAATTATATAGTATCATGTATAGGAACTATGTTGAGTTCGTGTATGATATTTATTATGATGGATTTTGCATGTTTTATGCCTGTGTGCAAACATGTTGATTATAATATTTGATTATGAGTAGAATATCATGTTTGTATGGAATATTGATGCAAGCATGTTAATTGGATTGGGAACTTTATTTATTAATTCACATGGGGGAATTAATATATTTATTAGTATTGGATCATGTTTGATCGTTGTTCCCTTTTTGTATTTCACTACTTTATGAGGACTGTGGGCCTTATTTGGTAAGTTGACAAGTTATGCCTTGAAAGGTAAGATTGATTGTTGGCTAGGTTCAACAAAGTAAGAAAGGTTGGAATTAAAGAAAGTAATCTTGGATTGTAAGTTGTGTGATCACTTATTTAATCCTAAGATAAAAGAAGTTTAATTGTGAATGTTGAATTATATTATGTGTTGCTTGTATGTGTGTCATAACAAGTAATAAATTGTAAATCACGTAAAGTGTAACTTGGATAGTAATAAACTTTAGACTTGTGCACGTCTGAAGTTGGACAATCAGGAGTTGGGGTACATGGTGAGCGAGCCATGGCTTTTTCTGGGAATTGGATTGATCACCATTCCTCTTTTTATTTAAAGGTCCCTCGATATCGCAGGTCATTATGGAATACGGAGTCGCGCCCGTATTTCGTCTTCCTAGGTGAAGACTGGTTTTTAGTCGACAAACTCGGTCCAATAACTATTCCATTTAATATAATAAAAGTTGATTTAAAGTTTAGTTCAGTAGAAGTTATCTGCAGAATGTTATATTGTTGTATTATTATTTAGCTCTGTTATTATTCCTTAGTATCATGATTAGGATTGTTTTATGCATTGATATGTAGTACTCAGCTTTGCTGATTACGTGCTTTGTTGTGTGTGTTGATCATGGCTTTGCTTTATTGATCCTGTGATGACCCAATTTTGGCGAGCAGCATTTCTAGAGCATTGACATTTACAGGTTCGCAGATGTAGCATCATTGGGAATCTGGGAATGGAGAGCTTGTGTAAATTTAGTTTTATTTTGTTCTGCATTAGTCAGAGAATGTTATTATAAGTTGGTTTGATAGACTTTCATAAAGTGGTTTGTTTTTGAAGTACTTAATTTATTATTTATAAAGTTTGGTTTGATGTTTTCCGCTGCAAAATTCTGAATAAGCCGATACGTTATCACACGGGCGATAATACTTGGGTAATTCTCTAAGTTTTGTATTATAAAGGTATTTCTGAAAAGAGAGAATTATCGGGGTGTTACAGACCGCCACCTAAACCACCATTACCGCCAATGAAACCACCACGTTAAGCCCTAAAATTACCATATGCCATCGAAACCACCACCCCATGCACCGAAAACCACCAACACAAGGCCGAAACCACCAACCCACGCACCGAAAACCACGTACTCATGGCCGAAACCACCACTCGGTCCAAATCCACCCACACGAAAAAAATCCCAACCAAACTAAAAAACCCAACTCTAATCCTTGATTATGGCTTTAGATGGTCAAATTCGGCCATAAAAACTTCAAATCTGAAGTTTTTATGGTCGAATTTGACCTTTAAAACCTCAAATGTGGCCTTTAATGGTGGTAAAGAAGGAAAAGAAGGAAGAGGGAGGACTGGTCAGGTGCAGTCGGTGAGGTGGCAGCGGTGGGTGGCGGCGGTGATGGGCGGCAGTGAGGGGCGACAGTGAGAGGCCGAGTTGATGGGCGACAGTGAGAGGGCGGTGGGAATGGTGGTACTTAGGAGAGGGGGGAAAAAATAGTGAGAGGAGGAAGATGAGTTCTCAACCAAACAACGTTCTTAATCAAAGGGTTTTCTTTTCCTTTCTCCTTGTTTCTCTTTCTTAAACCATTTCCCTTTCCCCTTCATAAACCAAACGCCCCCTTAATATATATTTTTTCAATATTAAATAGTTGTGCATGATGGTCATCGAAATTCGATTTCAAGTCCCAACCAGTTTATTAGGCTAGCTAGTTTATATATACATTTTTAAATAATGAAACATATACAGAATGGCAATATAACCTTTTTAATCAGGGATTAACTAGCTGGTATACGCAGCTAGTTGCTAAGCTTGCAAAAAGACTTTGTTGACTAAAATTGCCTATGTAAAATGAAAAAAGGAAAAAAGAACTTGTGGCAAAAATAATTCCATCCCCTCACTGCAAGACACGTCCGTTGTGATAGATCCAAAAATAACAAGGAAAGCAGAATATGCACAATGATTGAGCGTGCATAAGCCTTTCCAAGTTTCTTTTAAGAAGGAGATACGCTTTGGTACTTGAAATATGAGACATTAATCTCAAGACACAATCACCATCTTCCCCTCACTCTCATAAACTATAATCATGACAATCTACAATCATTCTTAACGAATTCGAATTTGAAATCCCAAGAAAACGTTATTCAACCCAGGACTCTATTTATACAGAACCAGTCTCGTCTCAAAATAAACACACAAAGCATAACACAATAAAAGTGATCAAAGAAGAGTGGGAACACCCAACCACCTACAGAGAGAGAGAGAGAGAAGGAAGAAATGGCGATGATCCGAAAATGTGGAATCAGCAGTAGCCCAACTCGGTCCCGGACATCATTACCGCACCACCATGGACGCAAGCGGATGACTCTAGGGATGCATCTTGTCAGTCCCATCGAATGCGACAGGAAACCACTTCCCCGGCAAAGCTTATTAAGGCGAGGGATTACTAATAACGAGGCATTAATCTCCAGAAACACACTGAAAGACTTGATGGCGTCTTCAAACCTATTTGATAAAACAATGGTAGATGATAATCAAATTTTTGTGTTTCAAGAGCAGAGCACTATTGGAGGTGACATTCTGCCTCGGCTGATGAGTAATGGTGGTCATGCTGGGCCTGGCCGAAGGATTAGACGCGGGATAAGTAGACCAGCCACCGCTTCATCAGGTCTTCGAATTCGGTTCTTAAACCGGGTGTGGCGCCCTGTGCTTGGTGCTATTCCAGAAGGAAAATCATATGATGCACAACCTCATCTGTCTCCTCAGTGAATCAGTGTCATAATATACTTCAAACCAGAGTTCGAGCACTTACAGTGCATTAATATAGTATGTATGAGCACAAAGGCTCCGAAATACTTGTCCGGAAGGAGGCTGCTTGCCCCATCCATCCTACTTATGTGACTTTTGTCTTTCTTTCTTCCCCCCCCTCTCCCCCTCTCTCTTTTTCAGTTAATATTGTGTATGCTTAAATCTATAGTCACACAAGGCTCAAGTTCATAGCCTTTTTGGCTTTTTCAGGTAACTGAGTGTCCAATAGTCACGTTAGTCCTTCAACATGAAATTTATTCCACAAGCACAGTGCAATAGCATGTAGTTATGTAGAGCGTAACTTACAACAAACCCATATCTGTAGTTAGTATAGAATTACATGAACATAAGATTCTCATAACATAATCAATCATCTAAAAAATTGCATGTACATGGACATCAAACTCAGGTTACATTAATGACCCCAGCACCAGGAGAATATTTTATCTACACTAATCCATACTATACTATATGATATGATACTCCCTCATAGTCGAACTTTATCATCTGTGACCCATAGTAATCTAAAAGCAATATTAATCTAAAATGTGTTGATTCCAAGAACTTACAAAAACTTATTTTAGCATAAATGATGAGAAGATTTAACCTATGGTGATTAAATTAGAATAATACGATATAACATCATGATTTCTCTAACAACCCAAAGTAATTGTCAAAGACCTCATGTCACTAAGATCAGTATAACCAGTTCCACAAGCTCTTCATCTAGGGAGCACAAGAAACCAGCTAGACTACTCTGCCAAAAACCTCTAATTGCATACAAAGTACCCACATCAAATTAGTTCAAATAATGATATAGGACATAAAATAAAGAAAGCATAAGGTAAATTAAATACATAGAACGCAATGTTTGCTTGCAAATGGTATTAGGGGACAGAAAGGTTATGAAAAACAATTTTCAGGCAGGGAGAACAACCGCATAAGGTTAGGTGAACCTGAAATATCTCTGATGCTCCGATCATCCAATTTGAAGACGCAAGGGCGGTAGTATCCCAATTCTCTATCATAATATCTCGTAGAGCTAGGTGAATGCATAACATCCCTCATTTTCCGAGGTGACTGCCTCCATATATAGGCAGAATATTCCAATCCCTCGTCATAATATCTATATCCAGGCAAATGTTTTTTAAAATATGTATAATCAAGGAAATATATATTAGATGTTAATCAAGAAAATTCTCCATATTACTAGAAAGATCATGTAATTATAATATCTAGAGTAATCTAGGAAAATATCCATGAAAATATCAATGTTAGAAAAATCTAGATATCTTTCTAGAATGATGTATAATAATATCTAGCCTAGGAAAAATTCTAGAAAATCCTAAGAGAAATCTAGATGTAAAAAAATACTAGAAAAATCTAGAGGATGCACAAGTTTCCTACCACACCTATAAATAGGTGATGGTGTAAGCCTTGATGATGTATGAAGCAAACATTACAAAGTTAATGAAAAAGCCTACCATTTCCCACAAACAATCTCTCCCTTTACCATCAAACAACAACACTCTTTGATCAAAAACATCTCTTAAGCATAAAAGTTCACTACTACTTTCGATCAAGTTTCCAACATTTGGTATCCGAGCCATATTAATCCTAAAGCCTCCATTACAATATCATACTCCCATAAATATAATACACCAAACACAAAATAAACCAACTCCCTTAAATAAAAACCAAACACCACATAAATTAAAATGACTTCCCCAAACACTTCAACCTCAAACACATTTAACTATCCCCAAGTAAATTGGGTACCTACATTTAAGGGAGAAAAATATCAACAATGGTCTATTCAAATGAAATCCATATTTATCTCACAAGATTTGTGGGAGTTAGTACAAAATGGTTATGAACAACCAAATGATTTAATCCAAGAAGCTACTTGGGATGAAACAAGACGAAAACAATATAAACAAAATCGGATAAGGGATAATTATGCCCTATCCTTAATATATCGGGGAGTAGATGAAACAATCCTCCCTACTATTATGGTCGCTACAACGGCCAAGGAGGCTTGGAGTATCCCGGAGACAAAATATAGGGGCTCGAGAAGGTAATACTCTTTAAACTGCAATCTTTATGGAGAGATTTTGATAATTTATTAATGGCGGAAAATGAAACAATTCAAGAGTTTTTTAGTCGAGTAACAAATATTATAAATCATATCCGAACTAATGGAGATAAAATAGAAGATGTCCAAGTTGTTCGGAAAATATTAAGGAGTCTCCCCAAAAATTATGATCATATAGTGGCTGCTATAGAGGAGTCTAATAAAGATTTATCTAAATTAAGTTTAAGCGAATTAATGGGCTCCCTTCTAGCACATGAAGATAGAATGCGGAGATTTACGGAAAGCGTCACTAGAACAAGCTTTTCGGGCTAAATTAAAATTCTCTAATAATGGAGAAAATAAAAGTAAAAATAGCTACGGTAAAGGAGGTACTTCATATAACCGTAGCAGGGGAGAGGAAATTACAAAAATCAAGGAACTCGAGAAAATAACCAATCGCTCCTATTGCAATTTATGTAAGAAAAATGGCCATAATACACAAGATTGCCGGTATAAGTGTAAGAAATGCAAAAGACACACTCACTTTGAAAAAGATTGTTGGTTCCGGCAAAAGGAAGAGGCCAATTTTACGGAAAATAAGGAGCCTAGAGATCAATTATTTTATACATGTTTAAATGCTCACCAAGAGTCAAATGATATATGGTATATTGATAGTGGTTGTTCAAACCACATGACTGGCAATAAAAATTCATTTGTCGGGCCTGGGACGAAAATATTAAAACACAAATTACTCTTGGTGATGGAAGCAACCAAGAGGTTGCTGGCAAGGGGACAATAGCCGTCAGAACAAAAAACGGCTCGTCTAAATTTATTTCTGATGTTTTCTATGTCCCCGGGCTTGCACAAAATTTGTTAAGTGTAGGCCAACTAATCCAAAGAGGCTATATGGTGAAATTTGATGCTAATAAATGCCTCATATTTGATAAGAGAAAAGGGCAATTAATTACTACTACTCAAATGGCTCCTAATAAAATATTCCCATTAAGAATGCAATTGGAGCATAATGTTGCCCTAAGTTCTATAGTGGATGAGTCCACATTGTGGCATTTAAGATTCGGGCATCTAAATTTTAACAGTTTAAAAACTGTTAAAACAAAAAAGAAATGGTGATTGGGCTTCCACCTATAATTAATGAAAGAAAAATTTGTGAGGGCTGTATATATGGCAAAATGCATAGATTGCCATTCCCTACTTCATCCTGGAGGGCCAGAGCTCCATTAGAGCTTGTTCACGCAGATATATGGGGCCCAACCAGAAATCCGTCTCTTGGCGGAAAAAGATATTTTCTATTATTTGTCGATGATTTCACTCGCATGATGTGGGTTTATATCTTGGAGCAAAAATCAGAAGCATTTTCCCACTTCATGCAATTTAAAGCCCTCACGTAAAGACAAAGTGGGCATTCAATAAAAATTCCGAGAACAGATCGTGGGGGAGAATTTACAAGCAAGGAATTTAACGACTACGTAAGGCGCATGGGATTAAAAGAGAATTAACAAGAAGACGCACACCTCAACAAAATGGTGTTGCGGAAAGGAAAAAATAGAACAATTGCTTGAAATGGCCCGCAGTATGATGCAAGCTAAGAATTTACCAAAATATTTTTGGGCCGAAGCCGTCTCAGTACAGCGGTGTATATTCTCAATAAGTCTCCCACGAAAGCAGTGAAGGGTATGACACCCTATGAAGCTTGGCATAAGAGAAAGCCAAGAGTGGAGCACCTCAAAGTATTTGGGTGCATAGCATATGCCCACATCCCGAAAGAAAATCGGGAAAAGCTCGATGGAAAAGGAGAAAAATGTATCTTTATTGGATACAGTGACGAATCGAAAGGATATCGTCTCTATCGGCCGAATCCAAGAAGTTAATCATATCAAGAGATGTCATCTTCGACGAAGGAGCACAATGGACGTGGACGGAGAATGAATCTCGAGCACGTGAAGGATATTTTCTTCCACCAAGTCCAAGAGAAGATGAAGGCCCAAATCATCCAAAGAACGCAGATCATCCTCAAGTCCATCATCACCAAGATCTCCAACAACATCCTCGAGATCGGTGGGTCCAACATCAGGATCAAGCTCTCAAAGCTCGACTCCAGTAGTGCGACGTTCACAAAGAGATCGGCGACCACCAGGCTACTTGGAGGATTTCCAATGCAATCAAGCTATCATGGCTCTCTTCACAAGCGAACCACAAAGTTTTCAAGAAGCTGCTCGAGAAGATAAATGGATCGAAGCCATGAATGAAGAAATCAAGATGATCGAGAAAAACAACACATGGGAGCTTGTTGAGAAACCTGAAGACAAAGAAGTCATCGGTCTCAAATGGGTCTACAAGGTTAAGTATAACGAAGATGGCTCCATCCAGAAATACAAGGCTCGTCTCGTCGCAAAAGGTTACTCCCAACAACCAGGGATTGACTTTAACGAGACATATGCTCCCGTTGTCCGCATGGAAACTATCAGGTCAGTCCTTGCTCTTGCTGCTCAACTTAAATTACCAGTCTTTCAATTAGATGTCAAGTCAGCATTTCTAAATGGGGAGCTTGAAGAAGAAGTATATGTTGAGCAACCGCAAGGATATCTCATCGAAGGCAAAGAAGACAAAGTATACCGCCTTCGTAAAGCCCTTTATGGGCTTAAGCAAGCTCCCAGGGCCTGGAATAGCAAAATAGATGGCTACCTACTTCAAAATGGGTTTACAAAAAGCCCAAGTGAGCCATCACTCTACATCAAGGCCCAAGGGAAAGAATTTATCATCCTATGCCTCTATGTAGATGATCTAATCTATACGGGCACAAATTCAAGGATGATCGAAAACTTCAAAAAGACAATGATGAAGGAGTATGAAATGACCGACCTTGGAGCCATGAAGTATTTCCTTGGCATGCAAGTCAAGCAAAGTCCAGGAAGAATATTTCTCTCACAGGAGAAATATGCAGACGACATACTTAAGAAGTTCAATATGAGTGAATGCAAGCCATTGGCTACACCAATGGCACTTAATGAAAGGCTATCTAAGAACGATGGAAAAGAGAAGGCCGATGCATCAATATATCGAAGTTTGGTCGGCTCTCTCATCTATCTTACACATACAAGGCCCGATATAGTACATGCTGTCAGCATTGTATCAAGGTTCATGAGTGAGCCAAGTAAATCTCACTTGGCAGCAGCAAAAAGGATTCTCAGGTACGTCAAGGGAACAAAAAGTTATGGTATTATGTATAAGACGAGAGGAGAATCACAAGCTTACGAGGATACACGAGACAATGTTGGGCGGAAGCATTGACGATCGGAAGAGTACAAGTGGCTACGTCTTCCAAATGGGAACCAAGGCCATATCTTGGTCATCAAAGAAACAAGCAACAATAGCTCTGTCATCGGCGAAGCGAGTACATAGCAAAGAACAAGTGCGGCATGTGAAGCGGTATGGCTTAGAAGAATTCTCGATGATCTACAACAGACATCAAAAGAACCAACAACTATCTATCAGGTGACAACATGTCCGCAATAGCCATGACAAAGAATCCAGTCTTCCACAGTCGTACGAAGCACATCGAGATACGGCATCATTTCATTCGAGAGTTGGTCGACAAACAAGAGATCGAGCTACAATTCTGCAAGACATGGGAGCAGCTCGCAGATATATTCACAAAAGCAATTCCAACAGAGAAGTTCATCCAATTCAGAAGACAACTCAGAGTACAAGAATTTTCTGATTAAAGGGGAGTATTAGATGTTAATCAAGAAAATTCTCCATATTACTAGAAAGATCATGTAATTATAATATCTAGAGTAATCTAGGAAAATATCCATGAAAATATCAATGTTAGAAAAATCTAGATATCTTTCTAGAATGATGTATAATAATATCTAGCCTAGGAAAAATTCTAGAAAATCCTAAGAGAAATCTAGATGTAAAAAATACTTAGAAAAATCAGAGGATGCACAAGTTTCTCTACCACACCTATAAATAGGTGATGGTGTAAGCCTTGATGATGTATGAAGCAAACATTACAAAGTTAATGAAAAAGCCTACCATTTCCCACAAACAATCTCTCCCTTTACCATCAAACAACAACACTCTTTGATCAAAAACATCTCTTAAGCATAAAAGTTCACTACTACTTTCGATCAAGTTTCCAACAATATATGCAGTTCCCTTCACGGCCAGGAAAACCTTGAACTGAAACAGAGAAGCAAGCATCTTTTCCCAGAACAAAAACTCGATCTTCCAACGAACGGACCTGAATCCAAGTGCCCCATTCTCCATCCAACTTATAAATTTTCATATCCACCTTATCATATGCGACGTCAATCCCATCATATAGATTTCTCTGCGGATAGAAGTAAGGATAGAAGTAAGAATCGACGACATATAAACGGCCATCAGATTCAACTAAGTTCTTCAGCTGGCCAGCAGAGTTAACTTGGGGAAAATATTTAACAAGATTCATAAATTTATTAATCCAGTATATAACTCCGAAACTATCAATCACATAATACTCTCCCTGACACGCCAAAATATCATGATAATGAGTTTGTTTATTACCCAAAATGGTCCAACTTTGATCCCCAAAAATCCTAAACCCTAACTTCCCAAAATTATATACAACAAGAAATCCAGAATCCCGAAACACAACAGCTTTATGGACATGAAAACAATTGGAAGCAAAGTGGTAACCTTTAAACAACTCAAATAATCGAAAACCTAACGAATTCAGACTCTTGTCAATAACAAAATATGAGTTAGGAATAGTGAGAGGGTTAATAATTTGAAATTGGGATGATGATGATGATGATGATGATGATGATGATGATGATGATGATGATGATGATGTCTCCACCACCTTAACCAAACAAGCGGATTTTCGGTGTTGGTCTTCGAGGCGACAAATGGTTACCTGTGAGATATGGATGGATGTAGAAGGAGGAGAGGGAGAAATGGCGGACCTCCATGAACTGCAAACTGCTCTGAAACGGATGACGTCAATGCGAGATTGAAGGTGTTCTCCGATTTTCTGTAGCAATTCCGTTGGAACATCCGCCCAATTGCTTCTGCTACTATTACTACTGCCATTCAACTTTGGGTTCATCATCTCTCTTTCCGTCTTTCGCTTTTTCGCACTCTCATCCGTATGGTGATATTCTCTCGCTCTCTCTCGCCTATATATAGCTTTGCCCGGTTCTAAGTTCTAACGATATAAATAAGCTTTGTTCTTATCATTTTGGATTTTTTAACTACAATAATACAAAATTTTGCCCGTTCTCTCGCAATAATACAAACTTTTGATTATTTTTAAATAAAATAAACTTTTTTAAAAATTTCCCCCGTTAGATCATGACCGATTAGTCACTTGTTGGTGCAGGTATATTGCTTACGTGGCACTTACTGTTGGAGGGGACCATATAATAATTTTTTTTGGCTCTTTTTTTTCGTTATTTCCCCTTCTTCTTCTTCGTTTGATATGTTTTCTTCTTCCTCCATTTTTTTTCTTCTTCCTCCCTCAAATCCTTCCAATCTTTTTTTTAATTTCGTCCTCAAAAAACAAAATCCCAATTGCAATTTTTGAATCTAAAGTACAAATGGCTGCGAGAAGACAAACGTCAGTGGGTTCATCCTCTAATTCAAGGGGAAATTCGAATGGGTACACGAAATGTTCTTGTGGAAGAGAACCGGTTGTTCGTACTGTGAAGCGTGGCGCAAATGTTGGGATGAAGTTTTATGGGTGCGCTTCATGGCCTGTGAGCATTTAATTTTGTTGTAATTGATTTTGTTTTACAAAAATAATGGAAAATCTAGGGTTTGTGATATGACTAATTGACCGTTCTTGTATTGTAGGATACTAAGTGTGACTTTTTTAGGTGGTTTAATGAGCAAGGGAGTGAAGTTGATGATCTTAGATTTCAGATATTCGAGAAGGAGACTACCATAGCTGAGATGGAGTATGAGAAGAGTTTAATGGCTGAAAAAAATCAAAAAATTACAGCTTAAAAAGGACAACTTGGAAGAAGATGTGCAAGAGATGAAATTTGAGCTTTCACAACTTCGTATTGAGGTGTTGAAAACTTCACGCAATGAGAAGAGCTTGACCTTGGCTTTGTTTGTTTCATGGCTTATTTTTGCCATTTTCTTGTTTTACTTAAGTTAGTTTAAGGTTCTTATTGGTGGATGTAACAGATCTGATGCTTTGTTGTAAGTTAATAAAAAAAATTATTGGAACCCTTGAAGTTGTTGTCATGTTATTTTGCATTTGGTGAAATGAAAAAAAATGTTTGGAGGTGATGACATGATATGATGCTTAACAATACACTCAGTGGAGTCAAAAGTTCATGCAATTTCACATATAACAACTGTTCAAAAAAGATCCAATGGAGAGTCAAATGCTCATCCAAACAACAGTACAGATTGGTTCAAATGTCATCAACTTAGGAACTAATTAATAACCTTAATGTACCAAAAAACCACAGCCCTAAGTAATCTACCTAAAATCAGTTCTTAACTTTCAATTTACTGAGTTGCTTGATGAAGAGTGGAGCATTGGCTGGACTGTGAGCTTTGAAACTGTTGGTCATTAAGCATCCTTGGAGCAGCAGATCTTGGTGGCTGCACAGAAAGGTCAAAAAGTAGTTAGCAGGATATGTTAAAGGTGAACAAATGTTGAAACACAAAAAAAAGTTAGAATGACTTACAGTGACAATGGCTGAACCATCATCCCCAATCAACATACCCACACCAACTGGGACCCTCCACCTTCCCCTTCCCCTGCCTCTTCTTCCACCTCCCCTGGAGCCAACTCCACCTCTGACCATTCTTCCTCCTCTGCCCAGTTGAGAAGGTTGTGCAGTTGCATTGTGATGACTTGATGATGATGCAAAAGGTTGGGTGGCTGGATTACCGGGGGTGGCTGGCAATCCTTCCTATGCCTCCCCCTAGGTTTTTTTGGTGCAGGCTCAGGCAAAGTTATGGTGTCCCTGTTTGGGCACCTCCTTTTATTATGGCCCTTCACCTTGCATATGCTGCAAGTCATCTCAGGTCCAATTCTCTTCAAGGTCCCAGGTTTCTTAGGGTCTTCCTCATGGTCCCTCCTCCTATTCTTTCTAGGTCTACCTGGACCTATTTTGATAGGAGGGGGTTGTACTTCACATGGCACCCTTGGCCAATGTCTTTCCCCTTCTAATGGTGGAATGGAACCTGCAGATTAAATAAAAAAACACTTAGAACTGATATACAGTAGGCAAAAGTATACAGAAGGACAAATGATATACCTGCATATGCTGCTAAGTATACATCTTTCTTGTAACAAGGATCAACAAAATCTTCAGCTTCCTTGTGCTGAAGATATATGCATGCAATGACATGACAGCAAGGCACACCCTTCATCTCCCACTTCCTACAGGTGCATGTCCTTGCACTTAGATCCACAACCAACTGGTCCAAATAGTAGCTGACATTGAACAGGTTGTCTCTGGAAGGAAGCACATCACACTTTGCAGCATTTTCTTTCTCTTTCTCCAACATGGCTTGTATTCTTGGACACAATGCAGATGTCACCTTCTCCATTTCCTGCCTTTTGAGCACAATTCTTTGCATCAGAGCACCTCTGATGTCTTCCATTATGTAAAGTAGGTACTTTGTCCTTGCATTGATAATGTAATACCCCGAATTTTAATCTCGTTTTATTAGCTACTAATTATGTTTATTAGTATAATTACGTCCTAAAATTTTTCGAAACTATTCTGATGAAGATTATCTTCTAAAATAAGTATATTTACCTTAGTTATTACAAAAATGATATTTATTATGATAAATGATTTTATAATATGATTTATGAAAGAAAAAAAAAAAAGAAAGAGGAATGAAGAAAGCTGAACATCAGCTTCTCCAAACCAACCGACCAACCACCCCCCCTCTACTCCCTCTTTAATTCCCTACTCTAAGCTTCCCTATGGTGAACCACCAACCTCCATCATTCCACCTCCATTAATGCCTCCAAATTTCTTTCTATAAATGCTCAGTAATTGAGCTTTGAAATCACAAGTTCAACAACCAAAAAGGAAACCCCAAACCCCAGTTTTTCTCTCTCCTCTCCCCAACCCATCTCTCGCACCCCTCTTCCTCTCAACCTCGCCGGTGTTCTTGAAGCTCGCCGGAGCTTCCCTCTACTCCCCTGCTCGCGCGGTCTTTGCGGTGCCCCCGCTCGTGTGTCTCTCCCTCCGTTCGCGCTGCTGCTGCTGCTTCTGTGTCGAGGCGGTGCTTTGCCGTTAAGCCGATTCGACCGGAGACCCGTTACGCACCTCGCCGCCCCACCGCGACGCAAGCCCCGTTTCTCTCTCTCTCGTGCCCCGCTTTCCATTTGTGCTTCTTGTGCGTCATTGTTGTTGCGTGGTCGCTGTTGTTGCCGCGGTGTGGTTGTTGCTCGACAACCGCCGCCGACGTCCCGAATCCACAACACCACCACCCTCTCGTTGCCTTTGTTGTTGTTGGTACTACTACCCCCTCTCTTTTCTTCAAACTTCCTGATTACTACACCTTTTCCTTATTCCTCCTATGTTGTTTTGTTTCTTCAAATTATGATTAAGGATTAGTAACTTGATTATGGATTGTTAATGTTCAATGTGATATGTGATGTGGAACTCATTGTTGCTTGTGAATTGAAATTCGAAACTGAGTAATGTTGTGTTGATAATTGGGTGAATGTGTGCTTGTAGATTGTTCTTTGCTAATTGATGTTAGACTTGTAACTCTAATACATCAACTAAAGAATATTACAAATCAAGTATAATTTACTTGCCAAATTTATGTTAAAGTAAGACACTTATATATAGTTAAGATGATAAGAATAAAAGAGTTATGTTACAAAGTCTTAGTTTATGGTTTTCGTGATCTTTATTAGTGTTTGAAGGCGACTTGAATAACAAATTGATTAATAAAGTAATTAAGTTGTTCTTGGTTGGTTTCTGCTATTTACAAAAGCTGTTTATATATTGTTATTGATGAAAGTTTAGTGAATTGTGAAAAGGTGGCATACCTAATATAGAACAAGACTTTTAATTGTAAGTTAACATTTTGTCAAAGTCTTTATTATATTAATAAGTGGATTAAATTGGTAAGTTATGATAATGTTCTAAGTGTAACTAACCAGGAATGTTTTCTAGAGTCGTTGGAGTATAACTTTAAGAAGTTGATTAATTAGATGAAAGTCTCTTATAAGGTGCAATCATGATTAATTAGTTTCAAAAAGAGTATATAATTAGATCATAGGTTTCTTATTATATATTTTAATAAGTTGAAAAGCGAAGAGAATGTATCACCTGGACTATTGTTAGAACTAGTTAGAGTTGAATCATGTTTAATGACCACGATCGAATATGTGAATTATATCGCTAATGAGCTTATTAATATAGATATGAAGGAGTATGAAATAAATATGTCTTATGTTTCATAAGTGATCGAAAAATGTGAAAAGATGAATCTTGTTCTTATGAATGACGAGTTATGAATTATATACTAAGGAATGATTCGTTTGGTGTTGTGTCTATTTGGAATATAACGAGAAGTTCTCTAATTACCATTGTTCAACTTACTAGATTTAACTTGATATATGTCATTTAATTAATTCTAATTGAAGGATGTGAGTAATATGGTGGAAGTAATTATAATCGGTCTATGAAGGTTTTACATGTAACCCCGTGAGAGAACTATCACCAAATTACCTTATCATTATAGCTTAAGTAGTTGGAGATGATTGTGGACTTAAGCAATGGATTAGTTAGTATGTGATGTGGAGATGTCTTAGTTTATATAATGATCTGTTTAGACTCTTAAGAGTAAATTACTACGAGTTTCTAATCAAGTATTCTTACTCACGGGTTGACAAAGCAATAAGGTATTAAGGTATAAGTAATCTAACGATATACCCATTGAATGACTCTTAAACGATTTAAGATACGAAAATACTTGCTATGTTACTGCTATGCTTCGATATGTTTCGTTGTTATTCTTAAATGTACTTTAAGTTATGAGACATGCTTATGATTACTTTCCATGATTAATGATATGTTTTGCATATGGATTGCGGGAAATGGAATGTTTTATGATGATTATGATGATACGATGCTATGAAATGATTATGAATGCGAAGTGATAAATGAACTCAAGTGACGGTTGTATTTATGAAATGAGTTATTGAAACCACTATGAATGGATTGAGATTATGATGGATGAAATATGTTCACCTGGATTGAACAATGATGACGTAATTGTATACGTGATTTATGTGATGACGTGAATTAAAAGATGTTAATCACGTAAAGTGAAATATCGGAGGGAAATGATGAACGAGGTTGCCCTGTATGAGTGGTTCGGCGGCCCTACTGGGTTCTCTCGGTTACTATGCTTGATTTTACGTTACTTGTCTTCCTTCTATCTTGTTGTGATCCAAGTAGAAGGGGTGTGCACACTAGGGACTCTATTATTATGGCCATTATGTTATCCGTAGGTGGTTACAGGGGATTGACCCCGGCCTACAATGTTGAAGTAAGTGGTTACGGGGGATTGACCCCACTTACTGGCGTTCTCTTTCCTCTCCTTAAATAATCGGGATTAATTAAGATTAATTATGTAATTAATCATTGTATATATATCTACATGTGAACGTATGGATTATGTGAATATTGCTATCTTTGTTGTGATATGGTTATGAATGATGTGAACATGTATTGATTACGTGAGAATCGTAGACACCAAAGCATGTTTTAAGAATGTTTTATGGGTTAGTACTCGGCGTTGTCTTGATGTGTATGTCAATGTTTTGTTTTGTCACTACCGTGGCTCGTCACTTGGTGGGTGGCAAGTGTTACAATAGTTTCGGGTTGAAGTTACGAAGCATCTGTTCCAAGACGAAGCGATTACGTGCTAAGAGTACAGCTATGATTGTTTTATGTTTCCTTTGAGGCGAAGACGTTCCACTTTGTAATAGTTAAATAATTAATTGATTTAGTTTCATTTCTAGTTTCTGGTTGAGCAATAGTGCTCCTGATTTTCTTTAGCTGGTACTCCGCGAAAGCGTTGAGTTTGGGATTTGGTATATATATTTTATTTGTAACAGATTTTTCAAACATTTTCCCATTTTGGGTTGTCCAATTTACAAAGGAGACTCTGCCGAAATTTTCAGAAAATATTAATTTATTATTAAAGTATTTCTTTCAAAAAGGGACTAAATGTCCATGTAAGTTAGTGATTAATGTAGCCTTGCATTTATTTCCAAGGAGATAAGTGCGGCGGTAACACGCCTGTTGAGTCGAACCTTCGTGGATTTTCCCCCATCTCGAGTTTTATTAAATGAAAAAGGGTTCGGCTTGGCGGGGGTGTTACAGATAATGTAGGCATTGAAGGTCTCTGCCATGTTGTTAGTAATGACATCAGTCCTCATCCTACTGTCCAAGAATGCCCTGCAGAATAAGCTGGGGTTATATGCTTTGAAATCATTTGCAGCCTCTTCACTTATTACCCCCAATTCTTCAAGAGCCTCATTATAATCAGCATGATTATAAGCTTTTGCAATTTTTCAAAATTGCAATTTGAACTCATCACCCTTGAAAGACTTGTGCCATAAGGCAAATATATGCCTGGCACAATGTCTGTGTTCAACTTTGGGTAGAACAACAGACACAACATTGAGTATAGCCTACAGTTGATTAAAAAAGCTAGTTTATGTTCTTATAACAACAAGCACACAATTAAAATGAAGAAAATGAAAAAAACATGTAATATAGGTGGTTTAGGATACCTGATGTTCATCAGAATTGATGGCAACTCCTTCACCATCTCCAAGTTGTAGGCAAGCTTGAATGTGCTCAAAAAACCACTGCCATGACTCATTATTCTCACTCTCTGCAACAGCCCATGCTATGGGATACATCTGCTCATTCCCATCTCTCCCCACAGCAGATAAGAGTTGTCCACCCAAGAAAGTTTTAAGGAAACATGCATCAACACCTATTACCTTTCTACATCCCTCCATAAACCCTTTTTGCAGCCCCTCAAAGCATGTAAATAACCTCTGAAAAACAGGTGCACCACCTTTGCCAATTGTTGTAACCAACTCCATAGCTGTACCAGGAATAGATGTTTTAAGTGCCTCCAAGTATGGCATAACCTTCCTATAATGATCTGCCATGCTCCCATGCAACAACTTATGTGCAGCATACTTCACTTTGTATGCAAAACCCCTTGTGATAACAATTTTATAAGTCCTCCTTATAGTTTCAACTATTTCCTTAGCTGGCCAATGTGGCCTGGCCTTAAAAACATCCAACAACTGCTTGGCAACCCAACTACTCTTAAGTTGTCTGTTCTTTTTCATGTTTCTATGGCAGGTGTGGTGTGCTATAACTCTCCTAACAACAAGTGTAGCTCTCCTTGTGTCCCAAGCAGCATACAAGTAAAAAAGGCATCCAGAAATGCACTTAATTCCAATTTGTTACTGTCTCTTCTTGTTGTTGTGACTAATCTTCACATTCCTACCCTGTAATATAACCCACTTTGCTACAGCTTCTTTGAATGCCTCCCTTGTAGGGATCTTTGCCCAACACACCATTTAAACTTAGAGAAGTCAGTATTTGGGTCCACAATTACACCCACTCTCTTCCTTTTTCTAACAGTCAAATCACCCTCCTCTTCACTCTCAGGGGGTGTGTGTATTTCATCTCCACTCTCTTCATACTCACTGATGTTACCTATGTCAAGGTGGGGGGAGGGGGGGAGGTTATGTGCCTTGGCTCACTTGTTGTTGAGCACCAAGAAGACATACTGCTGCTTGTTCTTGCAGCTCTTGTGCTATTCTCAACAACTTGTTGTTGCACTCCCTAACCCTATTCCTACATGTTTTGAACTCATCATCACTAGTATCAGACTCAGGGATCTCAAAAGCAAAATCTTCACCTTCTAACTCCTCTACATCAGTCTCTCCTCCTTCATTTTCTAGGTTACTGACCTCCTCATCACTACTGCTTGCAGCATCATCAGCTTCATAACTAGGGTCACTATCATCACTAAACTCATCATTGCCAGGGCCATGTAGATCTTTCAAAGGGATTAAACTGTCTGACCTTGGGTCCTCCCATACATAATTATCAATGAAGTTTGTGTCAGTGGGCTCAGTGCATTGAATGGATGGTGTTATGTCTTTGGGTGGTGAAGGTTTTTTGGGTGGTGAAGAGTGTTTGGGTGGTGAAGACTGTTTGGGTGGTGAAGGCTGTGTGGGTGTTTTCTTGGTCACGGTTGATTTTTGTTTGGTTTTAGTAGGTGATGATGATGGCTTAGGAGGTGGTGATGATGGCTTAGGAGGTGGTGGTTCACTGTGAGATGATGGTTGTCTAGGAGGTGAAGGTTGTATAGGAGGTGAAAGTTGTCTAGGAGGGGAAGTTTGCTTGGGAGGGGAAGTTTGAGTGGGTAATGTTTACTTAGGGGGTGTTTGGTTCGTAGGTTGGTATGGGTTTGGAATCAGGAATCAAATAAGGGTGGTATGGGGTTGGAACTTGATTCCTAATACCATGTGTTTGGTTCAGTTTTGGAATCAAAATGATCCCCATACCTAGTGTTTGGTTTAAAATGTCTATGGAATCAAGAATGAAATTAAGTTTATTTTATTTTGTCTTATGTCTTGTTTTGAATAAATCAACTGTGATACTATAAGATAATTTTAAATTAACTAAATTAAGTTCCAAACTCCCAATGCATAAATTTTTTTTTTAAAAAAGGAACTCCATTCCTAATACCAAAAAATTTCTACACGTTCATTTGTTTAAATTCTAAACTAACACATAATCATCATGCTCTGAAAAAAAGAACTGTAGGTTTTGCAATATAAAGAACTGAGTACTAACAAGATCTTCTTCCAACTTTTAAATGCTCATCTTTTTCCAATCTTCTAATACATGGCTCAATAATCAAATCTACGAAAATCAGGATATACAAGAAGAATCTTTAAGAATTGATAATCTAAGAATTACAAAGTTCGAAAATCAGAATGTATGGCAAAACCCAAGGATTAAGATTTTGTGATGATAATCAAACTAGTTCAAAGCCACTCGGCAAAGAGAAGAAAGAATAATGGGAGAATACACCGGAGTTCGAGCCACTCGGCGAAGATGCGGGGAAGGAAAAGAACCACGCTTCTTTTCTTTTATTTCTGTGCAGCAAGATGTTTTATCTTAAATAATTAATGATACCTAGGGTTGGTATGAGCCAAACCCACCTCCCCCCATGGGTTTTCTAAACCCCATACCTCATGGGTTTAAGGTATTGGTTTTAAAATTAAAATTTCACTAACCAAACACTAGGTATGGGTTTAGCCCATTCTAAACCCATACCTCATACCTATATTTTGTGAACCAAACACCCCCTTAGGGTTTTCTGTGCTTACTTTAGGAGAGGAGTCAAAGGATGGCTGACCTTTGGTGCTTGCTGATGTGGAAGATTCTATTGGTGGTACTGTAGATTTGGAGTTTCTTGTATTCCTTCTGGGTATCAGTTTCTGAGCTGGGCTTTTGGGCTCTTCAGCTGAGGTTTTGGGCTCACTTTGCAAAGTCTGAAAGCACCTTTGAATAATAGGTGGGTCAGTGGGCTGAATCTCTGGTGAAAGGCCACTATGGTATACAAATACCTCAACACACCTACTCCTAACAGCCAATTCAGCCATCTCCAATACCTCTTTATCTGCATAAACCCTCCTTAAACCATTAACCAAACCTAGCCCTGGTACCAAGTAGAAAAGACCCTTAATCCTTGCATAATTTCCTGATTTTTTTGCTTCATTTTCTAAGTCAAACCAACACAACTCATCAGAGTCTACACTCACAGTTCTAGACTTACCTCCCTCATAAACTAAACCACGATTCTCATGGTTCCTAAAAACACCACCACGCCAAAATTTCACAGTCACAACAGGCATCCTACAATTACGCATACAAAAAAGTAAAATTCATCAACAACAAACCTAAGAAACATTCACACACTGAAACCCTAAATGTTAGAAAATTGAAACAGATACCCTAATTTCTTTAATTGAACAAAAATTGGGAACTCAACCAAATTTTGTTGCGGTACTTGAATTACCAGCAAATTAGAAGCGAATTGATGAAGCTAACTACTTTTAAGCAACAATTTTATCAAATTAACCCAACAACTTCCGCAATTCAGTCATAAACAAATAAATAACTCATCTTCAAACACGAATTTCAAACTTTAGGGTTTTAAATTTTTACCTTGCACAAAACGATGTCGCCTTTGTCCTTCTGCAGGGAATTCAACGCGCTAATGCCCAGCTGGTCTTGAAACGTCAATGTCCAAGTTGGTGAGCTCAGTAATGGCGGAGAGAGAAAGAGGAGTGACAGAGCTTTTGTGAAGGGGAGGTTCGAATTTTTGGGCGTTTTGTTATTTGTTGAGGAGTCCACAAATTTTGGGAGGGAAAGTCACTAAAAAAAGTCAACAACCACATGTTGGAAAGGATTAATCGGTTGCCTATCAACTTGACCTACTGGGGGAGTTTTTTAAAAAAGTTTGTTTTATTTAAAAACGGTTTTTTTCACCATATACCCCTGACAAATTGAAAAAGTCACCATATACCCTCAATGTTTCAAATATTCACCATATATCCCTAAGTTTCTAAAAATGTGCACCAACTACCCTTTTTCCTAATGGACGTTAAGTCGTTGTTTGCATTATTTACAACTTTGTCATTATTAACCTAATTAACCATCCCTCCTCCCTAACCTCCTAACCCTAATGCCCTAATATACCTAACCCCCTAACCCTAATACCCTTAACCCTAGCTAATTAACCATAATAAATGAAACTCTATATCTCACTGCCAAAACGACTTTTTTTGAAAAAACGGACCGACGACCCTTTAAGGACACAGATTTTGAGAAACCCATCAAAACGAGTACCAATACGACGGTATTATGGGCACGCTTCCCGAGGCGATCTTAAACGACCGATTTCACCGGCAAAACCACTTTTTTTGAAAAAACGAATGCCACCGACGATCCTTTAAGGGCACAAATTTCGAGAAGCCCATCAAAACGAGTACCAATACGACAGTATTCTGGGCACGCTTCCCGATACGATCTTAAACGACCGATTTCACCAGCAAAACGACTTCTTTTGAAAAAATGGACGCCACTTACGACCCTTTAAGGGCATGAATTTCGAGAAGCTCATCAAAACGAGTACCAATACGACGGTATTTTGGGTACGCTTCCCGGAGCGATCTTAAAGAACCGATTTAACCGGCAAAACAACTTTTTTTGAAAAAACGGACGCCACCTACGACCATCCAAAGGCACGAATCGTGTTTTTCGAAAAAAGTCGTTTTGGCGGTGAAATCAGCCGTTCAAGATCGCCTCGAGAAGCGTGCCCAGAATACCGTCGTATTGGTACTCGTTTTGATGGGCTTCTCGAAATTCGTGCTCTTAAAGGGTCGTCGGTGGCGTCCGTTTTTTCACAAAATATCGTTTTGGCGGTGAGATATAGAGTTTCATTTATTAAGGTTAATTAGTTAGGGTTAAGGGCATTAGGGTTGGGGGTTAGGTTAATTAGGGCATTAGGGTTAGGAGGTTAGGGTGGAGGGAGGGTTAATTAGGTTAATTATGGCAAAGTTGTAAATAATGCAAACGGCAACTTAACTTTCGTTAGGAAAAAGGGTAGTTGGTGCACATTTTTAAAAACTCAGGGGTATATGGTGAATATCTGAAAGATTTAAAAATAATCAAAAGTTTGTATTATTGCGAGAGAACGGGCAAAAATTTGTATTATTGTAGTTAAAAAATCCTATCATTTCTTGGTAGTATATTTAAGATACTTCCTCCGTTCTTAATAGATCAAACACTTTTCTTAAAAAACTCTCACCTAACAAAGAGAATCGTGTTCCCTTCTTTTGCACCAAAAAAAAACAAAGAGAATCGTGTTCCCTTCTTTTGCACCAAAAAAAAACAAAGAGATTGTTTCACTTATTCAGAGTGGAGGAAGTATACAAAGTAGTAGTACAATGAGAGATGTTCGGTTTGTTCTTAATCACTTATTAGGAATAAAAAATTTCTCATCATATACAAGATCAATTCTAATAGTTGTTTCACCTTTCCAACATCTAGTAACTTGGTTTGCCGCAACAAATTTTCAAGCGATGCTACTCCAAAGTAAGGGTGTAATTGATTAAGTTTGAGCTTGAGTTTAGGGTAAATCGCTTCAACTCGCTATCATTTAGGCTACGTTTGGTTGGATGTAAAATATTTTCAGTGTAAAATGATTTTCATGGAAAACAATTTACAAATGGAAAACACAATTCCAAAATTAGTTTTCCGTTGTTTGCTTCCATGTAAGAAAATGATGAAACGAAAGGAAAATGAAAGGGAGGGTAAGGAGGTAGTGAGAGGAGTGTACAAGAGAGATAAGGAAAAAGGAAGGAAAACAGTTTTCCCTTCATTTTGAAGGGAAAATGGTTTTCCATCATTGGGAGAGCAATTTTTACTCCTAGGGAAAATGGTTTTACACTCCTTTGCAAACCAAATAATATAAAATTGAAAACAGAGGAAAACAGTTTTCCAGACTAATGTTTTACGCCCTACCAAACGGAGCCTAAGAGTCAAGCTCGAGTTGAGTCAAGTTACTTGAGTCGAATTTTGACCAAGCTTCGCCTGAGTCGAATTTTAGCCTAGTTGATCTCAAATGACTTGCAAGTTATCTCATCTCATTAACACCCTTAAGGTAGATGATATGTTGGATTTAGGCATTTTTGCTTTTGATAGTTTTGATTTTGCTTTCACTAACATCAAATTTTTGCCCGTAATGTAATGGATGCATCTGATGGGTTAAAGAGTGAATAGACTTTACTTTTGTTGTAATTTTTGTACATGGAATCCAAGTACGGTGTACCTCCATACTTTCGGGTTGTTCATTTTGGATATCCGATCCGAAATTTCGGATAGCCGAAAATTCGGATCTCCGAAAATTCCGAATCGGCAAAATTGCGATCCGAATCCGATCCAAAAATAACCGAATATCCTATTTTCGGATAGGATACCCGGATATCCGAAATTATAAAAAATAAAACACCATTTCATAGGAAGAAGAAGTGTAACAAATTAACAACGCACCAAACTTGACAACTCAACCACAAGCTCGATTCTGTACAAAGTACAACAACAATTTAGAGGAAGAAGAGGAAATGAGATTTTTCACCAAAAAATACAGCAACATTTTATCCCAAAGATACAAAAATTCAAGAATTTATCCTAAAAAATTATCTCATTCTGTAAACTCGCAGAGCACACGGAAGAAGAGGAAGTGAAATGGGGTTGCGGCGGGCCTGGTGAGCGGCTGAAGGAGTGGCGTCGCGGCGGCCTGAAGGCTGACGAAGTGGTTGGGGTGGAGGAGTGCAGTGTAGTGGCTGACGCCAGACAGAGAATACTTAGAGAAAGAAGGAGTGCAGTGCAGTGTGGTGGTGGCGCTGGAGAGGGTGGCGTTGGAGAGGACCACAGGCGAGCCTTACAATGTCGCCGACGGAACAACAGAGAGATGACGGAGAGGATGAGAACTAGTGTGAGGTTGTGAGAGGCAACAATAATGTTAGGCGTTTAGGGTTCTTTTTCTTTTTATTTAAAAAAAAAAATTATATAGGTTAATAAAAAAACCGGATATTTCGGATATCCGAATATAAAAAAATCCTGATCCGTATCCGATCCGATATTTTTCGGATATCCGATCCGAAATATCCGGAAATCAAAAAACCGGATCGGATATCCGAATTTTCGGATAGGATCGACCGGATCGCGGATCGGATCCATCGGAACGGGTCATTATGAACCACCCTACTTCCAACCAAGTTGATTTTCCCATATCATGGACATGGTCACAGGAATACTTTAGTGCAACAATATAGTTGGACGAGGGTGTTTGACAATCAGAGTTTTGGAGCAAAAACAGAGTTTTGACTCTAAAAGAGGTCCAAAACTCTCTTTTTGCTCCAAAACTCTAATTGCCGTCAAAAACTCTAAAAGGGGTATTTGGTAAAAGAGAGTTTTGGAATGAAAACTCTCAAAATGAAAAAGCTCATAAAATGAGCTTTTTCTTTAGAGGATTAGGTAAAAATATGTTCAATGACTTTTTTGGCTCTAATAATTATACTAGACATATGTATTAAAATGTCTATAAATGTCATTTTACACAAACAAATGGCAATAAGCTTTTAGCAATCAGATAATTGTTACCAAACACATTTATAAAAAAAATTGTCAAATCAGCGGAACAAAAAGTTAAAACTCTAACAACAAACTCTAACCTCTAACAGCTAAACCTTTAAACTCTAATTTATTAGAGACGACAAGGATTATAGTTCAGATAATTGGTTCCAATCACACCAAATAAACCAGTCCAAACATCACAAATATGACAGGTTCATAATTATTCTATCAAATACTTCCTCCATTTTTAAATTAATTGCACCACTTTCACTTTGCACAATTTAAATGTGACGTGTTACCGTATTTTCTGACAAATGTATATAAACATATGTTACCATATATTATTGGATTGATCTCAGCGTATATTAACTCATAAATGAATAAAACTATTTTACGGTGAAAATTGTATATTAGTAAACGTGATAGTCAAAGTGATGCAACTATGGTAAAACTGGGGAAGTAATTTGATGATAAGAGATAGAAATCATACCACTCATCAGCTTGGTGGCATGTACAGACAGAGTAATCACTTGGCAGCATACAAACAATTGGCATTCATTGTTGGGATTACAGTTATCTAAATCATAGTATACTCTTATCTCTCTATCGAGTGCCCAAGCAGGCATATATATACATAAAATTTAAAGTCTATATGATTTTATAATTACGAATACATGCCAAACTACAGATATTACAAGATCTGGGGCAGCAATAGATGATTGACAAATCCCTTAAACAAATGACATGATCAAAGCAAAGACAGTAGTCATACTTGAACAATATCTACAAATAAAGAAAGAGGAACTCCTAATTAATCTTACAGATTAATAAAAACAACCCAAGCCTATGTTTACATTATGCCTATCATTACAAATTCTTACATAAATCTACGTACCTTAAGATTATGTGCATCCAAAGCATTTCAGGATGACACGCAGAGCACCCCACACGCCATCCTGGTGCAGGATCTATCATCGATCTAGGCCCTGTTCATTTATCAATATCATGGGGAACATGAAGTTGAGAAACAAGCGTTTTTAGGTAGGGAAACGCTCAACCGGATGGACGGAGGCCCTGTAGTATCAATTTCATGGGGTAGATGAAGTTGCGAAAGGCCAATTCATGTACGGGGAGAACAAGCGTTTATAGGTAGGGAAACACTCAACCGTCTTGATGCTGCCATTGTCTAATCTAAACACACGGCCAACCAAACGTCTCAACTTCCCTCTTTGAGTCTCCGAGTTGGGATCAAGGAAATATATGCAATTCCCTTGGCAACCTGGAAAATCCCTAACAGAAACAGAGAAGCTAGTCTCTTTTCCTAGCACAAACACTCGATCTTCCAATGATTTCACGTCAACCCAACTACCCCATTCTTCATCCAGCCTATACACTTTCATGTCCACCCTAGAACGATGCGCCCTACGAATATGAAACCCGGCAACATCACCATAAATCACAGGCACTTCTTCTTCAGCTACCTCCTCCCACAAATAAGAATCAACAACATAAAAATCTCCATCTGACACAACTAAGTTCTTCAGATGACCAAACCCACAAAGCGGGGGTGAATACTGAACTAGATTCATACATTTATCAATCCATGATATAATCCCTAGACTATCAATCACATAAAATTGACCCTTGTAAACAATAAGATCATCATAATAAGTTCCTTCATTACCCAAATTAGTCCAATTCTTATCCTCAAACCCCCAATACCTCAATTTTCCTGAATCATATAATACCAAAATTCCAACTTTATCAAACAAAAATACTCTCTTGAGAGTATACCCAGATGGACAATTCTTGACTTGTAAGGTGTAACCTTTGAATAACTCAATCAAACGCAAATTCAACATATTGAGACTCCTTTTAAAAACAATTTCATCATTATTATTGTTATTGTTAATATCTGGAATAATTTTGATATTGGGGTTTGTTAAAATTAATGGGTTTAAAAGGTGCAATTTACCTGAAGCTGATTCAACCACCTTAACCAAACAAGCTGAAGTAGGGGTTTGATCTTCGAGGCGGCAGATAGTGAAGGAGGATAATATGGCGGTGGTGTTGGTGGGAGGAGGTAAATTGAGAGTGAGTTGACATTGACATTGACGGTAGGAGAGAGAAACGAGGGTTCTCCAAGAAGTGGAAACAGCTCTGAAACGGAAAACGTCAATGCGAGAATGGAGGTGTTTTGCGATGATTTCTAGCAACTCTTTTGGGAGGGTTGCCCAATTTACACTGCAGGAGGAGGAGTTGCTCATCTCTTTTTGCGCGCTCTCTCTCTCTCTCTACTCGTTTAATAAGGTAAGGAGAAACCTTGACAAATTGGGGGAATAAAGGGGATCCCAACTTGCGAAGGGTGAGAATCGATCCCAGGACCTCCTGGAACCGGGAGAGAAGCTCTAACCACTAGGCTATCCCTCACTCTCCTCTACTCGTGTAGTTGCGTTCTGTTATTTTTAACGTATTTTTCACTATACACAAATTCTTATATGTGGCCGGCCACATCTATAACCTTCCGTGTGGCCGGCCCATATAATAAGCCCAGGCGAAACGACATGTTATAATTTTTCACAATCCTGCTAATAACCCTAGCGCGCTCTCTCTCTCTTCCTCCTCCCCAGTGAGCCCTTTCACTCAATTTATCATCTTCCATTTTCAGTGAGGAGAGAGAAAAACGGTTGTAAATATTACACATTTTCACTTCAATACCTCATCAGATTCGCCATTAATGGCAGTTGCAAGCTCAGTCAAGGTATAGACATTTCAAAGACGAAAATCAATTTCGCAATTTCCGACGACAAAATATAGGCGACCATTACTTTCTCTCTGTGTTTGTGATTGAAGTTGGAATTTTATGGATATTTGATGTTGATTCTAATGTGTAGGGAGAAACGGGCGAAAATGGTAAAAATTCTCGGGCTGATTCTTCCCTTTCTTCAATTGAAATTCTTCAAAAGGGAGAAAGTACATTGATTTGGAAAGTTGATATTTTTTGTCTTCATTGAGCTTGGCCGACTAAGTGACGAACTAAGAGTTTAAGACTTTTGCTTCACTGATTGAAGTATTGCTTAAAGTCTTAATTTGTATTTGTATAGTGTTAAGATTAATTACTAATGGAGAAGAGTTGATAATACAATGAGTAACCCCATTTAATCATATGAGTACCCATTTTGTTTATATAAGTAACCCGATTTTGTTGATAAGAGTAACCCCTTCTGTTATTACGCGTAACCTTACAATATTATATGAGTAACCCTATTTATTTTTTGCAGTTGTCTCGTTTAGTTTTTGGAGTAACCTTTTTTAGTTTTATGAGTAACATATTTTAATCATATGAACCTAATTTAATCCTATGAGTAATCTATTTTAATCATATGAGTAACCTAGTTTAACCTTATGAGTAACCTCATTTATTCATACCAGTAACCTCATTTAATCATATGAGTAACCCTATTTTGTTCACATAAGTAACCCCATTTTGTTTATAAGAGTAATCATTTCTATTGTTATGTGAAACCTTAAAATATTATATAAGTAACCCTATTTCTTTTTTACGGTAACTTCATTTAATTTTTGGAGTAACCTTGTTTAATCCTATGAGTAACTTATTTTAATCATACGAATAATCTAGTTTAATCTTATGAGTAACCTTATTTATTCATACTAGTAACCTCATTTATTTATATCAGTAACCCTAATTGTTCATACGAGTAACCCTAATTGTTCATTTATTTATCAATACGAGTAACAGTATCTATTCATACGAGTAACTCAAAATGTTCACAAAAACAACCATCATTTATCAATACGAGTAACCTTATTTATTCATACGAGCTCGAGTTATCCCACTTCTTCTTACGAGTAACCTCATTTAATTATACGATGATGCTATTTAATCATACAAGTAACCCCAATTGTTCACCAAACTAACCCCATTTTTTCATATAAGCAACCTCACTAAATAATAAGACGACATATTTAATCATATTAGTAACCTCAATTGTTCACAAAAGTAACCTCATTTTTTCATACGAGTAACCTCATTAGTTCACAATATTAACCTTATTTAATCATACAATGACCCTATTTGATCAAGTAACCCTAATTGATCACAAAAGTAACCCATTTTCTTCATACGAGTAACCTCATTCGTTCATAAAAGTAAACTGATTAGTATTCCCTTTTGTAATAAAAGTTACCACATTTGTTTATAAGAGTAAAAACCTTTTATTGCTAAGAGTAACCATATATTCATGCAAGTAACTCCATTTGTTCATAAGGGTTTGTGCACAAGGGTCAACTTCAAAAGGTCATATCTCACATCACACTTAATATTTTGGGAATATTCAAGTTGGAGATAAAAATTTGGCTCGATAGCTTTCCAACGCCTGGTCAAAAGCTCGATTCTGATAAGAAACGAGTGAGATATGACCATTTGAAAATGAGCTGACGGGCTGACAGGGTGTCGCGCGCGCGGCCACACCTATAATTTCGCGTGTGGCCGGTTGTATGCAAGACGCGTTGTTCACTATATATATATATACATATACATGTGTTGAATTGAGTTCATGTGAGAAGGGAGTTTTATATGAGAAGTGAGAAGTAATTCTAACCCTTGGATCATGTCTCATTTAATGGCCAAGATTAAAAATAAAAAAAAGGTAAAACCCTAAATTTGAAATCACTTCTCACGTCATAACTCATAACATACTTTCTCTCTCCTCTCTCCTCTCTCCCCTCTCTCTTATTTCGGTTCTCTGCTTCAAGAGGCGTTATATTTTTTTTTTTCAATTTCAATTCAGCGAGAGTCCCCCCTTAATTATCAGTGAAATTCAGCACTCAAGATTAGTTCAATGGACGCACACAATATGGGAGAAGAAGGTTAGTATTTTGTTTAATTTTTCTTTTTCCTTTTTTTTAGAATTCTGAAATTGTTCTATATTCGAAATTGGTGCTATACTCAAGATTATATTCGAAATTGGTGCTATACCCACATGAATTGCCCTTGAATGTTATGATTCTTGGATAGTCATAGTCTCTTTATGCAGGTATTGTCAAATTTATATGGGGTTTCTCATAATAGTTTATTGTTTGACATGGTTTGTGAATTGTGAGGCTCAACATTCTCTTGGGTTTTTGGAGAAATTGGGTTTATTGGTTTATTTAGTTAATATGTTTTTTTAGGGGAGGGGGGTTTGGGGAAGAGAGTGTAAGTTAGTAGGGAGAGGGTAAAAGGGTAGCTATTATCTTTGCGTGGTTTTTAATGATTGAGTTTCTTGTGGGATTTGCTAAAGTAATAATTTTCATGAGTAAATCTTGCTTCTAATTTTTTAGAAAGGAAGAGGAAGCTTTTGTGATCAAACTGGAGAGTTCAAGTATCTGGAGAATCAGACTACTTAAATAGATATGTGAATATGAGTTAAAAAAACAGAGCAGTAGATACTTTTATGTGAATATCAAGTGATAGCACGCGAATTACCAATCAATCTGCAAAATATAACCTTGGTCGTCATATGCAAGTCTACTAGTGAGATATCTCAGGCGGTTTTACTATTATTATTTTGGTTAAATGATAAATTAACATTAGGGTCTCTAGTTCACATTCTAGCCTATCATAGAAGAAGATAGCAAATGAAAGAGAATAATCCCCTGATCATTATCATTAACTAATTGGTTTATAAAGAAGTATTGTCAAATGAAAGAGAATAATCCACCTTATGGTGTTCGTGCTGGGGGACGTAAATCTGGAGGCAGGAAATTGCTTAAGGGTGTTGTGGGCCCTTATACAGTTCCTGACGACAAGAGAGCTGGTCACATACCATCAACTGCGGCATATAGCTTGGTTGAATGTGTCCATGATCTGCTTGATCTAGCTGCTAGGATGCTTGTTATGGGTGGAAGGCTTGTTTACTTTTATCCTGTCCTTAGAGAAGAGAATTCACCTGATCCCACTTTTCCAGAACACCCATGTTTCAAAATAGTCGCTGTCTCCGAGCAAATACTTAGTTACCGCTATAGCCGGGTGTTATTGACAATGGTGAAGGTAGCAACATATACTGAAGAAGTTGCTGACGCAACTAGAATTATGCATTTAGATTAGAAGAAGGCAATCTTCACTCTGCCGTCTTTGCTCCTGCTCCGGCTAATCTCAAACAGGAAGAGAATGGGGATGAAAAGTTCTGCAAAGAATCGAAGCCCAAATATAGTGGGAAATATGTTTAGGGTACATGATTTTGAGGTGGATTTCGGATGTTGTAGACCGACTTTTGATATGTGTTTCCTCTTCAAGATGCCATCTCTAGCTAACCTGTTCATCCATATATTTGTTGTCTGATGTGCCGGTTTTGGGTTAGCCTTGAAGAAGTGATCGTGCAACTCTTAAACATGTATCAGCATAACTCTAATTAGTATTTGTTATAACTCTAACTATTCATTCGTACAACTCTAAAGAAGTATTGTCATAATTCTAATTAGTACTTCCTATAACTCTTAACAAGCATTGATATAACTCTTAAATACTACTTCCTACTACTCCAAGTAAGTGTTGTCATAACTGTAATTAGTATTTCTTATAACTCTATATCCTACAACTCTAAACAAGTGGTGCCATAACTCTAATTAATAATTACTATCACTCTAATAGATAAAATAATGGAGCTATTTTCTCAAGTGTACCACATTTATTTGTTTTCTTATAACTCTAAAGAAGTGATCGTGCAACTCTTAAACATGTATCAGCATAACTCTAATTAGTATTTCTTATAACTCTAACTATTCATTCGTACAACTCTAAAGAAGTATTGTCATAATTCTAATTAGTACTTCCTATAATTAGTAATTGATATATTATGTTTTGAATCTCCAATTGTGTGAGTTTGTAATTAGTTTATGTTTGTGTATGCAGATATGAACATTGTCGAGGTTGGTAATGTGAAGGGTAAGCGTCAGGCAATTCAAAGTATGGATTTGGTTGAAACAAAAGGAGCCAAATTACTTAAGAAGGATAGTACATCACATGTACCGAAACAGAAAAAAAAGCCATTAGAGTTGTCTACTCAATGTAGACCGAATGAATTGGTGAAGCTTATAAAGAGCTTATCTTCGCAACAAGTTCGAGATGTGAATGACATTGGGTTTGGAGGTCTTTGCAGTCTGCATTTGACTCAAAGCCCTACTTCTATGATTCCTTTTTTGATCAATTCTTTTAATCCTGGTAGTTGGATGTTTAAAATTGATGCCATGAATAAATTTGTGTTGAGTAAGTTTGATGTTCATGATGTTTTTTTGCTTCCCATGGGTGATTCTAAGGTTGAGGAGATATCCACTGGTAGAGGGTCTAATGAATCTGATAATGTGTTTTTGACATTTTTAATGACAAGTAAGGGATTCCTTTGAAGGATATAGCTTTTAAGATTCGATCTAATGAGATGCAATCGGGGGGAGATGAATTTAAAAGTCTATTTGTCCTTTATGCTATGGGTAGGTTTCTTGCTCCTACGTCAAACAACAAAGTGGATTTAAAACTTTTGAAATCTGTGTCTCAAGTAGATAAAATAAAAGAACTTGATTGGTGCTCATATGTGCTGGAGAAGCTTTCTAATGGATTTGTTAAAAATAAGGTAGATAATTTTGCTAATCTTGGAGGTTGTGTTATCATGTTAGAAATTATATACTTCCATAGGTTACTTTTCAAATCTCGGGCGTTACCTAGAGTTCCCCCCCTGTTCAATTTTGGACGGATGAAAAATTCCAAAAGCGTATTCATGACGAGCTAGGTTCTGGGGGTTTTTGGGAATGGGATTTTAGATTTGGAGAGTCGTCCCTCTTCGCATCTTCTATGTAATTCGGTAGCTTCGAGTCCAAGATATCTAAATGAGAGAACCACATAATACAACTGTTGACATTTGTTCGGCTGATATTTCTCACTGCAAGAAGGTAGTGACCTTTGAGATTCTGCCTTCTGATGAGGAGATACATAAAACTGCAACAGATGTATGTCCCTCTATAAGTTATCTCATATATTTTTTATGAATTTCATGATATTCTACTATGAATTTAATCATTATCTTATATAAAACACATACTACAATTTAATTGTTCATATCTAATTTTGATAATTTTTGTTATCATTACATGCGTCTTTGTTTTCACATAATATTTTTATATCATAACTCTATTAGGCGCTTCATAAAACTCTTAACAAGTAATGCCATAACTCTAATGAGTACTTATCATAACTCTTAAAATAGTGTTGACATAACTATAAATAGTATGTCCTATAACTCTAACCAAAGTGTTCTATAACTCTAAGAAGTAGTCTTGGCATAATTGTAACTAGTTCTTCATATAACTTTAAATAAATGTAGCCATAAATGTAATGCCTACTATATAACTCTAAAGAAGTGTTGCCATAACTTTAATGAGTACTTACTACAACTCTAAACATGTGTTGCCATATACTTCCTATAACTTAAATAAGGGTTGCTATAATTTTCATTAGTACTACCTATAGTTCTAAACAAGCATTGGGATACCTCTCCTTAATATTTCTTATAAACAGATACTTTACTTAATAATTTAAACAAAAACTAGATGTGTATATGATATTTAACAAGTGTTAGTATAACTACAATGAGTTCTCAATTCTCAGTCTAGTCAATCGTTTACATTCCTCATTAAATGTTAAGATTTTTGTCCTTTCCTTTTTACAGGGCATGCACGAGATTTTGTTGTTAATGAAAAGAGACATGGATGTTGTGTCTTCCCATTATATTGATCGACTGTCAAAAGCAAAGAGTATGGGCAATAAGGAAGAAAAGAAAGGGCAAGATGATATACATGTTTCTGGTTCTCCTACTTTGTCTCCAACTCCGGCTTTTGTTCATGAAGATGCATGGCAAATGTATATTGATAATTTTACAGATTCTATTCTTGCTGTGAAGAAAGCTGTCGATGATATGCCGACTTTCCAATTACTCTCTCAGTCTGAAAATGAGTTATCAATTGGTGCTAAGGGCCCGGATGTTTGTTCCCCATCCTTTGGTGACATTTCAATTATTGGAGATGAGTGTGTTAAGTCATGTTCTCATGTGGACGAAATGAACAAGGAGAGGGATGGTTGTGTTAGATCTCCAATGTCTTGGTTGCGTACATCTTCTAATCGCCATAATGTCAACAATGATGGACTTGGTTCTACATATGATTGTGGGCTTCCAAATGTCTCTGTCAATTTGGTTTCAAGATTTATGCGCCAAAATCTGTCTTTATTGTTCTACATGCCATCTTTCCGGAAACATGTAGTTGATTATTATATGGTAGATCACAATGAAACTTTGGCAAAGAGGTAAACATTATTACCTAAAATATTTTCATCATATTTCATTATTTTTCTTTATTTTATATTAATTTTTAACTTTCTATATATATTTTTTATAGTCAAATCATTGCTTCTTTTGGAGATAACCACTTTGTTACACGAGAGGATCTTTTAAGTTTGGTCACTAATGAATTGATCACCACACCTGTTATGGAGGGTTGGAGTTTGTTGATGAATCATGTAGAGTCGGCCGAAGATTCTTCACCTCGACGCATATTTTTCGGCCTTAACCATGTGGTAATTTCTTTAATATTTTTCATGGGCGTTATTGTTGCTTTATTGCTATTCGGAACAGTATGTTACCAACATCATGTGATATTGGGATGTGTGCTTGCTTCCATAACTTGTATCTATAATTTTAGCCTTCACATGAAATTTTTACCCAACACAGAAAAAAGGAGTTAGTAATTAGTAGTACAACTTTCAGTTCAGTGTTGTTGAACTTGACTAATGCTACTTATTATGTAATTTCTTGGTCCACTTAACCTGATAAAACATGTGGAGTACATAAATGTCAAATTATTGTCCACTTAAAATTCTTATCTTACTCCATTATAAAGAAGCTAGTCAATTATGAAAGTTAGCATTATTTGTAAAACTATACATTATTTTTACTACAATTTTTATGTTCTATTTTAGGCTCCTTTGATAGATGTTACATACACATGTGACGAAAATAAAGATGTTGCATTAGTAAGTGAGCTATTTTCTTCATGGGATATTTGGCTCTCATGTAACAAAGTCAAGTGTGATCTTCATAAAGTTGATTTGGTATGTCTTTCTGCCTCCTTTTTATATTTCTTATGTTTTTAAATTTATTTATCTAATAACTAAACTTGTTCAATTTGTGGGTCGTAGATATTCGTTCCATTCTTGTACATGGAACACTATTTTATTGTTGTGATCAACTTCATTCACAAAAGAGTGGATTATCTGGATAATAGAGTCTATGGAAATTGGGATGAATCTTGCTTCAAGGAGTTAGCCATGAGTATAGTAAGATTTATTATGTTTTTAAACCATGTGTTTTTAATTTGTTTTTTGTACTTTTAAGCTTTATTGGTTGGTGTTTTTTTTTCATCAAAAGACTTGTGAGTATCAAATTCATTATCTTTATTTTTTTACAGCGCATCCATATGAGTGATTATTTAGATAGATTTGAGCATCCATTGGCTCCTGAATTAGTTTCATATGATCTCATCAATGTCAATTTTCCATGGCAAACTAGTAAGCCAACCTTGGATTGTGGTGTTTTTGCAATGGTTCACATGTTGAACTATGATGGAGAAATATTTGAGTCTCAGCTTGGCAACGCCAAGATAAGACGCACAATGAGAGCTGAAATCTGTGCAGCCCTTGTTTTGTGTGATTTCAATGATATTAGGATGGAGATTATCTCAAAGATTCATAAGTTCAATGATATAAAGGCTTCTATTCGAGACAAGTTGTGGATGAGTTACAAGGAACAAGATAATGCACGGAAAGAAGCAGCTCGTTTGAAGGCGAAAAACAAACATCTAATTCATGAAGTTGCGGATAAGTAATTTTCACATATTTACAAGTATATTATTCCACTTTTGTAAAGGGATATGGGTAGGGAGGATTGATTAGAAACAAGAGTACAATTTCTTGCATATGTGCTTATATGAGTAGTTGATTTACTTATTTCAACTTTTACTAGCATTAGTTTTTATATATAGAGGGATAGAAAGAGATTGCAATTTTTTTAGGGATATTATCTCAGATAACCTTGACATATAGACCTTTTTCCCAAATAACCCCGACATTTTCACCCCTATCTCGGATAACCCTGAACTCGTATTTCATCATTAAACTTGACGGATTGGTTGACGACGTTAACTATTTGGCGTTTGTAATTAAAAACCTATTTTTTAAAAGAAAAAAAATTGTGTTCTTCATCTTCCTCTCTCCTGTTCTTCACTCCATGTCTTCATCTCCTCTCCTCCACCTCCTCCACCACCATGATTTTCTCTCTCATCTCCTCTCCTTCACCTCCTCCACCTCCTCCTTCACCATGAATGTGCAGCACGTGTCTGGGAGGCAACAAACTCCTGTGCGTATACCTCCATATATGTGATTTCACTTTCTCAAACTAAATCAAACATACCCAAAACACTAACCAACACCATTCTACAGATCGGAAACCAACAGATACCAAAGCGAGAGAGTTGAGATAAATAAAATCAAATTCATGTAAGTTGAGCCAAGTTTTATAGTTGTCAACCCATCAAGATCTAAAGTCATAGCCAATAGTATACTCCATTAGTGATACAGGAGAAAATATTATAAATCAATCTTAAGACTAATTCCATGAGCAGCTAAAACCACAAAAAAAAATGTAAAAATATGAATGGACGGTTGAGATAAATAAAATCAAATTCATGTAAAAAAAAATTAATTCAGATCTCAAAGTAAAAAAAGAAGAAGAGAAAAACGGGAATTCTAAACATTGAGATGCAATCAACAATTGGAGAATCATCCAAAAGCACATTAAAAACCCAATTACAACATCAAATTTATAGAGCAAAAAATTTACATGAGAATCATATTCTTCTACAAGCTTCGAAATCGGTTCATCATGAGCACCATCATCTTCTTCTTTTGCAACTTCATTTCTAGTTTGTTCTACTCAAATCATCGGTCTGCTTCCAAATCTGCATTTCTTATGTCGAAATTTCTCCATTTTTGTGTAGAATTTCGAGCTTCCAAATCTGCATTTCTTCGGTCGAAATTTCTGGGTAGGAATGGTGGATGCGTGATGGTGGAGACGAAGGTCTGGGAAGGAGACGTTGAGGGAGGAGAGAGAAAGAGATAAAATCAGGGGGTGCTGGAGAAGAGAGAGTGGTGAAGCTGGGGAATGAAGGAGGAGAGAGAAAATCAGGTGGTGGTGGAGGAGGTGGAGGAGAGTGAGAGGATGAAGACATGATATGAAGAACAAGAGTGAAGGGGATGATGAACACAAATGGTTTTTTTTTCTTTTAAAAGATTAGGTTGTTAATTATAAATGTCAAAGAGTTAACGCCGTTAGCTATTCCGTCATGTTTGATGACAAAATACGAGTTTAGGGTTATCCGAGATAGGGGTGAAAATGTCAGGGTTATTTGGGAAAAAGGCCTATATGTCAGGGTTATCTGAGATAATATCCCATTTTTTTATCATAGTGTATGCAATAATTATATTCTAATAATGAGATTGGTAGTTAATTTATAATTTCCTATAACTCTAATTTAAGTGTCAATATAAGTCTAATCAATACTTCCCATAATTCTCATAACTCTTAACTACTACCACCTATAACTCTGGAAATGTTTCTGGTATAACTCTTATGGCTAGTTTGTATAACTCTAAAAAAGAGTTGGCATAACTCTGAACAAGCAATGTTATAACTCTAAACACATATTTTCTAAAATGATAAATCCAATTAGTGGCCTAGCACTAGTGTAACTCTAATTAGTAATTTATGTAACTCTAATCAAATACTCCTATAACTCTAACTAGAACGTACATAACAAGTAATGCCGTAACTATAATTAGATCTCTCATGACTAGTCAAATACTCCTATAACTCTAATTAGTAATTGATATAACTCTAATCAAATACTCCTATAACTCTAAGTACAACTCTCATGACTAGTCAAATACTCGTATAACTCTAATGAGTAATTCATATAACTCTAATCAAATACTCCTATAACTCTAATTATAACATAAATACAACTCCTAACAAGTAATGTCATAACTCTAATGAGTACTTCTTATAACTCTTTTTATCATAGTATATGCAATGATTATATTCTAACAATGACAAAAAATCAATTGGAGTTATAGCAACATGCACATAAAATATTCTACATCTGTCGTACACTCTCATGATGTACTAGCACTAGTGTAATGCCATAAGTCTTTTTTATCATAGTGTATAACTCTAGTAAGCACTTATTATAACTCCTTTTAACATAGTGTATAGCATGATTATATTCTAACAATGAGATTGTGAGTTAATTATAAGTTCCTATAACTCTAATCACGTGCCAATATAACTCTAATCAAGTCCCAAAATAACTCTTATGACTAGTTCGTATAACTCTAAAAAAGAGTTCGCATAACTCCGAACAAGTAATGTTATACCTATAATTAATTACTCTTATGACTAGTCAAATACTCCTATAACTCTAATTAGTAATTCATATAACTCTAATCAAATACTCCTATAACTCTAATTAGAACGTACATAACAAGTAATGCCGTAACTATAATTATAACTCTCATGACTAGTCAAATCCTCCTATAACTCTAATTAGTAATTCATATAACTCTAATCAAATACTTCTATAACTCTAATTACAACTCTTATGATTAGTCAAATACTCCTATAACTCCAATTAATAATTCATATAACTCTAATCAAATACTCCTATAACTCTAATTAAAACTATTATAACTAGTCAAATACTCCTATAACTCCAATTAATAATTCATATAACTCTAATCAAATACTCCTACAACTCTAATTAGAACTCTTAACAATTAATGCCATAACTATAATGACTACCTTAATCATGGTATATGCAATGATTATATTATAACAATGACAATAATTTAATTGGAGTTATATCAACATATACATATAAAATATTTTGAACAAGTTCATATAATTACAATTGGGCTTTTTCTCAAGTGATAGCATGTACGATAGATACTTTTCTCAAGTGATAGCATGTACGATAAATACTTTTCTCAAGTGATAGCACGTTGTAATTTTTTAGAGAGGGGGTTGACGATGGAGTGCTTTTATCCATTATATAGTACATTTTGCAAATTCTATTGTCTTCAAGTGAACTAGAGTTTACTTTCAACTGTGACAATTTAAAATTTGTAACCTTTGCTCATGTATGCTGACACACTTATAAATCATAGATGTGCTTTCCTAACTTCAACCCATTTGTAGTTAAAGCAAACCACATTGCTATACTCCTCAAAACGTTTTCAACACTTCAATGTTGCTTCTGTATTGTAGATGAAAAAAATTCCAAAAACTAATAAAACTATACTAACAATCACACAGCCACCGAATTGTAATAAAGTATAGTATTCAATTTGGTTTTCACTTCTGGAAGAAGAGTGGAGAACAACCAAGCAGTCTTGCCAACATCAATGCCATGATTTCCAACCAAGCAGTCTTGCCAACATCAACCAACCAAGCACCTTCTTCTTGCAACAACAACAAGAGGAATAAAATAGAAGAGTAAGGATGATTTCACTTTATTATTTAAGAAGTTTGCAGCATTGCACTTCCTTTTTTTATTCTAATTATAATAACAATAATCCATTAATATGTAAAAAAAAACAGCAAGTATCTATAATAGTAGTTATAAAAATTTAGTCACTTAATCAAATTACCTTAAGTTTGTTGATTTCGAGAAGGACAATTCCTTGAATCATGATTGACCATGTTATTGCATAGGCGACATTTTCTTAGTGGTTTTTGTTGCTTCTCAATGGTCTTTTCTTTCATAGATTTAAGCCTCTTCCTACCCTTGTTGTTGGATTTCTCAGGTACTTTTATAGTTACCTCGTTTGGAGCACTGCATCCTATTAATTCTTGAATCACTTGTTGTTTTGTCATGGACATATTATCCTCATCCGATTTAATGGATTTCCTGAAGTCTCTTAGATTTTCAATTAGAGCATCAATGTCTTCATCCCTCTCTTCAACGAGACCAATGGTTGTATAAATTTCAGTCCACAATTCACCTAATTTTATCTGCTTCATTTTCATCTTTCCACAATCTTTAGGAAAATTCCCATCAAACTCATGAATATTACTCTTGTGTGCTTCCTTCGTCCATCGAGTGAGGATGTATTTATCGGGCAACTTCTTCGGATGCTTGGCCTTGTAAACCCAAAGAACATGCCTACATACTACCAACTCTCTCGAAGAGAGAACATGAACAAATGGCATCGAAATCCAATGGATTTAAAGTGACCTCATAATTCTTCTTCTTTCCATCTTCGATGATAGTAATGCATTCCATTCCATCCCGAATTTCGGACCTTGCATGACCACATCTGAAACATGTTGCACTAACTTCTTCTTGAAATAGGTAAAAGACGACATGGGTTTATACTTTAGAGACACTTGCTTCCATCGGCCAAGGGGTGATAAGTTGAGGGTAGGAAGTGTCGTTATCTTTGTTCAAACTGCTTTGAGCATGTCTCTGTTGTTGTACAGCCGTTTGGAAACGCAACCAGAACTCAACCAATGTAGCACATGGACTATTGAAATTACCAAAAAAAACTATTCTGGCTTTCTGATCTTTGCGCTGTGCAAATTAAGCCAGCCATTGGTTTCTCCTTGAAATATGCTGGGATCCAAGACTCCTTTATGTTGAAGATGTCATTAAGCCACTTATTTTGTTGCGATTTGAATTCTTGTATGACTTCATTCCACTTATCAACAAACTCTTGTGGCTCTAATTCCTTATCCCAAACACAAGCATTTATCTTTTTGAGGAAATCTTTTTCTTTATTGCATTCAACTATCTCCCACCTTGTCACTAGGTTCTGACTCTTCCAACCCTTTTGTATCATTTGAGCTTGTAATCTGTATGTCTTTCCCTTTCCCCACCTTGTCAGTAAGTTTTCCCATAATATGCCACATGCAGAATTTTTGTTGTGCATCAGTGAACACTTTTGGAAAAGCTTTCTTCATTGCAGGATCCTGGTCAGTGATAATAAAGTTTGGTTCCTTATTGCCCATTGCTTGTTTGAATTTCTCAAAAACCCATACAAAAGAATTGTCATTCTCTCTTGATGTCAAAGCAGCAGCAAAAATCACACACTTTTTATGGTGGTCAATCCCTGTAAATGGGCAGAACACCAAGTTGTACATGTTTGTGCCGTAAGTAGCATCAAATGAAACAACATCTCCAAAAGCAAAGTAATTTCTCCTACACAAAGCATCAGCCCAAAACACTCTAAGCAAACCTTCTTTCTCATTAGCTACATAGTCAAAGAAAAATCCACTATTCATCTCCTTTTGTCTACTTAAGGTGCTTATAAACATATCTGCATCATGTTCTTCAATGTATGCTCTAACATCCCTTGAAAAGTTTTTGAAGTCATCAACAGTTGCTCCAACATTTTCATAACCACCAACCTTCTCCTTATACATTCTATACGTCTTTGTTGCTCCAATATTAAGTTTCGAGTTATCAATTATCATTTTCTTTTGGTACAACGTCAAATTTCTTTTCAACTTTTGGAATTGTCCCTGTTCAGGACTTAGTAGCTTGTGGTTATGTCCTTCATGGAAATACCAAACTCGGTACTTTCCTTTCTCATGAAGTCGGAAAACAATCTTGGCTTTGCAACCAACCCGTGTAAGTTTTCTCCTCCTCTTTTGAGTTGGTGAAATTGGCTCACCCGACTCACTGTTAGTTGTTTGATTTCTTTGCGACCACTTGCCTTTAATCCTTGCTTGTTACACAAAATGTATTTGAATACAATAGTCCCATCCTTTGCTCGATACTCAGTAGACTTTCTAGTATCAAACCCACATACTACAGCATATATATTGTAAAAGTCTGTTTGCATCTTTAAGACCTGTCAAAACCCGCCCAACTCTAGGAACTAATTCATTGGAACAACTCGAGTGAACTCATGGTCTCCACATGGGGTGATGTTTGAACTTCGTTTAGGTGGTGTAGAGAGATTTAACGACGCAATGTTTATGCTTTGCGTAAAATTACTAGTTCCTGCCTCTGCATATAAAATATATATATAAATTGTAAGTCAACATTTTACAATTCAAAGTGTTGTACATAAATTAAATATGGCAAATAACCCAAGCAGTACTCCACTCTGATGGGCCAATTTGATGTAGTAGTCCACTTTTTAACCCAAGTGCCAAAAAAATTGACATATCTTTGGCTACATTACACACGACATGGATCGTAACCCACTAGAATTGAAGACAAGCAAAACGACATTTTGATTAGTTTTTAAATGCTAATCTGTTTAAAGGAGTCTAATAGATAAAATAATGGAGCTATTTTCTCAAGTGTCCCACATTTATTTGTTTTCTTATAACTCTAAAGAAGTGATCGTGCAACTCTTAAACATGTATCAGCATAACTCTAATTAGTATTTCCTATAACTCTAACTATTCATTCGTACAACTCTAAAGAAGTATTGTCATAATTCTAATTAGTACTTCCTATAGCTCTTAACAAGCATTGATATAACTCTTAAATACTACTTCCTACTACTCCAAGTAAGTGTTGTCATAACTGTAATTAGTATTTCTTATAACTTTATACAAGTATGGGTGTACCTCTTCACTACTATATCCTACAACTCTAAACAAGTGGTGCCATAACTCTAATTAGTAATTGCTATCACTCTAATAGATAAAATAATGGAGCTATTTTCTCAAGTGTACCACATTTATTTGTTTTCTTATAACTCTAAAGAAGTGATCGTGCAACTCTTAAACATGTATCAGCATAACTCTAATTAGTATTTTATAACTCTAACTATTCATTCGTACAACTCTAAAGAAGTATTGTCATAATTCTAATTAGTACTTCCTATAACTCTTAACAAGCAATGATATAACTCTTAAATACTACTTCCTACTACTCCAAGTAAGTGTTGTCATAACTGTAATTAGTAATTCTTATAACTTTATACAATTATGGGTGTACCTCTTCACTACTATATCCTACAACTCTAAGCAAGTGGTGTCATAACTCTAATTAATAATTGCTATCACTCTAAAAAAATATTGCTTTGAGCATTAGTGCTTTTTGCAACTCTAAACAAATATTGTTATAACTCTATAACTAAGACTCCAATATCATGAATCTAATTGCTCGACGAAATAACTTTTTTATAATATAATTTTCATAAGCATGAATCTAATGACTCTAAGACTCATCATTCAGCAGACTACAGACGAAGGATTGGTAGCAGCCATAGCATATTCGAATTACCCACCCTCAAATGATCTACTATTATTACTTGTAGAAGAAGAGAGACAACCCACCAACACATTAAATAATAAAAGATTGCCATCAAGAAAATGTTGTAGAAACAAACAATAGACTGAAAAAATGAACAACAAATTCGCAAACAACGTATATTTGCCCAACTTACAAGCAATCATTTTAGAGTGCAATACTCAAGGAACTATGAAAGAAACATGATTATGGGGAAGCAAAGAAAAATTCGCCAACAACGTATGAAGAAGCAACAAATTTTCGCAAAAAAAAAAAAAAAAAAAACTCCACCAAATTTTCGAAAAGAGAAGCATACAAATTTCTGAAAATAAACTAACCTTCATGCGATGTGGTAATTGACTCCATGAAATTTCTGGGCAAAAGGAGATGACAGGAGAGACGTACAGTTGGAGGTGGAGTTATTTTTCCACGTACAGTTGAAGGAGAAAAGAGGAGAGAGAAAATTAGGTTTGAAGGGATGATTAAAGGTAGTTTAAAGTTAATATTAGTTTTTAAATCTTGGCCGTTGATAGGATATAATCTAAGGGCAGTGATTCTTTCTCATTTCTCACCTAATTTCCCTTCTCACTCCGTTCTATTTCAAATAAAACGTTTGCTTTTTCACGCAACCCAACGCGCTTCTTTAATTATTAATATCTTTAGTTGTGCACACGTAAAAAATATAAAAAAGTTATAATTTGATAGTATGCATCGAGACGAATCTAACAAGATCCCACTTGACTATGTTTTTTCTTTATATAATGGCGATAAATTGGAGTCAAAATTAATCAATGAATAGTGTCATTTCACCCAATGTTTCATTTAAAACAAAACGGATGAAGTATGTATATATTTCGGCTTTTCCACCATATACCCCCCAATGTTTCAGATATTCACCATATACCCTTGAATTTTTTAAAGATGTGCACCAACTTCCCTTTTTCCTAACGGACGTTAAGTCGTTTGCATTATTTAGAACTTTGTCATTATAACCTAATTAACCCTCCCTCCACCCTCAACCCCCTAACCCTAATGCCCTAATTAACCTAACCTCCTAACCCTAATGCCCTTAACCCTAACTAATTAACCTTAATAAATGAAACTCATATCTCACCGCCAAAACGACTTTTTTTGAAAAAACGAATGCCACTAACGACCCTTAAAGGGCACAAAATTCGAGAAGCCCATAAAAATGAGTACCAATACGACGATATTTTGGGCACGCTTCTCAAGACGATCTTAAACAGGCGATTTCACTACCAAAACGACTATTTTTTGAAAAAACAGACGCCACCAACGATCCTTAGAGGACACGAATTTCGAGAAGTCCATCAAAACGAGTACCAATACGACAATAATTAGTCAGTGCTGATAGTGGAGGAGAGAGATGAGGGTTTTTTAATTTGCTTTTAAAGATTACGGGTAATTAGGTTAATAGTGGCAAAGTCGTAAATAATGGCAAACGACGAGTTAGCGTCGGTCAGAAAAAGGGCATATGGTGAACGTTTTTTCGGAAACTCAGGGGTATATGGTGAATATTTGAAACATTGAGGGTATATGGTGAATTTTTTAATTTGTCAGGGGTATACGGTGAAAAAACCGTATATTTTTTGGAAAAATTGTCAGAATAAAGCCCAACCTTTAGGCGGTGTCTTAAAATAAGTCGACTTTGGATGAACTCTAAACAAGAAAAGCTTATGATGGTATTATCTTTTAATAAGTTTAAATAACTAATAACCTGAAGAATGGTTTTTTTTTTTTTTAATTTTCTTGTACTAATTTCTCTCTTCCAACCTTTTTCGCCCTCCTCCATCCCTCTCTCACTCCACCATCTTCTTCAACCCCTCTTTCTCCCTCCTCCCCACCACAACCAACACCACCGCCCCACCCTAGCTCCACCACCCCCCACCAACACACACCTGAAAACCCCCACCACCACCCAGCACTTGTTCTACCCGAGTGATAAGTACTGGACCGAAGGAGGAAGAGAGTGAACCAGCGAGATGATTATGACAAAGAATAAGATTAGAGAGAACCGGCATCGAACCTAACGGTTGAGGAATTGAACTAGTGAGCTGATTGTAACTTAAATCAAGTGTGTGTAAACTTCTTAACTCACCAAAACCAGGTGGAATTTCTCCAGTAAGAAATTCCTACTAATCAATTTAGGGAAAAATCTTAGACTCAAAAGTCAATTTCAAAGCCAATACCTTCCTTCACCAAATAACACCCACTTCTTTTCGACACCTACTATGATCGAATCAAACCCAAATCACAACTTGTACCATTTATTCGCCCAAGTGTTCACTTCGAAGATTATTGCAAGAGGAGGAGTATATTAATACCAATAAAAAACAATCAATCGTTGCTAAACTGGGTAAGATGTTGATGATGGCAGAAAATAGAGCCATTAATGTGGAGAAGTTAGTTCATGTGGAGCGAGAATTTGGGTTTCCTTATGATTTTTTGAGCAAGATTCTACCAAAATACCCATAGTATTTTAGGCTAATTGGTGGGTCGCAGGAGAAATCATTCTTGGAGTTGGTTAGTTGGAAGGCCGAATTCGCAAGGTCGGTGATAATGCAGAGGGTAGAGGATGAAGAGAACATCTTTTAGAGAGGTGTTTGCATGAGGTGAGGAGGGTGGGGGGGAGGGGGTGGTCGCAGGCAGAGGGGGTAGGGGAGGTGTTCACATGAGGTGAGGGGGAGGGGTGGTTGCAGGAAGAGGGGGGCGTTTGCAGGGTGGGCGGCGGAGGGGGGTGTTCTCACTTCGCAGGGGTGGGGGAAAGGGTGGGGAGGGGTTTTGGGTGGGTAGATAGGTTTTTATTTATTTATTTATTTTTAATTAATGTTTAGAATTTAAATAAAATTAAATTTGAAATCTAAACCAATAAAACTAAGACACGTGGATAGGTGACCTACAATAACAGGTTGTTTACTTGTTGAACTCATTGAAAGATAATACCCTCATAAGCTTTGTTTATTCAGAGTTAATCTAAAGTCTTACTTATTTTGAGCACACCGTCCAAAGGTTGGCTTATTCTTGACAATTTTTCGTATATTTTTTAATTGGTAAGATGAATAACTTCTGGACTGCTTGTAAGGGGATTTCTCCTCCAAGTGCCCCTCTGATACGCCCAAGTTATACGTTGTGTATACGTTATTTTGGGTGCACTTTGCTAAGGGTTTGATTGTAATTGTTAACATTCGTGTTTTATTTAACCCTTAGCGGAAGTTCGGAGTTTTGCGAGATAAGTTGTGTTAATGTCATGCATTCCGAGCTTCCAAGGTGAAATGCATGTGAGCCGAGCAAGCCAAGCATCATCGCAAGCCAAGCATCACCGCAACCCAAGCATCACCGCAAGCTACGCTCCACCGTCAACCCAGCGAGCCAGCGTCATCGCCCACCAAGCAACAGCCCAGCGCTCACTGCCCAGCGCCCATCGCCCAGGCTCGCGACTCGCGAGGACTGTCGCACCTCGCGACCCCCGCCCTCGCGACTCGCGATGCCTCGCCGCGGCTCGCGACTCGCGTGCCGGCCATTTTGTGCGGGGAGACAGAGTCCTCGTCGCGACTCGCGATCAGTGTCGCGACTCGCGACGCTTAAGTCGGCTTGGGGCCACGATTTTGTGCGGGGTTTAAATGCCTCCTAAAACCTAATTTTGAAGGAGACGAAGAGAAGGACGAAGAGGAGAGCTGAAATGTAGACCTTGGAGTGGCAAGCTTGAGGGGAGAGAGAGGATAATCCTCTCCTCATCCTTCCTTCTTCATGATTCTCTTTTCATCTTTCCTTCTTCATTTCTCTTTGTTCTTCATTTCTCTTTTCTTTGTTTTTCATTTCTTAGTTTTAGTTTTCAATTCTTAGTTTAGTTTTTAGGGATTTCAATTATGGATTTGGTTTTTGCTATCGGATTGTAGCTTGAACTGTTCTTGGATCAATTAACATGAAGCTTCAACCGTTATTGTGAGATTTTTCCTCTCTTTCTCTTTTCCTTGATTATGGTTCAATTTCTATGCTTGCTTTCCATGATTATTGCATAATTATGCTAGGAACGTTACTAGTTTGATTGTGTGATTAATCTAATGCTAGATTTAAGAATAGAATCGGATTGTTTTATTCTTTTATCAATTGGTAGCAAACTAGGGAGTAATTTAGATGCTGATCTTCTTGGTTATTTCTTAGGGAAATTGAATCAACTCGTTGAATGTTTATCGCGTGTATGACATTAGCGTGTCTATTGGTTCTCTCGTGTTTATTGCTTCGCTATTGGATTGAACTTAGACGCAGATCGGACTAGGTTATCCTTTAGTTAGGGTTTTATAGTCACGCTGATCGTGCTATTCAGCTAAGAATAAGGAGAACACGAGATTAATTCTCGACAATAGATAATTATGGAAATAATTAGAGTGGAGGTTCGAGGATCGATAATGAATTGAAGTGGATGTTAATCGGATTCAAGATCTTTCCATATTGATTTCTCATTTTGTTTATATGCTAGTTAGTTGTAGTTTGTTAGTAAATCTACTCGAAACCCCCCTTTGTAATTATTATTAGGTTTCGCGGCCCTTAGCTTAATCTAGGTATTGAATCACGCTGAATACTAAACTCGTCCCTGTTTCCCTGTGGATACGACCCCTACTTCCACTATACTACCTTAGTGTAGAAGAGAGTAGGAGAAATTTTATCTTTGGCCGGGTGCGGTGTAAACAACGACACGTCCGCGCCCGCCCCAAATTTTGGCGCCGTTGCCGGGGAAACGGTGTTACTTGTTTGTATTTAGGGTGATTTTTGGATGGTATTGCTTGTGCTCTTTGTTTTTGGTTGGCCACTCTCTTGCGAATGATTGATTGAAGCTTTTGACGGTTTATTATTTGGTTGTTGTCTAGCTTTAAATATTGATATTAATGGTCATGACTTGGATTAGCTAGGAGTACTACTAGTTGATGTTTGTTGTTGACTTAATGCTAGGTTTTGGATATAATCTGATGTTATATGCTCAACCATGATGTAGTAAGCTAGGCACTAACAATGCATTGCAAGAGTCCTTCTCAATCAATTTTGCAGGTATTTGAAGTGGAGATTGACATGGAACCACCATTGTCACACATGGAGCACAATCTCAATGATTAAGCTTAAGGTACTAAGTCGAGCTAACGACTATAAACAACAGCGCTTCTCGGGAGGCAACCCGAGACCCTTTTTAGTTTGTTTCTTTCCTTTATTTCTCATCAAATTTCCACCACCACATCAAATTTTCTTCCACCCACCGCCCACCCACTCAAAAGAACCACAACAAATCTTAATCCACTTTGAGCCCAAGTCCACAAAAGAAAACCCGTTGGGAGGAGTTCAATAGCTAGGAGTTGGTAACACTAGAGGAGTGAGATTGTTGTATCTTTTCGATCTCTTGAGCTAGGTGTCAATCTCAAAAATTTAAAACTTTTGAATTTGCCATTTGTTCGAGTGATTCGAGGGAGAGGGTTGTGAGTTGATTTATGAGATTTAAGTTGGTGTTGTTAAGAAATTTGAGTTTGACGGATTGTTTGGTCATGAGTTTTGAGCATTCGATCTTCGATTTACCCGATTTTCGATTTTCTCCCCCCATTTTCAGTTTACTTCTTCTTCTAATTGTCGTCACATTGAGGACAATGTGTAGTTTAAGTAGGGGGGAGGGTATTCTCATTCTCATGTATCTATGTTGTATTTATGTTGTATTTATTTCAATTTGAAAAAAAAAATGAAAAAAAAATGAAAATGAAAAAATATAAAAAAAAAAACAATGAAAATGAATCCCGCTGAGTTGAAAACCCGCAAGGGCGGGCGACTCGGGCAAAAATGGGGGCCCGGATAGGTTGAAAACCTGAAAGGGCAACCTATGCAAAAAAGTGGCTTATATTGAGCGGGTAAGATGGTGAGATGAAAAAAAAGAAATGTGAGAAGCTAGGATGAAAACCCGAAAGGGCTCCTAGGCAAAATGAGAGATTAAGAGAGAATTATGTATTTTGAAGACTCATTTGCCGGAGATTTGTTTTAGCTTTCACTTTCTTTTGATTGTTTGTTTTTGGGAGTAAGCATGGAATTTATCCCTTTTTGTCTTTGATTCCATGGCTTGCTATTTTAAGTTAGTTGTTGTAGTAGTAGTTTATCTTTTGAGGTTTTAGGCGAGTTGTCATTTTGATTGTGGCGTTGGAGTGAGTTCAATTCCTTTGAGATCCTTCAGGATTTGAGCTCACATTTTGGTTGTCGTTTGGTGATTATTGTTGTCGCGTCTTTGTATTTTTCTGATAGTAGCTTGAAGCTAAGTGTGGGGGAATCATTATCCCTTACGTTTAGATTTTGAGCGTATTTCGTTAAGATGTGATGATGATGTTGTTGGTGGAGAGAGAGGATGGTGTTGATAATTTGGGTGAAGATTTATTTGGTGACCCTCATTTTGAGTTTACTCGAGGTCGAGTAAAGTTCAAGTGTGGGGGTATTTGATACGCCCAAGTTATACGTTGTGTATACGTTATTTTGGGTGCACTTTGCTAAGGGTTTGATTGTAATTGTTAACATTCGTGTTTTATTTAACCCTTAGCGGAAGTTCGGAGTTTTGCGAGATAAGTTGTGTTAATGTCATGCATTCCGAGCTTCCAAGGTGAAATGCATGTGAGCCGAGCAAGCCAAGCATCATCGCAAGCCAAGCATCACCGCAACCCAAGCATCACCGCAAGCTACGCTCCACCGTCAACCCAGCGAGCCAGCGTCATCGTCCACCAAGCAACAGCCCAGCGCTCACTGCCCAGCGCCCATCGCCCAGGCTCGCGACTCGCGAGGACTGTCGCACCTCGCGACCCCCTGCCCCTCGCGACTCGCGATGCCTGTCGCGGCTCGCGACTCCGCGTGCCGCCCATTTTGTGCGGGGAGACAGAGTCCTCGTCGCGACTCGCGATCGTTGTCGCGACTCGCGACGCTTAAGTCGGCTTGGGGCCACGATTTTGTGCGGGGTTTAAATGCCTCCTAAAACCTAATTTTGAAGGAGACGAAGAGAAGGACGAAGAGGAGAGCTGAAATGTAGACCTTGGAGTGGCAAGCTTGAGGGGAGAGAGAGGATAATCCTCTCCTCATCCTTCCTTCTTCATGATTCTCTTTTCATCTTTCCTTCTTCATTTCTCTTTGTTCTTCATTTCTCTTTTCTTTGTTTTTCATTTCTTAGTTTTAGTTTTCAATTCTTAGTTTAGTTTTTAGGGATTTCAATTATGGATTTGGTTTTTGCTATCGGATTGTAGCTTGAACTGTTCTTGGATCAATTAACATGAAGCTTCAACCGTTATTGTGAGATTTTTCCTCTCTTTCTCTTTTCCTTGATTATGGTTCAATTTCTATGCTTGCTTTCCATGATTATTGCATAATTATGCTAGGAACGTTACTAGTTTGATTGTGTGATTAATCTAATGCTAGATTTAAGAATAGAATCGGATTGTTTTATTCTTTTATCAATTGGTAGCAAACTAGGGAGTAATTTAGATGCTGATCTTCTTGGTTATTTCTTAGGGAAATTGAATCAACTGTTGAATGTTTATCGCGTGTATGACATTAGCAGGTCTATTGGTTCTCTGTGTTTATTGCTGCTATTGGATTGAACTTAGACGCAGATCGGACTAGGTTATCCTTTAGTTAGGGTTTTATAGTCACGCTGATCGTGCTATTCAGCTAAGAATAAGGAGAACACGAGATTAATTCTCGACAATAGATAATTATGGAAATAATTAGAGTGGAGGTTCGAGGATCGATAATGAATTGAAGTGGATGTTAATCGGATTCAAGATCTTTCCATATTGATTTCTCATTTTGTTTATATGCTAGTTAGTTGTAGTTTGTTAGTAAATCTACTCGAAACCCCCCTTTGTAATTATTATTAGGTTTCGCGGCCCTTAGCTTAATCTAGGTATTGAATCACGCTGAATACTAAACTCGTCCCTGTTTCCCTGTGGATACGACCCCTACTTCCACTATACTACCTTAGTGTAGAAGAGAGTAGGAGAAATTTTATCTTTGGCCGGGTGCGGTGTAAACAACGACACGTCCGCGCCCGCCCCACCCTCACTTGGTGGAATTCTTAGCAAGTGAGCCAAGCTAAGATTGGTGGATATTTAACCATATATATAAATGAATAATATTAATCCCTCCATCCTAGAATAGTCTATACACTTTTCTTTTATGTTTGTCCTAATTTAGTTTGAAGACTTCCACTTTTGATTTTTTTATTATTTTGCATAGGAAAGAAAAACTTAGAATTGGCCCCTAATCCGGAGGCCAACCTAAAACATCCTTTCGGATGGGAAGAGAGAAATCAACATCAAAAGGAGGAAAACAGTACAAAAGCGAATCCACAGAGTGAGCCCTATGGGCCATGAAGTCTGCCGCACGATTAGCTTCCCGAAAACAATGAGCCACTGAGAAAGAACTAAACTTCATCAACTCCTTCCCTGCATCACAAATAATATTATTAATCTCCCACGGAATTTGCCAGACATTATTAATAGCATTAACGACCACTAAATTGTCTCCCTCAACAACAATATGCTGAAGATTCAGAAAAAGAGCCCCCCGGATGGCTTCAAGTAGTCCCCAAGCTTCCGCTTGAAGAATACTCGTATGATCCCCCAAAGAATTCGCAACTGCAAGAAGAACATCACCTGCATGATCACGAATGACAAAACCAAAGGAACTACTACCATTTTTAAGCTTGGAACCATCAATTGACTTTACAAAAATTACTAGGAGGAGGAGACCAAATAACATCCTTCCCACCTCGTAACTTTGTAGCCTGCGGACACACCTCCTCATCCATCAAAGATTTAGGATTGTTCCAATCCTTAACGAAAGAGAAAATAGAAAAGCCAACCTTTCTAGAAGAGACTTGCTCATCATTAAAAATGAGCTTATTACGAAAATACCAAACAAACTACCAAATAGATGAGAATAAAGCCAAATCATCATTAGAAGAAATAAGACGAAGTTGAGTTAAAATGTCACAAAATGAGCTATACGAGGAAAGATTGGGCAGATTAGGAAGAATCGGCCAATCAAAACTAGCATGCAGATGTTGGAAAATGTCTAAAGTGAATGGGCACAAAAAGAAAAGATGCGCAGCAGACTCACAATGGTTGTTACAAAAAACACATTGTTGTGGAAGAAAAACATGACTTTTTTCTAGTCTAGCCTTTGTAGGAAGACCATCATTACACGCCTTCCACAAAAAAAAAATTTAATTTTAGCAGAAACCTTAAGTTTCCAAATCCAGCAAAACTCTACAACATCCGGAGGAGGGGAAGGGATTAGACCTTGCGCTAAAAGAGCACCTGACTTAACATAATAGACCCCATCCGCAGTCAGCCTCCAAATCAAATTATCCAGCTGAGGAGTAATAGGGATAAACAAAGAGCAAATAATCTTCGCTATGCTCGAAGGAACTAGAGAATAGACAAGCGATGTATTCCATTGATGATTCGGAAGAAGACATTGGCTAACTTTAAAATGATTAGGGTATTCAGGAAGCTGAATAATATCTTTAAGGGGGTATTGGAAAACCCAATTGTCATGCTAGAAGCTAATTTTAGTACCATCACCAATCTGCCATCTCAACCCTTTCTTAAAGATCTCCCGGAGCCCCGTGAGATGTTTCCATTGCCAAGATGCCACAACAGAAGGCTTGTGATCAAACAAAGCTTTACGTTAAAAATATTTATTTTTCACCAATTTAACCCAGATATCACTATCGTTCTTAATAATTTTCTACAGAAGTTTCATTTGAAGTGCAATATTATTAGGCTCCGCTTTTCGGAAGCCAATACCCCAAACTCCTTCGGGCGACAAACTCTATCCGAGCCTATAAGATTCGGCGATTTGCTACAAGTCTCTTTATTTTAAAAGAAGTTCCTATAAACCTTGTCTAAACTACATAAAATTGACTTAGGAAGCAAAAAACTTTGCATTTGAAAATTTGCTTTTGTAGCCAAATTAGCTTGGATAAGCACTGTTCTGCCCGCCTGAGACAGAGAATTTGCTTTCCATTAAGCAAGTTGATTCTTAGCTCTAGAAACGACTGGAGAGAAAGTTTCTTTTGTAACCCTATCTTTAATGATTGGAAAACCAAGATCAGACGATTCGTTCATCCGAAGAATATTGGCAAAATTACACTTTTCATCTTCAGGAACATTGTCCGTTACTTGAAAAGCCGACTTGTTAAAGTTAACCAGCTATCCTGACATAGTACAATACTTGTCGAGAATAATTTTAATTCTAGAGCAACTTTGATCACTAGCTTTAGCAAAAAGCATAGTGTCATCTGCAAAAGTTAAAAAGGGAATTTTGATACCCGACTTGCCTACAGAGACCCTAGTAGCTTTTCAGAATGATTACTAGTTGCTGCCATTTTTCTAGCTAACAGTTCAGCACACAAAATAAACAAATAAGGAGACAGGGGATCCCCTTGTCTAATGCCCCTAGAAGGGAAAAATCATTACCCCGGAATGCCATTAACTAAAACCGAAAAGGAAACAGATTCAATGCAATTCTTTATCCAATTTCTCCATTGAGACGAAAAACCCAGCTTTTCTAACGTTATCTGAATATAGTTCCATTCCAGTCTATCATACGCCTTTTCCGTATCTAATTTAATAGTTATCCACCCTTGCTTGCCCGTTTTTCTCTTAAAAGAATGAAAAACTTCATGCGCGATTAAAATGTTATCTTGAATTAGTCTTTCCAGAACAAAAGCCCCTTGTAGAGGGTGGATAAATTTGCCGAGAATAACTTTTAGTCTATTAGTGATTACTTTAGAAATTACTTTATAACAAAGGCTGATTGGTCTAAAATGATTTGCTGTTGAGGGATTATTAATTTTTGGAATCAGTGCTAAGAAAGTATGATTTTTTAATAATTTTCCAGAGTGGAAAAAAGCTTGAATTGCACGAATAACAGAATTACCAACAATCGTCCAATATTTCTGGAAGAAGAAAGGGGGATACCCATCCGGACCCGGAGATTTATCCGGGGTCATATCAAAAACCGTAGTCTTTATCTCTTCTCCTAGCACAGGGGCACATAAAAAATTATTATCCTCAGTAGAGATTATTGGCTTTAGAAGATTAAAATCTTCATTTTCATTGAACTGAGTATTGGAATTACATCTAAATCCTATTCTTAACTCCTTAGTAATCTCCTCCATTATAAGAGTGGGATTAGTGATTATTTCCCTAGATTCCAAAGAGATTTCTTTTATTAAATTTCTATTATGCCTTATAGAAGCATTAGCGTGGAAAAACTTTGAATTAACATCGCCCTTTAGTTGGTAATTAACTTTACTTCTTTGTTTCCAATATTCTACACTAAAAGCCAACAATTTCTCTCTTTTGCACAAATAGCGATGTTGTTGTTGTTGAAGTTTGAGATCATCCCCATCATTTAACAATTGGGCTTGAACATATTGAAGTCTCTCATCAACAAGTCTAAGTTGACGGAATATGTTGCCAAAAGCTCTTTGATTCCATTCTTTAGAGTATTTCTTTAATAACTTACATTTTTGGGCTAAACAATACATATAAGAATCATAAAATTTGGTACACCAAATTTTCTTAACTAAGGTATTATAATCCTTTCTTAAACACCACATTTTTTCAAACTTAAAAGGGGGTGCTTTAATATTATTTGAAGAAAGAAATTCTAACGATACTTGACAATGATCTGAAGATGTAAAGGCATGATGTTTAAGTTTTGCTGAAGGAAAGTTAGTAATCCAAGACACACTAGCTGATCACCAAACAAAAAAAAAAGACACACTAGCTACACCCTTATCCAATCATTCATACACATTTTCAATACCGGAGGGTTTTTTGCACCAAGTAAATCTAGTTCCTATAAAAGGAATTTAAGTTGTAGCCGTTTTACTTAATATAGCTTCGATCATCCTTATAAACCGATCCTCCTAGCTTATCTTGATCATTACTTAATTCATTAATATCCCCTAATATTGTAAAGGGAGAAGTTAACGAAGTTATATTAGCAAATTAATTCATCCCAGAATTCATTCTTGTGACTATTATTTGCAGGAGCATATATAAATATAGCAATAAAGGGCAAATTAACTCTTAGGAAATTAATACAACAAGCCATAAATCTCGAGGATTTATAAATTACATCAAGATTAAAAAGGTTAACATTGCAATCCTTCCAAAATAACCACACCCCTCCTGAGAATCCAATAGTTGGAACATAATCAAAGTACTGAAAACCACATTTTCGAGCACTAGTAATACTAGGGGGAGACTGTACTTTTACTTCACAAAGCATCAAGATGTTATTCTTGTTGCTTTTACAAAAATCCTTGCATTTTGATAAAACATTTTTCCTACCCACAAGCCAACTTACTGAAATACTTAACTGCAAAACAAGATTTCTCAAGAGAGGGGCTGCACATCTAATTTCTTTTCCTCTTCAGGGCTGAGGAAGCATCATCTTCCTCTATGTCATCAATCCTTCGCTTAGCAGAACCAGTCTGAGAGGAGAGTACCACTGGGAGTGCTGGGTCCATACCCATGTTTTCAATTTGCTTAACAATAGAGTTGTCTGAGTGGAGGGAGTTGAAAGAATTGAGCCAGGGAGTTTAACTCCTCAAACATCCCCCCCACTTGAGGCTCCATCAAAAGAGTTTCATCATCAAATTCATTCTCATCATACATCAGCATAGGCGTACCATCAGAGGGAGTAAGAGGAATATACTTACTGGCATCAATGAGGCCAGAAGAGACAAAGACTCGAGTAGGAGCTGACTGAACTAAGGGTGGCACCAGCACATCAGCACCTTCAACCCTCTCAGACATAGGCTCTACAGCAGCAGGAGAGACTGGAGGAATAAGTATAATAGCCTCATCATCAGAGAACTCTTATGAAATGGGAGTGGCAGCATATAAAACTTTACCTTTACCCTTACCAACATGAGCACTAGCAGGAGGATTGACTATAGCAGCATCTTTCTCAATGATCTTACTTGTATCATTTAGCATAATACCTTTAGCAGAAGGGTTTGAGTTTAGCACATCATTTTTCATGGCTCTTTTTTTGGTAGGAAGAGAATGGGGTTTGTGTTTAGGATGTGCTTGGACTGAACATGCACCACATCAGCTTGCTCAGCTGTGGTGTCATGGTTTTCTCGTCTAGTAGCTTTGGCAAGAGTATTATAGAGACATTTCTGTTTAGGGTTCTTAATGAGCTTAATAATTACCTCCTTTTTAGGAGAGGTAAGTAATGGACAAGCATCAATGACATGCACAACTTCACCACAAAATGAGCACCCTATTGAAAAATCCTCATACCATATTATATACCCTTGAACCAAGTCACCAGATCTACTCACTTCTGCAAACTCCAAGAGAGGAGCTTGGATATCAACTCTTATGCAAGCCCTAACAAACCTGATCTTGTTCCTTAATAAGGAGCTTTGATCGAGTTTAACCAAAGCCCCAATGTCATTAGCACACAGCAGATTAGCAATTGAATCGAAGTTTAATAACTCAGCAGGCAACCTGGGATTCTGACCCACAAATCCACCCATTTGACCTCTTTCAAATAGGGGTCAAAGGATGGTTTCCATGGGTATAACACAAATAAGTCACCTTGGACATGCTAAGGTCTTTCAGACCAAACTAAAGCCAAATCCTGGGGATTGGCGAATCTCAACATAATCCAATGATTCCCCATTTCCAAGTACTCAACCTCCCATTTGACAAATTTCCAATCAGCCTTGGTTCTGGCAATAATTGTACGTAAGTCTAAGGGAACAGACAACATTTTGCCTATAAGACAAGGCTTTGATAGTTCTATGATATCCTTGATCTGAGGGAGGTTATCAAGAATGATAGCCTCAGGAAAAGTAGGTCGGGGGAGGGTCTTCAGCAGTATGACCAGCAGAAAATGCATTAACAACAGGCATCACATTTGAAGTAAGGAAAGGGGCTTCAAGTATTTAATGGAACAAATAGAGAAATAGGGGTAGGTGAAGTGGAAGAAGAACTCCCGGTTTCACCATTAATAGGGTGAGGATTTGACACTAAAGCTTCCTTAAAATTTTTTGACTTATCCATCTTTAATGCTAACCAATTTTCAGAAAGAATAAACTTTAGAACATGTCTCACTAGAAGAGAATAAGGAAGGAAAGATGTTAAAGAATTCGTTACATGGTATCCTCTTTTATAGTAAAAGAGGAGGGAAACTTCTGACTTTAAACTTACCCATCTGCTTTTGATACATTCCATCGCAATAAATGATGGAAGAGGTTTGCTGGGTCTACTACCAAGAGTAGCGTAGGCTAAAGAAGAACTGGAGTACCATCTAGGCACAAGACGTTTCCGCTGCAACCAACCTCGCACGCCACCATAATGGGGCTCCTCACAATAAACCATTGAACCCTCAATCACATTTAATGCTCGCGTACTAAAACCCTAAAAAAACTCTCTTCTTCTGTACTTAAATTGTAATAAGTTGAACCCTTTACTCCAATTGAAAGCTGTTGAGAAACTTTATCTACTCGAGCCGCCTTCCACCTACAATTCTCAGAACAATTAGGTGGCAGAATTCGATTTTGGGGAAAAGTCCCAATAAAATAGGCTAAAATCGTAGGCTTATAATTATTTTGGAAAAACCCAAAAATTAGGTTAAACAGCTAGATTTTGTGAAGAAAACCTACACTAATTATAAAGTTTAACATGCATAGAGCAATTGATATTTTAATTTGATGCGGGATTTGAGATCTAGGGTTCTTCGATAATTTGGGGATTTTTTTTCGAGGGTTTTGGGGCTGAAAAGTTTGGGAATTAGGATCTTTTTTCTGCTGCAGAGCTTCTCTCACTAAGACTTCCACTTTTGATATGGTCTCACTTTTACTACTTCCTCCGTTTTTATTTAGTTGCAACAAAAAGGAATTTTTTATGTCTCACAAATAATACCTGTAAGAATAAAAACTAATACCGCAAGTGCACTGTGTACAATATAACACAACTAGCAAATACGGGTCGAACCCACAAGGATGTTAATATTAAATCGTATTACCCAATTAATTATATGAATTTAGCCACTTAGAGTCAACTACAATTACTATAGCAAGAAATCATCTATTAGAAATAAAGCAAGAAAATTAACTAAGACTAATTAACTAAGATTAGAACCAAAATTAAAAATATAGGAAATACTAAAGAAACTACTAAATCGAAACTACAGATAGACCAAAGAAAACTAATAGTAGAACACCACTATGAAATAAAATAGCAAAGAAACAAATATACTTACCCGTAAGAACTAAGAATCATCAACATCATGTAATATGATATAATTTGATATAAGACAAACAATAGAATAATTTAATGGTCATAAATAATTTAAGATATGAAAAACAAAACTAAAACTAAGCCTAACTCTACTGAAATTCTAAATCTAGCAAAATAGTCAACTGAAACACTATAGCATAAAAGACGAAAGCTTTAATTTGTAATCATCATAGGAAACTAGATAACAATGGAAACTAGAAAATCCCACTACTATATGCACGTAATTGATTACAGCATTAGGAATGGAAAATAGATTGAGGACATAACTATAATTATATGTGAGAATTCAAACTACAAGTCTATAAATTTAAAGAACGACAATTCGTGAAATAAAACCAACAATAAGATAACATAACTACTCTAAATCAGGTTAAGCAAAGAAAATATGGAATTGACAAAACAATTGAATATGAAATCAAGGAAAAGGAACGAAATTACCAAAGTCGATTAATAAAATAGATAGAAAATACTGAAATTGAACTAAGCTTCGCCGCCGTTGTCACCCCGTCGGCAATAACAAGTTTAGAACTAGTGTATTCCACCACTGTCACTGGTGGCTAGACAAAACGACCCATCAACTAAAACGTAATCCTAAAACTATTGTGAGAATGTTGTGCGAAATCTGTCACTTTTCGGCCCCCTTTTCCCCGTAGAATTTAGGGTTTTTTTATACCCAATTGAACAAAACCCCCAATTTACATAATGAGGGAGATCACTTAAGGAGAGGAAGAAAAATCTAATCTTCCTCTAAATTCCTTAAAACTTGCTTGTTAATCTGCTGTAGAATCTTCGATGTTGCATTTTGTATGGAGGTGCAAAAGGAAACATTTCCTTTTCTTTTATTTCTTGCTGTTGGAAGTAGGATGAAAGGAGAAGAAGACCTTTTCTTTTTATTCCCAATTGTGGGTCACGTATGAGTGCTATGTGGGCTTCAATATCTTCTTCTTAATGTTTGTTGTTTTGGTTGCTTACTATAATTGGGCTCGTACTTAATTTTCTCAAACCCAACACCTATCATAAAATAAAACACTAATTAAGCCTCAATAGGTGATAAAAAATAATAAATAAAAATAATAAGTACGTAATAATAAAAATCATACTAAAAACCCATATATAAATATAAAATATATTCAAATAACTAAAATATAGGGGTAAAAGTATGCAATAAAATAAGCTAATCAATACCCCTTTGTTGCAACTAAATGAAAGTAGAGGAAGTATATATTACTTCTTTTACACTAACTTTGGCCCACAATCTCCAATAAAAAAAACTCATCAATTCCTATCACATCTTACTTTTTTTTTTTTAGTAAAATAACATTTATAACCACACTACAACTTATCACCTTAAACTACGCTGTTCCAATAAGTGTTCACAGAACAATAGCATCATATAGTTGGAGTCTGTCAAAAAATCAGGAACAATATGCGGAGGGAAGTGGTATGAGCCATGCGAATGACCCCTTGCAGGCGGAGGCAAAAGCAATGCTTTGGAGTATCTCAGGGATTAAACATCTACATATACGACATCTGGAAATCTGGACGGATTCGGAGGAGCTTGTACAAGGTCTGAGTGATATGCAGTCAACGAGTGACAATATCAAAGAATATCATCAAGGACATATAGTCCTGTTAGATCAATATGTTTCCTTTAAAGTTAGCCATGTTAGTAGAGTTAAAGTAACTAAAGCCCATAATTTTGCGGTTAAAGCTAGAATGGAGCAAGTTACTCATCTCCGCTTTTTTTTATTTCACGTTTGTTGCGCCAGGAATGAAGCCACTACTTTGTGGAATTATTTCGATTATTTTATAAGTAAAAATGTATACGTGTGTGATCTTGTTAGATCCGTCTCGACGTGTAGATTCATAATATCAAATTTTTATAATTTTTACTTGAAGCAAAATAAAGAGATATTAAGAGTTAAAAATGCTTTGAAAAACCGTCGCACAACAAATGTAGGAAATAAAAAAAGCGAGATAAAGTATATGTTATTGCCAATAAAAAACCTCTACCCTAACCCTGACTATCACCATTCACCACCATTACTAAAGTCTAAAGCTATGGTCTTACTTAAACTATGCTAACAAAACCCGATCTGTATCCAAACTCAGGCTACGTCAAACTAACACAAGTGGTTGTCAAATTCATCAATGCCAGGGAGCCCTTGGACTCTCTTCATGTATAGTGGAGCATTAGCTTCATAGCTTTGCCCAAACATAAACATTGTATCAGGCAAAGCTTTTACTATCTCGTCTGAGAAAACGAGCTGCAAGGGTTCAACCACGTTTTCCCTTCCGTTGGAATCTCATCAAAGTCAAGATCTCTCCCCTATTTGAAAATTAATGGCTTTGGAAATGTTGTTACCATATTGAGTTTTTCTCTTTTTTCTCTCAACTGAATATAATAAAGATTTATTGTTTCATCAAGAAAAAAAGAAGTTTTCAATTAATGGAAAATTTCTGCATTACAGGAATTGCAACTATTATTATCTTGCTGTCAACTTGTCTTTACTCACAGGAATTGAGGGTTCTCTACTACTAGATTGGTCCGGTATCTGCTCAGAGCCGGAGCCATTCTCTTCTCCACCATTCACTTGACAGTGAGGTTTAGGTACTACCCGCGTCAATAGCCTAAGTATCATCTCATAACTAGTAAATGTAATAACAGAATTTGGGACTGTTCTCATTAGATTAGTTGCACAGCCACGGTAAAAGCCAGCAAGACCTTCAGCTTGGAAAACCTTACGCACGCAATCAACAACACCTGAGTAATGAACTTCACGATTACGAACTTGGCCTTGCTCTTGAAGCCTAGAACGGATAACCTGATAAAAAAGCTTAGAAATTTAAGGCACTAGATGATTTAATGAAGTGCAGAAACATAAGTTGCTATTAGAGACAAACCTCATGGGGATAAGTCATTATTGATGCTACAATTTTAGACAATGAAGAAGCTATTGCAACACTTCCTGCACTTAGCTCGTCAACTGTAGTGTTTTCTGAAAATCAAACAGTACCAAGTTCAACACCACAACATATATTGTTGCAATAAAAGGAATATGGTTCTGAGAAGAATAATTAGTAATACCTGTTTTTGCCAAATAGAGCTTGATTCTTTCATATGCAGGAAATTGGATGGCCACATGACTTATTCCTGCCAATGAAGGCAAAAGCCCACTGTTCAAACCAACAAATCAGTAGCGAGAAGTACATATATCACCACATTGTCATTTATTTCAGTGTCCAACATTGAAAAATTTGTTGTAGAAAAAGGGTATTCAGAAAACCGTTCCTCTTTCATGTTCACCGCCTAAAAGTTCTCTGGAGAGCCCTTCATTTTGTTACATACTCCCTCCATCCCAAAATACTTTAGACAGCTTGACTTTTCGGGGTCAAAAATCAAATTTGCTATTGTAATTTATCAATATACAAGAAAAAGATTATTACATGGGATCTTGTTAGATTTGTTTAATTGTGTATTTTCAGAATATGATCTATTAATTATGTTTGTTTTTCATATTAAGGATATTAATGATCCAAGGCGAACAAAATTATGTAAAGTAATGTGGGATAGAAGATATACATGATGACTGAACAAAATGTTCTACAATCAAGCAAAACAAGATTTCCTAAATGGTCCTCACGACATTGAATTCTTTGGTTTTCACTAACAAGTAACATCAATACATACAGCTTTAAACATATACAGCCAATAGCACAAAGGTCATATATACATTGAACTCATTAATGAATAAGAATATGAAATTCATTTGACATCTAACCAAATAAAGAACACTGGTAAGAACTAAGAATATAACATCACCCTCAATCTATCACAGAAAAATCATACTAAAAGATTTTTATTTCAATTCAAAGAATATAAATTTCACACCACCATTATCCAATGCCGTTATATGGCTGGGACGGTCTGATGTCTGTGATAGCAGAGAAGCTAATTATATGATCTATACTCCAATTAGTCATGTTCATTCAGTCCACTATTTCCAAAGCCAAAGAATAGTGAATCTCTTCGCGGCATTAAAGATGGACAAAAACAATACGAACGTCACTAATTACTTGATTCTAGTTTCAGTTTATGCCTTAGAACTTCCTAGGGTTAGTCGGCATAGCATGTTGATTGGACAGTGAATACGATAATCTGTAGGCAGAAACTAGAAAGTAAATGAAATAAAAAAAAATTAGCACAGTTACTTTAGAAGCAAGCTCAAGAGAGGTTTGATATCATATCACTCACTTCCCATGTAAAGCTCAGGATTATTTGAGACCTTAAAGATGAAATATGACACAATTACTTTGAAATTAGACGTATCTTTTCCCTAGATAATGCTCCCTACAGACTTGATTCCCACTTTCCCGTTCATTCAAACTTAATTCAGTTAGCGGTGCCCAAAGACAAACCCGCTAACTGAGTTAGCGGCTGACTTAGGTTCACTGCCAACTCAGTCAGCGGTTATGACTTATGTCTTTGGGCACCGCTAACTTAGTTAGCGGTTTACCTCCACAGTTTCACTTTCCCATAACTAGGTTGTGAACCAGTTCATGGGAAAGTAAAACTGCGGAGGTAACCCGCTAACTAACTCAGTTAGCGGTGAACACAGCAAAAAAAATCTCTCTGGTTTTGCTGAGTTAGAGAAAGTCACTAACTCAGTTAGCGGTTTTGTTGTGTTCACTGCTAACTGAGTTTTCGGTTTTGCTCTCCAGTTTTTTTTATGAAAAAAAAATTCTGCGCTTTTGTCCTACGTGTACAGTAGTTTGGGAATTTAGTTTTAAAGGACGGTGAAGTGGGAATTAAGTTTCTAGATAGCATTATCTAGGGAAAATATTCCAAATAGACATGAGAAACTAAGAAGATATTATTTCATTGATCAATAATTATTACCTGTACAGCCCTGGAATTCCTTCTTCGCGCGTTATTCTTCTCAAGGCAGAAAGGATGCTTTTATACGGAATCACATCTGTCCTCATTCCCTGTGTCTGAAAATGAAGAAACTGATCAATTATAGTAGCTCCCAACGATAAAAAGGTCATTCAGATTCTTGTCTGAGAAAAAGTTTGTAGTTTTGAAATGTATCCAACCTTTTACCACATGAAGAATAGATTGTGAGTTTTAAAACAAGTATCAATCAGTCCATAGAACTCAGTGAATATATAAGTATTTACCACAAATAAATCATCAGTTGACAGGAAACAAAAAAAAAATAACAAAAAAAGAAAAGAAAAGAAACATGATGACTAAAGATTTGTTCACTCGGAAGCAAAGCTTTTTAAGATCATCCACTTTTACAGAAAAGTTTTTTAACTATTCAAGAAAAGTTGTTGCAGATATGCGCTATCAATCCACAAGAAACTCACATAGTACAACATCATTAATAAATTTGTGTTCATTGTTAACACCTTTGTTTTTTCTGGAGCTGGTCCTCGTAGATTTTTTTTCAAAGGACCAATATAGAAGCTATAAGTTACATATACAGAAGCCCATACCTCACTAATTGATGAAACACAAACGTCTACACACACAATACAAATTTCATTCTTGTATTGGTGAGAGGGATAAGTACTTAACCATCCAGTCTTTAGCTAACTACTTTACATATAACGAAGAAGTGAAGAAAATATAAGATATATTACATTTTGATTGACAACTCTCTTGCTTTTAATGGCAGTGTGAGCCCCTTGAGAGCTGAGGACCTTGACCAATAAAAGTATAAGTGTGTCCACAACAGGTACAGGGGGGGCCATAAGCGAATTTGTAGAATTCAAAATTCTCATATCGACTTGACCACTATTGAATTGCACTGCTGCAATCCTAATATAAATAAGTTGTTTAGCCTTTTGAAATTTGTGGAATTCACAATTCTCATATTAGAGAGACTAGAGAACCATAAGAGAGAGAATTCGCTTATGTCATCATCTAATGTATTGATTCCAAGTTATGATGCAGCTCGTTGGGTTTTCACCTGGATGTCAGGTTTTCACCTTAATTTTTTTTTTGTTCTCTAATTTATTATTTTTGTTCTCTATTGCTTATTCTTTGTTATCTCCTGTCTTTGATTTCCGCACATTATACTTCAATTGGATAAGTTGTTAGCGTCTTTCATTTCCTCTACTAAAAAGCCATAATATTCTAATAGGAAATATTAATTCTATGAAAAAGGAAGCTCTTTAAGAAAACATATTTTAAGAAATTCAACCACAAAGCATCAAGTCTCTAAACTTTTCATATCCTGATATTAAATTCTTTTTACATTAATTACTAAAATTGTGGTCCTCAAGGTCGAATCCCAATTTGGGATCCTTCTAAAGTGTGTTCCAAGTCCTAATTTTGAGATTTACAAGATCTGACACTCTATTGTGTCGGACACTCAGATCTAAGTTTGAGCAAGCTACGGGATATGTATCAAAGAATTAGCTGTCAAAGTTTGTTCGACTTTAACTTAAAGGTCCTTAAGAAACAATTAGAAAAGGAATAAATTTTAGAAAATGTCGCATGCATATATACTTAGAATTTGTGATGCACTCTTACCTTTACGAATCTATTTAATTTAAACTACATATTTTAAAGATAGCTTCTGTATTCAATTGTTGCTAATAACTAAACATTGATTCTGTGGCCGCACCCCGGTTGAGTCGTGCCGACCAGCGTATGGTCTTACGGAGGGGTAATCAACGAGTCCGAGCATCACAGGACACAATCACATGAGTGTCTGACACATATTCTGAAACAAGTGTTGGATCCTAGAAATCTCAAAATCAAAGACTTGAGAACAAATTTAGAAGGATCCAAAAATATGGATTTGGACTTGAGAACAGGACAATTTCTATAGTTTTAGTAGCAATTTTAAAAAAATAACCAGTATCAAGAAATAAACCCATTTTCAAAGACTTACTCCCTGTGTATCTTTTTAGTTTGCTCACCTAGTTGAATGCACAAATATTAAGGAAAAGAGAGAAAAGAGGGAGATTTTTTGCACATGGGTTGATAGTGGAACATAGTTGTAGAACCTAATTTTTTAAAAATAATAAAGGGATGAAAGAGAAATGGGTCCTATGACTTACTTTATTATAAACAATTGGATGAGAGAGAAAGTAGTCCTAACCAACTTTTTCTATCACAAATAGTGAGAGGAATTGGATGAGACAGAAAGAAGTGGTCCCACCGCCATAGATAGGAAGATTCAAAGTGAGCAAGATAAAAGAAAAAAACAATTCTATAAGGAAAGTTGGCAAGATAAAAAAAATCACAGAGGGAGTGATGCTTTGTGGCAGAATTTTAAAAAATAACGTTTTCCTTTAAAAACATGAGCAATACAGAGCATTGATTCATGTGGATTTATATTTTCCTATCAAAACAAAAAATTGCATATTCACTTCCTGCAACAAAAGTTTGTATATAATAAAGAAAACCCTACATTGTAATAAAGGTACAACTTTGCACAAGAAATGCAAAAATCAAAGCACACAGATTCTTTGGTAGGGCATAAAAATGATTTTTCTATTTTCCTTTGTTTGCTTTGTAAAGGGTAAATAATGGTTTTTCCAAATGGTGGAAAGTAATTCTCCCAAGGGTGGAAAACATTAACCTCAAGAAAGGAATGACACATTTTCACCTTCTTGTTTCCTTCCTCTGATCCATCCTTCCCTTTTCATTTACATTCTTCCTTTTCATGCAAGGAACCAAACAAAGGAAAATTAACTTACCATTGAGTTTTCTCTTGTTTTTTCATAGAAAACCATTTTCCATTGGAAACGTTTTCAGGCCAACAAAAAGAAGCCTATAGTTGGAGGCTCATGGGACGAGCCCTACTAATATTTAATCTGGAGAGAGAGATAGATAGATGGAGAGAAGAAGAAAAATCATGGAACACTCTAACAACCAAACCATCATGCAACGCAAGAAAGTGTCGAGTTCGTTTTCTCCTTACCAAGTCTGACTCATATTCCGTGTCCACAACCGTGTCGGGTGGGGTCATGTCAACACGGTTATGGGGGGAGTCCTGTCATTAATATAAGATAGTAGAATATGACATTGTTACATAATTGTTACACAAAGACCTAAATGATCAGCTCAATGACAAAGGCAAGGGGATTTACAACACAAATTGTCCAAGCGGAACACTAACATAAAGTCGATTAACAACAACATTAAATCTTATAGTGCTTATTATGGCACATGTTTTAACTAGTCAAGCTCAAAACTCGGATTATTCTTATCAAACCAAGCTTGAGCACGACTTTTAAGTTTAAGAGTATCTACAATAGGGTTCTCCAACTAGCTCTCCAAGGAGAGAGAAATTGGAGAGCTACTTCTTACCTAACAATGGGGCTCTTGGGTGTGTCTTGGGTGTATCTCCATGGAGACACTTTGCAAAGTGTCTATTGGAGGAGATACCATTTGGGTTAAAGGACAGATGCCTCTCCAATGTGTGGAGCCCACAAAACCAAAACATACCATTGCAATTACTAAAGTTTTATTTTCTTCTTGCAACCATTTGATGATTTTTTATAAAAATTAAAAAAATGGTAATAATTATTATCCCAACAACTATAATTTTTCTTTATCTATAAAATGAGCTTAATATTGGATATAATTCATACGCAAAATGTACTATCTTTTTTTAATTTATGAAATTAAATATTAGCATTCAAAATTAATATTTTAAAAAAAAAAAAATTCTACATTACATAAATTATGAAAAAGATTAAACTTTTTGTAATTATATTTAATTTACATGAATACCTTTATTTATATAACTTTGATCATAATATGAAATGAGGTTCATTTATTGACATGGGGACCACCAAACAATGAAGAGTTGAATGGAGAGCTCTTTAAAGAGTTTTATTATTGTTGGGTGTTTTTAGATATAGTTCTTGAGAGTAGCTTAAAGAGAGAAAATAAATGTGAGAGAGTGGAGAGCTAGTTGGAAAGCCATGTACCAGTGTACATGCTCTAAGGTGAGTTCTCGAACTTGGTAAAATTAATCAAACCCAAGTTGAGCCATATTAGAGTTCGGCTTGGCTCAGCTCGGTTTGTAGCCAGCCCTACCAACCATTACAGCAATTAACACCCGTAAGCGTACGAGCACTTCAAGGGGTGTTTATGGAGATCTTCCCACTAAGCCCCACTCCCAACAATAGAGCGCTTGCCTCATAGGGAGCACTATGCTATTTGCCACTTCAATTAGCAAATAGATTCAGGTCCTGAAGGGCGAAGGCTTCATTATTTTTGTTCAAAAAGTCCACAGAACAACAAATATATGGGGAAAAGGAGAAAGTGGCACAACAAACACCATTCAGAATTTGAGTACTGGAAAAGCAAAAGGCTTTCTAAGGGTCTTAGAACAGTCACTAATCACTGTCGAGAATCGCAGCAGATTGAAGGTCCAGAAGACTGAATATCTTACTAATCACTTATCCCATTCAAGATGCTACAGGCCTACAGTAAGCATGACAATAAAATCCAGAGCTGCCCAGCTGGGTTTTCCGAAATTTAGATCAGGCTAATACCATGACAGAAAACTGCCTTCTGTTAAAGAAGTTATGTAATAATAGTGATATAGCAGAGAGATCAAGCAAGAGGTATCCCTAATTACTCCATTTTAACATTAAGGCTGCAATCAATATCGATCGAAAACCATGGAAATTAGATCATCCTCAATACATGCTTTCACTTCAAAATTGCGTAATACTTATCAGCTAAATGTCAATATAACAGAATTGTCATACATGACTTAACGGTGGTAATCATATGCTAAGAGCATTAACCAGACTCAGAACTCATTAAATTCAACAAGACCAGACATCCAGCTTACTTGGAGTCGGGTCTTCACAACCCACAGGGGATTAGTTGCGACAGCTGTAGCAGCTCCAGCACCACCAGCAGCAATCATATTTTTAACTATAGTAAGCTGTTCAGTACCATGATCTACATAAATGGAAAACAAATTCTTCAATTGGAAAAAACCATAACCACTATAACATTAGTATCAAATAATTAATACACAAGAAGTGTTACAAAAACCAACCATCATTCTGTAATAAGCCTTTAAGGTGCTCATAAACTGGGAAGTATACCTGCATATGAAATAAGCATGTATGTCATTCAAAGAAATCAGAATTTTGGCACATGAAAGGCACGGGATGTAAGCTTTGTTAGATTTTAATCATAGGTAATTTATCTAAACAGGAGTATATTTTATAGAATTAGCTATGCGTGTATAACTTCTTTTAGTTTGTATTTGATAGATAACGTCCAGTTTTGTTCATCATTTAAAAAAGAGTTTCATTAGAATAAGGCATTTATCTAACACTTCTTTTTATTTGATACACACAACTATGTCAAGTAAATTGCTCTTTAGAGTAAGAATTAGTAATATTATTCATAAAGGTATGTTGTGCAATTCAGCAATTGTGAAAAAAATATACGGATATTTCTCCAACTTCGTCGGAGTAATTTTTTATTCACCATATATCTTCCATGTTTTCAAAATTCACCATATACCTCTCAATTTCTTTAAAATATATCAAAAGCCCTTGATGACTAACAATTGTCAACTTCGTTAGTCATTCACCCCTAATTAGCCACTAAACTCCAATAAACCCCAATATGACCTATTTACTTGAATTGATCAGCACTGAAACACCACCTCAAGCCCATTTTCTCTCTCTTCCTCCATAACTTCATTCCCCCTTCTTTCTCTCTCCACCCCATTCTCTCTACACCCCTCCCCTATTGAAACACCACCACCACCCAGGAACTGAGACTTTGAATTTTTGCAATATGCCATATTGAATTTCACCCTATTTCAGATTCCTAATTTCTAGAACTCGTCGGAGGAACAATTTCCGCGTGCCATTCTCTTTTTTATAAGTGAGAAACTAAGGAAATACATGTATACAGAGTAGCTCTTGAAGTTCATGCTTGGTTTGTGCTTGTGTTTGTGTGTGTTTTGAGACACTAGTCATAGAAGAAACAATATTCATGCAAGAAAAGATGAAGAAGCAGAAATATTTAACATAAGAAGTCCACAAGGATCCAAAATTGCAGATGAAGGCAACGACCAATTAGAAAATAGTTCCTTCACTTTTCAGTAGACTACAATTTTAAATTCGAGTTCATGATGACATATTGACATTTAACACCTCTTTGGGTGCAATGGATCAATGCATACTATCTTAAAAGGCATACAGTTCTTAATGTTGCTATTAAAAGCAACATCTCTTGGGGTCTGAGGAAAATCATTGAATCTAGAGAGTTGTTGAATGTTATTGGAGGATGGGATAATGTGCTTGTTAATGGAAAGTTTAGTATAAGGAATGCTTATACTATTCTTCAAGGTGACGCTCCAAAAGTGAACTGGAGAATGTTGATATGCAACAACAAGGCTAGTCCTAAGAGCAAGTTCATTTTGTGGATGGTGCTGCAGAACAGGCTTGCTACTACAAGCAGAATTAGTAAATGGATGCCTAACTGCAATACAAGATGCTGTTTATGTGATGAAAGCTCTGAATCAGTTCAGCACCTCTTTTTTAAGTGTAGCCATGCTGCTGAGGTCTGGGTTAATTTGAAGCTTCGAGTTGGGGGAAATGCTACTGCTATGCAGTTCACAGAGGAATGCAGAATAGCTATGAGTAAAGCTCATAGTAAAAGTATCAGGGCGTATGTCATGATGTTCACAGAGGCTATATATGCTATTTGGAGGCAAAGAAATGACAAGATTTTCTCTAGCAGTTGTGTTTCTCCTCAAATGTTAATTAAGGAGATTATCTTTAGAGTTTCTTGTAATTGTAAAGATAATGAACGCTTGTTGTTGCTCCAGTAACTTGTAGTCTGGTTACTGGCTTAGCTTAGCTTTGCTTGGTGTGATACTTGGGGTGTTTTTGTAAACTCATCAATGTTTTGGTTATCAATAACAACTTTGAATTGCCAAAAAAAAAAAAAAATAAGTTCACATAATTGGATACGGGAACCACTTTGTCAATTTTTAACAAGAGTCATTTAAATTTGTCTCAATTTTCCAATTACTACCTATTCCTATTAATTTCTGTATATAGCTTAAACATCACACATGCGGGGTGGTTAATAACAAGAAAATTGAAAGGTCTTCATTAAGTCAACAACCAGTTCTACTATTTAATTATCAGTAAGGGAGCAGAAAAACCATTTAATTTAAACCTTTTTTGGGATTGTCAAATGTTATTTACTGAAATTTTGTTAACGAAACTAATAGTGGCCCTCAGTAACCTGAAACAAGCAGTAATATAAAATCTTGAACTGTTTTTATGATTGATTACAAAAGCATGTATCAGCCCTAGACAGCGTCCGAATCCTTAAAATCCTATTGTATATGCAAACTTTTGTAGACATATAAACCTAAGAGGTAAAAAGTAGCAAGATGATCATTTCTATATTACGCACAGGAAGCAATTAGCAACAATATAATCAAACTTCTAATGCAAAAAGGTGTACTCAGACTTCTTCTAGTTATCCTCAATGACTGAAGTTCACTGACTGGGATAAGAAACAAAGAATCAAACCCAGTTCAGAAAGATTGTTATTCCAGACATTCGTGCTATGAATTGCTATCTTCCAGCAACTTAAATTATACTTCCTCTGTTTACTTTTACTTGCAACATGGGGGAAGGCACAGGAACCAAGGACAGGGGAGAGATGGAGAGAAATAAAAAATGGGACCCATGTGATGAAGTAGTTAGTGTTACAAGTAAATTGCAATTGCCATAAGTTGCAAGTAAAAGTAAAACAGGAAGTATGTTATAGCTCAATGAAATTAAATAAACTAAATGCATGTTTAGAATCAGGTACATGTTTACTAACAGTAGATGTTCCTTAATTATATATATGTTCTACCCAAAGAATCGCAAATTGCTGCCCCAGCTCACAACCACACTCTAATGATAAAACTAATAGCAAGTTAACAATGCCTAACACCTTTCACTAGAACTTGAAAGTTGAGAAACATTGTCCAGCTCCTCTGTCAACACCCAAAAGGATAGAGTGCACAGTGGACACTAGACAGGCAGCACACTAACAACACTCCAAATTGCAGACCAGATGATATTAACCGTTTCTTTCATGTCACAGAGTTTTAACTCAGCTCAACTTAATCTTACCGCCCAAGTTGGAAGTAATGCCAAGATTGTTGGAGAAAGTCCACGATACAATCCACGAAACCCCTCCTTTTTAACAATATCTTGGAGGCTTGTAATGATAATACTACCTGCTTTACAGGCACATTACCATCATCAAAATCGGAAAACGACACGTAACAAACTAACACCATACTAACTAAACCAAATAACAACAACCCACAGTTAATCATCTTTCACAACTGATCATCCCGTTCAAAGGGCCTGTTCTCTTCAATTTATTTTTGCTTATTTTCAGAAAAAAATAAGAAAAGTCAAATAATAAGTTAAGATAAGTTCAGAAAAAATAAGAAAAGTTAAGAAGATAAGTTCAGAAAAAATTGGAAAAGTTCAGAAAATAATAAAATAAGTTCAGAAAAATTAAAGAAAAGTTCAGACTAGTTAAGAAAATATAAGAAAAGCTTGGAAAAGTTAGAGAAAAAATAAGGTGGAGAGAAGAGGCCCAAAACCCAAGTACGGATCATTCCATTTTCTAATTTCTACCACAAATCACATTTACTTAACTAACAATACTCATGCTAATTATCAGGAACATGATTAATTACTCATTAGAACGGGCTAATGAAGATACCTTTGGTAGAAGTAGAAGTCACAGGAAGTCCATGAACCTGTAACCTTGTCTTAATCACATCTAACGGACACACAAATGTTGCAGCAATTGCACCTGCACTTCACCAATTACTCAGCATCAACAACCTTAATTATGTGATTTCACTTGTAAAATGCAATATTATGGAAAACAAAAACCCAACTAATCAAATCAAACCACACATGCAAATATCAGAATTCAGAACAACCTGCGGAAGCACCAGCAGCGGCGTCGCAGAAGAAGTTTTTGGGTTTGCGGCGGCGGTCCTGCGACGGCGGTCCACCGCCAGTCATCTTCAACTTCAAAAAGGAAAAACAAAACAAAGAAAAGCAGAAATTGATGATAATATGATGTTTTTGGATGTTTCCGAAAGGGATTAAGCGCAGTAATGTAGACGGGATTCGATCCTTACATTATTGTATCATTGTATGTATATATAGATATTGGGGTAGCTATGAACAAGTTCAAGAAGTGGGTTTATGTGATGAAGAATCAAAGAATACTTCAAAAGGGGGAGAGAGAAAGAAGGTTAAACATTGAATGGCGGGGTCAAGACGGTGCAAAGTGGAAGAGAATTTTTTTTTTGGGGGGGTTATTTTTTGCTCATTTGGGTAAGAGGAAAATCAAAAGGAGAATTAATGTATGGAAAAGGGAGATTTGAGTGAGATATTATGTGAGGTTTACTGCAAATTTTCTGGGGATTTCTGACTTTTGTTATTCAGATCCCAAAGCATACGTTTTGCTGCTTCAAAAAACATAAGAGAGTTGAACTAATCTTGGGTTTTGCCGTGATACATCCGGCTAACGTTGCATTGATCTATGCTTATACTATCCCTTCTAAAAAAAAGATCTATGCTTGGGACCTGGAAATCAGGAGAACTAGATGGAGTAGTACTTCTATTCATGGATAAGATCGTAAGATTATATAAGAAAAAAGCAATAATGTAATTTGGATGAATTGTACAATTGGAGCTGAAGTGAATGGACAATGATTTTTTTTGGCTCATAAGTCATTCCCCTAGAGTGCTGATTCTATACTAACTTGGGAAAATTGGAGTAGTCTTTGTCGACCAAGAGAAAATGCTAATTCTCCATTATGATATGTCGATAGTATAATGCTAGATTCACTAAAAGTCCTTATATTGGAGGGGGATATTGATCAATATCTATAGGTTACAAACTAATAATAGTCTTAACAGTATTAAGAAATCTATCAAAATTCAAAGATAAAATATCTATTTATAAAATATATCCACATAATATTCCGTCTATCATATAAGAATCAAGGTTGGTATAGTTGGTTGGAGGAAACTTCAATCATATTTATAGAATGAGAGTCAAAGTAAAAGGAACACTTGACAGTTGACACATAATGCTAGAGTCCAAATATTGAACTAACATGTTAGTGAGACGGGGTGTCCCTTGTTCAAGAATTGGACTTGCAGGAGAGAGAAGAAACCGATAACACATATCTTACCTAGAAACTCTGTGTTATCCATGTATTGCCATATGAACAACATAAAACACGGTTGATCATATAAATCATATTTTCCCTTAAGACAAATCACATGTCTTTCACATCATTTTGAACATATTACACAACTCAACCGTCCCGGCTATTACCTTGGGATTTTAGTGAGAGATCTAGAACGCATAAAATCAGCAGTTCGACAAAATGGGGCCAAACTTTCGCATTCACACACTCACATAGGTGTTCAACTGAACATTAAGAGCTATTAATGTATCATCCTGCTCAATTAGTTGGCTACTTAAAACCTAATTAGTCTAATCTCCAAACTTAAACAACTAATTAGGACGTTGTTACTAGTGTACACCGACCTCATCCACTTAAGAAAAGGCTAAATGTACCTAAGAGTATCAAAACAATTCACAAACATTAAATCAGAAATACATAAATTACAAATATATTTCCAATGGATTCTCAAATCATAAATAAAATAAGGGAAATTCCATCTAGTACCACTTAGATTTTGCAAATTCCATTTGGTACCCAAATTTTAAGAATTGTCCAACTAATACCAATATAATTACACCCTAATTACTACCTTGACTCTAGTGTTAATCAAAAGTTAGGAAACCTTAAAATAGAAAAGGTAAAACATTAAAACCTAATTACAACCTAACTACATAAACCCATTCACTCTCCTCCTCATGGGTAGTTTGCTACTGCTCAAAATACAAAACAAAACCAAAATCCATCATCTTCTTCGTTTCTATGCTTTCTTGGTTGGTCTTGGACAATTCTGCACCGTCATCTGTACGTCTTCTATTTGAGAATTTTTTTGCATGCTTTGTTCAATTTTACCAAGGAAATCACAAAATTCTGCTTTATTCAATTCTGTTTTCAATTTGCCTATCACGAAATTATGCCTTACTTTCTTCCAGTAAGGGTTCATCGAAATTCAGTACCCCAAACTTTAACTCTTCATGGACCATGGTTCTCTTCACTATTTTGCAAATCAAATTCTAAATGCTCATCCCCTCCCTCTTTCAACCTCGACTCAAGAAATATGTAATTAAAATAAAATCCCAGTACTTGGGTCCAACCAGTACAAAACTACCCTCAATTATCCAATTTCACAATCAAGTTGGGAAACCCATTTGAGCAACATACATAATTAGAAAAGGGGACAGCCTAATTTTATGATTATGATGCGAGATGAGCTTGATTATGTGATGGAATATGGTGTAATTGCATGAACAATGAAATAATCTTGATAGTAGGCCAAATATGTTTTCACTTTTGGAGAGAAGAACACATTTAAAAGGAATGGGTATTAAATGAGGGAGGGAAAGTTTTTTAGGTAAAACTAAGCTAACTTAACATTTTCTAACTTTTTATTAGCAGTAGAGTCATGGTAGCAATTAGGGTGTAATTATAGTGGTATTAGTTGGACAATTCTTTAAATTTGGGTACCAAATGGAATTTGCAAAAACTAAGTGGTACTAGATGGAATTTCCCATAAAATAATTTAGTTGTTCAAATTACGTCCTCGCCGAATAAGTACACCCTAGCTACGATAGTTACATTAATCCACTTCACATATCAGGCATACAATCTTCTACCAGCTTAACCTGCAAAACAAGTGAAGCTGCTCCCACTAGGACATGTTCAGAAAATAAAACAGATTAGCAAAACTGGTATACAAGTCCCAACATTTTTTAATATAGTAAGATGGTTGAAATTGACTTTACTTCCTGATAAGAACATTCTTGAGGATTTAGGAAATATAACTTAATCTTATTCTCATTCCAACTCTTTCTTCAAATAAATTTTGAAATCACAACTGATGCCCAAGTTCACAAAGTAACTTATTTGTACACAAAATTCATTAAGAGTACCTAAAACTTTTCATAGAAATTCCGTGTTAATTACCTTGTTTTATGCGAAACCATTTGTTTAATGGCGTAATATGGAACACATCTTTGAAACCACGCTACACATAAACTTAAATCACAATAGTTCTTTCTTAACAAGATCCGGCACAATAGGGAAGAGAACACGAGTAGAGAGGGGCCTTGGCCATGTCTCTAAATCTTTTGAGGGACGTCTCCCCAACTTTTCATACTCTACTTGCAAAACTTTTAGGTCATGATCCTACATAAATGAGCTTACTCTCCATAATTAAATAATGAGCAACTCACTCCACAAATGTTGTTCACGCTGCTCCCGCAGCTACTTCCCACATAAAACAGAAATTATACTTAGACTTAAAGACTTATACTTAAATACTTATGCTAAAATATTGTACTTAAATTATTATATTCAAATATTTAAACACAAGAACCTTAACTTAGTTATCTTCTAAAAGCATGCTTGCCATTCTAAGTTCCCACCTTATCTTAAAAAATATATATTTCTAAAATTCTTTCGACCAAAAGAAAATGTAGCACTCAATTCTTGTCATTTCTCTGAACAATCACTTATTTTCTTAAGATAATATTTGAAATCAATAAAAAGTACTTTAGTTGTTGTCTTATGATGATTTTTAAAAGTAGAAGTGCAAAAAAAAATTGATTTTGTAGAAGCTTTTCTCAAAATACTGGTTAGTGAGTTAGTAGAATTGGTCTAAGGTGTTTAGGAAATATCTAGCTAAATAAGAGGGTGATAACATGATATTAAAATACTTTCCCTAAACCTTAGCTACTGCCTAAATGTAGTATTATCATAGTTTTTTATATTTACAAAAGAGTTTACAATACAAATTACAATCATGAGAAGATTATAGTATTTTTACCAATAAAACTAGGCATAGTTCTAAATCTTGGATTTAAATCTCATAACTTGGACCAATGGGAAAATGTGAAATTACTGTAGCAAAACAAGTGAATTCAACAATAAAACATTAGAAACATTCTTCATAAGAATTACATCACAAGATACATCACAAAGATGAGCTTTTAGACAAAGTTAGGTAATCTAAAGTTCATTTCATATATTTTAGGTAGGAAGCTTGCATGCAAGCTCTTTACTACTTATAAATACAGAGCATTTACACATTCAAGGAGTCTTTAAACACATACAAAGACACATAATTGAAAGAAATAGTTTTTATACCGTAAATTTCTTTAAATCATGCCAAAATCACACTAATTAAAGATGGTGATTCTTGTATACTTTAAACTCCAAAGCTTATAACTTGATGAATTCCTTCTTCTCAAACTAATTTCTTTGGCTCCTTAGCATCCTTAATCATGCATCAACATTCACACAAAATATTTTATAAGAAAGCCACTAAGATAAGTGGCTTAATTTACCTAAAAATTTGACGAGACTTATTGTTTTCCTTATTGAGGAAGGTGACCCTAAATCTTCTACTTCCTTAGCCTTTAATCTCAAAATAAAGCTTACCCATTATGCACTTGGATGTATAGAACAATATTCAAAACTTGCATGCAAGAGATTTCGAGAGGAAATAGAAGAAAAAGACCGAGAAAATGAACTCCTGCTCTTCCCGCTGGAATGGCGATAGGGGAAGGAAGAAGTGGTTTACTTCAGGGCAGTGGGTTTTATGAGAGATTTAGGATACAAATTATAGTAATGGTGAATATGAGGAAGGTTAGAGTGGCTTTATCTCGTGGCTTTTGCCCCTCTAATGAGGGTGTTTGGTCATTTCATCTCAAATGGTCAATAAAGAAAGTCTGTGTTTTAATCAATCTTAATTATACAATTCTCCTTCTTACTAGTGGTTTAGAGCCCTCACATGGTCTACCACCTTCCTTAAATGAGGTTAAGTTCTCTTGCTTACTTAAACTTAAGTCCTTATGTCCTTCAAAGGTTCCTCTAATAATAACAATCTTCATACAAGTATAAAATCTTCCTTTTTAACAATTAACCACTCTTATTTCTAATAATTTTTCAAATTCTTATCTTTAAATCACACATAATTAATACATGAGGGTATCTAGTACTATGTTACACAACTTTTGTTGCCAACTTAATCACATACTTATTATCGCACAAAAATACACAGACCATACAACATGAACTACTCGTATTTTATCGAACTTGTGATATAAGGTAAATATTTTATCACACATTCCTTAATACTCCCTAATTAACACATTAATCACATGAGTTATACTTTATCATTCACATTTTACTTTCTAATCTTTCCTAATACATTAGAAAAAATATAATTTCTTAATAACTCGACTTACTCACAGAAAGGAGCTTTATTAACATTATAGACATATCTCGTTCCATCATAAAACATTACACAAATCTCATAACACAAGTTACACATATTCATATGACATACCACCAAATAATATAATATTTTAGTTGCTATATTTTCTAACATGCTTTATTCGATATTTATCAATAATACACATAATTTTCATGCTAATTAATTGAAATCACGTGTCCTTAATTCCTGCCTAATAGCAGGGATATTACGATTAAGTTCAACCTCACATACAACATCTCATTTTTGCTAAGGTGTGTAATAAAGGAAATCCTATATTAGACTGGCATATAAGAGATATAAAATAGAAAATGAAATTCTAAGTCTAGACTTCTCTGTCACATGCGAGATGGCTACTTTGCTTCGATCTTCACGAGGTCTCTTTCTTAATGAAAAGAGAGGCGGTGAATACCTTTTCCATGCTAATAGGACCTAAGCGAGTCCAAATATTCTAGTGAATATATGCAATTGGTCTTGGAGAAATGTCTACATAGTCTAGATCGGATAGCAATTGAAGTCTTTTGTCATCAATCATATCTTAGATAATCCCCTTAAGGCCCATACACCTTCAATCTGGTGACCTCTTCCTCTATGGTATTCGCAATAGGAGTCTTTATCCCATTACGGATTTCTTTCCTCTTTAGGTGGGTCTTCTAGGGGTCCAATGGGGACAATCGCTCCTTTAGCACGGAGTTGGTGAAAAATTTGAGTATAGGTCATTTTTAATGGGGTGAATGTCCTTTTTGCCCGTCAGGGTTTAAAATAATCCTTTGTACCCATGTCAACATCTTTCCCTACTAGAGCAACATCAATCTTATTTAGGGTATTGTTCGAGAGAACTGGAAGCCTTCCATCTTCTATCATGTCTTGAATAAGGTACTTCAACCTATAACAATCATTAGTTCTACATCTATTAACTCCATGGTACTTGCAATAATAATTTTTGTCCCAATTTGACCATTTTTGGTCTTCCTCAGGATCTGTAGTGGGTTCTATAGGATAGAGCAAGTTTTCAGAATGAAGGTACTCAAATGCTACGCCATAGCTCATATCTAAGGGTGTGAACTCCCTCTTAGGTTTTCTTTTAGGCCTAGTCAGTGTAGGTCTAGAAGGTATCTCAATTGGAGTACATGTTTCTTTGTTTTTATAGATGTTTGGGTGTTGGGTGAATCATCAATAATCATTTTGTCTCCTCTGGAAAGAGGTGAGCTTTTAGAGACTGATTTGATGGAAGGATTTTATTAGTGGACTGAGTTGTGTGATGTTATGCAGTTGGTCAGTTGCTATTGCACCAAAACTATCTAGTGTCTTGTAATCTGCACTACGATTCTCTTGAAGAATAGTGGAGTTTGCCTCTAGTCTGACGACACGTGTTACAAGATCTACTAGTATACTCTTCAACTCATCAATATGTTCTTGAAGTGTGCTTGATATGTTGTGTATTTCCTATAATGGATCATCAAGTGGGAGTGTAGAAAGAGAGTGATGATGGAGAGAGAGAAATGGAATGAAGGAATGTACATTCTTTTAAAAAGTCGAGCTTCTAGAAACAAATTAGCGTATCCTATATGCATGATTTTTTTCGGATTTTTTTTATGCACCACCTAATGCATGTATGCATGACTTTTTTGGATGCACTTAGACCTAATGTATGTATGCATGACTTTTTGGATGCACCTAGACCTAATGCATGTATGCATGACTTTTTTGGATGCACCTAGACCTAATGCATGACTCAGTTTATACGTTTGAACCTGTAAAGGCTGCCTACATATATCCCAAACTAGGAACCAGATCGCTTGTATTTCAGGACCACTAAATGCGGAATATGCTATGAAATGAGGAGTGTGGATGCAATAAGACTCCTAAATGCCGATGAACTCTAGTTATGCATGAAGTATATGAACGATGGACTATGCAATGCAAAGGGATTCTAGTATGAATGCAATCCTAATGGATTTGAAATTCTACGGACTTTAGAATCCTAGACTTGATATATTTCTAATGACCTTATAATTTTAGACTTGGTGAACTTTTAAGGATGCTAGACTCCTAATATGCATGAGACTCTAGTGGATGGGTGACCTCCTGGGAAGTTTCTCGGGGTGCGCATGAGTGAGGACAAAATGCACCGGAAGAACTTGTGTTGGTTATTGAGGACAGTTGTTGGCCCTGGGTGCGCATTGGTGACAATATACTCGACTCCGGATGGGTTGGGTGTTACAGTTTAGTTGTTCTCTTTGTGAAAGCTCTCGAAAATACTCCATAAAATCCGAGAGAGCATCAAGGGTGAAGGAGAATCATACTTCAGTATGTATAGATATGAGTTTAATATTTGAGCGTGCCCTAACTCAAGATGTCAAAGATATGATAATCCTAAGTTATGGAAAGTATATCTTGAACAATATCTTTCTCGGAGTAAAGATATTATTCAAGATATACACACGCTTTAAGGCAAGTAAATACTGAACTATGATTCTAAAGGCTGGCAAACATTTCTTATGGAAAGTATTTGAGAAAATATTTTTCTGAAAATATTTTCTAAAACAGCCAGCTCAATCACCCGATAAAGTAACTGGTACCCCAGACCTATTACCCTACTTAGTAGTGTTCTGAATATGTAACCAACTGGTTCCATATTCAAAACCCTACTGTTTCACACTTAAGAGCAACACAAATAATTCCACTAGAAATATCGTACGTAAATATTACATGAAGACCTAAGATGAATCAATTAAAGAATCCTAAACTATCTTCATGTCCAATTCAATCCTTGAAACTTCCCTTGATTCAACAATGAAGAACTTTGTCTTTTCCTCGAACAACTTCGAGAGGGCTTATTAGCTTCAAGTCTTGGAATAACCTATTTTCTACACAAGAACACATCATAGCATAGCAAATATTCTTTTGATTGTTTCATTATACAGTCTGGAACAGTTGAATACTCAGTTGGTTCCTAACCGCCTAGAACCACCTGTAAAAACAAGCTTGTTCCTCGCAATCGTTTGACATTATTCAAAACTTAGGGGACTCAACAAATTCTCCTTTTTTGATGATGACAAACTCTTTGAAGTTTCCTGCAACCAACAAGTTTGTAAACACAAATAACTTCAACCAAAACTCAAATAACTCATTAAGGGAGCTTGCTTGACACAAGACTCACAGGGTGAATTAAACAGTTAACTATTTCAACTGTTTCGTAAGACTATGTTTTTTAATTAACAACAAACTATACTAGGATTGACTCAATCTATACTAGACTTAGGCGCTTCAACTTCAAAATTCATTTTCCCCCTTTTGGCATCATTAAGAAGTACTTAGAGACAGATGCATTGCACATAGGTTATCACCTAATTCAAAAATAATAGCATCAACTACCAATCAAGTCATCATGCTGCAAGAAATCAAGTTAGTCACACAACTCACAATCCATAACCAAACACAAATTATCCAAATACAAACCAGCAAAGTTAAACGGGAACCTAAATTACATCATAGAATGTTTTATAATAAGGGGGGAAAACAACATTGCAAAAGCAGTTTATCAGAATGGGGTGGGGGAAACAGCTGGAAATAGCAATCCCTCCTCGTCATCCTCTTCTTCCTCTCCATCAGAGGCATCATCATCATCATCATCTTCTTGGTTGGAGAAGGAATGTAAGGATCCAGCACCTTCTTCGTCTTCCTCCTCATCATCATCTTGATCCTCAGCCATAGGATCAGCAGGAAGACGGGGATCAGCTGGAAGATGATGATCAGCTGAACCAGAAGCACCCTTAGCAGCAGGAAGTAGAGCCTTTACTTCTGGAAAAGAGAGAACCAGCAACCCAGTCTCGGTCAGCTTCTTCTCACGATTGGTGACCTTAGACTTATAAGACTTGGACATACCCTCAATCAGCTTATACATTTTGTCCAAAGTCTTCTTCTGGTTGTCCAATCTTTCAATCACTGCAACATCTGTGCTGGTTCCCCTATCTTTCTCTTCTTCTTCTCCGGCTTCTTCTTCTCAGCTGGTACTCCTAACACCTTGAACGTCAGCATATATGAGGAAATATTCAACCCTTTCTGTCCCAATATCTTCCTCGTAAACACCTGAATGGAAACTATTTTTGCTTCTTGATCAAGAGGGTGATGATTGAACCATAGGCTAGGGCATGGTGAGAGGAGGAACAATAGTTCATGATATGATCAATGATTATGGCAGGGACATTGATCTTGATATTTTTCATCATTAAGTAAATCAAGACCATCTCCATTATACGAACTGTTCCCCTGCCCTAAGCCCTGGGAATTATCACATTATTGCAAATGGAACGGAGGACCAGCATAATGGGTTCACGCAAATTAGCAGATTGGTAACTAGCCTTCTTGGAATAGGGAACATCAAACAAAAACTTATAAATCTCCTCAGTTTTACCCCAACAATAGTAGGCCAACCATCCCCAACATACTTACACTAGTGGAAAAAACCTTATCTGTCACTTAGTAACAGATTCGGTTTTTACAAAACCGCATCCGAAAATCATTAAAAAAAATGGAAGGGAAAGCTAGGTGGAAAATCCTGATCCGGTCCTTTAGTGAACCAGATCAGATTTTGGAAACCGCTCCGGTTTTCTAAAATATGATCCGGTTCACAAGACCAGATCAGATTTTCCGTTATTTTTTCCCAAGCAAAAACCCGCGTTTTCCCTCCTTCACCCATTTTCATTACAACACGAACGGCCCAGTTTCATTACAACACTAAGGCCCAACACACAAACCCCCCCACCTCTCATCTCACACGCTATCTCCCTCTCATCTCCCTCATATCCTATCTAAACCTCACTCAACCCTAATCCGGTAATCCCTCCCCACCTTCGTCCCTCTCTCACTTAGCCCCCATATCCTCTCTCCTCGCCTCACATCTTCATCTGCAATCTCCATCTCCTCTCTCCTCGCCTCGCTCATCTCCATCTCATCTTCATCTGCAATCTCCTCTCAATTCGCAGCTCAAACAACCGTTCTCCTTTCGGCAAACCCTAATTTCGCCACCAACCACCAACAACGGTCTTCGCTCGTCACGCGCCGGTTTGTAATTTGCTTTCATAAGTGGTTGTCTGAAACCCCTTCTTTCTCGCAAAAAAAATTGGGATCCGAAAATCGGGGAGAATTGGTGGTGAAATTAGGGTTTGCAAATTGAATCAGATGGAAACAGAAAGAAAAAGGAAGGTGAGTTTGTTCGATGTAGTTGACGAAAACGCCATAGCTCCAGGCAAATTAACAAAATCCAACGGTGGTATTTCGACGTTGATGAACAATGGTGGCGCTAATCTCACCGCCGCTTTCGTAAACTTTCAAATCCTCCCGCTTCTTTTCGCGCGTTCACCGGCCATGGAAGTGTGCCCCCTTATGCTCATCTCGAACCTCAGCTTGATCTCGAACGTTATGCAAATCTTCCTTCTTCTTCTGATGAACCAGGTTTATTGCTTTTCTTTTTTCTTTTTGCGAAATTTTACTTCTTTGTTTTACTTCATATGTTTGAATGTTGTATTTGTGGTTTGTTCGATTTAGAATCGATATTTGGAGTTGAAGCTGAAAATATAGTAGTGTATGTTTTGCTTATGCGATATTATATTTAGTAGCATTATCAGTTATTATATGAAATATATTGCTCTTAGTGATTTTGGATTGAAGCTTAGTGTTTATGATATGCTTATCTTGTTAAAATGGGTATAGTTGTGAGGGTGGACTATAACTGATGGACTATGAGGGACTAGCAGACTATTTCTAGTAAGTTATGCAAATGATGAGCACTGAAAATACTTTAAGCAAATTCAGTAAGAGTCCATACTTAATTTAAGAGTTTAAAGCACTTATCCCTTAAATTTTTTTTCCTTAATTCATTCCTAGTTACTCTAAGTCATACTAAGATGCATAGATTACAAGTAAACATAGTGTTCAACCTATAAACTCAAATTTCTTATGCAGGAGGTTGATGGTAACTTGAGATAGATCTATTAATGTCTCAATAAAGAAGCATAATATAAAAAAATGTGGCTACTACTTATGCATAATGTGTGCAAGCACTTACTCATAGATCTTAGCAAATGACAAATTATAAACGAAGTATCAATGTAAATTATTTAGCCAAGTATTAGAAACATGAATAGCAAAGGACTCTAGTGTTTTAGGATTATAAGATACAAAAACTGAATCAGATTCATAATACCGTTTTTTTTTTTGGTTTGTACGCAAAGTACCATTACCCAATACCTTTAATAATACTCAGACCTAGGCCCTTTTGGGGGGGAAGATCTATACAGTGTTATCCATTCAATTACTAAGTAAATGTATTCAATATGTACGGTACAACAGTACAATTTCAAAGAGGTTATTCCTGTTTAGGTTTGAAAGACAATCAATTGGCTTGTAATTCTCAGCAAATGAGTAAAATGTTCAGTAAGACGTTTGGCTTAGTCCATTGCATCCCAAAATACCAAAAGCGTTGACATTAAATGTCCAGTGTTTACCTGTTATATGTGTTTTGGAACTGGCAGTATAGAATGTCCAGTGTGTTGCTTGTTGTATGTGTTTCACAACTGGCAGTACCACATGCTAGCTTGTCCAGAGTATTCTTGTTACTTGCATGTCCTGTTTATGCTATAGGCTAATATTCTTGTTCTGTTCTATTTTTACCTGTTCTGTCTCATGTGAGCGTTTGACATGGCAATTCTACTGTGGCATGTTTAGATGCTTCGCAGAATTGACAACACTATGCTCAAAAGACTTTTTCGTTACCCCTCTGCTCCCTTCTTCAGTAAGAAAATTGGCTTACTCCATTGTATTCCAAAGTCTGACATAGTGATATCCATAATTTTCCTGTTAGTATGTGTCTCGGACTTGCAGTACCTCATGCTAGTTCTTCCATAGTATCCTTGTCATTAGCACATCCTGTTTCTGCTGAGGATTAATATTTTTTATCATTATCTTTATCCTATTCTGGAGGACTCGAGTATATGGCATGCATATCTAGTGTTGCCTGTTTATGTCTCACATCACTTGCAACACTTTATTTAGGTTCTCTAAAACTGTTTCATTACTCCCGCACTCCCATTCTACTCAAATCTAATTATTCAATTTAGTTATCTTTTCTGTTTTTGGCATTTATTGTGCTTGTGTGCTTCCTTGTAGGGCTGGTCGATATGAGGTGGATGGTTATGTCTATGATGCTAATGAGGAGCCTAAAGTACTGATGACCGGTAAATGGAATAAATCGATGAGCTATCAACCATGTGATGTGGAAGGGGAACCTCTACCTGGCACAGAACTGAAAGAGGTTCATATCTTAGAAACTGTGATTTATCTTTCATTTGTCTGAATGGCTTGCTTCTCGTATAAGCATTCGGTGACATCATTTATATGCATATGTGACTTTAACCTACTTGAATCATCTTCTTTCTTTGCTCTTCTACAACATTACACATGAAGCTTGCTTAATTTTCACTAATTAAATTCTGCTATTTTGCATGATATTTAATACTATTATTGTCTTTGAAGTAGTCTATACACTAGGTGCCTTTATGTAACCTTCGGGGTCTTAATTTTGATTTCAATTTGCATACTCTCCATATGCCTGTTAAACGTATATAATTGCAGGTCTGGCATGTGGCAGATACCCCGAAAAATGACAAATATCAATATACTTACTTTGCCCACAAGATTGAAAAGGTGATGGAAAAATCAGTGTCGGTTTGTTTGAGTTTCACTTTAACCAGCCGAAGTTGCGATCGTTTTTCTATTAAATTAGATTCGATCCTAATTTGGATGTTCTATCATGTCTGAAGGTCTTTATACCTTCATCCTACTAATGGGTCTTTTTTATATTATTCACAGAAAATACAAGTGATGGACGATTCCTTGCCAGATCTAAAATTTGTAGTGCAGGTGACTCTAACACTCCTCAAACAAGCAGGAAACGTGTTCCTTTTAAGAGGTCATCCCCGTCTGACAGTGCTTTGAAAACCACAGCTAGAAATAGAGGGTCTAATGTAGTAGAGAAGAGGTCAAGCCCAACAGGTTTCAGGAAGCTAGAGTCTAAGAAGCCTTCTGGTACAAATGGTGATGCTACTGATCTGCGTGGATCAGCTGCAACACCGGTATATGGAGAAAATTCAGTGGGAGATGGACCCGTGGTCGGCTTCTACATGTTCCCAAAGGTGCCGCACTTCCGAATTCTTATGTATCTAATTATTTATGAGTATGATGTTAAAATTATAGTTGCTAATATTTTTATGTATCTAATTATTTATGCTTATGCTTCAATTGAGCATAATATGCTTAATAAAATGAGTATTAATATATACTATTGATTTTGTATCGATTAATAATGAATAAATGCAAAAAAAAAAAAAATTTTGGTTTTTGGTGGGGTTTACTAATCCGGGTTTCAAGGAAAACCGGATCTGGTAATATGATAAACTGATCCGGTATTCCTTCAAAACCGGATCAGTAAATGATCAACTGATCCGATTTAGGACCGGATCAGTTAATCATTACAAACTGCTGCGGGCCCACCCGATGCGGACCAAAACCGAATCAGTAACCCCGGTTTTGACCGCATCGGATGGGCTTTTTTCCACTAGTGTTATCAAACCAATCCCTTGGAACATTAAGCAAAGAAGCCACAGAAGAGACATACATGGAAATTTCACTTTCAAAAACAGTAGATCCCAAAGACATATCAGGTAATTGCTTCAAATTCACATAAAATTCTCTAACAACATCCACAAAAGCATTCTTAACATCCTTAAATAAATCATCCAGCCTTGAAATTCCAACAAATCACGAACTTCAGATAAATCAGGTATATCAAAATAACCATCTTCTACAGAATAATCAGATAACACACTTCTTTCCACAAGAGGAGTAAAACCAGGAGAAATAGGGGTTTCAACAGATTTACCTTTTCTAGCATGAGGGGGTCTAGCTGGTACCCCATTCCTCTTAGTTCCCCTAGTAGAACTGGCAGATTGATCCTCAGAAACTTCTTCTGTTTCCTTCTTCATAGCAGATCTGGTCACTCTCCTTCGTCTAGCCCTAGTAGAGGCAGATAGAGTCCTTGCCTTGTGGCCAGTGACCATCATATCTTCTTCCTCCTTTTGTTCCTTTTCAACAGGAACTTCAGTTGATAACTTATCCAAAACCCTTTCAACAATATTATTTATAGAATCCTTCTGATGTTCCCCCTCAGGAATAACTTCACCCTTCTTAGTGGAAATTAGGTTATGGGAAACAGCAGAGGTGGCTGGATTTTCGATTGAGGAAGCGGTTAAAGGTTTGGCGGTTGAGAGAGTGGGAATGGGTTCATGAGTGGGAGGATGGTAGGAGATGAAGTTACAGATGGAGGTGGTTGTGATGAAGGTGGCTTATTTTGTGGTGGTGGAGGTTGATTTTGTGGAGTAGTGGTGGTTGAAGTTTGAGTAATGGAGGGAGGATTATCGGAGACTGTGGTGGAGGATGGAGGTTTTTCGGGTTGAGTGACAGATGGGGTTTTCTTTGGAGATGGATGCATTTCAGTAGAGCGCTTTGATTTTCCACCCTTCTTCCTTGTACTAATAGATGATTTCTTCCCCATTGCAGAGAAAACAGAGAACCTTGGAAAAACCGCTTTTAGAGAGAGAGAGATATTGCTCGAGTGTGACTTGAAGTGATTGCATAGAAAATGGGGACAAATATAATATATATGCATGAGAGAATAAGTAGAGGAAGAGAATCAGTTGAGATTTGAAAAGCAATTCAAATTTTCGGAAGTAATCATAACTTCCCATAAATACCTCAACTGCCGAAAAATAAGGCATGTACAAGATATGTACAATTGACGCGCCTTTTTAAGGAAAGATAACTGCATCAAAATATCTCAACTTGTAGAAGTTAAAATATTCGCTTAGTTTTCGGAAAAAATAAACTTCCCAAATACATATTTGTGCACTACTGCTGTTCTTCGTACAAGAAACACTTGCACCTGGTTCTGGCAACTTAGCATGATTTTACCTTTATTCAAGCAACGATTCTTTCTATTCTTAAAAGATATAGAAAGTATCTACATGACAACCTAAAGAATTAAGCAAAGATATTGATAAGTCATATTTATATATAGTTTGTAGGTGCATTTAGGTTGCATTCTAGAGCATTTAGATTCATTATTGCATTATATTATTAAATTATGCTATTCTACTCCTATTCGGTATGTTTTCATGTTTTTAATGAATTTCAGGGATTGAAAACGTATTTGGAGTATTATTAGCTAAACTTGAGGATTAGGAGCATTTGGAAGAAGCTACAATGATAAGGATCATCATGGAGTATAATTAGTACGAGTTTGAGCGGAAAACAAAGCGGAAAATCATTAGAAAAAATGTGGAAAAGAAGTCACGTCTACTATTATGACCATAACTTTTGATGTGCTTATGAGAATTAAATAATTACAGCAGATATGGAAACTAGACTTGAAGAGCTTTCCAGCGATAGGTGGCACGCCCCGAGGAGACTTCTAGTCAAGGAGTTATGCCTTTCGGAAGATTGCACTGTTTCTGCTGAAATCTGCCACGCGTACGCGCAGATCACTATTTCGCCCATTTAATGAATATTTCGACTTTCCTTATCTTGTAAATTATTTTCCTAGTCATATTAGGTTATTGAATATTATTTAGATTGGGAATAACTCCTTTCTCTCTCTCACTTTTTACGTTATTTTAGTTCTAGGTTTAGTTTTAGTTTTCTTCTTCCTTTTTCTTTCTAGCTTAGTACTAAACCCTAGTTTTTCATGTTCTTCATTAATTTATGAGTTTATTATTTTCATTCTCTTTCTTTCATTGATTTCTTTGATTATGATTTTCTTTGTAGATTTATATTTTATCATTTATTTCATGATTGAGTAGTTTATATTCTAGGGTTTGGGAATCTATGTTTATATGCTATGAATCTTGATTGATGTTTATTGATGGTTTGATTAGTCATTGATATTTCTAATTGACTAGTGTTTTTATTGTTAATATTGCAACCTGGTTAATTGTCTGATTAAACTTGCTAATAATGAGTCATAGATCGAGAGATAGTACTCTTTAAAGGCTTACCTACAATTAGCAAATCTGATTATGTTAGCGACCGTACTGCATATGTTGATTTGAGAGCGTTAAGACCCGACCGTAGGATTAACCTGTGCTATATGTATCTGATTAATTGAACTATTGATGATATTTTGATAGATTATAGTTATAAACATGGTGAACCATTGCCCTAGATGCTTTTAGTTTGATTTTATTAGTTTAGAACCTTAATTCTGATATTTGTGACCTTGTTTAGTTTTCCCATAATTTAGAAGCTAGATTAAAACGACCATCTCTCTGTGGATTCGACCCTACTTACCCTACTATATTGTTAGAAGGTTTTGCAGGAATTATTTTTGATAGGTGTACGACAACCTATCAAATTTTGGCACCATTGCCGGGGAGAAGGTATTGTTTTATTTAGTTTTTATTGTTGGTGAAACTAGACTGTACATTTTTTTTTTTTCTTTTTGTGAATTTTTTTTGTTTTTTCCTCATTTATTTTAGTGTGTTGTCATGGAGTAGTATAATTGTAGTTCATAGGGGGATGTTTTTTCTAATTATCAAGGGCAATAAGATTATTCTGGGTATTATAATGCGAATGATTATGTTCATGATGCATCATATGATTGTCAAAATTCTCAAAATCTGTGCATGAATTCCTATGAATTTTCCCATTACCCTAATGAGCCTTATGTGCCTGATCATACCCAATGTTTTCAACCTGAAGTGGATAATTATTTTCAACCCGAAGCATCAGAGCATCAAGAACTTTTTAATATGATGAAAGAGTATATTGTTAAACAACATGAAAATTTAAATGAATTGGCTCATGATTACCAAAACATGGCGGAATCAATTGAATTACGAATTGTGCAACAATCTACTAACCAACATGTGACACTTGATGATACTGATATTGCTCTTGAAAATTATACTTCGGAGGAGAAAGGCGTTGATTTGACTCATGATAATTTGGTAGAAGGTAAGGGTGTACTTGGTGAAGTTGGTAGTGAGTGTCTCTATGTCGACGAATAAATAGTTGAGAGTGAAGTGTCTCACACTTCTTCGATAAACTTTTCATCTGCATATGAGTCTAAAGTTGAGAGTGAGATAATGCATGAGTCTATGTCGGTTCCATCTAATACTGTTTTTGAGTCTCATGTTCCATTCTCTAAAAAACTTGATCTTATTCCTTCTTCCCCTTTATTATATCCTCCATCGTTCCTTCTTTCCCCCCTTTTGAATGACTCTCATGATCATGTAATTAATGTAAACTTAGTTTTTTTCTTCCTTTTGAGTTATGTGAAAAGACTAACGTGTTCTCTTCTTCTTTCTCTTGTAAATATAACTTCTCTTTTGATTTTTATTTTTCAAGTTTCCATAGATTTTTAGAACTAATTTTTTTCATTTTTCCTTTTTACTCTTATATAATATGCTATGAGATGTTTGCAGGAACGTATGATAAGCTTCTTAGAGCATTGAACTGTTATGAGTAGTCTACTAATCTTAAATGGTCATGCAAGACCTTAAATTTGCTTTTTGACTTTTTTGACTTTTTATTTTTATCTCTTTTTCTTTCTTTTTGTGTGATTTTGGATTTATGTTTTTGTTGGTTCTTGTGATTGTAGGTGGAAACTGGAATTGAAAAGGATATTCAAAAAAAAAAAAATAACAAGGAGCAGTAGCAATGTAGCAGCGCCCAGCAGGCAGTAGACACCACGGCCAGGCCGTGGGCTTCACCCCCACGCCACGCCTGGCCCGTGGCTCCCCTCTCCATCTCGCCACAGAAACCGACGCCTTCGCCCTTTCTCTGACACATCACCGCCCACCCACGCGGGCGCCGGTCACCACCCACCCACGTCGACGCCTGTCACCACCCTTGCACCGCACCGACACACACCACCCTCACCCCTCTGTAGAACAACCCACGCCATCCACTTTACATCTTCCTCCATCACCGTCCCCACCATCTATCGTCGCTTCGTCTGCACCAGCGCTTCACCCTCGCTTCTCCACCTTCAACCATTCTCGCCCCAGCCATGTCGGTCACCCACAGCCAACCCCCTGCTTCTCTTGACTTTCTTTCTTCTCTTTCTGTTTCTATTTTCTTTTCGTTTTCTTTATCCTTTTATTCCTTTTTTTTTTTAGTTTTCTTTTCTTATTCATTTTCCATTCTCTTAACAATTTTTTTTTTGTTTTATTTAATGGTTGTTATAGGAATTGTGCAAGTTGGCAATACAATGTTTCAAGTTGGTCTTCAAGAGGCAATGCAATTATATTTTTTTTAGCTTAATCGACACTTCAATGGGGTTGTAAGCTTTTATATTTTATATTGTTCATACTCTTGATCAGACTTTCAATTTTTTGCTTGGAATTTCATTTGAGATGTCATACTTGTTGAATTCTTGTGACAACTTTCTTTTGTTGGGTCGGTTGTTGGGAGTTTTGTGGTGTTTTAGTGGTGAATTGTGGTGTTTGTGGGAATGCTCGGTGATTCGATGATTGTTGTGGTTCATCTGCGTCCTTTCTCTAATCTTGTTTCTTGCAGTGAGGACACTGTAAATTCTAGCTTGGGGGAGGGATGTTCTATCCTTTATTTGCTTTCTAGTGTAGATTTTATTACTTTCGTAGGATGTTGCACGGTTTGTATCGCTCATTAGGAGTGGGAGTTTACGTGTAACCAAAAAAATTATACTACTTTCTTAGTTGCATTAGCATATTTCATCTCATATTAGATTTCATGTCATCATAGTTTGCATCTATGGAACTACTACTAACATTTTTTTGAGAACCTTGTTGATATTTTACTACAATTCTTAAGCATCATTCATCTTGTTCATGATTCTTCATAGCACGATTGTTCCGCAATTGATTGTTTGTGGTAAGATTGATTGATCTCTCTCTGGCTCGATTTAACGTTACTATGCAGACACCTAACCTAAGTGAGCTTTTGTGCCTATAAACTGACGTATCTGTGTCAGTTCTATTTTTTTCATGTGTGTTTAGTTCCTCAATTGTTCCATTGATCTTGACTTTGACTTGGTACTCCTTGATATTTGATAGTGCATACATATTGATATGATTAAGGCGTTTTATTTCATGATCTTAGCTCTAGAGTTATTCTTGTTTTCATATTATCCTTCCTCTTTGAGCCTTCCTGACGGTTTTTGATTGATACCTACATTACACGCATTAGCCTTATATGATTCTTGTCCCAAGCCTAGCTTGGGGGAGCGAGTATTAGTTTTGGTTCGGTTTGTATTGAATTGAAGTGCTTTATTTGTGGTTTAGGTGGATGGAAAAATATGTTTAGTGAGCTTGGAAATTGAAATGAAAGTTCGGAAAAAGAAACACAAAAAAAAGTGAAAAATGAAATGAAAAATAAGTGAAAAAGAGTTGTGAATAAAGTGAAAGAAAAAGGGTTATTATTAAATTTCTTGAATGAAAAAAGTGTTGATTATATATTTGGAGATTGTTGGTTGTTGCATGGAGTTGTTATGACCTTTCATGGTCATATTTTCAGTTATATGATGCTCTCCCTTATTGGTTTTTCCACCACAATTCCCAAATTATTTTCCATACCTTTAACCTCAGCACCATTACAACCCTTAAAAGCCCTCTTGATCATTGTATATTGTATTATTGATTAAAAAGTGAGTCAAAAGTCAAAGTTAAAGAGTATATGTTTCATTTGAGTTGACTTGTTTTAGGTTGAGTGTCATCATTTATCCTCTAATACATGAGAGATTTGAGCGCACATGACTATAGTGAGGTCTGTCAGGTTTGGTTAAATCCAGCTTGGGAGAGATGGTATGTGGTATGATGGGAGAGTCGATTGCGATACATGACATGCTATGCGGCTTTGTCCGAGCTTGTTTTGATGCTTGGTGTGTGTAGTGATTATATCTCTCGCATTTTCAATTGAGTGTTTGACCCTATAGTCCTATATTGTAGGTTGTCTTTCTTTTCCAATGTCTATGTCTTATTGCTTGGGGACAAGCAATGGTTTAGCTTGGGGGAGTTTGATAAGTCATATTTATATATAGTTTTAAGTGCATTTAGGTTGCATTTTAGAGCATTTAGATTCATATTTAGGTTCATTATTGCATTATATTATTAAGTTATGCTATTCTACTCCTATTCTGTATGTTTTCGTGTTTTTTATGAATTTCAGGGATTGAGAACGTATTTGGAGTACAATTAGCTAAACTTGAGAATTAGGAGCATTTGGAAGAAGCTACAATGATAAGGATCATCATGGAGTATAATTCGTACGAGTTTGAGCGGAAAACAAAGCATAAAATCATTAGAAGAAATGTGGAAAAGGAGTCACGTCTACTCTTATGACCATAACTTTTGATGTGCTTATGAGAATTAAATAATTATAGCAGATATGGAAACTATACTTGAAGAGCTTTTCAGCGATAGGTGGCACGCCCCGAGGAGACTTCTAGTCAAGGAGTTATGCCTTTCGGAAGATTGCACTGTTTCTGCTGGAATCTGCCACGCATACGCGCGGATCACTATTCCGTCCATTTAATGAATATTTCGACTTTCCTTATCTTGTAAATTATTTTCCTAGTCATATTAGGTTATTGAATATTATTTAGATTGGGAATAACTCCTTTCTCTCTCTCTCCCTTTTCACGTTATTTTAGTTCTAGGTTTAGTTTTTGTATTCTTCTTCCTTTTTCTCTCTAACTTAGTACTAAACCCTAGTTTTTCGTGTTCTTCATTAATTTTTGAGTTTATTATTTTAATTCTGTTTCTTTCATTGATTTCTTTGATTATGCTTTTCTTTGTAGATTTATATTTTATTATTTATTTCATGATTGAGTAGTTTATATTCAAGGGTTTGGGAATCCATGTTTATATGCTATGAATCTTGATTGATGTTTATTGATGGTTTGATTAGTCATTGATATTTCTAATTGACTAGTGTTTTTATTGTTAATATTGCAACCTGATCAATTGTCTGATTATACTTGCTAATAATGAGTTATAGATCGAGAGATAGTACTCTTTAAAGGCTTACCTACAATTAGCAAATCTGATTATGTTAGCGACCGTACTGCATATGTTGATTTGAGATCGTTAAGACCCGACCGTAGGATTAACATGTGCTCTAAATATCTGATTAATTGAACTATTGATGATATTTTGATAGATTATAGTTATAAACATGGTGAACCATTGCCCTTGATCCTTTTAGTTTGATTTTATTAGTTTAGAACCTTAATTCTGATATTTGTGACCTTGTTTAGTTTTCCCATAATTTAGAAGCTAGATTAAAACGACCATCTCTATGTGGATTCGACCCTACTTACCCTACTACATTGTTAGAAGGTTTTGCAGGAATTATTTTTGACAGGTGTACGATAGCCTATCAGATATATGTATGCAATTTCAAATCAAAGAGTATTAATCTAACCATCGGGGGAAACAGCTGAAGCCAAATAACCTAAACCTAATAACTTCTAAAAACGATACTTTCTAAAACTTAATTAAACCTAATAGGACTCTTAACTTACAAAAAGACTCTCTACACAAAGGTTTTGTGAAAATATCAGCAATTTGATCTCCACTTTTGCAAAACAATAATTAAACCAAGCCTTTCTCAACATTATCTCTAAGAAAGTGATGTTTGATCTCAATGTGCTTGGTTTTAGAGTGCTGAACAGGATTTTTTGAAATATTAATAGCACTCGTGTTGTCGCACATGATAGGAACACTTTCATAGACAACACCAAAATCTTTCAGCTGGTTCCGTATCCATAACAGCTGGGAACAAGAAGTTGCAGCAGCAATATATTCCGATTCAGCTATGGATAAGGCCACTGAATTTTGCTTTTTAGAGCCCCGTGAGATCAGACATGAGCCTAGGAAGTGAGCCATACCTGATGTGATTTTCCTATCAACAAGGAAACCAGGATAATCTGCATCTGTATATCCTATCAGCTCAATAAAAGTGCCTTTGGGGTACCACAAGCACAAGTCATCTGTTCCCACCAAATACCTAAGTATTCTTCTAACAACCTTTAGATGAGACTCCTTGGGATTGTAATCTTGCGCACAATCCTACAGAGAACACAATATCAGGTCTACTAGCTGTTAGGTACAAGAGGGAACCAATCATACCTCTATATGAGTGTAGTTGAATCAGCATCAAGATTTGTGGAAGTGGGAATAGGAGTGTCATAGGCTTTACTATTCTGCAAACCATACTTCTTAAGAAGCTCTCTAAGGTACTTTTGCTGGTGGATCATAATTCCATCAGCTGTTTGCTTAATTTGTAAGCCTAAGAAGAAGCCAAATTCTCCCATCATGCTCATTTCAAACTCACTCTGCATAAGATTAGCAAACTCATCACATAGCAACTGATTAGTAGCTCCAAAAATGATATCATCAACATAAATTTGAACTACTAGCAAGCGTTTCCCCCTTGTTTTGATAAACAAAGTTTTGTCAACTGTTCTGCTCTTGTATTCATTTTCCATCAAAAACTTTGACAATATCTCATACCAAGCTCTTGGTGCTTATTTGAGACCGTACAAAGCTTTATCAAGTTTGAATACATAGTAGGGAAATAGTTGATCAACAAAATCAGGTGGTTGTTCTACATATACCTCCTCCTTCAAATAGCCATTCAAGAATGTTGTCTTCATGTCAATTTGAAACAATTTCATATTCATGTGAGCAGCAAATGCAATAAGGATTCTAATAGCCTCTAACCTAGCAACAGGTGCAAAGGTCTCATCATAATCGATGTCTTCTTGTTTATTGTAGCCTTGCACCACAAGCCTTGCTTTGTTTCGAACTATTGTGCCAACATCATCCAACTTGTTTCTAAACACTCATCTAGTGCCAATGACTTACCTTTCTTTAGTCTTGGCTCAAGGTGCCATACATGGCTCCTTTCAAATTGATTAAATTGATCTTGCATGGCCAACACCCAATCTAGATCATTCAATGTCATCTTGTAATCAACTGATTTATGTTGGACAAGAAGGAAAAGAAAGCACAAAAGTTTTCATAAACAACTCTTCTTGTTTGAATTCCCTTATTAATATCACTAATGATTTGATCAGAGGGATGAGAAGATTAATATCTAAAAATCTTTGAAACTGGACCATCATGACCTCTTGAATGAGCCTGACTGGAACAAGCTTCCATTCCAGCATCATCTAAGTTAGATCTTTCGGATGTGCTAGGATGTAAAGTAGTTCCCTGCTCATTCCTTACTTGTCCCTCATTAGGGTTACCACCATCTTGCGTAGTGGTTCCCCTTGGGGTGTTTAGCTGGTGATCTCTATGGGAACCATCAGTATCCGGTTCCCCCTCAGACAAATCCTCATTATTCTCCTCTTTCTAAATCAAGTCCTCCACCATCAGTATTTGATAGATCAGTAGGAAGACTTGTCTGCTCTTCTGGATCCTGAGCGGAACCAGCTAGTTGTTGCCCTGTAAATTCAAGCATTCCAATAATATTTTCTGGTTCAACATGTGTAATTTCAGAAGACATATTAAACTCATCAAAAATCACATGAACGTTTTCCTCAACACATAAGGTCCTCTTATTGAACACCTTGTAAGCTTTACTATGAGGAGAGTATCCAAGAAAGATTGCCTCATCACTCCTAGGGTCGAACTTATCAAGCTGGTTCTTCCCATTATTATGCACAAGACACTTGCACCTAAAGATACGAAAGTGTGCAATATTGGGTTTTCTACCCTTTAGGAGTTCAAATGGGGTCTTATTCAATTTGGGTCTTATGAGAGCACGATTTAAGATATAACATGCAGTGCTCATAGCTTCTCCCCAAAAACTCTTAGGGAGACCATTTTCAATAAATATCGTCCTCGCCATCTCATTTAGAGTTCTATTCTTTCTTTCCACAACACCATTTTGTTGAGGTGTTCCAGGGGCAGAGAAGTGTCTCTACAAAAATCAATGAAACTTGAATTATCAAACTCAGAGCCATGGTCAGATCTTACCGCAACCAGCTGATGATTTAGCTGGTTCTGTACCTATTTCACTAATGCAACAAACTCATTAAATATTTCATCTTTTGAATGCAAAAAGATAATATGTAACTCCCCGAAAATACATAACCTTAATTAATCAATTACTCATAAATGTCAGCGGAAACTGAACTTAAACCTATGGGCTAATACAATAATAATCCTAAACAGCCTTCCAGAATATATAATAGGAATAATTGGCGCGAACAACACCAACTATTAGTTTGGTTCACAAAACAGCACGAACTAAACGAGGTGCAGTGCACAACACAAACTTCATAAGGTGGGTGCACGAAACAACACAAATGAAGATTTTGGCTTGAGATTCCATTTAAGCCGGGGAATCTTCAATATTTTTATATATTTAGGGAATCTCTCCCACTTAATTAGTTTGCCTTTAGTGTTTTTAGTTTTCCTCCCTTTTTACTTCCAACATAACGTGACCCCTCCTCATTTCCCCTAAATTATACCCTTTTTCCAATCTAAGAAAACCCCCAAATTATTTTTCTCTTTAAAACCTTAGAAGCTGAAGATGAGTGTCAGATTTTCAGCAAATTCAAGGAAGAAGGCAAAAAGCTATGGAGGATGCTCAAGTTAAATACGTTGCAGCTATATATTATGGGTCTACTTTATCCCAACAATGAACATTACCCCCATATATGTCCCATTTTTATCCAATGTGCCTCCGTGTACCAATTTAATGGTGAATCTACCTTTCATAGCCTAATAAACAACAATTACATCAAAGAATTGCAAAAAAGATCAGCAAACAAAAAATACATACCAAAATTATGACAAAAGAAATGTTTAATTTCCTAAATTAACGCATTAAAAAACCCCAATTACAAGCCCTGATTACTCATACAAAAACATACACAACATACATATGATTTTGAGCATAATTAGAGGATGCGAAAACTTACAAAACTCGTTGGGGTGACCTTCAATCATGCAACAATAATGGAGCTCGGTGACCTTGGTATTCAAACAATGGAAGATGATGAAGATGAAAGGGTACTTTATTGGGGTTTAATACATTGAGGAGGGGTCACATGTGGGAATAAAAAGGGAGGAAAACAAAATGGCAAACTAATTAAGTGGAAGAGATTCTTCAAATATCTTAAAATATTAAAGATTCCCCGGCCTAAATGGAATCTCAGGCCAAAATCTTCATTTATGTTGTTTCGTGCATCCACCTTATGAAGTTTGTGCTGTGCACCACACCTCGTTTAGTTCGTGCTGTTTTGTGCACCAAACTAATAGTTGGTGTTGTTCGCGCCAATTTACCCTATATAATATCATATAACTCACCAAAAATAGCCACAATAATATCCATACTATAATCCTTCTAGCCCCCGAAATATAGGATACAGTAAACATCGTCAATATACGAGATCCATCATCTCCTACTATAATTCCAACTTGAGGTTACAATCCTTAAGTAATAGTGACATATCAACTAATTTCTTAACACTATCTTTAATATTTTTGCAACTACCCGCCAATACCTAAAACAGAAAAGCAAAACGTTATGAGCCGAGGCCCAGTAACAAGCTACTCCAGCGATGTAAAATCATTTCAATTCATTTTATTTGCAAATAGGGGGAAAGAATAATTCAAACATTTACGAAAACAATATTCATTCAGTTTCACTTTAATATTCCATGATTCCATTTCATCAGTTTTTACTCTGGTTGTTGTACATCAGTAAGTGCTGGGACGTCTCCCATTATGTGTATGCACCATTGTGCAAGGGCCTTGGCCCGGGCATTACCCTACACCAAAAATGAGTGGGCCGTGCCCCCAAGAAATGAATGAGCTAGTGCCCTAGTAAACAGTACAATACGTGCACGACCTTCAGTAAGTCAGTAGGTACAGCTAACCAGTTCTTTCACTGTAATTTATCATGTTACGTTTATTTTACTTGAACAATGATCAGTATACCTCAGTATTTCAGTAACTTTCAGTATTTCAGTAACTTTCAGTATTTTAGTAACTTACAGTATTTCAGTAATATCTCATAAACAATATCATTTTCAGTGTTCGATACTTCAAGAACTCGGTAACTTTTACGTCTTTCAAGAATATATCATAAGCAAGATATCATTTTCAAGTGATCGTGATTATCATATATCATCTTAGAGAATCATATAAATCTCTGAATACGTAATAAAAACATGTATGAATAATAATCCCGCAACTCAGAAACACATGTTCATAAATAATCACCATTTCAGTTGCATATTAGAATTTCATAAAACACATTTCAAGGGAATTGCGGGTACTAGCAGTAGTTGTTACCTCGATTGCAGTACAATAATCTCCATTTTATGCTTTTGAGGTCGTCCTTACTGAGCTCCGAGGAATAAGTTCTTTTTAAGTTTTAAAACGATCATTTAATATGTCAGTAACTCAATAGAAAGTATATTAGTTCTAGTGCTCTTTAAGTATGGTTTTTAGTTTACAAAATTATTTATGTAAGTTATATAGTCTGACTTATTTAGTGTTCACTTGGCTAATAATTTATACTTTAACATTTTAAATATAGTTTATACGGAACCTTTTTATATTTATCTCTCGAAAATTTATAGATATTACTTAGAAATTGAATTAAAAGTATTATCCATATTTTTGTCACATTATCATATTATAAGCTTAGAAATTAATAATATAAATGAGGTAGTTATAAGATTATAAATAGTTATGACTTTTAAACTAGTTTAGGGATATATGTTTAAGCATGTTATAACTTACATAACACAAGACTCGGTAACCTAAATCTTATAAGTGGTTTGTATTTAACCAATTACATGAGTACATTAATCTTGTTATTACTTAGAACTTAGGAGTATAATATGTAAACTCACTTTAAAGAATAAAAATATGAGTGACTTATACTTAGTAATATGAGTTAATATTATTGAGTGAGTCATTTTAAGTTACTACTTACATATATATTTATATATATATCATAAAAGGTTTGGAAGCAAAATTCACAAATATGAAAACTTATTCAAAATAAGGAAAGTTGGGTTTTCTTTACTTACATCACACACACTCACGCACAAGAGGGAAAAACAGGGGGGTGAACAGACAATTCAAGGCCCAGCAGAGCGGCAACAATTCACGGCGGCCGAGGTCGCGAAAGGGCAGCAGAGGGACGACGAGCAGAGGGCAGGTGGTAGTGTGCGGTGGTGCGTGCGACTCGCGAAGAGGAGAGAGATTGGGCGAGAGGGAGGGCTCTTAGGGGGAGGAAGAGAGCAGCGAGTGGAGGAAGGAATGGGTGGCGCTAGGCGGTGTCTTGTGGAGTTACATCTTCGGTGGTGGTCGAAAGGTGGGGGTAGCAGTGGTTGAGATAGTGGTTGCTTGGTGGCCGAACAAAAGAAGAACAGAGAAGATGAATTATGTTTTGCAACTCTTTTTAATTGATTTATTTTCTGAATTTGTTTGTTGATTTGTGATGGAAATTTCGAATCCAACTCCCCTATTTATAGAGGAATGGCTATCTCATAAAATGTATTTTCAAATTTAACAATTCAAAACCATTTGCATCCATGGATATCCAAGAAACCAAGAAGCTCAACCAGCTTTTTTTGGGTGAATTTCGGTGGGTTTAATGTGTTTGTGAGAGCAAAAGTATGATTAGAAAATATTAGCTGGTTTTGTAATACAAGGGAAAAGAGGTGAAACCATGGTTTGGCCATGGGGTTGTGATGTGGATGCGGATGTGTTTTAGTTGAGTTTTACGGAAATCCAAGAATCTTGAAAGAAAGACTGGATCTTTAGGGTTTTCTTTAAGTATTAAGGATAGAACAATTCGATCAAACACAAAGTAATTCACGAATTGGGTGTTGATTCACTCTCAAACACAAAGTAATTAAGCAATCAATCTTAAATCTCAAACACAAAGTAATTGATTTAAGGTTTGGAAATCACAAAGAAGTCCGGAAATTTTCACAAAGAAAATTAAAACTCTAATCTCATAAATCTGTCTCTTAAAATAACGTACACCCTAAGCTATATATAAGCAAAATAAACTAACTCCTACTATGCTTAGGATAAGTCCCTAAGTCATACTCCTAATCAAACTCTAAATAAGATTGAATCATGTAAAATCCATCGTTTTAAGAACGTAGGCAAAACCATGACTCCTAATACAACTCGAACTAGAAAACATAAAGCAATAAAGATATGAAGAGTCCTAATAGAACTCAACTAAGCATTCTATCACACGCCATTCTCATTCCTAACAGAACTAGGAATGTCTCCCAAACATCCACCTCACCACGCACACATCATACTCCCCCTCTTAAGAAGAACTTGCCCTCAAGTTCCGTCTAGGCATGGTATCAAATCACAAACATTAAGTGAAACACAAACTCCCTTGCCAAGTAGAACTTGATATGTGTCGAAATTCTCATGATGTACAATTTGAAATGGACCTTCATCCACCGGCTCTTCCTTCCCCTTTGAGTCGTAATAGAGCTTTTGGGCAGCGAGAGAAAGCCATACATGATCCCCGACACTAAATGGTGCCTTTTGACGAATTTGCAGTAGATGGTCTTGCTTTCTAGCTCTTATCTCCTTCTTTGTCATCTCCTTTGAATCAACAGTAGAAATGAAGCACGAACTAGTTGGTGAAGAAGTACTACTCGGCCCTTTTCCCTTAACTTCAGCAGCACCCGAAAACTTTGGAGGTAATGGAGCCAAGTGAAACTTCTTGTTCCCCACTCGCACAGTATAAACATTGCTTTCACCTTCATGACTAACTTTGCGATCAAATTGCCACGGCCTACCAAGGAGTATATGCGAAGCATTCATTGGTAGTACATCACACCATAGTTCATCCGAATAGCCACCAATAGAGAAAGCAACTAGTGCTTGCCTTTTCACATTTAAACCCGCCGTATCATTCAACCACTTAATCTTGTAAGGACATGGATGTTCCCTTGTAGGCAATTGCAACTTATCTACCATAACGAGATGAAGCTATATTCGCACACGAGCCACTTGTCAATGATCATATCACACGTATTTTCCTTCACCCTACATCTTGTATGAAAAAGATTATCCCTTTGTTCTCGATTTGGTGAAGACTCAACATGCAACACTCTCCTAATTACTCCCAAAAAATTGACATCATCTTCAGGATATGCGTCCTCCTCTTCTTCATCTTCTAAAGGTGTCAACTCTCCCTGTTCTTCTAAGGCATTAGCTTCATTGTATTGGATGATAGTCAAGGTATGTCTATTGGGACACTCACTCGCAATATGTCCTCTCCCTCGGCACTTATAGCACATTCTCTTGTCTAAGTACTCTTGTTTAGGCAAGAACACTTTCGGTTTATCTCCATTCTTCTTTTCGTATTCGAATTAGAATTACCCTTGAAGTTGCTCCCTTGAGAACCCTCCTCAAACCCATATTCGTTGTGAATTTTGAAAAGATTTATAATTATGCTTAAGCTTCTCGTCCTTCACTTGTTTCTCATACTTTTCTGCTAGTTTGCAAGCTTCATCAAAAGTGAAAAATTGAGAAGTATCGACCTTTGCAGCAATGTTCTTAGCGAGCCCCTTGATATATCTAGCAATTTTCAACTCCTCTCGTTCTTGCATGTTACAAATCATAGAAAGTTTTTCAAATTCCCTAGTGTATTCAAGCAACACTAAGGTTGTCTTGCATTAAACAAGTGAGCTTAATGTATTGGTCTTGCTCATAAGATCTAGGTAGGAACCGTTTCTTCATCCTTCTCTTCAAGTCCTCCCACGAAGTGAGTCTTTGATCTTCCCTTCGAAGTTCCATAACCAAACTCTCAAACCATAAAGAAGCATACTTTGTGAGTTTTAAAGTAGCCACCTTGAACCTTTTTTTATCATCATACCCTTTGTAGTCAAAAAACTCGATCAAGCCTTCTAACCCAATCTTGGAAAATTTACGGATCAACGTCTCCACTAAATTCGGCAAATCAAGTTTCAAGCTTCGATCTTCTTCATAAACCCTATTTCTCACACTTGGTTGTCTAACTCGAATGCTCGATTGGTCGTCATGATCAGATTCATACAAAACATCATTCGGATCCTTTCTCCGACGCACCATGTTTGCAAGAATAGTGATTCTTTGATCAACTTGTTGTTGGCGCTCTTCCCCGCTCTTGATTGCTCTTAGTAAGTTCATCAAAACGAGCATCTATCTTAGCAAAATTAGCATTGATATCACGTAGAGTCTTAGCCCAATCCTCTCCACCTGCCATCGCAATTCCCACGCAACCAATATGCAGCAAGAAATTGAAGGAAAGCAAATAACAGCACCGTAAACTTGCTCCCCAAGAAAATTATCACAGGCGTATCAAAATACCTCTAAATTCAATGAAATTTTGTAAGGATCTAGTACTACATGTTTCCAGCACTCGACCAAAATTTCACTCAAAAACTCCAAGTATATCAACCGCAACGACGAATTAATGACAACCGTGCCAGATTCAATCGAAAACAGACCAATGAACAAAAACCGTCCCGAAACTGTACGAAACTATCTTCAAATCTTATGAAACTTTAGGACAGTAAACTAGACATGTAGTAGTCCAGTTTAAGCTTAAGAATAACCCCAAAATTCGTTTCCAACTAGGAGAACGAAAATAAACAAAACGCACCTGGAAACTGTTTGAATCTGGACGAACGCACTGCAAGTTTTTTCGACTTTCTTTCAACCAGCTCTGATACCAATTTGATATGGATGCGGATGTGCTTTAGTTGAGTTTTACAGAAATCCAAGAATCTTGAAAGAAAGACTGGATCTTTAGGGTTTTCTTTAAGTATTAAGGATAGAACAATTCGATCAAACACAAAGTAATTCACGAATTGGGTCTTGATTCACTCTCAAACACAAAGTAATTAAGCAATCAATCTTAAATCTCAAACACAAAGTAATTGATTTAAGGTTTGGAAATCACAAAGAAGTTCGGAAATTTTCACAAAGAAAATTAAAACTCTAATCTCATAAATCTGTCTCTTAAAATAACGTACACCCTAAGCTATATATAAGCAAAATAAACTAACTCCTACTATGCTTAGGATAAGTCCCTAAGTCATACTCCTAATCAAACTCTAAATAAGATTGAATCATGTAAAATCCATCGTTTTAAGAACGTAGGCAAAACCATGACTCCTAATACAACTCGAACTAGAAAACATAAAGCAATAAAGATATGAAGAGTCCTAATAGAACTCAACTAAGCATTCTATCACACGCCATTCTCATTCCTAACAGAACTAGGAATGTCTCCCAAACATCCACCTCACCACGCACACATCAGGTTGGTACGCATAGAAGGAAGAAGAGTGAGAGTATAGGATTTACTGCCATTTGTTTCTTTTTATTTCTTTTAATCTGATTTTGGGTCTTAACTTAACACTTGGGTTATATTGGTTTTTGGGCTTTGACACTTAAAGCATGGACTATTCTTGACCCAAATTGGAGCATCCAACTATTAGCAAGATTGATCAAAAGAAAGAGAATATTAGAGGCTTAGTTATAAATAATTTTATTACCACTAAATCGTTCATCAAAATGTTCAATACCCTTGTAACATATCTTAACAATCCTCATGTAATTAGTGATTATTATAAGGTCGTTTTTATTTTTAATAATCAAGATTAGTTATTAATAAAATGTAGTTAAAACTCGGGATCTTACAGATAAACCATGTAAACCTTGAGAAATCATCAATCATGCATAACACAAACAAACCTATGACCACTTCGACTTTGTACACGCATGGGACCACATAAATTAATATGTACAAGTTCAAAAGGTCTGCTGGTACTCATGACACTTTTTGGTTTGAAAGAGGATTTTACATGTTCCCTTAGCGCATTCTGAACAAACTTTGTCAATCTCATACTTAATGTTTGGAAGTTCAATCACTAAGTCACGAGACCTAAGTTTATTCAAAAGTGTAAGGCTAGCATATTCAAACCTCTTATGCCAAACCCATTGATTTGACTCGGAAACAACTCTCAAACAAATGGACTAGTTCTCAGGAATTTCATCCAGTAAGGTGATGTATATATCATCTTTTCTGGTTCGCTCGCAAACAAGTTCACCTGTTTCTGAATTAACTATGTGACAAAGGTCAGCTTGGAACTCAACTCGATTGCCTTTATCACATAATTGAGAAATGCTCAAAAGATTATGTTGTAAGCCATCAACATAATACACATCGTCAATAGCTTGTGAAAGTGACTTACCAACTTTACCTATGCCAACAATAGAGCCTTTACTATTGTCTCTAAAGGTAACACTGTCACCATCATAGGCTGTGAGTGAGAGAAATTGCTTCTTATTCCCGAACATGTGTCTTGAGCAACCACTATCCAAATACCAAAAGGTACTACCTAGATCTCACATTAGCCTGCAAGAAAAAATTAAACATTAGATTTAGAAACCCAAACTTTCTTGGGTCCCTTTCCACAAACAGCTGACTCTTGTTGGTCCTTCCTCACCCAAACCTGTTTAACATGTTTGTTGTTTCTCTCAACACTTTTCTTCCTAGTTGGACAATTAAAAATCTTATGTCCATTCATGCCACAGTGATAACACACATGCATGCCCTTGACAAGAACATAATTACCTCTTTTGAATTCCTCGATCCAAGTGGTTCCCATGGGGTGCCAGTTGGTCCTCGTTCTCATTCTAGAATAACCAAGACCAGTTGTACCACTGTTACTTTCCATGGAAGTGAGATGGTTCAAGGTATTCTTTGTAGATAAGAATTTGTCTACGTGCCTTTGACTGTTTTGAAGCTCTTTGTCCTTGGTTTCAAGAACTCTTATTAGCAAAACATTTTTCTCATCCATAGCTTTGAGATCTCTTTTGATTTTCTCAAGTTCAAACTCGAGTTTTGAAATTAGTGAGTCATTTCGCAAGTTGACAACCACTTTCTGGTTACCTTTATTCAATTGATTGATTTCAGCATACAAATCACATATTTTACCTTCATACTCATCAATCATCTTACTAACTTCAGCACAAGGACCTGTGGGGAAACAGTTAGATAACCGGTCAGTTTTGAGTATGACAAACTCTCTATGCAATTCTTCTGCATCGTCAACCAAGAGGTTAAAAGCATGCAGTTGATTAGACTTGCTTAGAGTGTTTACCTTACTCTTAATAGCCATAAAATTTGGGGGATTATCTGAGTTAAACAAATCATGTGCAGGGGGAACAGTTAAGTTTTCTTCACTATCACTAGGATCATCCTCATCCTTTTCTAGCAAAGAAGACTTAGTTGTTTCCAACTCGACCTTGCACTTGTCAAGTGCAACTTCAAGCTCAGCCACTTGATCCTTTAACTCAATACACACTTGCTCTATGTGATCACAACTAGCAATAGCAATATCACATTCATTTTTCTTTTCCTTCAACTCACGTTTGCCAGTTATGTAAGCTTCACTTAGTTTAAGACATTCATCTAACAAAGAATCAATACATTCAAGCATATTATCTCTATCATAATGATACATGTCTTCACGAATTTATTCCAAAATTACCTTGTGTTCACTAAGTACATCTTTCTTTGCCATAAGACAAAAATTTGATGTACTGTTCCCCTTTCTGGTTCCATTAGCTACGCTGTTTCCTCCTTGATCCATAATATATATAGCAGTCATGCAAGTTTCATGATTAGGTGACTCTTCATTCTCTTTTGATCTAGAATCAGAGTCACCCCACATGGCTGCTATCATAGCCTTCTTGAATGCTTTCTTATCATTGCTCTTAGATAGCTTGTCCTTCCACTTTGGACAGTCACGAATGATGTGACCAAATTCTCCACACTTGAAACAACCTACACTTTAAGGGTTAGTTTTCTTAAAATTCTTACCTTTGAAATTCTTACGTTGATCTCTGAAATGCCTCTCAAAACACTTAGCCATCATAGTTATATCATCCTCTTCTTCAATTGTTCCCTTCAAGGCAACACCTCTTACTAGTCCCTTGTCACTCTTAGACTCAACCAACATTTCATGAGTCATGAGGGAACCAATCACCGTTGCAGACTCGGCGTTGTGAGATCTTTTTGCTTCATAGATAGTTGTTACCTTAGCCGTCCATACATCTGTCAAACTTCTCAACATTTTTCTAACCAAACCTTCGTTAGAAAAACTTTTGCCAAGAGATTTTAAATCATTTCCTATAGTCATAAATCTACCAAAGCAATCATTTATCTTTTCATCTCTATTCATGTTAAAAGCTTCGTATTTAGACATATGTAAATCTATTTTAGACCTTTTTACCTCACTGGTTCCCTCATAGGCAAGTTCGAGGGTATCCCATATCTCTTTGGCGGAGACACAATCAGAGATTCTGTTTATCTCATTCTTTCTAATGGCCTGTTGCAATATGGACATGGCTTTGGCATTCTTCTCCATCTTCCTGTAGTCAGTAGAGGTATATTCGCTTTCCTTCTTCGTTATTGAGGAACCAGTAACCTCCTTGGTAATCTCTAATGGTCCGTTCTTGACAACTAACCAACATTCGTAGTCAATGCCAATGATGATGTTCTTCAATCTATTCTTCCACCAAGCATAGTTTTTCCCATTGAATTTAGGAGTCTTGTTGTCGTATCCCATATCATTCATTTCTTGAGTACTCATGATCTACTTCTCTAGGTGTTACCCTATTAAGAAGAACCTGCTCTAATACCAATTGAAGGTTTGCAATGTACTCATGAGGGGAGTGAATTGAGTACTTAAACGATCTAGTGCCAAACACTACTACAAATATGGGCAAAGTGACCACTAATAAGAGACCACTTTAATTCAATAGATTGTTATTTAATAAATAAAAACCATACTTCTTAAAAATGAGTCTTATAATACAAAAAAATTGACCACTTTGATGCAAAGGTGGTTTCTTTGATTCTCCTAATTTAAAAATAAAGATTTATAAAACCCTAAATGCTCATGACTGACTTGATCATAGTCGTTTCTCTCTTTCTCCCTTCTTTTAATTCTCCGTACTCTTTGTCCCTTCTCTAGTTACTTCATCGACGGCTCATCATTGCCTGCTTGTGCTCTGAAAGCTTCGTCGGCTCGTCGTCGGCTCGTGCTTCCAGGATGCGCCAGTTGTCACCTTCTCTCTCATCAAAGTTCACCTTCAGAGCACTCTGCGATGTCGATCGAAGAGGAGGTTAGACGTAAGACCTCCATTACCGAGTACAATAAGAAGGTCCTTCAAAGATCGGGAGCTTGAATCTCGCAGCTAGAAAGGTTTTACCATCTATTCTTAATTTTCGTCTTTTTTTCCTTTATTGTTTTCTAATTTTTTGGGATTTGTTTAACTTTTGAATTTGCTCCTAGTATGTCTCTAGTACTGAGCTGGTTGAGAATCTAATGATGCCGAGTTCTATGTGTTTTTCAGCTTTGAGATAGTTAAATTGGATGAATTTTGTTGTTGAATGTTACAATATGTAAATTAGGTTGTGAAAACTTAATCTCCAGTGTAAGCAAATTGGAATTTGGCGTAATTGATTTTGTAATTAGTTTTTTTTTTCAGAACTTTGTGTCATGGTTGTAGACACCAATATAATAATTAATCAAACAACTTATTTTTCAGTGTAAAAAAAATAAGTTTGAATGGAAACTTATTTTTATCACCACCACCGGCTACGCCGTATACCACCGGCGATGCAAGCAAATCTCTTATTCTAGTATTGTTATCCCCATCAGTTATATGCACTATTAAGTGGTTGAATATTGAATTTCCCTAATATATATATGTTTAATTAGTTAGTTTTCTTTCCTTAATTTGGTCTAATTATTTTTTTGCAGGTTTTCTATGCTTTAAAATTCAATTAGAGTGGTTATATTTACTGTAATATTCAGAATCATGAATTAGAACTTATGGTTTGAACTTTGATTTGTGAACCAAGTTTAGTGGGGTTTAAGCGAAGTTGAAAGGCTAATGATGAGTTTGAGTTACGTGTACTGCTATCTAAATTTACATATTGTTGGTTTCAATTTCATGTCTTCAGTTTTCTTATGTTGAACCTGATGTATTCATGAACAAAATACCCAATATTATGGAACTATGATTCTTATTATGGTGATTTTTGTTTGTGTTGGGTTCTGAACTCATAACCAAACCCTTTTAGGTGATTATATATGTGTGTGATATGCCCAGGTACGTACAAATACAATTAAGAAAGGTTCTAGCTCATAATAAAGCATATTAGGTTGTTAAAGTAGCTAGTACTTTAGTAGCATTTATAAAACATAGTAGCATGGTGATTTATACTTTGGTGTTACTTGGATGTTGTGTGAAAAGATGATATGAACCAACTCAGTAGATTTTAATTTGAAGTAGTGTATATGTCCTATTTGATTGGATTTTAGTTCTAATGCATATACTTTTGTGCTTTTCAGTAATTTCCATAGCTCATGTACACAAGTATAAACGAGTGGAGGAGGAGGGATTTGGAGATAACGTGGATCTTTACTAGGACGTGTATTTGATCTACATCTTTTGGTTTTTGGAACTTTTGTGTATATAGTTTGGAAATTTCTTTGTTTACTCATTACAGAACATATTGATTGAAATTTTAAGAGCTATATTATAATGTAATTGTTTGTTTTGAATGAATAAATATTTGGTTCAATATGGTACTTAAATATTTGGTTCAATATGGTACTATGTGTACTAATATATATTTGTTGGATGGATGAAGCATATCCAGTATAGTAATGTCATATGTACAAGTATTATTTTCAATGAAAAAAATAACACGGTTTTACGTAAAATTTGATAAAAAAAATGAAACTGAAAATCAAATAGTTGTTAATTATGCTAAGCAAAGATACCACCTTACAAATATAAGTAGCTTCTTTAGTGGAACTAAAGAGACCACTTACTTGCCCAAGTGGTTTCTTTATAGACTCAAATAGTCCACCTAATTCAAAGAAGTGGTCTCTTTTCCTTCTTTTCTATTTCCTCCAATTAACACCTAAGTGACCACTTATCTTAAATAGTTGGTCTCCTTATTTTCTCTAAATAACCACCTCTAAAAAGTGGTATCTTTTACAAGAGACCGCTGAGCTAAAGACCACCCAAGAGGTGGTCTCTCAGGGGGGTTTTTAGGGGGTCTCTTCATGCTTTTTTTGTAGTAGTGAAAATCAAATTCTTTCGATTTAAAGGGGAACTAGTTGGGCTGGTTCCTGGAAACACTAGAACTTGAAAGTAATGAACACAACAAATTAAAGAGGTTCAGCCAAACAAGGGCCTACGTCATCCTACGCTAGTTTTCTTATTAATCAACTCAGAAAAACAAGAATGCTCTCGTACTCTCATGTTTCCCTTACTCAAGGGAAACAATACACTCTACACTAACTCTAGTGTGCTATTCCGCACTTGAACTCACAAGCACTTGCGAAGGAACTCACAAATGCTACCCAATCTATAAACCCTTTGTTAGAGATTCAATACAATCAGTTTCTCTTAACTCACGCTTCCTTACAAAGCAAATAAAGAGTAATGTAAAGCTCTATGAGATGCGTACTCTATTTTAGGGAACTTTTTAGTTGTTCTCTTTGTGAAAGCTCTCGAATATACTCAATCAAATCCGGGAGAGCATCAAGGGTGAAGGAGAATCATACTTCCGTATTTATAGACCTAAGTCTAACCTTTGAGCGTGTCCTAACTCAACATGTCAAAGATATGATAATCCTAAGTTATGGAAAATATATCTTGAACAATATCTTTCTCGGAAGAAGATATTATCCAATATATACACATGCTTTAAGGCAATTAAATACTGAACTATGATTCTAAAGGCTGGCAAACATTTCTCATGGAAAGTATTTAAGAAAATATTTTTCTGAAAATCTTTTTTAAAACAGTCAACTTAATCACTAGATAAAGTAACTGGTACCCAGACCTGTTACCCTACTTAGTAGTGTTCTGAATATGTAACCAACTGGTTCCATAATCAAAACCCTACCTGTTTAACACTTAAGAACAACACAAACAATTCCACTAGAAATATCATACGCAAATATTACATGAAGACCTAAGATGAATCAATTAAATAATCCTAAACTATATATCTTCATGTACTTCAATCCTTGAAGCTTCCCTTGAATCAATAATGAAGAACTTTGTCTTAACCTCGAACAACTTCAAGAGGGCTTCTTAGCTTCAAGTCTTGGAATAACCTATTTGCTACACAAGAACACATCATAGCATAACAAATATTCTTTTGACTGTTTCATTATACAGTCAGGAACAATTGGATACTCAGCAGTTTCCTAACAGCCTAGAACCACATGTAATAACAAGTGTTCCCTGCAACTGTTTGTCATTATTCAAAACCTAGGGCAATCAACAGGGGTTAAGACTCCTAACATGAATAGACCTAGACAAGATTAAGGAAAGTAACTGGATGAACCTAGATATTTGGATTAGATAGACTTCAAGTGGAGGTAGAATTCCTAGACGGATGAGACTTTTATGATAAGATGGACACTAAAAAGAAATCCTAAATGATGTACAAAAGAGGAGATGATATACATGAAAGGATGAATTTTCGAAACAAATAAGAGATAGGAGATGGGATAAAGTTATGAAAAAGATGGGAGATAAGTTTTGGGGAAAATATGGTGAGATAAATTTTGAAAAATAATGGGGAGATTTTGAAGATAAGTATGTTGGGATTGAAGGATAAAAATATTCGACTTTCTCTCAAAAAAGAAAAAAGAAAAAGAAAAAGGAAGATAATCCTAAGTTATAATGATTGTTCACCTAAATGAGACTCAATGGTGATAGGACCCAAAAATGAAGGAAATAAAAGATTGATTTTTTTATCTTTTAAAATTATTGATTTTTTATGTTTTAGAATTAGGTGACATTCGCCTTTTACAAAATGACCCTGGGAACGATCATGACGCTACATGAGTGCAGATGGAAAAATGCAGAATTGGCCATTACGATGACCAAATTGGTAATATAGCATGAGATGCACAGGCTGCGCGCCACACAACGATATTGTGCACGGCGCAAAGCCTATGCATCCAGCGCAAGAGCGATGCGCCAGGCGCAACAAGGGGCGTTTGGCACATTGCTCCCCAGCATGAAACTTGGCAATTTGGGCGAGGTTTTGGTTAGTTCTACATATTTTCAGGAATCAATGAGGAATAAAACGCATATTTTCGGGACGCAATGACGGACCTTAATGACTAAAACGATAGCCAAATTGATAATAAAATGAGACGCGAAGGTTGTGCGCCACACAACAGTATTGTGCGCTAGGCGCGCTGCCCCCCCCGGCATGCACGTTGCCAATTTGGCGAAGGTTTGGTCAATTTGACGACGTTTTTAGACGCGATTTTAGGTGCAATACACGTCAATATTTTGACATCAAGAATAGGCAAAAAATGCATTTATAAGAAAATTTCATATAACATGGATGCATAGTTCTCAACCTAAAAGTCCAGTTCTACGTTTGAAACTATGGTCAAATTTAGCTTAAGGCTGAAAAGGGTCCATGACTAAGAGATTGATCCCACGTTTCGTACCTTTGCTTTAAAAGGTGGTCACCTGTAAGACGCACTCCCTTTCTCAAGTCAGGAACAAGAGAACAATGCCATGGTTGGGTAGGTTTGCTTATGACTAATATCCAACACCGTCGCTCAGGAAGCTTTCGGAAGGACAAAGCACAAACCTAATGAAGTAGGGATGATTTTCCTTATAGTGGCTTTGAGAATTGTCATGCATATGCAAAACAATATGTTATTCACAAGCATAAAAAGAGAATGAATCGTATTTTTCAAGTTCCAGCCACTCATTAAAAACAAAATTTTAAATCCTCCCCAGTGAAGTCGATTAATTGTAGGCGTGTCTTTATCCGCCTACGCAGTTTGAGCGCGTATTATTTCACTACCTCATTGAAGGGTTTTATTGAACAATATTTTTAAAGTCGCCAACAAGTCTTTAGAGGAAGACTCATAAACCTAATTGGATATTAGGAAATCTTAGGGACAACTTTAGGGGCTTATCCAATGTAGATTTCTCTATCATAACTTCATTAATGGTCATGAACCAAAAACTGAGTTCGGGGGTGACGGTACGAACATGGTCATGAACAACGTTCTCCTATTGTTGGCCTCTACTAAATATCGATTTATAACAAGTTTTATACAAAACAACAACCAAATAATATTTCTAAACACCCTAAAAAAATTAGTCTTGGTTGGTTCATTAAACACAAAAAGGATTACTTTTTTAGATGACAAGTTATTAAGCAATCAAAATTACTGGGTTCCTAATTCAATTGTCCAATTATCTGATTAGGCGTTAGAACAATTTCTTAGGTCTTGATTAGCAATGATAATATGTTGGTAATGGAAGCATAAGCATGACAATCAAAAAAATATATAAGAACTCAAAAGGAGTAGAGATTTAGAATGTACAAAGAGCGAATTTTTATTAAACATCTACACAATAAAAGATTATTAGTAAATTTAATAAAATATATCGGTGTGTGTAGGCATGTTTTTATTTTCGCCTACCTTGGTGTGAGCGCGTATTTAACTATCCCATTGTTAAGGTTTTATTAAATACGTTTTTTGAAGTCGCCAACAAGTCTTTAAAGGAAGACTCATAAACCTAATTGGATATTGAAACTGTAGGGACATCTTAGGGACTTATCCAATGTAGATTTCTCCGTCTAGACTCCATAGATAGTCAATGAACCATAGATTGAGTTCGGGGGTGAGGGTACAACACAATCAGGAACCATGTTGCCTATTGGTGGCCTTTACTAAATATCGATTCATAACAGATTTTATGTCATAGAATAATCATATAATGTTTTTAAGCACCCTAAAAATATTTAGTCAAGGTTGGTTCAGGAAACACATAAAGACTAATTTTTAGTCATATGTTATTAAGCAATAATATTACAAGGTTCCTAGCAGGTTGTCCAAATTATCTGAATTAGTTCTTTAGGTCTTGTTTAGCAATAATAACATGTGGGTGATAAAAAGCATGCAGGACAATCATAACAATATATAAAAATAAATAAGAAAATATCGTAGGGAGTTAGTATAATATACAATACTTACAGTTGTTAACAATCTTTATCACGAATAGAATGTTAGTAACTTTAATACAAAAATAAAAATAATTAAAGACATAAAATAAAGTTGTTAATTTAGTTGACCCTCTGAAATTATACCACCTTCCGAGTCGTTGATTTGTACGGATCTTGGATCAAAAGTTGAACGAGCCTTAAAAAAGGTGTGTTGTATTGATTTGCGTGAACTGTGTTTATTGTATTTGGTTTGTTTGGTGCGTTGAATGTTGATGGTAAAATAGGTGAGTTATTATTTTATAGTAGCAGTGGGTTATATGGTGGAGTATTAGTATTAGGCGCAAGATGAATTATATTGGTGATTACTGATTAGTAGTAGGCGATGAATTGTGAAGGTGATAGACGTTAGGCGAGTGATTCTTAGTTGGGCGAGAATAGGTTAGGCGGTGGAGGGAGATTTGCAGTACGGTAATTGCTGTAGGTGAGCGAGGGAAATTGTGAGATAGTGCCGAGGGGGTTTTGTGTCGTGAGTTTAGCTGTAGGTACTACGGAGATTAGGGATATTTTAGGAAGTGATGAGGGAGTTGTTGTGTGAGGCGAGATGGAGTTAGCCGTGTCAATTGTTTGTGAGGAGATTCCGATATCAGATTATTAAGAGAGTAGGGGTAATATATAGGCTTAGGTAGTTGAGTTGCAATAGGGTTTTGAAAGATAGGTATTTAAAAGATTTTTATTAAAAAAAGATTTTTATTAAAAAAAGATTTTTATTAAAAAAAGATTTTTATTAAAAAAAGATTTTAGAAAAGAGTTAGATAAAAAAATGTTTAAAAACACTTGGAGAAAGATGATTTTTATAAAAAGATATTTTTATTAATAAAACTAATCAATAAAATTAATTAATTCTATTAATTTAATTGGCCTGAGAAAATGGGTTTTGAAAATTGGGCTTTCATAAAAACTATTTTTTAAAGGTTTTCTCAAACACGGGATTTAACAAGTTATTTTAAAATGTTTTAGAAAGTGGGTTTGGTAAAATTATTTATAAAAAAGGTTTTCGGAAATGTGTTAATTAAACGAGTTAGAAAATGGTTTTGGACTTAAAATATTTTATTTTAGACTCATTCTTTATTCTTTCCTCGATCCGGACCAATTAGAGCGGGGTATTAGTCATCATAGGGTACTAAATGGGGAGACACGATTATGTGTCTACAGAAGCCCCCACTTTGACTGAGGTTTGTAAAACCGAAAGTCAAAGTATACGTGTCGGGACGGAGAATGATTCTAGATGCTCTGCAATCCAAAATCACCCTTTTGCGTCGATACCTGCAAAATAAGCAAAAGCTTCAGGAACAGGTATATGTGAAACATATTTGCAAAATAATTGTAAATTTGCAAAAATAAAATAGGTGAAAAAGGGTATCATGAGCTACTCTGGTCCGGCTCATATCGGGGTAGAGCTATTCTGGTCCGGCTCATGTCGGGGTAGAGCTATTCTGGTTTTGCTCATGTCGGGGTTGAGTTATATATTCTGGTCCGGCTCATGTCGGGGTAGAGCTATTCAGTCCTAGCTCATGTCGGGGTAGAGCTATTATGGTCCTGCTCCAGGGTATTGATGATATGTAGAGCTATTCTAGTCCGGCTCATGTCGGGGTTGAGCTATTATGGTCCCGCTCCAGGGTATTGATGATGTGTAGAGCTATTCTGGTCCGGCTCATGTCGGGGTAGAGCTATTATGGTTCCGTTCCAGGGTATTTATGATGTGTAGAGCTATTCTGGTCCGGCTCATGTCGGTGTAGAGCTATTATGGTCCCGCTCTAGGGTATTGATGATGGTCCGCACACCCAGCGCTGGATTTCCCCGCTGTCTTGGTTTGTACTGGTCCGCAGATCCAGCGCTGGATTTGCCCGCCGTCTTGATTTGTACTGCTCCGCGGACCCAGCGCTGGATTTACCCGTCGTCTCGATTTGTACTGGTCCGCAGACCCAGCACTGGATTTACCCGTTGTTTTGCTTTGTAATGGTCCGCAGACCTCAAGATTGTCTCTTGGCTATGAAGCCCCCAAGCACATTGTAGAGGCTTGTGCGCAAGACACAGAAGCCTGTGCTTGGAGCAGCATATTGCGCTGGACGCGGTTTGCTGCGTGTGGCACAGCGTTGTCAGTGCGCTGGACGCACCATGTATATAGCGCTTGTCTTCCGCTGTTAAATCGTAATGGTGCGCAGACCTTGGTGGAATGTAACTCGTATAGAGTTGTTCGATGTTGGGTACCTGTAAATACAAATAATACATATATATACAGACAAACAATTAGGGGACATGCATGTGTCCCGTGATGTGGGTGCTAGTGTATGAATAGGAAAATACTTGACCTATAAAGAGTGACCTCTAATACCCTAGACTTAAAGATGCTATCGTGTGTGTGGTGTGTGTGACTCGATGATTGATACTAGGATGCTATGGCTAAGGACGAAGCATGCAATGCTTGACACAATGTTGGATACAGATATGTAATGCAAATGTAGAGATATGACAATAATGCAGAGATATGACACTAATGCATATGATATGATTTTTTTTTGTTCCTCTAAGCTCAATTTTTCGTTTAGAAAGTTTTTTCTGAAAGAGGAGAAATGGGTAGCCCCCAAGGAAGATCCACGTAGGTTATGTTTGATTCGAAATGCGTTGTAGTTGTTACGGGCCTAAGTGAGCCCATAAAACAGTTAGGATTTCGTATGGGTTTGGAGCCCACAATCTTTTGTAGTGACTCGTAATGAAATCCTGATCAAGGTACACATAGAGCCTAATGAAAGAGGAGAAATGGGAAGCCCCCAAGGATGATCTATTCAGTTAATAGATTATGTTCGATTTTAAATACGTTATAGAACGAGTTTTCTTAGTACTTGCGTTGTATATGCTTCGAGTTTTGTATGCCAAGGGCCTAAGCGAGCCCATAAAGTAGGTTCAATCTTGTATCAGTGTGGGTTTAATTTTAAAACCTAAGATTTCATGTATGGACTCCTAATGAAGTCCTTATCATAATAGGCCTAGACTTGGAGCCTATGATTTTCTATGTGGACCAGTGTGAAGCCCCCAGTAAGATGGAGTTGATGAAGTACTCAGCTTGATTGCTTGATTTTGAAGATATCTCGTCAGCTTAGTGGAAGTTTCGACCAAAGATTCCATATAGGGTTCCTAAGGTGAGAAGACAAGAAAGGCCAAAGAAAGGAACACTCAAAAGATGAAAAGCGGTCATAGCGCTGAGTGTTGAAAGGTTATGCTAAGGTTGGCTTAGAAGCGATAATGTAGCTGAGAAACGACAAGGGATAAGAATAAGAAAAGGCGGAGTCGTAATGAATCGACTCACGCAATGAGGTAGGCCAATGATGCAGGTTCGAATCCCAGTCTAGTTCTAAGGGTAGGGATGAGCATTTAAAATTCATGTTTTTTTTTTGCGATCGCGCTTTTCTCATGGCCCTAGGCAAGCCTTAAAAATATGTTTTGAATTAAAATGGTCGGGCCTCAAAATAGGTTGCCTACGTATCCATGATGGAATCAGGCCAGTCGTAGCTCTTAACATTTTAATTAGTGGCCGAGCATTTTGCTTTGGAGCCATTTGCAATGAATTAAGCATTGATTTGGAAGAGGTCTTTGGCTAAGGTGGATAATGATGTAGGTTTGGTTTGGTTTAAAGCGATCGGACCTCAGGGTGAGGTTTCCTACGTATCTTTAGCAGAATCAGACCATTCGTAATTCAGGCTGATGAATGAGAAGATGCCTGACTTTTGCCTAAGTCGCCCTTATGGGTTTTCGACCTAGCGGCCTTTGGTTTGTTTTTTGTGGCTTATTGAGATGTGATATGCATGGTTGTCTGATAAGATTTATTACAGAGATTTGAAGTTGGAGGTTTAGAATTGAAGGTTGAAGGTTTGGCAAGGAAGTACTTTTGACAAAGCTATTGATGGGCTTATTTGCAACATTTCTTTTTTTTTTTTTGTATTTTGCACTTTTTTCATCATTTTTTTTGCTTTTGCTTTGATTTTTTTGCTGTTGCTCTCTTTTTTTTTGCTTCCCTTTTACATTGAATTATCGTCAAATGTACTTCCCCTGAGGTAGGTTAAAGGGAGAGGGATGTTATGTATTTTGGTTGAAGTGGAGGAATAATTGTAGTGAAGGGAGAAATGCCTCTTTTATATGTGCCAGTTGTTCATTGCCTTTATTAGAATAGTCATGAGAATTAGAAGTTCATTTCTTTTAAGGCGACAATCGCGATTTCCATAGATGCTCATTAGTGCAAGGTTAGAAAAGAAATACTCATTTATTCATGAAATTATGAGTACATGCGATAAGAGGGAAAATCCTATATTAGACCGGGCAAAATGAGAGAGATGAAACAGAAAATGAAATCATAAGTCTAGACTCCTACGTCACGTGACGAGACAGCTTCGTTGCTTTGGTCTTCATGAGGTCTTTTTCTGAATGAAAAGAGAAGAGGTGTATTTTTTCGTGCTGATTGGACCTAAGTGAGTCCAAATGTCTTAATGAGCGATTAAGCTCGGAGATATGTCTACTTCTATGACAGTGAGGTCATTATCTTCGGCATTTTTCAGCAAATCATTCTCAATCTGGATACCCACATCATATACTCTTGTGAAGCTATCAAGACCCAAGTATTTGAGATGGTTTATGTATTTAGGGATGTCAATTGTAGAGAAATTTTCATGAAGTTTTCCCTTAAGTTTGGTGTTATCAATAGGTTCAAAATAGGAATTTGTATTGGTTACCCTATGAACAACACTCTCCAATTTCTTGTTGAATCTAGGAGCTTCACCAGACTCAACCTTCTCAAGCCTTATAGCTATTTCTTCTATCATACTAGACATCTTAGCTAAAGCTCTAACCATTTTAGTGAACTGTTGCTCGTTATTCGATGGACTGCCCATTTCAATGTCGCTTGATTTCTACATAGATCATCAAAGGAGATTTAGAGATAGAATGATGACGGAGAGAGAGAAATGGAATGAAAGAATGTATGTTTGTTTAAAAGTTGAGCTTCTAGGAACAAAATAGCATCTCCAAAATGAATGATATATTTTTTTGGATTTTTTTTGTGGATGCACCTAGACCTAATGCATGTATGCATGACTCTTTTGGTTGCACCTAGACTTAATGAATGACTCAATCTAAGCATTCGAACCTGTAAAGGCTGCCTACATATCCCGAAAGAGGGAATCAGATCGCTCGTAGTTCGGGACTACTAAATACGGAATGCATGAGATGAAATGGAGAGTATGGATGCAATGAGACTCCTAAATGCCTAATAACTCTAGTTATGCATGAAGTGTATGAACGATGGACTATGCAATGCAAAAGGATTCTAGTATGAATGCAGTCCTAATAGATATGAAATTCTAATGACTTCAGAATCCTAAACTTGATAGACTTCTAATGACGTTAGAACTTTAGATTTGATGAACTTTTAAGGATGATAGACTCCTGATATGCACGAGACTCTAGTAGACCTAGACTCCTAAATGAATGGAATTCAAACGGTTTTAGACTCCTAAAATGAATGGAATTCAAACGGTTTTAGACTCCTAATATGGGCGGAACTCTAATGGACTCGAAACTCCTAAGACGAATGGAATTCTAATGGATTTAGACTCCTAAGATGGATAGAATTCTAATGGTTTTAGACTCCTATTATGCATGGATTTTCTATGGATTATAGACTTCTAAGATGGATGGGACTCAAGCAAATTAAGACTCCTAACATGGATAGAGTTAGACGGGGTTAAGAACTCTAAATGGAGTGAAACTGGATGAACCTAGACATACGCATGTGCTAAATGGACTTCTAATGGAGTTAGGATTACTAGGTGGATGAGACTCTTACACCAAGATGGACATTATAAGGAATCCTAAATGATAAACATAAATGCTGGATAATGTACATGGAAAGATAGGATAGAGAAAAATGATGAATTTTTGTAAAAAAATATGTGATAGGAAAAAAGATGGATATTTTTTTTTTTTTTGAAAAAAGGTGGAGATTGAATTTTTGAAGTAGATAGGAGATTGAAGATGGGACGAAATTTTGAAAAAGATAGGAGAATGATTTTTGAAAAAATGATGGGGATGAATTTTCAAAAAGGATGGGATACCATTTTTTTATATAAAAAAGATGGGAGATATAGTTTAGTAAAAGATGGGGATAGAATTTTCGAAATAGATAGGGTGTAAGAAAAAAAAATATGGCGATTGTTAAAGATTAAAAAGGAATGGTGGGTGGATAAAGGGAAAAAAAACCAAGATAATAATATCCAAAATTTTAGTCGAAAACTGTGTTAGGCACATCGCAGCAAGCAACTAAGGCAAGATATTACATACGTAGCACGCACAATCAAACACTGCACGCAAGAAGGACAAGAAAATGTTGCGTTGAATGCGGATAAATAGCGAAGGACGCGACGACGAAGCGTGCAACGCAGGACTTGCAATGCGCTGGACGCGGCACTAGGCGCTGGACGCGAGCCACAATCGCGGGACCCAGCCTAGCTGCGCGGAGCGCAGATTGGAAGCGTGGCGCGCAGTACAAGGCAGCAACTGGAACTCTCTAGCTTCGCGTGATTTCGTTTGACATTTTTTTAGTTCGATAGTTCGCATGACATAAAGCAATTAAAGGCACGGACACGCAAATATGCACAAGTAGGATAATAGTATGCAACGTTCCAACCTAAAGTCAAGTTCTATATTTAAACTATGGTCAGGTTTAGGTTAAGTCTGAAAAAAGGTCCATGACTAAGAGATTGATCCCACACTTCGTACCTTTGCTTAAAAAGGTGGCCACGTGTAAGACGCACTCCAGTTCTCAAGTCAAGAACAAGAGAACAATGACATGGTTGGGTAGGTTTGCTTATGACTAAGATCCAACACTACGCTCAGGAAGCTCTTTGGAAGACAAAGCGCAAACCCCCCACGGTGACCTCACACATATAACATGTGCTAATGAGGCAAGGTAGATTGTCCTTATGGTGGCTGAATAATAGCCATGCATATGCAAAACAATATATTATTCAAAGGCATAAAATTAAAGGAGAATGAATCGTATTTTTCAAGTTTCACCCACTCATTTAAAAAAATAATTTTTTAAAATCCTCCCCAGTGGAGTCGCCAAATTGTAGGTATGTTTTTATTTTCGCCTACCACGGTGTGAGCGCGTATTTGACTATCCCATTGTTAAGGTTTTATTAAATACGTTTTTTGAAGTCGCCAACAAGTCTTTAATGGAAGACTCATAAACCTAATTGGATATTGAAACTGTACGGACATCTTAGAGACTTATCCAATGTATATTTCCCCGTCTAGACTCCATAGATGGTCAATGAACCATAGATTGAGTTCGGGGGTGAGGGTACAACACAGTCAGGAACCATGTTTCCCGTTGCTGGCCTTTACTAAATATTGATTAGTAACATATTTTATGCCAAAGAATAATCATATAATGTTTTTAAGCACCCTAAAAATATTTAGTCTAGATTGGTTCAGGATATACATAAAAGACTAATTTTTAGTCATATGTTATTAAGCAATAATATTACAAGGTTCCTAGCAGGTTGTCTAAATTATCTGAATTAGTTCTTTAGGTCTTGTTTAGCAATAATAACATGTTGGTGATAAAAAAGCATGCAGGACAATCATAACAATATATAAAAATAAATAAGAAAATATCGTAGGGAGTTAGTATAATATACAATACTTAATATAGTCGCATGAATTTGTTAACAATCTACATCACGAATCGAATGTTAGTAACTTCAATAAAATAATAAAAATAAATAAAGAAATAATATAAAGTCGTTAATTTAGTTGACCCTCAGAAATTATACCACTGTCCGGGGTCGTTGATTTGTACGGATCTTGGATCAAAAGTTGAACGATCTTTAAAAAAGGTGTCTTGTATTGATTTGCGTGAACTGTGTTTATTGTATTTGGTTTGTTTGGTGTGTTGAATGATGATGGGTAAAATAGGTGAGTTATTATTTTATAGTAGCAGTGGGTTATATATATATATATATATATATATATATATATATATATATATATATATATATGTATATATATATATATATATATATATGTGTGTATATATATATGTGTGTATATATATATATATATATATGTGTGTATATATATATATATATATATGTGTGTATATATATATATATATATATGTGTGTATATATATATATATATATATATATGTATATATATATATATATATATATATATATATATATATATATATATATATATATATATATATATATATATATATATATATATATATATGAGAATGAATCACACGATTGGATTATAGTTACAGCACTTGTTCATTAGAATTATACCCCGAAAAAACTTCGAGCCTAAAAAAAATTATTTTTTTCAAAAAAAAATTTCTTCTAATATTTACTTTTTGGAGTTACGTCTCTTTTTCATTAGAGTTACATCACTTGTTCATTAGAGTTATAGCGTGTAAAATCCATTCTCATTTCTCAGGTAAGTATGCATTCTCATATGAACTCACTTCTATCTATCTATATATATATATATATCGGTTTTTCCACCAAATACCCCCGACAAATTAAAAAATTCACCATATACCCTCAATGTTCCAAAAATTCACCATATACCCTTGAGTTTTCGAAAACGTTCACCAAATGCCCTTTTTCTAACTTCCGTTAACTCACCGTTAGCTTTATTTACTATTTTGCCATCATTATGCCCTAACCCTAATTCTAATCTAACCCTTACCCTAACCCTTACCCTTACCCTTACCCTAACCTTAATCCCTAACCGAAATCTAACCCACCCCCTCCACCCCACCCCAACCCCCCACCCCTCCACCGCCGCAGCCCCCCTACCCCCTCCCCCTCCCCTCCCCTCCACCCCAAATAGCAAATGCAGCCCACCGATGTCCCCCACCCTTCCCCCACACCCCGCAGGCCGCAGCCCACCCCTCCCCCACCCTCGAATGATATCGTCTTCCTCTTCCCTCCCTCGATCCGGGGTGGCTCGATCTGGGTTGAATTTTCGAGATTTCAATGGTGGCGGGCCGTCCGCTTCTCTCCTCTCACGGCGGCGGTGTCAATTGTCGCGCACGATGCTCGCTGGGCCGGGAGGGTGGTGACACTTGTCGCGCACGATGCGTCCCCCTCCCGCACGAGATTTCGATGGTGGTAGGAGGCTGCTCTCTCCTCTCGCGGCGGTGTCAATTGTCGCGCACGATGCTTCTTGGCTTGGGACGAATTGTCGCGCATGAATTTACGGGCGTGCGCTTCGCCGCGTTTCGGTGCGTTTCCGGTATCGAAGGGGAGGGGTGGGGAACTTTCGACTTCCGGGCGTTGCGGGTCACGGGAGGGAGTGGGGAGGGGAGGGCACGGCGGAGGGGAGGGAGGGGGGAGGGGGATGCGGTGGTGGAGGGGAGGGGGAGGGAAGGGGGGTGGGTCGGGGGTGGAGGGGAGGGGGGAGGAGGGGTGGGTCGGGTGGGTTAGGGTTAGATTAGAATTAGGGTTTAGGGTTAATGATGGCAAAATTGTAAATAAAGCTAACAGTGGCTTAACGGAAGTTAGAAAAAGGGCATTTGGTGAACGTTTTCGAAAACTCAAGGGTATATGGTGAATTTTTTAATTTGTCGGGGGTATTTGGTGAAAAAACCATATATATATATATATATATATAGAAGTGAGTTCATATGAGAATGCATACTTACATGAGAAATGAGAATGGATTTTACACGATATAACTCTAATGAACAAGTGATGTAACTCTAATGAAAAAGTGATGTAACTCCAAAAAAAGAATATTAGAAAAAAAAATTCAAAAAAAAAATATTTTTTTTTGGGCTCAAAGTTTTTTCGGGGGTATAACTCTAATGAACAAGTGTTGTAACTCTAATCCAATTGTGTGGTTGAGATTCATTCTCATTTCTCATGTAAGGAGCATTCTCATGTGATCTTGCCCCTATATATATATATATATATATATATGGTAAGAACAAAAGGGATTCACTTGAGGGGCGATAGGGGAAATCCTCAAATGTGTCCCATGAGGTTTGATCTCCAGACCTCAGGGACATGAGGTGGGAAGCGATGCTACTACTCCACCACCTCAACCTCAGTAGCAGTGGGTTATATGGTGGTGTATTAGTATTAGGCTTAAGATGAATTATATTGGTGATTACTGATTAGTAGTAGGCGATGAATTGTGAAGGTGATAGATGTTATGTAACACCCCAGAATTTCAAAGCGGAAAAGAAAGAAATAATAATAGTATTAATAGGACGATGGCGGAAACATCGTCTTCTGGGAATGTCACTACTACAAGAAATGCGTTTAAATAACTAAGTGATCAAACCAACATAAATAAATAGTATAAATAATTTAAATTAATTAGAGTAATATCTAAAAGAGAAAACTGACTCTCAAACTAATTAAAATTCTAGGCCTAAAACAACTATCATTTCAATGCTCACAACTCAACCCGAACCCAAAACCAAAGAAGATTCCAATCAACATAACCTGCAAAATATATAACAACAATCCACAATCAGTGGGGAGTAACTAGCAGTTCTCCCAGAACAAAAGAAATCAAAGCATGATTCAGTCATAGATTAATAAGAAAGGAAATAATAAAGTCAAGTCAACTACAATATGCATCCATTTCCATATAACTCACAAATAACGCAAATGAATAATAAATAGCAAGTGAGTTGGATAAAAATAAATAAATCATCTCAAGAGTACTTTTATAAAAATAAAAATAAAAGTATAGGTAAAACAAGTTATTGAGTCAGAAACCGAACGCCAGTGAATCGCAATTCACTTCCTAAGGTTTGTCAGATCGCAATCTCCAGGTCAGTCTATGGGCTTACGTTCCCCATTAGGGGTGCTAATGAGCCTGAGTGGCTCGCAAACTGTTCGAGTTCGGCTCGGTCAAAACTCGGTCAAAGTTCGGCTCGAGAGGGCTCGACTCGAGTTTGGGTTCGGCTCGAGATCTTAACGAGCCGAGCCTGAGCCTAGTGGAGTTCGGCTCGAAAAGCTCGCAAACATGTTCGAAAATATTTAAAGTAAATATTTTATACAAATTTTTAATCCAACTTGAATTTCCACTAAAAAAATCATAAGGCCCAGTTTGAAGCCTACTTCAAAAATACAAACTAGATAAAAAAAATTCAGCCCAAGGGTTTTTGAAAAAAGTTAACGGCTTTGACATTTGGAGGACAGCCTGCGTAGGTTGCAAAAAGATTAGAGAAACAATTTTTTATAATAAGAGGAAATAATAAAAAGTGCATTCCCAAAAAAGCCCTTGTAAAACCAAGATAAACCCGTGCTATGCTTTTGGTTCATCCTAGAAAAAGCCTTTACACCAATCAAAAACCTTCTCAAATCTTCCCCAATCTCTCTCCTCTTTTCTCTCTCAGTAGAACACCAAATCTTTGCATTTATTGCGGACGAAACTACCTCAAAATCACTTCAATTTTATCATCAGTTCAAGCTAAGCCTTCAAGGGTTCTCGAAAAACCCTAGCTCTCTAATCTGCAGTTGAACAGTTCTCCAGCTTCGCACACTTAACGGCTTGATGCTGGTCTTCGGCGGCGAGCGGCGTGGTCTTCGGCGGCGAGCAGGTGGTCTTCGGCGGCGAATAGCATCCGGCGAGCGATATGACATGTAATCCTTTCTATTTTTCGTTTTTTATTTTTCTTTTTCGATTTTTCATTAGTATGTATGTGATTTATGTATTCCGATTTTTCATTCGTTTTTTTGGATTTTTCATCCATTTTCTTCCATTGCTTTAAAGTACAATTCTCGAGCTTTTTCGAGCCGAATAATTCGCGAACCTTCTCGAGCCGAGCCTCGAGCCGAGCCCAAGTTTTTTTTTCCGAGCTCGAGCCGAGCCCATATTTTCGAGCTTGTCGAGCTTCGAGCTCGAGCCGAGCTCGGTCCTTCCCAATCTCGAGCCGAGCCGAGCCTAGCTAGGTTCGGTCTCGGCTCGGCTCGTTAACACCCCTATTCCCCACTACCTGTGTCTAAGAATGGCCAAACTCCCGATGCGGGGTAGAACACGCAGAACTCCCTGACCTCTCGGACGACAACAATTAACCCAGGTGTACCCCTAGTTCGCAAACCAGGTGGTTGACATGTTTTTCACCGGGGACTACATCTATCCCACCGGATATTCTTATCTCAAAATAAAATCATAAATATCATCAAAGTATCATTCATCTGAAAAATATTCGTCAAAGGGATGCCACTCGGCCTTATACCCATAATTCATCAAAATAATTTTTCATAATTCCTCAAAAATAATAACTTACAAACTTTCAACAAATGTCTCCCACAATAAACACTTGAACAACTCTAAACATCAACAATGGTATTAAACTAGTTTTTACAGCACCAACAATTCAATCAAAAATACATCACCAATTAACTCCAAGGCTTATTCAATAACAATTAATCATTTTTCTCATAAATCAAACATAAACATAATGATACCCAATAATACTTACTGCAACCTACTGAACATCAGAAACCAAGAACATAATAGATTACAAATTATTTCTGGCTAACAAGCTCTCAAACAATTTAAAAGAGTATCCTCAATTTCACAACAAAAACCCAATAATAATTATTAAACTAATAATTTCGATCAGTAAAATCACGTAAAAATTATCATACGACCCTAATGGCTCTACTGGCATGGTAAAATTTTTATTTATAATTTTCAGACTCTAAAAGTATTTTTAAACGTTAATTTACAGATTACTCAATAAAGCCAATATAATAATTAAAAATAAAAATAAACGCCCAAAAATTACCAAAAATTCATATAACATGTATAAACGCACGGTAATACATAATATACAACGAAATTAATTTTTCGGCCTCCAAGAATAATTTTCATGATTTATATACTGACAGAAACGAAAATGCAAAAACAGGTAAATCAATCTAATAAACCTGTAAACAGAAAGAAAAAATTATTCCAAGGCATGAAATACATACTAAACATATAACATGATTCACGAAAAATGATTTCAGCAATTTTAACATTCGTTTAATAATTATCATGCAAATAAGCCAAAAACGCACAAAATAACAATTAAATCACATAAATACTAAAAATCAGACGAAAATTATTTTTCTATATACAATATTCATACAGCATGCATCAAGTATGTTCACGTCAAATTTCGTCAATAATATCATTCAAAAAGTATTTTAAACAATTCCTAGCGTAATAATCTAATACCGAATAATACCCTAATCACTATTGTTCTAAGATAACTACTAGTTACCTGGAACGTCGGGAGGAGAGCTGAGTCTAAAGAGATAGTTAAGAGTTACGCGTACAATCCAATTCCTATTCTAACCCCAAAGCACAACGAACGAGAATTGTAGCAACAAGTCACTAGGCATTTTCTTCTTGAACGTTGAAAACTCTTATTTCGCACTGCTCTGATCCGACCATGATTCCCGGTGATCAAAAGCTCAGATTCTAAATCGCTCTGTAAAAGTTAAGAATAAGATGTTGTAAACGTTCTGTCCAAATTTGAAGACGATCCAACGGTTAGATCTCCGGCTACGGTTATTTTCAAGAAGGTGTGACAGGAAAAATCGGGTTGAACCTTTCTATTCTTTTCCTCTTCCTTTTCTCTCTTTCTTTTCTTGAAAACGGTGAGGGTTAAATGAGAATGATGCTGAACTTCTTTTAATAAAAATCAGAATTTTATGGCAAGGAAAAATGAAGGGTTTAGGAGAAATGATTAGGGGGTTATGGGGGTTACAAACTACCAAGAGTCATCAATTAAAAGAAATGAAATAAAAGAAGAGAAACTTCTTTCTTCTCCCTCCCCATAGCCGGCTGTCCAAGCCCAAGTACACCAAGATGATTTCGGCCCAAGTCATCAAAGGTCCACGCATCAAAAGTCCGTCACGCGACATATCGATAAATTCCTAAATCGCGCCTAAACTTTGAAAATACTTAATAATGAAAATAATTCTAATAAATTATATTATAAATATAAATATAATGCACACATTAGCACGCCACACGTGATGCAACATTTCATCACCCAAGTCGGTCCAACAACGTTACAAAAACGCTACGCGACAACACCGCATCCTAAACGCCTAAATAAATAACGAAACTAATATAACCTTTAAAACAAATAACTAACGACTTATAAAATAAATATATATATAAATACATCACAACATATAAATATATACACATTTTCACAATACGTTCCAAAATAATCTAAATAATAAATTATTTATTTTTACGAAAAATATCATTTTAATGTAAACAAACACCAAAAATAAAGGGTGAAAATTACGGGGTGTTACATGTTAGGCGAGTGATTCTTAGTTGGGCGAGAATAGGTTAGGCGGTGGAGGGAGATTTGCAGTATGGTAATTGTTGTAGGTGAGCGAGGGAAATTGTGAGATAGTGCCGAGGGGGTTTTGTGTCGTGACTTTAGTTGTAGGTACTACGGAGATTAGGGAGATTTTAGGAAGTGATGAGGGAGTTGTTGTGTGAGGCGAAATGGAGTTAGCCGTGTCAATTGTTTGTGAGGTGTTAGCTTGGTGACTAATCTTGTAAATAAAATTAAACAAGATGTAATTAATAGATGTTACTGTATTCTCCCAAAGAAAAGTTCAAGGAGAGATAGAGAGATGCTAAGAAATTTAGCTCTGAATATGTAAAGTGTTTGTTACCGAGTTTTTGTAGCCTTAGGTTGTGATTGGGTGTTTGGTGAAATTCAATATCTTTCTTACTGAGCAAAAAAAAAAATTGTTTGTGAGGAGATTCCGAGATCAGATTATTAAGAGGGTAGGGGGTAATATATAGGCTTAGGTAGTTGGGTTGCAATAAGTTTTTGAAAGATAGGTATCTAAAAGATTTTTATTAAAAAAAGATTTTAGAAAAGAGTTAGATAAAAAATATTTAAAAACACTTGGAGAAAGATGATTTTTATAAAAAGATATGTTTATTAATAAAACTAATCAATAAAATTAATTAATTCTATTAATTAAATTGGGCTTAGAAAATGGGTTTTGAAAATTGGGCTTTCATAAAAACTGTTTTTAAAAGGTTTTGTCAAACATGGGCTTTAACAAGTTATTTTAAAACGTTTTAGGAAGTGGGTTTGGTAAAATTATTTATAAAAAAGGTTTTCGGAAATGTGTTAATAAAATGAGTTAGAAAATGATTTTGGACTTAAAATATTTTATTTAACACTCGTTTTTTATTTTTTCCTCGATTCGGACCAATTGGAGCGGGGTATTAGTCATCATAGGGTACTAAATGGGGAGAATAACAACCTTCGGGAAGAGCAATCGTGAAGCCTTCGATGAAATTTATGAAGATAGATCAAGGTATGAGTATGTGTGTTTTGTGTTTGAATATGAAAGTGTGAGAGTATAAGAGTTTTTTATGCCTTGAAAGATCGTAAGTATTTGGGTAAAAAAAGGTGTCTCTAAAATCCTGAAAACGTTAGCCTTGTTATAGGAAAACTTTTAATAAAAGATAAGGAAGAACGTTGGGCGTCACGCAAAAGATTGGGTGGCATGCACAAGCTTTACGCGGAGCGTACAGGCTATGCGTCCCGCGCATGGGTGTGCGCTCAGTGCTGAGCGCAATCTGGGTGCGTCTGACGCAACTCCAATCTTGCCGCTTTTTTATTTGATTCGGTTTTCTAATGATTATTTTTTATCTTTATCAAATAATATCTTCTTAAATTCGAAAACCAGCTATTTAAAAAAAGGATAAAAATCTGATTTCAATAAAAAAAATCCTTGATTTTTATAATATCCTTGAAAATGTTTATTTATTTTGAAAATATTTATTAAAATAATAAATAAATACAATAAATTATCATGAATAAATAATTGGTCTTTTCAAAGGATTGGGCTCAAAATAATTAATTTGTGGAATCAAAAATACAATAATTATCAAGAATAATTAACGGGTCTTTAAAATTGGATTTTGAATCTTTAAAACAAATAAATAGGCTTTATGATTTTGAAAACAGTTTTTGAGCCTGACTCTTCGGATTGCTCTCCCTTGGGTCGGACAAATTAAGACCACGGTATGTATCATCATAGGGTACTCAAATGAGGAGACACGATTATCTGTCTACATCCCGATATACGCGAGTCACGGAATGCTCTCGGTAATTCACCGCGACCCACAGACTACACCACAGGTCGCGGCCTCATGATCATCGTGAGTCGCGGCCCCACCCGCGAGGCGCGATACTCAATGCTCCTAGGCACTCTTCGCGTCAATATCCAACATCCTCCATCTCTTTCTCTCTCTTGCTCCGTCCCTCCTCCACCTCTTTCTCTCTCCTCCATGTCTTTCTCTCTCCTGTGTCCTCCCTCCTCCACCTCTTTCTCTCTCCTGGTGCCTCCCTCCTCCACGTCTTTCCCTCACATCCTCACCACCTCACCTCTCATCACCACCTCCCTACTCACCTCTCATCACCACCATTCTTCCCACCTCTTTCTAGCCTCACCGCCCCCTTGTATTAAATTATACATTGAATCAAAGTTCAAGAAAAATAAGAACTGACGAAATTGAAACTGGATTTGGATTTTATAGAAAGATGATAAGATCTAAACGGAGGAGAAAAAAACTTACAATGATGATGAGAGAGAAAAGAGGAAAGAGAGGGCTAAGCTCCACTAGGCCGTCTTAATCTCAAGCGACAATGTGCTGCATTTAAGACACAGAACTTTGTATAGGCTCGCCGGATTACGTGTCGCCGGTGATAATGATTGCATCACCGCTTTACTTCAAAATCCATGAATCAATGATGTCGCCGGATTGAACCCAAACATAGGGTCACATCATTCCTAAATTCGGCAAACAAATCCAAAAATAGTAATTAGTGAGCGATTACAGATCAATGTGCGCGAATCACAGACCAACTTCGGTGTGCTGTTCTGGGGGGTGTGGTTTTGGGTGGAGGAAAGGTTTTGGGGTAGGGTGTTGGAGGCTGGGTGGTGGATTGGTTTTTTCGAGGTGGGTTGGGTTATGGGTGTTTCAATGGTGGTTGGTTGAGGCTCAGGTGATAAGGCGGGTTTGGGTGTTTTTGGAAGGAGGTTTGTGCGGGGGTGGTAGTTTGGATGTTTTAAGGGAGGAGGTTTGGGTGGGATTAATGGTGAGTAGGGGTTTTCATGGTGGTGGTGATTTCGAAGCGGTATGGTGGTGGTGATTTCGAAGCGGTATGGTGGTGGTGATTTCGAAGCGGCATAGTGGTTTTGGAGTGGCTAAAATGGTAGGGTCAGTGGGGGTGGTTTCCTATTGTAATATGTCCCTAATCTGTTGGGACCATTTTTAAAGAAAATAAGTAATAGTTGGGACCACTGTGGATTAATCAAAAAATGACGAATGCCCACAATTGGGACCATTCCTGTCAACTTTTTTTATTTTTTTTATTTCTCAAAACTTAAGATAGTGGTAGCCTGGTAGGAATATATAACTTTCCCTCTTCCCCCTAAAAGTTTCACCAATTAAGATGAGTCTAAGGCAGTTGCATGAATTAATAAACTATGGCATATTATGCCGATGAGCTTAAGGTATATAAACATTGATTTTACTTTGTTTTTTGCTTGATGAATTTTTTTTAATAAAAAATGTATGATTATCATTATCTCAGTGTTGTATAATCTTCTATGATATGTAACTTTTTATATTTATAATATTTTTTTAAAGAAAAATTGATTTCGGTTACAATATTAAAATCGAATTATTTTATCTAATTTATTAATAAACATATGTCTTAGTTATATTTGAGGGTTCTTAATTCCAACATCTACTTCTAGGAATTGAGGTTGGTTTTAGTGGTCAGTGATCTCATCAGTCTTAGTGAAATCTAGGGTTCAATTCTTACCCTAAGGATTTGCTTGGGATTTAGGGGGGTTGGGGGTGCATAATTGTAATGGGTCTCTAGGTAGGGGCCTTATGCGAGGGCAGCCCAAATAAATTCTTCTTAACTATTTTTTAAAATAAAAATTCCAACATCTACTTCTACCAACACTTATACATTGAATAACTATTTCGACTACTAACTTGTAACAGCTACTTAAATTGGTAACAAGACTAACAACTATCCTTTCAAAAAAAAAAAAAAACTGGTATACTACAAACATTAGCAGTTAAAGTAACAACTAGTTTTGCGAAATTGATGAACTGAACATAACTGAAAAATTAAAAAAATAATTTCATGAAAACAGGTCCTTAAAACTCCTCACTATCTTCCTATTAAAAAAAAAAAAAACTACTCACTATCTGAATTCAGAGTCGGAGTTGGACTTTCGGTATTGGGTAGCTACTGCGGTTGTCAAATCTCCACAATCCCACCTCACTTGCACAGCCTTCCCCCCCTACTCTCCACTTTCCTTAACCTCAGCTCCTCTTTCACCACCCTTTACTTTCACCTCTGCAAACCCCCTTTCTTGCTTTCACCTAAAAGTCCCACCTTTTCTTTTAGAAAACCTCAATTCCCCCAAAAGTCTCCTTCGTCACTAATACACTATAAATCAACAACAAACTAAACTAAAAAAAATTCATCTTCAACCATTACACAATTTCCTTGCAATTTCATTCCATAATCCCATATAAATTTACAATCACACCAACCAATTTATCATAAAAACCGTATCTTAATAATATTTGCAACTGGGTGATTTTTATTTCCCCCCTATTTTTCTGTGTGGTATGATATATTTTAGTGGTAAGTATGTCATCAATTCCGCGTATATTTGCCGTGTCGATTTTCTCCCCTTCTCTTCGAGTACACTACTATCCCTGCACTCGTCTTTTTGTCGACTTCAGTCATTTTCAGATCTAAATTCTGACTCCTGTCACACACATACACTATTTTCTCTCTCCTCTCAACTTGTTGGCGGTTAATTACATCACATTATCTTCTAAATTTGTGAGCTTTGTATTTTTCTATTTTTTGTGGGTTCTTTATTTTACTAATGAATTTGAATCTTATAATTTTTTCTGGGTTTTACACAGGTCTGAGTTAATTGGGTTAATCCATCTTGCAAATTTTAGTTTTTTGGGTTATTTAGTGTATAACCCATAATCTAAAATTTCATTATATGATTTGGAGAAAGAGAAAGATTTGTTGATTTTTTGGAGAAACTACGGAGGTGTTTGGTGAAAGCGGCAAAAATGGCGTCGAGAGAAGCTAGAAGACAGAATCAACAACATGATCTTATACCACTTGCTGCTTTAATTAGTAGAGAATTGAAGAATGAGAAGATGGAGAAACCAAGTGTTAGTTATGGTTATGCCGCACAATCTAAGAAAGGGGAAGATTATTACTTGGTTAAGACTGATTGTCAAAGAGTTCCGGGCAATTCTTCTTCAACTTTTTCAGTATTTGCTGTATGTAATCATTTCTCTTCTTTACTTTCTTTTTTTTCCTTCAATTTGGGCATTTTTTTAATAGTTTTTTTGTTGATATAATATTGACATTTACCTGTTCTTTGAACTACATTAGTTATGGCTAAATTTTCTGGTTTATGCTCATCAAATTGGAAAAGTAGAATGATGTTGGATGACCATTTCAAAGTCTAATTCTCTGGGGATTTTGTTGTGTATTGACTACTCTCAAGATTAAATTTAGTGGGGAATTATTATTATATCATGTATTGACCAATTTCAGATCTATATGTTTCTACTTGATGGTTACTGAGTTTTTGTTTTATCAGCCTCGATCACATGTTATGTCGTTGTCCTGTATAAATCTGTATATCGAATAAAGAGTTGCAATGTGAAATCAAGTTGGTCTGAATTTATGCTGGTGTAGGAGATGCTTATAGTTTTCATCCTACTTTGAATATTGTGGATCATGGCATGCGTAGCTAGTGATTTTTTTTTTTCTATATGTTATCGTTTTTGGCGGACTTCCAGATTTTTGATGGGCATAATGGAAATGCTGCTGCGATATACACAAGGGAAAACTTATTAAATCATGTTTTAGCTGCATTGCCTCGGGGGCTTGGTCGTGATGAATGGCTTCATGCCTTACCTCGAGCACTAGTTGCTGGATTTGTCAAAACTGACAAGGAGTTCCAGCATAGAGGTAGTTATGCTTTTTTTTTTTAATTAAAACTTTAGGTTTAATATTAATTTGTGGCCCTAAATGATTTATTTTTCACTTTGTAATTAGGGGAAACTTCAGGAACCACAGCCACATTTGTAATTGTAGACAGATGGACAGTTACTGTTGCATGTGTTGGTGATAGCCGTTGCGTATTAGATGTCCAGGGAGGTGCTGTTTCAGATTTGACTGTTGACCATCGGCTGGAAGATAACGTGGAAGAGTGCGTTTTGATCCTTCAAACCTGTCTTATGTATTTTTTTTTTTTTACTTCCCTAGCTTACCTATCTCTTCTAGTCTCTTGCTTAGCATCATGCATAATATGGATGTGCTTTTAATTTTAGGAGGCAGCGTGTGAAAGCTAGTGGCGGTGAAGTTGGGAGGCTTAGCATTGTAGGAGGTGTAGAGGTATCCAGCTGTTAGCAGTTTCATTTGATATCATGTCTGCACTTCCTTTAGTTGTCTTCCTTTAATCAAGTACATTTTATGTTGTCTTAACACATACACTTAACTTGTACAGATTGGGCCCCTCCGTTGTTGGCCAGGGGGTTTGTGCCTTTCTAGGTCAATTGGAGATGTGGACGTGGGAGAATTTATAGTTCCAATTCCTTATGTGAAACAAGTGAAGGTATTTCCGCATCTTTTGTGTATCTTTAATTGCAACAAAGACAGTTTCTCTTGGACAGCCTAGTAGTCATTATATAGTCTCGTTTTGCATTTTGGTTATCTTCTTCTATTCAGTTTCATTTTCCTTAGGCGATGTTGCTTGACTTCAATTTATCTTTTATGAAAGCTATCAAATGTTGGTGGGAGACTCATAATTGCATCAGATGGCGTTTGGGATGCACTATCATCAGAAATGGCTGCAAAATCATGTCGTGGTTTGCCAGCTGAGCTTGCTGCTAGACAAGTTGTGAAGGTAATGCTTATTTTCTGATGTGCTTCATATACTTTTCAGTTACTCAAGAAGCATACACATGATTACAATCTGTGACCTTGTGGATATCATGTCTACTCAAGAATGTGAGCTTCCTGCATATAATCTGAGATATTGCTATTTGCCCATTAATTTATGTGCGTTTTTCCCATGTTGGTCAGGAAACTTTAAGGACAAGGGGGCTCAAGGATGACACAACATGTGTAGTTGTTGACATAATCCCACCGGAAAATCCTGTGCCACAGTTGCCACCTCCTAAGAAACAGAGCAAGCTCAAAGCTCTATTTTTCTGGAAGAAACTTCGTGACTCCTCAAACAAATCGTCGAAAAAATTAGCACCTATAAGTATAGTGGAAGAGTTATTTGAAGAAGGATCAGCTATGCTCGCAGAAAGGTCAGTATCATCTTTGGTCTTTGTATTATAAATGATCTGATCTCAGGTGTCATTTCCTCACCTACTAATTTCCATTGCTATTCAGAAGCCTTTTGATATCTTTAATTGTATAACTAAGGTAAATCGTAAGTAGTGTGTTCTAAAATAAGGTTTTAGTTCTTGGGTGAGGATGGACAAAATATTTATGGCATCTCGGTATAATTGGGTGTATCAAGCTCTTTTACTTCTCGAAACTGCCATACTGTGATGAAATGTTGAGAACCTATTTGGAGAGCTAAGTATGTGACACGTGAGCATTTATACACTTTAAAGTTAGTAATACCTGATTGTACAATTGGATTTTCCTTTTTTTTGTCCAAATATTATACTCAAGTAAGCAAGAGGCATTTATGCACTTAGGCCTTGTCTTTTTTGACGGGACACTTGAGGCCTTTATTTTCACCTTAAAAACCGATATTATTAATAGTTATATGACAGAAGAAGTATTTAGCATCTTATTCTTATTATTACATGTATACTAATTTTTTGACACTGTCTAGGTATAGGATGTCCTCAAACAGTCAAACTTAGACTCAGACCACCACAAGTTTGGGTGATCTCATAATTGACATTGTCAATAAGAACAACTAATTATGAGTAATTTTAAGTTTTTTTTTACTGTTGTAATTATTGTTATTTATTGCAGGAAAAAATAAGTTTAGATAAGTAGCAGTAAATTTAGTAAGTTTAGAAAGGGGAAAAATCTAGCGAGAAGAATAAATTACTATTCTTAGTTTCTGGAGATTTATCTTTGGTAATACAATGCCCTAGAATTTTGTGTTGCGTGAATCTGCTAGAATCTTTTCCTTAGTTTCCTATCATGATCTATAAATACATGGTTTGCAATTATGCTAGCATTGGAGCATCCCAGATTGTTTTATGAATGAACCTAAAGAGTTGAAAATAGTTCACTGGAAGGTGATTGTGGAGATTCCTAGCTATATAGGCCAATAGATACACTTTGTTTGGATAAGAGGAATTGAAGAGAAAGGGAGGGAAGGGAAAGGAAGGGAACTAGTTCCCTTGTTTGGATAAGAGGTTGGGGGAAGGAAGGGGAGGGAGAGGGAGAAATCCATTTTCCCTCCCTCTTTAGTAAACACCATCCCTGAGAGATTTGGAGAGAATGAAACTCCACCTTTCACCACCCTATCTTTCCCCTCTCCGTCCTCCTCTTTCCCTTCCTTTCCAATTTATGTTGTTATCTAAACAAAGTGATAGTGTCTTATATTTTTTGTCCTTGTTGTTGTTAGGCCATTATCTGCCCTAAGTTGGTGTTAGGTGAAGTAGTTATCTTGATGCTGTTAATTAGGTAAGGTTGTGTGGTGCATTAGTTTCTGTATGTAGTATCAGCTCTTGGTCTGGTGTATTTGTCGTCTCTTATTGACTCTGTCTTCTCATGAAATTCCTCACCTTTACACACACACATACACACACATACTTATGGTGTTTCTAAATAGATGTATCAAACTGGGCACATTTGCTGATGCACATCTTTGACCATCAATATCTTCAATTATATATTATTAAAAATTATTAAAAAATAATATTTTGAAAATGTACATTTATCTTTATAAATTAGTAATCAAAGATGGTCAAATTTGGTATCCAAATAGTGTAAAAAGTTAATATGATGCATCTATTAAGAAATGGAGGTAGTATATATATAGGTTTTTCTACTTAAGGCCCCTGTGTTTTACAAAATTCTATGTTGTACTCGATCTTTTTGAACTTTTCACGTTGTATCCCTCTGCGTTCTAAACGATACACAAAATACTCTTGTACAAAATACCAAGTAGTAGATTTTGGGACTTTCTTACCATGTGGGTATAGGTTAGGATTTTTTAGCCTTGTTAGTTGACTCAGATTTTGGTATAATCTATAGAAATTGAAGGCTGAGTGGGATGTGGGGTAGGATTTTCTATTGATAAGGGTATTCTGTGTGATGTTTAGAAAGTTTCGGGGTACAATGTAAAATGTTGAAAAAGACCAGGTACAATGTAGAATTTTGTAAAAGACAGGGGTCACTATGAAAATTTAGTGAGTACTTAACTTTTTTGAAATGTTGGGGGGAAATTAACGGGAGCTAACAGGGGAGGGATGGTACACCAAATAATGATACTGCATAGCCTTGATAAACAAAATAATGCATGCATCTCTCTCTCCTTTCTCTTTTTGCAAGCCATCTGAATTCGGGGAGCTTTTGATTTACTCAGTTTTCTCTAAAGAGCAGAAGCTTTATATTATATAATTCTTCTAATACGTCAATACTCTGATTTTGAGATCTAGGGTTCTCAATCTAAACCCTAGGTGTGGAATAACTTACCCATTGTAAAGTAAAGGAAAATTTGTTCAGTAGTAGTACCTTTTAAAAGACACATTTTTGCTTAGAATTACCTTAAGTTTTTTTTTTCTGCTCAGAATTACCTTTTAAGATACTCCAAATTGTTGTTGGGTTGTACCTTAATTTGATTTTTGAGCTCAAAGGTCCAATTTCCGATGTGGAATTCATATAACCAATTTTTTCGTGTGATTTTTGACGTTCTCCTCCTTCCTTTCTCCCCCTCTTTTGACCAATTCTCCCTTTTTGTTTTACCTTCGAATTACTCCTCAACTACTTGACTCTCTCTGGATGAGAATACTGAAATGCAGAAATTTGTTTAAGATTACGTTTGAATCAATTTGGGAAGGCTAACCCTAGCTTCAAGTAAAACGAATGAAGGAAGTAATTTATAGACAATTGAAGTTTTAGGAAGAATTTATGCCTGGAATTGGGATCCCTTCGATGTTGTAAAAGTTTTGGATTTCTTTAATGGGAATCAGGGTATAGGATACAGGAGCAGATGGGGAAGGCTTCTAATGGTGGAGGAGGGAGAATGTGTAGTAGTTGAGGAGGAATGATTTGGAGGGAAGATGAAAAAGGAGAACAACGGAAATGGGTGTGGAAAGGGGAGACTATGGAATGACATTAATTGGGTTACATGGATGTCGGAAATTGGACATTTTTTACTGAGAAATCAAATTAAGTTACCACCCAACAATTGTAGCATCTTAAAAGGTACTTCTAGGCTAAAGTATCTTTTGTAAGGTACCGTTGAACGAATTTTTCTAATGGTACGTTTAGGAACCTTAGTTTTGAAAAGCGCCTAAGGCGTGCCAAGGCGCGGGACGAGTCCAGGCGCGAGCAAAATCGCATCCAAAGTCCTAGGCGAGGCGACCTACGACATGCGCAAGGAAGTGCGCGCCTCCAGCTGCCTCCGGCGAGGCGACATGCGCACCGCCTTGGCCGTTTACTGTGGAGACGCGAGAAAGATGAAGAGATTTGAGTTGAGATCTAGAAAAGAATCAAATTTCCTGTAAATCAAAGCTTATCGAGGCTTTAAGTTATTGATTCGACCAAGATCCCTCATTTAATTGCATAAAATTACTTCAATTTGAATCGTAAATCAAAAAGCCCTAATTCCCAAAATTTGGTTAAACTTGACAAATTGGAGTTGATACTCATGATAGAGAGTGCCGACTAGAATTTCTACATGGTTACCGGCGCTTCAAACCTCCGGTAGCCGTCGCCGGTAAAGGTTTCTTTTGTGTCTGCCTCTTCGATCTGGAATTCTGGATGTAACCCTTATTTATCACGTTTCTCTTTTTTTTTTTCTTCTGTGGTCCCCACTGGCTAGTAAAGTCTCATCTTTTCGTTTCACGTGAAAGGTTGGTATCCGTCTTTTCTTTTTTCCTTTTTTTTTTGACACTCTTTTCTTTTTTCCTTTTCCTTCTTTTTGAGCTTTTTTATCTCCTTATTTATAAAGTCTTCTTTGTCTATATTAAAAATAGACTCTAATAGTAATGGGTCATCTCTCAAAAAAAAAAAAAAAAATTACTCTAATAGCCATGTGGACTGTGTGGGCCATCAGCCATCAGACCATATTTTTTTAAATATTAAGTAATCTATAATTAAATGTTCTTTTATGCATCTTTAATGCAAGTATTATGTTGTTATGAGTATAAATATGTTGCATAATTGATTTTAAAGGTTTTATGCAACAAAGGTGCGCCTTGCCTACGGGATGCGTGCGCCTTCGCCTTTGCCTTGCGCCTCCCTTCGCTTTGCGCCTTGGTGCGCTTCGCGCCTTTTAAAACTAAGTTAGGAACATGGAATTGAATTTGAAATCTAGAATTGACCCAAATTCATTGTTTGGGATTTCAAAAGAATTTGGATTTGAATTTTGGCCAAATCCTTTAGAATTCCAAAAGGCAAAATGCTATTGGATTTCAAATGACAGCAAATTAGGTGTCATTTTGAATTCTATTCTTCTCAAGTTTCCTTTCTCTCACTCACTCTCTCCTCCCTCTCCTATCTGATGTTGCTCTTTGCACACACAAAAATTAACGACTTCTTTTCCCTCTCTGTCATACTAGAATTCAATCTACATTGACACTACAACATTAATATATCTTGTTTATGCAATTGAATACTCCGACTTTTGAATTTCTAGGGTTTTAAGCCATAATTATTTAGGTTAGATATAATTCATGGTGGCGACTAATCTTTAAAAGCGGCGGTGGCGACAGTGGTTAATGTTAATCTGAGATTAAGTGTAAGGCTTAAAATTCAAGGTTGCAATGAAATCATTGACTCGCTCGGAGGACAAATCATGATTATCCAGCCTATTTGATTCCGAGCAGTCGGCACCGACTATGAGGTGGTGGCCGCTTCCAATTGGAAGCAGCGATAACAAGGGCTTGTTGACAGCTAGGGTTAGGGTTTCTAGATTTTTGGGGAAATCTGTAAAGAGGAATTGGATAATGGATACGAGTGAGTTAAAATGTAATTACAATTCCATGATTTCCCAAACATTATCCTAGGATTGCAAATTGTAGAATTGAAATTTTTATATTTGCCAAACATTAACAGAATTTAGATTCTAGAATTTCAAATTCAAGATATTGAAATGAAATCTCAGTTTCCAAACACTACCTAAACTCTATTGGCTTGATTCTTAAGGTCAGAAGGATATGAAGATCGGTCCTTGGGTTTGGCAGGGTGTTAAGAGTCAAAGCTGCCCAGCTCATGAACGCATCACGTTTTTGGCCCTGCAACCCGGTTCTTAATCTGTGGGTCGATCTGGTAACACTGGGGAAGAGCAAGTTGTATTTCATGTTTTAGTGCGCTCTAACGCTCTTAGCCTTATCTGATGGCAAGTTTTTTCTTCTTTCTTGTTTCATTGTCATTGTGCTCCTTTTGATTGAGAATTTGAGAGTTGAGAGTTGAGAGTTGAGACCTTTCCCAAAGTTTTTGGTTTGGGAGCTGACAATTGACAAATGTAGATAAAGATTACAACAAGGTAGACCCATTACAAAGACCAAGATACCTCAACTGTAGAGAAATCTGTCTCCTCTCCCATTATGTTCTCTTCTCATGCTCTCTCACATTGTGCATTACAAAGACCAAGATACCCCAACTGTAGAGAAATTTGTCTCCTCTCCCATTATCTTCTCTTCTCATGCTCTCTTACATTATGACAAAACACTAAGCAGCTTTTGATTTGGGAGTTGACAAATGCAGATTAAGATTGAAGCATGCTCTTTAAAATTCAAAATACCTCTACGAAAGAAATAATCTCTTCTCCCCTCTCCTCTCCTTCTCTCTTCCTCCACTCTCTCATTATGCCAAAACCCATCTGTAATTAGAAAGTGATCTTTGTTGATTAAGCAAATTGTATATGTAGATGGAGCATACTTTAGAAGGTATAAGGTAAAGCATAATTAGGCAATAGTTAAAATTTCCAGATGCTTATCTTCTCCTCTTCTCTTCTCTTCTCTTCTCATGCTCTCTCACGTTATGACAGAATACTAAGCAGCTTTTGATTTCGGAGTTGACAAATGCAGATTAAGATTGCAGCATGCTCTTTGAAATTCAAAATACCCCGACGACAGAAATAATCTCCTCTCCTTCTCTCTTCCTCCACTCTCTCATTAAGCCATAACCCATCTGTAATTAGAAAGTGATCTTTGTTGATAAAGCAAATTGTATATGTAGATGGAGGATACTTTAGAAGGCAAAGCATAATTAGGCAATAGTTAAAATTTCCAGACGCTTATCTTATCAGCTCCTCTGTCATCAGGACACCCATTTACGTTGCCCTATCTCCCTCTCGAGTCTCTACATGAGTGTACAACCAAATTAGCGCTGCTGTGGAAAATGCATTAATTGATTATATATGGACGTGCAATAGGTGAAGATCGGAGGGCATTTTAATCAGCTACCACATTTTGATACCAACATAATAATCATATCTAGCTCATCACAATAGTTGAATATTTCCCGATTGCTCTGGTCCATTTACAGTCATTGTTCCTGTGAACATAGCTAAATAATCTTAACGTGTAACGTAAGGCATATATGTTCGACCATTGTTATACGATCAATAACTTGTGTTGCCAAGAGTAATGATGTGTCAGATAATGTCGTGCTTCGACGGGTGGTAGGGGTCAGTATTAACTGTCACGAGGTGTTTTCTAGTAGTTGGTAGTCAGAGATTTCTCCTTAATTCATTCTTTCACAAATTCATGGACCATTGACGACTTAGGATATTAGTTTAATTACTTCAGTTGAGGTGAATAGGCGGCTAATTTGGACAGTCGTGGCTGGTATATAGTGGTGATGGCGTGATGGGTGATGTGGCAGTGGTTATGAGCATGTTGAGGCTGGATGGTTGAAGGGGGAAAGAATCCGGACATGTAGTCATATTTTAATTTTATTCTTCTGGCGTGTTTGGTTCAACTGGTCAAGGTCACATGTGGTTATGATTTTGTGTAGTTCTGCTTGAAGTATCCCTTATGAATTTAAATGGTAATCAATGTACCAACCCCACTACACCAACTTATATAACCTTGTACCGAATGAGCTATTGTGTCGTATTTTAGCTGTCCCTAGTTTGTAACTGTCTTTTACATCATTTTCTTCATGTATTTCAGCTTGTGTAGCATGTAGTCTATTCTTGACTACATTCATAGTTTCACTCTTCAATGTCACTTCTTTCCATTGGTTCAGTTTCTTGTTGCAAATGTATCAGATATGATCTAAAAGTATTATCATTGCTTTCAGATTAGGAACTGATGAATCCTCTGCTCAATCTACTACGTCTGGTCTTTTCATCTGTGATGAATGCCATGTTGACCTTGCTGCAATTGAAGGTATCTCAGTCCATGCTGGTCCCATTTTCTCCACCAGCTCAAAGCCCCTCTGTGCTGATTGTCGAAACAAGAAAGATACAATGGAAGGAAAACGCCCTAGTGGTCTCAAGCTTGCTTAATCCGTATTTATCCAATTTTTTTTTTGGGGTCCCCAGTGTAAGAAGAAGGACCCTACTGGACCAGTACCCCTCGCAGGTCAGCCAACCCAGCTACACAGGTTAACGCTTGAGAGTAGGGGGATATAAGGGAATCCCTACTCCCAAGCACAAGTAGGTAGTGGGGTTCGAACTTGTGACCTCAAAGTCACAAGCTGACTTCCCCACCACCTCCACCAAGCAAGCTTGGTTATCCGTATTTATCTCATGTATCACTTGTTTTACCTACCATTCAATTCTTTTAATTCTTAATTTATTTATTTGGTAGGCGATTCTTTAGTTGTTCTATTAGGTAGTTTCAACTAGTGCACCTAGTATGTAAGTAATCTTAAGAAATAATTGATTATGTAGTTATGGTTTTATAAACATTCAAGATGAGATTTGAGGCTGAACTTCATGTTCAGCGAGCGAAAGCTTGGGGCATTCATTCTTCTTGTACAGAGAGATACTAAGCTAGAAGTGCTAATTTGCATTAATACTATTATATATAGTAGTATTTCATTTCTATTCCATGTTGAGGACATTGGTGATTCAAGAAGGGCTTCTAACATTTTCTGCTATTAGGCAAACAACAAAGAAAATCTTATATGATGTGATCACATCGACACGTGGAGCTCTATTGTTCATTTAGTTTCAATTTAGGCTTCATATCGGATAATCCGATCTGATCCGAAATTTTCGGATCGGGGAAAAGGTGATCAGAATTCGATCCAAAAAAATTTGATATCAGATTATCCTATTCGTTTTACTTTTTTTTTAATAAAATAACTCAAAACCAAAAAAAAAAATGAATAACAAAAAAAATTAAAAACATATATTAAAAAGTAATAAAAAATACTCCATTTGCTTGCAACCACAAGAAATGGTGGCGGTAGGTGGGTTGATGTTGAGAGGAGAAGTCGCCGAAAAGAACTGAGTGGAGGTAGGCGATCGCTGCAACCAACTGGACGAGTAGCCCAGTTGTCGAAATGAACCGGTCGCCATGAAAGACGAGTAGCCCGGCAAACACGCGACAACTGCTTGGCTGCGTCACCTGTGTGAGCCCGTGAATCACTAGGGACAGGTGCGGGGGCGGGGCTGGGGTAGGGAATAGCTGGGGGAGGAGGACTGGGGTAGGCGACGACTACAGGGATGGGTAGGGTGACTGTGGTCAGTGGAGGTCCTGAGTTAGGCGATGGTGGGGGCCTGGGTTGGGCGTCGGCTGGGCGGCGGGGTAAGGCTGGGGTTTGGGGTAGGGCTCAACTCTCAAGTACTGGGTAAGTGAGTACTGACTACTGGGTAAGATTAGGGTATGATATAATACTACAGTTTATTGTTTCATTTTTTGTGACAAAAATTGGAAAATTTTAATATTTTAAAAAACTGGATATGACAAAATACTTAAAAATTGGATATTCGAAATGAAAAATTAATGGTCCGTATCCGATCCAAAAAATCCGAAATCTCAAAAATCGAATGGGCTAGATCGCGATCGGATTTTATGAACTACCCTAAGTTTCATGGTACATCGGTAATTAACCAAGCTAAGGGCACATCGACATCACATTAACAAAATATATTTATTGTTGTTTGTTACTCCTCTATCTCTTATTAGTTTGACAAATTATTAGGCTAGACTGCCTAATTATATCCTAATTAGGCGGCCCAACACGATTCTTCCGACCCAAACCCATAACCCATTTCTTGAAAAAAGAACTTGCCACGTCAGCCTATTTAAAATCTGAAATTCAGCAATCCAAAATCATTCCTCATTTATTGTGCTGAAAAACCAGAAATAATTCTCCAAATTCTCTCTCTTCATAAGTAAAAAATGGTGGTGATTAATGCTCGATCTTTTTCGATTTTTTCGCAATCAATTATCAATCAGCACAATGAATATTTAATTGTTCCAAACTATAGTTATTTTTGCACAGAAATTTTTCGCTCACATCTGCTACATGTAATTTCGAATTCAATTTCATCGCAAATAGCTGCTACTATAATTTTCAGCTTGATTAAGGTATTTTATTCTTAATTTTCTGTTGTATTATGTTCAATTTGGAGAAGATTTTGTTCAATTTGGTATACACTTTGTTCTTGTTCAATTTGTAATTATTGTTTGCAATCAAATTGATTTATATTGTTCAATCAACTATCTCTCTCCAAAATCAGTAACGTGTTTGAATTATTTGTTAGATTTGCAAATTCAACAATCATGTTTGTTCAATTTCGAATTCAATTTCGATTAAGGTATTTTCGAATTCAATTCGTTGACTTTATTTTTGTTCCTTTTTGTAGAATGGATTATGAAATGTATGAAGATTTTGAAGAATTTTTATTGGTGGATGCACCACGTAATGAAAATGAACCAGTAGATTTAATTGTGCATAATCAACTACGAGCAGTTGATTCAATTGTCGAAGAATGCACTGGTAATACAATTTTTGTTGTTGTTTTATTTGTCTTGATTTTCTAGTACTGTTTCTTATATTTAGATTGTTGTTTCTTATTATGTTATAGTATTTGGTTGTTAGTATTTATTGTTTGTCCTAACTGGAGTAGTGTGATATTTTTATATTTTTGAGTATGACATTATATATTTTGTTATGGTAGTGACTTTATTACTGATCACTTATTAAGGTTTCCTGTTGTCTTTTTTGTTGTGATGTATGTGTGGCAGAAAATGATGTTGATGATGATCTTGATGTTATTGTTAGTCTTATTCTTGTGCAAAGGAAAAAAATTGAGGAAATGTATGTATTGTATCGGCTGCATTCAGGAGCATTGGGTTTTAGCATTAGGAAGTATACATCAAGGGTTGGGAGGGTTGAAGGGAATATGTACTTAACGAAGGAGAATTGTTCGTGTCATAGAAAATTAAATGATCAAAGTGATTTTGTTTCTGTCCTGATGTTGTTGTTGATGAGGATGACAATGAGAGGAAGCAGAAGCAACGGAGGGTTATTGCTACAAAGACGGGGTGTAATGCAATGATGAGGGTCAAGTTGAATGATCCAAGAATGTAAGAAGTGATAGGTCATGTGGTTGTGCATAATCATGAGCTTACCCATACTGAGTGGCAGCATTATGACCGTTTGGAGAGGGCTATTGGGGATGACAAAGTGAAAGAGATTATTGTTATGATAGAAGCATCAATGCGACCTGCTATGCAATATCGTCACAAATGTCACCAGTACGGTGGTCTGGAGGCCCTTGGTCACACTTCTCGTGACCACTATAACTTTGTGGATAGGCTTAAGATGAAGGCAATTGAGCGAGGTGATGCACAAGCTGTCATTGGTAAGCTTAGCCAAAGGGTCGCCAAGAGGATGATTTTTTTATAGGGTGAAATTGGATAGCATCGGTAGGTTGTGTAACTGCTTTTGGCATGATTCTATTATGAAGGATGATTATGAATTGTATGGAGATGTTATTCTTGTTTTTGATATCACATATCGTACAAATAGGTATAATTTGATATGTGGTGTGTTTGTTGGTGTAAACAATCATTGGAAGAATGTAATGTTTGGGTGTTGCTTTTTGTCCAACGAGACAACTGATTCATTTGTCTGGCTTTTTGAGGTATACAAGAAATATATGGGTGGAGTTTGTCCTGTGTCAATATCTACCGACGGGGATCGGGCCATCAATAATGCTTTGGCACATGTATTTTTATTGAAATTTTTTAGTCTTTTTATCTTATATGTAAAAGTGGTCACATAATGACTTAAACCGGTAACTTATAAAGGTATACTTGGGTACTAAATAAAAAAGTGACATTAAATAACTTTAAATTATTCTGTAATGTTTAGGGACTATGTTGGTCACCAAATGACATAAAATGACTACTTAATGGCTTTATCTGGGTACTAAATTCTTAAATATATTTCTAACATAATTGTAGTATGTAGGTGTTTCCTAACACAAGACTGATGCTATGCTAATGGCATATTCATTAGAATGCAGTTAGTCACTTTGGGACATTAAAGAATGATGACACATTTTCCGATGCTTTTAAGAAATATCTTCGTGGTTGATATGATAGTGTTGAGTTTGAGGCAAGTTGGAATTAGATAATGGAGAAGTATGGCATAGTAGGAGACAAGTGATTTGCTCGTTTGTATGAGTTGAAGGATGATTGGTCCACAACATTGAGCAAGGACTTCTTCTCACTTGGAATTTTGTCTTCCCGAAGTAGTGAAAGTACTAATAATGCTATAGGCTTTCAAGCTTCCAAGACAACAAGCTTGAATGAATTCTGTGGTATGTTCCAGAGCACTGTTTTATGAAGGAGACAAACTGAAACCAATGATGAATTTGTGATTCTAGATCTGTCCCTAAGTCTTATTTACCTATGACAGGCATGTTGCAATATGCTAGCTAGTCAAATTTACACAGCTACAATGTTTAGGGATTTTGAGCAAGAATTTAGGTATTCTTTGGGTACTATTTGTGAGTTGTTGACTATGGATGACACAATATTAGTGTATAAAGTGTGGCATGAGAAGCATCCATAACACACAAACCAAGTCACTTGCTATTGTGTCAATAAGTTCGTTAGTTGTTCTTGTAGGAATTTTGAGGAGGAGGGGATGTTGAGTTATCATTGCCTTAGGGTACTTCATATGCACTCAGTTAGTGAGATACCTTCCCCTTATATTTTGGATCCTCTTAGGTTAAAACGAAAGGAAGAAGTGTGAGGCCGAAAAGTGGAAAAAAGCCCATCGAATCCGGTCAAAACCTGGCTTACAGATACGATTTTGGTCCGGATCGGGTCGGCACGCATTTGTTTAGGGAACTTAACCGGTCCTGGGTTCACAAACCGGATCGACCCCATGGAGGAAGAGGCTAGAGAACTTTATATATCTCACATACTTAAATTAATACGTATGTTTTACCCCAAACAAAATCAAAATATACCCCAACAAAATCAAAATACAAACATAGATACATACTACATTAACTGATCAAATTACATGAGCAAACACATATCTAAGTGCAAATACATAAAACAATTCACAAAATAATCAATATTAATATCCAGGAATTACGAAAAAAAAATCAAAAAATCAATCTAAAATTCACAACGAAATTACAAAATAATCTAGATCCACAAAGTAAGTCGAAAAATCGAAAAATCAAATCGAAAAATCAAATCGAAAAAATTTACAAATCTAAACCTAAATTATAAACAAAATTAAATTGAATAAAATTTCATAGCTAGCTCTAAAAAAAAAAAGACGAGATTACACAAAAAGAAAACTAAAAATCGAAAAATTAAATCACGATTCATCACTTGGCGGGTGGTTGACTGGCGACCGGGTGGGCGGTTGACGGCGATCCGGCAAGCTTCATCATGCATTTGTCGAATCTATAACCCCACCATCATTCTTGGGGGAAGATTACTCCGAGTTCGTCGTTATCGAAGAGAGGGGATGTGGGCCAAGGTGTTTGGTGATTCGTCGGTGTTTGGAGGTGTTTGGGTGATTCGGCGGTGGTGTTTGGGTGATTAGAGGAGGAGAGATCGACGAGAGGGGGGGACTGTGTTAGGGTTTTCTGGGTCACAGGAGGAGAGAGGGGATTAGAGGAGGAGAGATCGACGAGAGGGGGGACTGTGTTAGAGTTTTCAGGGTCAGAGGAGGAGGGAAGGTAGATGGATGAGAGAGGGAGAAGGGAATAGCGTGAGAGGATGAGAGAGCGTAGAGGTATGTTTAGGGTTTGCTGGGGTAAGAGGAGAAAGGGCATTTAAGGATGGAATTGGGCTTCGTGTAATATGGACCTTAATCCTACCTGATCCGGTTTTGCTAATATCCGGATCAGTTCACAAAAAATTGATCCGATTTTTAGCCTAACCGGATCAGTTTTTGTATCCTAAAATATATGTGAAAATTTTATGGACTTAACAGATCCGGTTTTAGGAGAACCGGATCTGCTTTGTTGTGTCATATAAGGTTTTTTCTACTAATGGCAAGAGCAAAAGATCGTGGGAAATCTGTTGGTACTGTTTCCAATGCTGCAAAGGAGTTTGGTTCTTACACACCTCCTGCAAGATTATTTTGACTTGCTTACAATGGATAAAAGGGGTGACTAATAGGCTTTAAGTGGTCACTAATAGGATTAAAGTGGTGACAAATAGGATTATAATGCTTAGTTAAAAGTATATATTTGTTTTGACTCAATTTTTTTTTTGAATTTTTTTTTGGTTTAAAGAAGTTTTCCTTCATTACAATTGAATAATATTTGTTTTGATTGTCACTTTTGATCGTCACACAAAGTCACTTAGGCTTTTCTGAGCAAGATTACAATTGAAGTTAAACTGGTGAATGAATAAGTTAAAGTGGGTACTAACAGACTTATAGTGTTTGAATGAAGGGAAATTTGTCAGAAACAACCTTTTAAATACAAGTTTTTACGAGAAACAACCTTTTAAAAAAAATATGGCAAAAGAAGACCTTAAGAAGAAAATATTTTGCAAGAAATAACCTCGACCCATTTTCCGACATTGACCAAGCATTTTTCAGCGTTAACTCGTTAAAACCAAACATGTGGAGGGCACGTGAACTGCATCTTTCATATTTCAACCCTGTTTTTCTCCATTTTTCGACATTGACCACGTATTTTTCGATGTTGACTTTATCAGTATATGAAGGAAAATGGGGTTGAAACATAAGAAATGTGGGTTACGTGCCTTGCCAGGTTTGGTTTTAGTGAGTCAAAGCCGCAAAATACTTGGTCAATGCCCGAAAAATGGTAAGGGTTGTTCCTCGCAAAAAAATTACTTTTAAGGTCTTATTTTACCAGATTTTTTTAAAAGGTTATTTCTCGCAAAAAAATTATATTTAAAAGGTTGTTTCTGATAAATTTTCCTTAAATGAAAGACTTTAAATGCAAAGGAAACAAAATAAATTTTCAAAGACTTCCACAGTTGGTAACTAGTTATTAACATAAACTGGTGACCAATGGGATTATAGTGGTTACAACTAATAATATTGGAGGTTTTTTAATTTCTCTATTATTACTTAATTGAATAATTCTCTCTACAGAATAAGACATGAAATGTTAAGTTCTGAAAGTCTTGAATTGCATCCAAAACAAACTGAAAATATTTTCAAAGACTTTACCATACTAGGTCACTAATTAACATAAACTGGTGACTAATAGGCTTATAGTGGTCAAAATTAAGGATATTTGGATTTTTTTAATTATTTAAAAATACCACAATACTAAATAAGACTTAAAATGTTAAGTTTTGGAAGTCTTGAATTGCATCCAAAACAAACTGAATATATATCCAAAGACTTCTCTACTAGGTCATAAATTAATATAAATTGGTGACTAATAGACTTATAGTGGTCACATTAAAAAATATTTAGATTCTTTTTCATTTTTATTTAATTTTAAAATACCCAAAATACTAAATTAGACTTGAAATGATAAGTTTTCAAAGTCTTGAAATGCATCCCAACAAACAGAATATTTTCAAAGAATTCTCCCTAGATCACTAATTAACATAAACTGGTAACTAATAGACTTATAGTACTTACAGAATAGAACATTGTCTACTAGGCCCAGAGTTTCATATTTACATAAGTGGTTCACTTATTAAAATATAACCTAATAGATTGGAAAATGTTGCATCAACATATGTGCAAAAAACCATATGATCACAACGTTTAATCTTGCTTTCGTTCAAAATAGAACATTTTCCAAAAAATGTTCACATCTTTGCTTTTTTAGGAGACATTCTTCTGGAGGGAGATGTTTGTTGTGGTACTTCTGTTGCCGTTTCAGCTGCTTCTTGGTGTCTCTTTGATTGTTTGACAAACACTTGTGGAACAACTTTGCTTTGATCTTCTTGTTGTTTGGGTTTTTTTGGGTTGCTTTGATTGTTGCTTCAATTCAGGTATACCCAAGTCAAATGATGGCATGTCTGCAGCTGCTTGTTTGGTTGTTATTAGGAGCTTCTCAATGTCATCAATCTGTTTAAGAACTAGGGTTCTCTGACAGTCGAGTCATTGTGGGTGATCCATCTTCCTTCCTTTGTTTAAGCTCCTCCAACCTTCGCGTGTGCATGTTGTAGCAAACCTCTAGGTCGCGTCCCAATTTTAGGCGAGCTTGATCAATAGGCTGTGAAACTTCCAAGTATCATCATTGGAATACATTTAAATAATAAACATTTAAATAATACATTCAATTATACTCACAACTTTTAATACATTCAATTAGGCATGTGACATCAAATCAACCTAGTAGATCTAATATATACTCACAGTAATATTATAACAATAATTTCTAATTAACCCGGTGACAAAAGTAATTAAAATGGTGAAGAAAGTAATTAAACTGGTAACAAAAATAATTTGAACGAACTTGACTTTCTAAATTTTAGTTGCAATATACTTAACAAGTGGTCACTTCTTATAATTATAAATCACTAGTGTAAAATTAGAGTCAATACTTACATCTTTTGCAGTTTGTTCAATTTCTTCGTCAGTCATCGTGCCTTTGGGAAGCTTGATTATTATTACCCTCTCTGCAGAATTTGTGTTAACCATTGGTTGTGTTTTTGGTACCGTGATTGTATGATCATCATGATGCATTGGAGGATCTTGATTTCTGTTTTCATGCTCATTCTCATCCTCAGTTTGGTACACGTTTTGATTGACGTAGATTGGACACATTGTAGTATCCCACTCACCCATACCAAATTTGCCTCCTTTGCTATTCTTTGCTGCGACTTCTTCCAACACAATGCTGGATTAGTGGAAGTGTTGTGGTGGTTGTAGTCCCTTCCATAGTAAACGGTGGAAGCAAATAAGCTGTAGTTTAATGATGCACTCACCTACACTCTTTGATCCTTTTTTGTTGCAAGTTGTTACGACTTTGTCCAACCTCTCCAACACATATCTCGCTCCAATTCAATTTTGGAATTTGTTTGGGGATCTAAAAACACTTTTGTTATATCCATGTCTATGTTGATGTGTGCTGTAGGAGTGAGAAATGTCGAGAGTGCATACATAGCATAATAGCTTTGGAATCTGCGACCTTCTTTCGATAGTTTCGGAATCCCTTCAACCGGTTTGGATGCCATTATTTCGCGTTGCATGTACATCCTAATTCTTCACGCCAATGATCTTGTGTCCAAGCATCTAGGTTATCTCTTTTGGCAAGAGAGTTCTAGACAACAGGATCACCTCCTTTTGGCAGTTGAAAATGTCATGGACATCATCTTCAGTTACATTTCATCCCCTAGTTGCATCAACTGTAAACTAGTTGTTGCACCCATTATGCTGTTGCACAAGCCAGTCTACCATCCCTTGATAGTACGCATTCATTTTCAGTGTAAACAATCCTCCAAATCCCATAAATTTCACATGCACTATTTGTGCTGAGTTGCTCATTCAACTTGAAGAGTACACTAGGGGAACGATATGTTGAAATTAGAACTTGTTCAGCCCTATAAAAGAAATAGGAACAATAACAAACATCACAATCAAAGTGATCACCGGATAAATTAAAGTGGTCACTAATTGAGATTAACTAGGTACTAAATGACCAATATTGACAACATAATAACTGAATGTAGTGATAACCCTATTTAGTCTTGATGATTTAAACATAAAAGTTAATTATCTATCAAGAAAAAGAAAATAACATATAAGAGAGGCTCGAACAAGTAGAGTAGCTATACAACTTAGAATGTGGAGGGTTGTAAATCAATAGGCATAGTGCATAGGGTCATATTCTGAGTTTACAAAGACAATAAGGTAGCTTGTATAACTTTTGCAACTGGATTTTTCTAAGAGGTTCAAGTTTTAGAATTGAATAATGGACACTAAAATATAATTTAAACATAAAAGTTGAATGAGCCATAAGTATCATACAAATTGGTATAATTTAGTGGCATAGGTGGTGAACAATATAATTAAACTAGTTACTAAATGACATAAAATGACAACTAATACTGTAATATAAAACATGAATTAAATACTTATGGAAAGGAGATAATAAATTTAAATATGGGTTTAGGACTTTTTTCGGAAAACCATCTTGGTTATTCTCCATCACGGAGTTGCTTTCCTTTTTTCTTTGGTTTTGCACGAGGTGATTGAGGTGAATCACTTTTTCGGCGTTTTTAGTAGGTCGTTTCCTCTTTTCCCTTCCTTTCCTTCATGTGATTGTGGTGAATCCTTTGAAGAAGTGTCCATCTCAGTCTTTGGAGGAGTTTGCTTTCCCCGTTTCTTTCTTTTTCCTTGAGGTGATTGTGGTGAATCCTTTGGAGAAGTATTTTTCTCAATCCGTGGAGGAGTTTGTTTTCCCCTTGTTATTCGTCTTCTTTAAGGTGACTGTGGTGAAACCTTTGGAGGAGTTTGGTTTCCCCGTTTCATTCTTTTTCCTTGAGGTGACTCTTTTGGAGAGTGATCTTGTTCTTTCTCTAGAGGAGGTTGTTTGCGTCGGTTCCCTCCCCTTTCCTTTTGTGTTGAATTTTTTTCATCCGCTTTGTTTTCATCGGCCCCTTGTTTGGATCATCTTCATTTGTTTCTTCTTCATTTGCCGGCTCAGTGGTTCTTGCCTCACTTTTCTTTGGTATCCTAGGTGGTTGCTGCCTTTTTTCTATTATTGCAGCTCTCCTTTCCATAACTGCCTTTTTCTTCATGTCAGCTAGTTATCCTGCCAAGGTCTTGTATGGTTCTGCTTTTTTTGTCTCTTGGTGTTGTTGATCTGCCAAAAATGGTGATATTTTAAATTACTCACCAAATGACCTAAACTGGTTACCAATACAAATTTAATGGTTACTAAATAAAATAAAGTAGTGCAAGTGTAGAATAGAGTCCATTAAGCAGAAAAATACAATGACCATATTGGTGGTTGAATATTTGGTGGGATTTTATAGCCTAGTTTATACTTCTCTATGTCTTTGTGAATGTTGGAGGTATGTGTCATATTTGATACTAATCACTAAACGATTAAAACTGGTTACTATAATACAAGTGTATAAGTCACTAAATTCAATGAAGTAGAAACTAAATGTTCTTAAAATAGTGAAACCAAAATTACACCAGTATTTATGTAATTAGTTCAATTGTATGACCTAAACATAGCATGCAAAACCTTCCAATCAACACAAACAAAACATCAGACACCAAATCATCTCAAACCTTCAATACCTACATCAATTTCATAAACACCAAATTCAATATTTTTGAGTATGACATTATATATTTTGTTATGGTAGTGACTTTATTACTGATCACTTATTAAGGTTTCCTGTTGTCTTTTTTGTTGTGATGTATGTGTGGCAGAAAATGATGTTGATGATGATCTTGATGTTATTGTTAGTCTTATTCTTGTGCAAAGGAAAAAAATTGAGGAAATGTATGTATTGTATCGGCTGCATTCAGGAGCATTGGGTTTTAGCATTAGGAAGTATACATCAAGGGTTGGGAGGGTTGAAGGGAATATGTACTTAACGAAGGAGAATTGTTCGTGTCATAGAAAATTAAATGATCAAAGTGATTTTGTTTCTGTCCTGATGTTGTTGTTGATGAGGATGACAATGAGAGGAAGCAGAAGCAACGGAGGGTTATTGCTACAAAGACGGGGTGTAATGCAATGATGAGGGTCAAGTTGAATGATCCAAGAATGTAAGAAGTGATAGGTCATGTGGTTGTGCATAATCATGAGCTTACCCATACTGAGTGGCAGCATTATGACCGTTTGGAGAGGGCTATTGGGGATGACAAAGTGAAAGAGATTATTGTTATGATAGAAGCATCAATGCGACCTGCTATGCAATATCGTCACAAATGTCACCAGTACGGTGGTCTGGAGGCCCTTGGTCACACTTCTCGTGACCACTATAACTTTGTGGATAGGCTTAAGATGAAGGCAATTGAGCGAGGTGATGCACAAGCTGTCATTGGTAAGCTTAGCCAAAGGGCTGCTGAAGAGGATGATTTTTTTATAGGGTGAAATTGGATAGCATCGGTAGGTTGTGTAATCTGTTTTGGCATGATTCTATTATGAAGGATGATTATGAATTGTATGGAGATGTTACTGTTTTTGATATCACATATCGTACAAATAGGTATAATTTGATATGTGGTGTGTTTGTTGGTGTAAACAATCATTGGAAGAATGTAATGTTTGGGTGTTGCTTTTTGTCCAACGAGACAACTGATTCATTTGTCTGGCTTTTTGAGGTATACAAGAAATATATGGGTGGAGTTTGTCCTGTGTCAATATCTACTGACCAGGATCAGGCCATCAATAATGCTTTGGCACATGTATTTTTATTGAAATTTTTTAGTCTTTTTATCTTATATGTAAAAGTGGTCACATAATGACTTAAACTGGTAACTTATAAAGGTATACTGGGTACTAAATAAAAAAGTGACATTAAATAACTTTAAATTATTCTGTAATGTTTAGGGACTATGTTGGTCACCAAATGACATAAAATGACTACTTAATGGCTTTATCTGGGTACTAAATTCTTAAATATATTTCTAACATAATTGTAGTATGTAGGTGTTTCCTAACACAAGACTGATGCTATGCTAATGGCATATTCATTAGAATGCAGTTAGTCACTTTGGGACATTAAAGAATGATGACACATTTTCCGATGCTTTTAAGAAATATCTTCGTGGTTGATATGATAGTGTTGAGTTTGAGGCAAGTTGGAATTAGATAATGGAGAAGTATGGCATAGTAGGAGACAAGTGATTTGCTCGTTTGTATGAGTTGAAGGATGATTGGTCCACAACATTGAGCAAGGACTTCTTCTCAGCTGGAATTTTGTCTTCCCAGCGTAGTGAAAGTACTAATAATGCTATAGGCTTTCAAGCTTCCAAGACAACAAGCTTGAATGAATTCTGTGGTATGTTCCAGAGCACTGTTTTATGAAGGAGACAAACTGAAACCAATGATGAATTTGTGATTCTAGATCTGTCCCTAAGTCTTATTTACCTATGACAGGCATGTTGCAATATGCTAGCTAGTCAAATTTACACAGCTACAATGTTTAGGGATTTTGAGCAAGAATTTAGGTATTCTTTGGGTACTATTTGTGAGTTGTTGACTATGGATGACACAATATTAGTGTATAAAGTGTGGCATGAGAAGCATCCATAACACACAAACCAAGTCACTTGCTATTGTGTCAATAAGTTCGTTAGTTGTTCTTGTAGGAATTTTGAGGAGGAGGGGATGTTGAGTTATCATTGCCTTAGGGTACTTCATATGCACTCAGTTAGTGAGATACCTTCCCCTTATATTTTGGATCCTCTTAGGTTAAAACGAAAGGAAGAAGTGTGAGGCCGAAAAGTGGAAAAAAGCCCATCGAATCCGGTCAAAACCTGGCTTACAGATACGATTTTGGTCCGGATCGGGTCGGCACGCAGCTGTTTAGGGAACTTAACTGGTCCGGTTCAGCTGTAAAACCGGATCAGCCCCATGGAGGAAGAGGCTAGAGAACTTTATATATCTCACATACTTAAATTAATACGTATGTTTTACCCCAAACAAAATCAAAATATACCCCAACAAAATCAAAATACAAACATAGATACATACTACATTAACTGATCAAATTACATGAGCAAACACATATCTAAGTGCAAATACATAAAACAATTCACAAAATAATCAATATTAATATCCAGGAATTACGAAAAAAAAATCAAAAAATCAATCTAAAATTCACAACGAAATTACAAAATAATCTAGATCCACAAAGTAAGTCGAAAAATCGAAAAATCAAATCGAAAAATCAAATCGAAAAAATTTACAAATCTAAACCTAAATTATAAACAAAATTAAATTGAATAAAATTTCATAGCTAGCTCTAAAAAAAAAAAGACGAGATTACACAAAAAGAAAACTAAAAATCGAAAAATTAAATCACAGATTCATCACTTGGCGGGTGGTTGACGGCGACTGGGTGGGCGGTTGACGGCGATCTGGCAAGCTTCATCATGCATTTGTCGAATCTATAACCCCACCATCATTCTTGGGGGAAGATTACTCCGAGTTCGTCGTTATCGAAGAGAGGGGATGTGGGCCAAGGTGTTTGGTGATTCGTCGGTGTTTGGAGGTGTTTGGGTGATCCGGCGGTGGTGTTTGGGTGATTAGAGGAGGAGAGATCGACGAGAGGGGGGACTGTGTTAGGGTTTTACGGGTCACGGGGAGGAGAGAGGGGATTAGAGGAGGAGAGATCGACGAGAGGGGGACTCGTGTTAGAGTTTTCGGGGTCAGAGGAGGAGGGAAGGTAGATGGATGAGAGAGGGAGAAGGGAATAGCGTGAGAGGATGAGAGAGCGTAGAGGTATGTTTAGGGTTTCTTTGGGGTAAGAGGAGAAAGGGCATTTAAGGATGGAATTGGGCTTCGTGTAATATGGACCTTAATCCTACCTGATCCGGTTTTGCTAATATCCGGATCAGTTCACAAAAAATTGATCCGATTTTTAGCCTAACCGGATCAGTTTTTGTATCCTAAAATATATGTGAAAATTTTATGGACTTAACAGATCCGGTTTTAGGAGAACCGGATCTGCTTTGTTGTGTCATATAAGGTTTTTTCTACTAATGGCAAGAGCAAAAGATCGTGGGAAATCTGTTGGTACTGTTTCCAATGCTGCAAAGGAGTTTGGTTCTTACACACCTCCTGCAAGATTATTTTGACTTGCTTACAATGGATAAAAGGGGTGACTAATAGGCTTTAAGTGGTCACTAATAGGATTAAAGTGGTGACAAATAGGATTATAATGCTTAGTTAAAAGTATATATTTGTTTTGACTCAATTTTTTTTTGAATTTTTTTTGGTTTAAAGAAGTTTTCCTTCATTACAATTGAATAATATTTGTTTTGATTGTCACTTTTGATCGTCACACAAAGTCACTTAGGCTTTTCGAGCAAGATTACAATTGAAGTTAAACTGGTGAATGAATAAGTTAAAGTGGGTACTAACAGACTTATAGTGTTTGAATGAAGGGAAATTTGTCAGAAACAACCTTTTAAATACAAGTTTTTACGAGAAACAACCTTTTAAAAAAAATATGGCAAAAGAAGACCTTAAGAAGAAAATATTTTGCAAGAAATAACCTCGACCCATTTTCCGACATTGACCAAGCATTTTTCAGCGTTAACTCGTTAAAACCAAACATGTGGAGGGCACGTGAATCGCATCTTTCATATTTCAACCCCGTTTTCTCCATTTTTCGACATTGACCACGTATTTTTCGATGTTGACTTTATCAGTATATGAAGGAAAATGGGGTTGAAACATAAGAAATGTGGGTTACGTGCCTTGCCAGGTTTGGTTTTAGTGAGTCAAAGCCGCAAAATACTTGGTCAATGCCCGAAAAATGGTAAGGGTTGTTCCTCGCAAAAAAATTACTTTTAAGGTCTTATTTTACCAGATTTTTTTAAAAGGTTATTTCTCGCAAAAAAATTATATTTAAAAGGTTGTTTCTGATAAATTTTCCTTAAATGAAAGACTTTAAATGCAAAGGAAACAAAATAAATTTTCAAAGACTTCCACAGTTGGTAACTAGTTATTAACATAAACTGGTGACCAATGGGATTATAGTGGTTACAACTAATAATATTGGAGGTTTTTTAATTTCTCTATTATTACTTAATTGAATAATTCTCTCTACAGAATAAGACATGAAATGTTAAGTTCTGAAAGTCTTGAATTGCATCCAAAACAAACTGAAAATATTTTCAAAGACTTTACCATACTAGGTCACTAATTAACATAAACTGGTGACTAATAGGCTTATAGTGGTCAAAATTAAGGATATTTGGATTTTTTTAATTATTTAAAAATACCACAATACTAAATAAGACTTAAAATGTTAAGTTTTGGAAGTCTTGAATTGCATCCAAAACAAACTGAATATATATCCAAAGACTTCTCTACTAGGTCATAAATTAATATAAATTGGTGACTAATAGACTTATAGTGGTCACATTAAAAAATATTTAGATTCTTTTTCATTTTTATTTAATTTTAAAATACCCAAAATACTAAATTAGACTTGAAATGATAAGTTTTCAAAGTCTTGAAATGCATCCCAACAAACAGAATATTTTCAAAGAATTCTCCCTAGATCACTAATTAACATAAACTGGTAACTAATAGACTTATAGTACTTACAGAATAGAACATTGTCTACTAGGCCCAGAGTTTCATATTTACATAAGTGGTTCACTTATTAAAATATAACCTAATAGATTGGAAAATGTTGCATCAACATATGTGCAAAAAACCATATGATCACAACGTTTAATCTTGCTTTCGTTCAAAATAGAACATTTTCCAAAAAATGTTCACATCTTTGCTTTTTTAGGAGACATTCTTCCGGAGGGAGATGTTTGTTGTGGTACTTCATTGCCGTTTCACTTGCTTCTTGGTGTCTCTTTGATTGTTTGACAAACACTTGTGGAACAACTTTGCTTTGATCTTCTTGTTGTTTGGGTTTTTTTGGGTTGCTTTGATTGTTGCTTCAATTCAGGTATACCCAAGTCAAATGATGGCATGTCTGCATCTGCTTGTTTGGTTGTTATTAGGAGCTTCTCAATGTCATCAACTGTTTAAGAACTAGGGTTCTCGACGGTCGAGTCATTGTGGGTGATCCATCTTCCTTCCTTTGTTTAAGCTCCTCCAACCTTCGCGTGTGCATGTTGTAGCAAACCTCTAGGTCGCGTCCCAATTTTAGGCGAGCTTGATCAATAGGCTGTGAAACTTCCAAGTATCATCATTGGAATACATTTAAATAATAAACATTTAAATAATACATTCAATTATACTCACAACTTTTAATACATTCAATTAGGCATGTGACATCAAATCAACCTAGTAGATCTAATATATACTCACAGTAATATTATAACAATAATTTCTAATTAACCCGGTGACAAAAGTAATTAAAATGGTGAAGAAAGTAATTAAACTGGTAACAAAAATAATTTGAACGAACTTGACTTTCTAAATTTTAGTTGCAATATACTTAACAAGTGGTCACTTCTTATAATTATAAATCACTAGTGTAAAATTAGAGTCAATACTTACATCTTTTGCAGTTTGTTCAATTTCTTCGTCAGTCATCGTGCCTTTGGGAAGCTTGATTATTATTACCCTCTCTGCAGAATTTGTGTTAACCATTGGTTGTGTTTTTGGTACCGTGATTGTATGATCATCATGATGCATTGGAGGATCTTGATTTCTGTTTTCATGCTCATTCTCATCCTCAGTTTGGTACACGTTTTGATTGACGTAGATTGGACACATTGTAGTATCCCACTCACCCATACCAAATTTGCCTCCTTTGCTATTCTTTCTTTGCGACTTCTTCCAACACAATGCTGGATTAGTGGAAGTGTTGTGGTGGTTGTAGTCCCTTCCATAGTAAACGGTGGAAGCAAATAAGCTGTAGTTTAATGATGCACTCACCTACACTCTTTGATCCTTTTTTGTTGCAAGTTGTTACAGCTTTGTCCAACCTCTCCAACACATATCTGCTCCAATTCAATTTTGGAATTTGCTGGGGATCTAAAAACACTTTTGTTATATCCATGTCTATGTTGATGTGTGCTGTAGGAGTGAGAAATGTCGAGAGTGCATACATAGCATAATAGCTTTGGAATCTGCGACCTTCTTTCGATAGTTTCAGAATCCCTTCAACCAGTTTGGATGCCATTATTTCTGCGTTGCATGTACATCCTAATTCTTCACGCCAATGATCTTGTGTCCAAGCATCTAGGTTATCTCTTTTGGCAAGAGAGTTCTAGACAACAGGATCACCTCCTTTTGGCAGTTGAAAATGTCATGGACATCATCTTCAGTTACATTTCATCCCCTAGTTGCATCAACTGTAAACTAGTTGTTGCACCCATTATGCTGTTGCACAAGCCAGTCTACCATCCCTTGATAGTACGCATTCATTTTCAGTGTAAACAATCCTCCAAATCCCATAAATTTCACATGCACTATTTGTGCTGAGTTGCTCATTCAACTTGAAGAGTACACTAGGGGAACGATATGTTGAAATTAGAACTTGTTCAGCCCTATAAAAGAAATAGGAACAATAACAAACATCACAATCAAAGTGATCACCAGACAAATTAAAGTGGTCACTAATTGAGATTAACTAGGTACTAAATGACCAATATTGACAACATAATAACTGAATGTAGTGATAACCCTATTTAGTCTTGATGATTTAAACATAAAAGTTAATTATCTATCAAGAAAAAGAAAATAACATATAAGAGAGGCTCGAACAAGTAGAGTAGCTATACAACTTAGAATGTGGAGGGTTGTAAATCAATAGGCATAGTGCATAGGGTCATATTCTGAGTTTACAAAGACAATAAGGTAGCTTGTATAACTTTTGCAACTGGATTTTTCTAAGAGGTTCAAGTTTTAGAATTGAATAATGGACACTAAAATATAATTTAAACATAAAAGTTGAATGAGCCATAAGTATCATACAAATTGGTATAATTTAGTGGCATAGGTGGTGAACAATATAATTAAACTAGTTACTAAATGACATAAAATGACAACTAATACTGTAATATAAAACATGAATTAAATACTTATGGAAAGGAGATAATAAATTTAAATATGGGTTTAGGACTTTTTTTCGGAAAACCATCTTGGTTATTCTCCATCACAGGTTGCTTTCCTTTTTTCTTTGGTTTTGCACGAGGTGATTGAGGTGAATCACTTTTTTCAGCGTTTTTAGTAGGTCGTTTCCTCTTTTCCCTTCCTTTCCTTCATGTGATTGTGGTGAATCCTTTGAAGAAGTGTCCATCTCAGTCTTTGGAGGAGTTTGCTTTCCCCGTTTCTTTCTTTTTCCTTGAGGTGATTGTGGTGAATCCTTTGGAGAAGTATTTTTCTCAATCCGTGGAGGAGTTTGTTTTCCCCTTGTTATTCGTCTTCTTTAAGGTGACTGTGGTGAAACCTTTGGAGGAGTTTGGTTTCCCCGTTTCATTCTTTTTCCTTGAGGTGACTCTTTTGGAGAGTGATCTTGTTCTTTCTCTAGAGGAGGTTGTTTGCGTCGGTTCCCTCCCTTTCCTTTTGTGTTGAATTTTTTTCATCTGCTTTGTTTTCATCTGGCCCCTTGTTTGGATCATCTTCATTTGTTTCTTCTTCATTTGCCGGCTCAGTGGTTCTTGCCTCACTTTTCTTTGGTATCCTAGGTGGTTGCTGCCTTTTTTCTATTATTGCAGCTCTCCTTTCCATAACTCGCCTTTTTCTTCATGTCGGCTAGTTATCCCGCCAAGGTCTTGTATGGTTCTCGCTTTTTTTTGTCTCTTGGTGTTGTTGATCCGCAAAAATGGTGATATTTTAAATTACTCACCAAATGACCTAAACTGGTTACCAATACAAATTTAATGGTTACTAAATAAAATAAAGTAGTGCAAGTGTAGAATAGAGTCCATTAAGCAGAAAAATACAATGACCATATTGGTGGTTGAATATTTGGTGGGATTTTATAGCCTAGTTTATACTTCTCTATGTCTTTGTGAATGTTGGAGGTATGTGTCATATTTGATACTAATCACTAAACGATTAAAACTGGTTACTATAATACAAGTGTATAAGTCACTAAATTCAATGAAGTAGAAACTAAATGTTCTTAAAATAGTGAAACCAAAATTACACCAGTATTTATGTAATTAGTTCAATTGTATGACCTAAACATAGCATGCAAAACCTTCCAATCAACACAAACAAAACATCAGACACCAAATCATCTCAAACCTTCAATACCTACATCAATTTCATAAACACCAAATTCAAAACCTAATACTGGAATTTATATATATGTTTCTTTAAGTTGATCAGTAGATGCACTCTAAATAACACATGCATAGCCGAATTATATAAGTATAAGCCAAATTCAAAACCTAATACTGAAATTTAGATGTTTCTTTAAGTTGATTAGCAGATGCTTGCGTCTTGCCATATTTCGCTATTTTTGTTTGAAAATGAACTCCAAATCTGTTGAAAGTTTGAGGATTCCAGATTAAGTCTATGAACAAAGAACAAAAAATCACAGATGAAAAATTCAATAAATTAGTAGAAATTTACCTTTTTACAAACCACAAATTGAAGAAAATAAGCTTCAAAATTACGAATCTAAGTTGATGTAATTGATTTTTTGTATGAATTTTGCTCGTTTTCCCTCGTTTTTTTTTAATTTATTCGGTTGAAATTTGGCGAATTTCAGTGGCTTTTCGCTCGAGAGAGAGGAGATGATGAAGAGTAACTGTCAAGTGAAACGCAATAAATGTGTCGCGTTTTGAAAGTTGTCGTGGTTTTGTTTTTGGGATCCAGTTTGTTTATGGTTGCTTGGGTTTATGGACTAGCTTCTAGGTGCTATTGGGCCATTTGCGCTGCGTTAGACTGTCTCTTGCAAGACGGGCTGCATTAGTTTATCCTAGTTCCAACTAAGGCCTTGTCTAGGATGAGCAACTGCACAGAGCTTTGTAACAACCCATAATTTTGCTCCTAGTTTTTCCGCAAAAAACTATTATTTTCTCTAGATTAATGATTTTTATTCTTTATACTTTGGGAGCCGAATTATTATTTTATTATATGGTGTGTTAATGTGTGGATTATATTTATATTTATAATATAATTTATTAGAATTATTTTCATTATTAAGTATTTTTAAAGTTTAGGCGCGATTTAGGAATTTATCGATATGTCGCGTGACAGACTTTTGTTGCATGGATCCTTGTTGATTTGGGCCGAAATGTTTTTGGTGGTCTTGGGCTTGGACAGCCGGCCAAGGAGAAGGGGAAGAAGAGCTTCTCTTCTTTCATTTCCTTTTATTTTCTTTTGTGACCATTTGTAGTTTTGTAACCCCCATAACCCCCCTAATAATTTCTCCTAAACCCTTCATTTTTCCTTGCCATAAAATTCTGATTTTTTTATTAAAAGAAGTTCAGCATCATTCTCATTTAACCCTCACCGTTTTCAAGAAAAGAAAGAGAGAAAAGGAAGAGGAAAAGAATAGAAAGGTTCAACCCGATTTTTCCTATCACACCTTCACAAAAATAACCGTATCTGGAGATATAACCGTTGGATCGTCTTCAAATTTGGACAGAACGTTTAAAACATCTTGTTCTTAACTTTGACCAGAGCGATTTAGAATCCGAGTGTTTAATCACCAGGAATCATGGTCGGAACAGAGCAGTGCGAAATGAGATTTTTCAACGTTCAAGAAGAAAACGCCTAGTGACTTATTGCTACAATTTTCGTTCGTGGAGGACTTGGATTGCACATATTTTTTGTATCTCTTTAGACTCGCTCTCCTCCCAACGTTCCAGGTAACTAGTAGTTATCTTAGAACCATAGTGATTAGAGTATTATTCGGTATTAGATTATTACGCTAGGAATTATTTAAAATACTTTTTGAATGAAATTATTGACGAAATTTTACATGAATATACTTGATGCATGCTGTGTGAATATTGTATAAAGAAAAATAATTTTCGTCTGATTTTTAGTATTTATTTGATTTAATTGGTATTTTGTGCGTTTTTGGCTTATTTGCGTAATAATTATTAAACGAATGTTAAAATTACTGAAATTATTTTTCATGGATCATGTTATATGTGTAATATGTATTCCATGCCTTAGAATAATTTTTTCCTACTGTTTACCGGTTTATTTAATTGATATATCTGTTTTTGCATTATCGTTTCTGTCAGTATATAAATCATGAAAATTATTTCTGGTGGCTTAAAAATTAATTTATTTGTATATTATGTATTTACGTGAGTTTATTCATGTTATGTAAATTTTTCGTAATTTTTGGGCGTTTATTTTTATTTTTAATTATTATATTGGCTTTATTGAGTAATCTGTAAATTAACGTTTAAAAATACTTTTAGAGTCCGAAAATTATAAATAAAAATTATACCATGTCATTAGAGCCATTAGGGTCGTATGATAATTTTTGTGTTATTTTACTGATCGTACTTATTAGTTTAATAATTATTATTGGGTTTTTGTTGTTTATTTGAGGATATTCTTTTAAATTATTTAAGAGCTTGTTAACCAGAAATTATTTGTGATCTTTTATGTTTCTTGGATGCTGGTGTTTAGTAGGTTGTTGTAAGTATTATTGGGTATCATTATGTTTATGTTTGATTTATGAAAAATGATTAATTGTGTACTATTCATTTATTTAATAAGCCTTGGAGTTAATTGGTGATGAATTTTTGATTGAACTGTTAGTGCTGTAAAAACTAATTTAATATCATTGTTGATGCTTAAAGATGTTCAAGGTGTTTATTGTTGGAGACATTTGTTGTATGTTTGTAAGTTACTACTTTGAGGATTTTTGAAGAATTATTTTTGATGAATTATGGGTATAAGGCCGGGTTGCATCCCTTTTGACGAATGTTTTTGCGATGAATGATACTTTGATGATATTTATGATTTTATTTTGAGATAAGAATGTCCGGTGGGATAGATGTAGTCCCCGGTGAAGAACATGCCAACCACCTGGTTTGCGAACTAGGGGTACACCTGGGTTAATTGTTGTCGTCCGAGAGGTCAGGGAGTTCTGCGTGTTCTACCCTGCATCGGGAGTTTTGCCATTCTTAGACACATGCAGTGGGGAACGTAAGCCCATAGACTGACCTGGAGATTGCGATCTGACAAACCTTAGGAAGTGAATTGCGATTCACTAGCGTTCGGTTTCTGACTCAATAACTTGTTTTACCTATACTTTTGTTTTTATAAAAATACTCTTGAGATGATTTATTAATTTTTATCCAACTCACTTGCTATTTATTATTCATTTGCGTTATTTGTGAGTTATATGGAAGTGGATGCATATTGTAGTTGACTTGACTTTATTATTTCCTTTCTTATTAATCTATGTCTGAATCATGCTTTGATTTCTTTTGTTCTGGGAGAACTGCTAGTTACTCCCGACTGATTATGGATTGTTGTTATATATTTTGCAGGTTATGTTGATGGGAATCTTCTTTGGTTTTGGGCTCGGGTTGAGTTTTGAGCATTAAAAAGCTAGATGTTTTAGGCCTAGACTTTTAATTAGTTGAGAGTCAGTTTTCTCTTTTAGTTATTACTCTAATTAATTTAAATTATTTATACTATTTATTTATGTTGGTTTTATCACTTAGTTATTTAAACGCATTTCTTGTAGTAGTGACATTCCCAGAAGGCGATGTTTCCGCCATCGTCCTATTAATACTATTATTATTTCTTTCTTTTCCGCTTTGAAATTCTGGGGTGTTACAGTTGGTATCAGAGCAAAACGCTCCTAAACTCTGAAATAGAGTTGCTAATGATTCTTTAGAAGTATTAGTTAGCCATAGGAGATAAAATTTGGTTAGAATTAAGTTTAGTTTTTTCACTATAATGAGAGTGTGATGGGTAGAGTAAGTAAAGGGAAGCTTTATGGGAATGTGGTGTGCTCTCATGCTTATGGAGCATATGTTATATGTATAGTTACTTGTATTATTGGTGGAATTAGTCTACCAAGTTTGTTAATCTTATTTGCAGGGCCTCTTACTTGTAATTTATTTTTTCTTATCAGAGTGCGCAGTGAAAGCGAAGTAATTTATTGCCTTCTCGGTTTAGTTGTGTGTTTAATTTGTTTCGTGTTTTGCAATTTAAAAATAAAACTTTCATTTTAATTTTAATGTGTGTTGCATTGCGTTAATTTCATTTGTTGGTTGCTTGATAGTATATGTTATTATGCGCGACGATATATATATTTTCTGTTCTTTTTCAATTATGTGTTGTTTTTTATGTGAGTGCTACGTATCTGTTTATTATTTACAAAACTTTCTGGTTTGAATTCATATTCCAAATTATATTTTAGATCTTTGAACTTAATAAATTTTATACTTATGTTAGAGTTATTTTCTGACTTTCAAATTTTGTTATTGTTAATATTTTGACATACTCTTTTGAAAAACGTTTAATTTCAATTGTTTTATAATGGTTTGGAAAAAGAAAGGGGTTATGAAATTGTCTTTCAAGATATTCTTCAAATTTCTCTTACCGTTTTTGACCATCTATATTTATAAATATTTTCCTTTTAATATTTTTATTTTTCATGCTAATCCTTGTTTAGCCTTTAATTATGGTGATAAGTTTTGTAGTCTTTGAAAATAAAAGTACTTCAATGAGTTGTTTTGGTGTTAGATTGAAATGTAGACGCAAGCTATTTTGTTTTAAAGGTTAGCATTCAACAATTTTTACTTTACTTAGTTTTTCTTATTAGCATTATTTTTCAAACTCAATTGCGTGAAAGGATCTCGTTTACTATTTGTTGTTTCTTGTTTAAATATTTAGTGCTTTCTCATTTCATAGAAATTTTTTGGTTGTTTTCATTACTTCTTATTTAATTCTCTGATTTTGACTGATCTGTTTTATATTCTTTGAAAACGAAATTTATATACTCAGTCTAAATTTTAAACTTGTTTGAGTTGATATTAAGTCATAATGGGTGATTCCTTTGACTTGTATGTCAATTTGATAAGTCTAAATTTTAAACTTGTTTGAGTTGATATTGAGTCATAATGGGTGATTCCTTTGACTTGTATGTCAATTTGATAAGTTGACACATTTTGACTATTTTGATTTAACAACCCATAATTTTGCTCCTAGTTTTTCCGCAAAAGTTTTCCCTAAAACTATTATTTTCTCTAGATTAATGATTTTTATTCTTTATACTTTGGGAGCCGAATTATTATTTTATTATATGGTGTGTTAATGTGTGGATTATATTTATATTTAGAATAAAATTTATTAGAATTATTTTCATTATTAAGTATTTTCAAAGTTTAGGCGCGATTTAGGAATTCATCGATATGTCGCGTGACGGACTTTTGTTGCATGGATCCTTGTTGATTTGGGCCGAAATGTTTTTGGTGGTCTTGGGCTTGGACAGCCGGCCAAGGAGAAGGAGAAGAAGAGCTTCTCTTCTTTCATTTCCTTTTATTTTCTTTTGTGACCATTTGTAGTTTTGTAACCCCCATAACCCCCTTAATAATTTCTCCTAAACCCTTCATTTTTCCTTGCCATAAAATTCTGATTTTTTTATTAAAAGAAGTTCAGCATCATTCTCATTTAACCCTCACCGTTTTCAAGAAAAGAAAGAGAGAAAAGGAAGAGGAAAAGAATAGAAAGGTTCAACCCGGTTTTTCCTATCACACCTTCACGAAAATAACCGTATCCGAAGATATAACCGTTGGATCGTCTTCAAATTTGGACAGAACGTTTAAAACATCTTGTTATTAACTTTGACCGGAGCGATTTAGAATCCGAGTTTTTAATCACCAGGAATCATGGTCGGAACAGAGCAGTGTGAAATGAGATTTTTCAACGTTCAAGAAGAAAACGCCTAGTGACTTATTGCTACAATTTTCGTTCGTGGAGGACTTGGATTGCACATATTTTTCGTATCTCTTTAGACTCGCTCTCCTCCCGACGTTCCAGATAACTAGTAGTTATCTTAGAACCATAGTGATTAGAGTATTATTCGGTATTAGATTATTACGCTAGGAATTATTTAAAATACTTTTTGAATGAAATTATTGACGAAATTTGACATGAATATACTTGATGCATGCTGTGTAAATATTTTATAAAGAAAAATAATTTTCGTCTGATTTTTAGTATTTATTTGATTTAATTCGTATTTTGTGCGTTTTTGGCTTATTTGCATAATAATTATTAAACGAATGTTAAAATTACTGAAATTATTTTTCATGGATCATGTTATATGTGTAATATGTATTCCATGCCTTAGAATAATTTTTTCCTACTGTTTACCGGTTTATTTAATTGATATATCTGTTTTTGCATTGTCGTTTCTGTCAGTATATAAATCATGAAAATTATTTCTGGTGGCCTAAAAATTAATTTATTTGTAGATTATGTATTTAAGTGAGTTGATTCATGTTATGTAAATTTGTGGTAATTTTTGGGCGTTTATTTTTATTTTTAATTATTATATTGGCTTTATTGAGTAATCTGTAAATTAACGTTTAAAAATACTTTTAGAGTCCGAAAATTATAAATAAAAATTATACCATGTCATTAGAGCCATTAGGATCTTATGATAATTTTTGTGTTATTTTACTGATCGTACTTATTAGTTTAATAATTATTATTGTGTTTTTGTTGTTAATTTGAGGATATTCTTTTAAATTATTTAAGAGTTTGTTATCCAGAAATTATTTGTGATCTTTTATGTTTCTTGGATGCTGTTGTTTAGTAGGTTGTTGTAAGTATTATTGGGTATCATTATGTTTATGTTTGATTTATGAAAAATGATTAATTGTGTACTATTCATTTATTTAATAAGCCTTAGAGTTAATTGGTGATGAATTTTTGATTGAACTGTTAGTGCTGTAAAAACTAATTTAATATCATTGTTGATGCTTAAAGATGTTCAAGGTGTTTATTGTTGGAGACATTTGTTGTATGTTTGTAAGTTACTACTTTGCGGATTTTTGAAGAATTATTTTTGATGAATTATGGGTATAAGACCGGGTGGCATCCCTTTTGACGAATGTTTTTGCGATGAATGATACTTTGATGATATTTATGATTTTATTTTGAGATAAGAATATCCGGTGGGATAGATGTAGTCCCCGTATGAAGAACATGCCAACCACCCGGTTTTGCGAACTAGGGGTACACCCGGGTTAATTGTTGTCGTCCGAGAGGTCGGGAGTTCCCGCGTGTTCTACCCTCGCATCGGGAGTTTTGCCATTCTTAGACACATGCAAGTGGGGAACGTAAGCCCATAGACTGACCTGGAGATTGCGATCTGACAAACCTTAGGAAGTGAATTGCGATTCACTAGCGTTCGGTTTCTGACTCAATAACTTGTTTTACCTATACTTTTGTTTTTATAAAAGTACTCTTGAGATGATTTATTAATTTTTATCCAACTCACTTGCTATTTATTATTCATTTGCGTTATTTGTGAGTTATATGGAAGTGGATGCATATTGTAGTTGACTTGACTTTATTATTTCCTTTCTTATTAATCTATGTCTGAATCATGCTTTGATTTCTTTTGTTCTGGGAGAACTGCTAGTTACTCCCGACTGATTATGGATTGTTGTTATATATTTTGCAGGTTATGTTGATGGGAATCTTCTTTGGTTTTGGGCTCGGGTTGAGTTGTGAGCATTAAAAAGCTAGATGTTTTAGGCCTAGACTTTTAATTAGTTGAGAGTCAGTTTTCTCTTTTAGTTATTACTCTAATTAATTTAAATTATTTATACTATTTATTTATGTTGGTTTTATCACTTAGTTATTTAAACGCATTTCTTGTAGTAGTGACATTCCCAGAAGACGATGTTTCCGCCATCGTTCTATTAATACTATTATTATTTCTTTCTTTTCCGCTTTGTAATTCTGGGGTGTTACAGCTTGCCCAATTTTTGTGTTGACCGCCCAAAGTTGAAAAAAAAAAATTCATGCTTCACGCTTTAACTTTACGCTTTCCTAATTCCTATTCTTCCCCATTAATAACTTTATCTCTTCTCATTCTCCAAAACCTCATCCTCTAGTTCCCATTAATAACTCCACCATAGCTCTTTCTCTTCTAATTTCCAGTCGACGTATCTGAAATTAGGTTTAACTAGCAATCAAAATCCAGGTTTTTTCACCTAAAAGAAATCAAAATCTATATTTTTTCAATTAACCATCAACCTAACGTTCTAATTCAACAGCCTAATCCCCAATTTCCAAAGAGAAAAAAAGTCGTTTGTGAATTGTGAGTTTAGTTGATTTTTCATGTTCCTTCTTGTTGAGGCATGTAGTGTTTTGATGATTGTAAGCAAATGATGATTATCTAACTAACATGTGTGTTTGAGATGTGCATATTACATTACCATAGAACAAGTCATGAAAGGTTAAATATATCACATCATGAAGAGTTCCCAGAAGAAATCCAATAAGTGAAGTTCCTGAGGAAGAAATCCAAAGAGAGATGAAGTTTGATTATACAGATGTGCTGCTAGATTTTATGTAAGTTCCTAAGATGGAACCAAGCATGAAAAGTTCAAGAAAAATGTTATAGAAGCAAGCACAAACAAAGTTCCTAGAAAAGTTCCTAGAAGGAACACAAACAAAGCAGTTCCTAGGTATATCCTAAGAGGAACATTGAATATGCAGTTCCTGAGTGGGAGCAGTTCCTGAGTGGGAGTAGTTCCTGAGTGGGAGCAGTTCCTGAGTCGGAGCAATTCGTGAAGTTTCATAGTTGAAACAAGCAGTTACTGTGCAGGAATTATAAGTGCGAAGTTCCTTAAAGACAATAGCACGTCGAAGTTCAAGAGGTGGAGCTATTGCATGCGGTTCCTGAGTTGGAGCAGCATGGAGCATGAAGACAGGAAGTATGAGTTTATTTTCTAGGATTCATGTAAGTATGTGGAAACGTGAAAGGTAAAGGAACAAAGGTGTCAAAAGGAACTCGTGGAACTTAGAGTCAAAAGTATTTAAGAGTCAGTAAGTTATTGCATATTATTATCTTAATATGAATGATTTATTTAGAGTTTGTTTCTTAATAAGTCTCTACTTGATTAATTATTTTTAGATAATATGCATTAGTTGTTTTAGGATAAGATTTAGTTTTTAAATAAAAAAGATAAATTTTAAATAAAATCAGTTTTAATTTAGGATTCATATTTTAATTTATTTAATTCTATCTTATCAGTTTTTGGAAAATAAAAGCTAGATTATATTACTTTCAATGAGTTTTTGAGATTACGTTCAATGAGTTTTTGAGTGCAGGAACTTGTAGACGCGAGTTCCTGTACGAATAGGAACTCATGTACTTATGTCAGGTTTATCAAAAAAGTTTTCAGTAAAATATTTTTGCATGAGAAAATAAATAAAAAAAGAGTTTTGGAAAAATATCTCTTGGATTATATTTTGATAAAACGTTGCTTTTTCTCCAAGTATTTATTTTCTTTTTTGTTTCCTATTTTTACTCTAACTGCTTTACTGTAAACGTGACATAAGTTGTGCCCAAGAAGTTGACTGCTTCTTCCCCAAGTTTCTCCCAACTAACTGATCATGGGTTAGTGGAGAAATAAGTGGAAGTGGTGCTCAAGTTTTGAACGTACTATAAATAGAGGCTTATGTATTATTTTTAAGTTGTCTGACTGGTGTCTTTTCATAGTGTCTGACTTATGTCATTCCATGAGGTCTAGCTTAAGGAATAAAGTTACAGTAAGAATTATATTTTCTATTCCTTGTTTTGAGTCGGTTCCTGTGAGTTCCAAGTTACTACGAGTGCCATGTTCCTTTACAGTTATTCAGTTTCTATATACTAGAGTTAATCCAAATTATCAAGCGTATGTATTTGAGTTTGGGGTTAAAGGGTTTGAGTGAACTCTTGTAATGGGAACTTGGTAAAGGGTTTGAGTGAATTCTTGTATCAAGTTCGAGTGAGGAACTTGGGTAAGTTCTTATTGTTTATGTGTAGACTTGGGGTGAAGTCTATCCAGGGGTAAAGGGTTTGAGTAAACCTGTTGTAAAGAGTTGTGGGAACTCTTAAGGGACTTGGAGTTAAGTCTAGAGAGCTAAAGTTCCTAGTGGAACTTGTGAGAGAGTTGGAGTTGTGAGTGGAACTTACGCATGTAATAGGTTGTAACAGAGGAGGTTCCCTATTATAGTGAAGAGTTTAAATCCCGAGGAGGTCGTGGTTTTTATTCTTGTATTGGGACAAGAAGTTTCCACGTAAAAATCTCTTTTGCACTTTGAGTTCCTTATTGCTTATGTTTTAAATTCCGCATTATTTGGCAATAAGTTCCACACTACAATTCACCCCCCCTCTTGTAGTTCCTTCCGAGTTAACAATTGGTATCAGAGCCGAAACTCGTTAATAAGCAGGCAACCCTGCTGAGTGAAGTTTCTGCAAGAAGAAGGAACCCATACGAGAAAGGAACTCCACCCTACGTCATTCAAAGGAACAAGTGGAAGCTGACTTTTTATCATTAATTTAAAGTCACTCAAGGATTATCAACCACCCCTTTGACGTAAGTATCTCTTCCTTGAAGTATTCTTAATACGCATACATTACATTGGAAATTGTTCCTTATATTATTTCTAGTAGATCATTATATATGGCTTTGATGTTTTGTTTTTGCAATTTTGGACAACTTTAATTAAAACTGTTTTAAAGACAAAATTCAGATTTCCAAATTGTTTTCAAATCAAAGAATCAGTATGCTAGAAATGGTTCAAGGAACAAGTCATATGGAACAATGCATATTGTCACTCTTGGAACTTGGTTCCTCTATGAAAGGGAACTTTATTCTTTAGGCAGTGTAATTTATTGATTTCATTTATTTGCCAAAGAATAGTTTTTCCATGCATTTTGAGTATATTGAACATTTATTATATGGATGCATGTTTGTTCTTAGTAGAAGAGATAGTCATACAATCTTTACCGGTTGAAGTATAGATTTTTGCCTTATCTTACTAACAAGAAAGGACCCAATATATACTGGGTACCAAAGATCAAGAAGTTACTGATTTTGCAGGCTATGTGAGAGAAGATAACCAATAAATGATGACAAAATGGTTATTTGTGTACTTGGACAAGAATATGAGTTTCTCTATAAAAACCTTTAAAAGAGAGTATATTTCATAGTTTATGGCAACCCAAAATGAAGGAACAAGTTCATGTTCTTCCATCAAAGGAACGAACAGATTGGGAACAAGTTCCTGAAATGAAAAAGAGAGCTCCAGAGATTATTTCTTTCAGATGAACAGAAGATTCATATGATGGCAGGCAATGCCTAGGAACTTGATTCCAGTTCTAAATGAGTTTGATGATGTATGCATGAACAAGTTATTCATTATAGGGTGAATATATTGAATGAAACTTTGGAGGACATGGCAGAATACTATTTGCTAATGTTTTCCAAAGGAACAAGTAAGAAAAAGCAAGCAATATCACTTGCTAAATCATCAACAAAGAAATGATTAGAAGATGATCAACAAGACATCCTATGAGATCTTCAAAGGAGCAACCACTGGTATTTTGTACTTAAACGTTTTACTCTAAGTGTATAGGTACTTAATAGTAAGCATAATCATCTAAGGAACTTTGAAAATAGAAGCGATGAGGTTGTGTTTAAAACGCACCTCTAATTGTTAGAAACACAGAGTTTATAATATATAAGGTGTTATTAAGAGTTGACATATTTGTTATGAGACTAACTTGTTTTTCCCAGTAAACAGGTTAAAGATGGTTTTTAATTTTTTATGTTGAACTCACAAGTTCCTATGGAGCTAGAGTTCCTACATGTAATATGTCACTCTCAAAAGCAACAATAGCCAGCTATATGACCTCATGAAGAAGAGCTTAAAAAGTGAAGATCAGATTAAGTTCAAGTTCATAAAATAAAAGTTCAACTCAATGAATATGTGGAAGCGAGTTCCTATCCAATTAGTAGGAACAGACAGTTCCAATAATCGAGTTCCTTGATTCTAACTGGAACATAAGAACTATTCATACGACTCATTCACAGAGACATCAGCAAAGGAACTCTATACAGGTTAGTTGTTGAGAGGAACAACTAAACAAAGGTATTTACTTTGAGGAAACTTTTATTCATGTAGCTAGGTCATAAGATAACTGTACATTATTTTCTCTTGTTGCTTACATGGGATTTAAATTGTTCTAAATAGATTTTCAATGCGTTCAAAATAAATTTTATTGTTGGAAATCTATGAGGAACAACATCAAGTTTCTTCTTGAAAAATGATTTCAAAATTAACAATAATTTCTGTTTTCAAGGGAATTGACTTAGTAGTTGTATATTATTATGGATAATAATTTTGGTACAACTAACTATTTTATGCAAGGGTTTTTGCTAACCTTATAAGCAAATGTGTACGTGAGCATGATAAGGGAACACAACTACTCTCTTGGAATATAATGATGCAAGGACAAAAATATGTCAAGGAACTTTTTGAAGAAGGATGTGTATGAGTCGAGTTGGTATGAAAGTTTCCATCAGATGTGAAGACATCAAAATGATGGAACTAGCAGTTTAGAAACTCAAAAATAAGTCAACAAAATCAGTCCAGTACTTGAGGTAATTTTATATTCATGGTGAAATGTGACTTAAGTTATGATGTTCCTATTCACATTGTATCATGATTAATAAATTACATTGTTAAATTATTACTCTGAATGCATAACTTTTATAAGTCTTGCTTTAAATTATGTGAATATATGTTCTTTATAGTTTCACCTATTTATGGACTGTGTAGAGGAACAAGGCTTGATGAAGTATGACTTAAGCGTAAACATGTTCTTTTCCAAAAAGTTTTGTCGAATTGGGTTCTTACACATACTAAAATTGAAGTAATTATATGCACACTAGCGTAAATATGTTACACTTAATTTATGTGTCATAAAGGCATACTCACTTGCCTAAGAGTATTAAAGGTCTCATAATAGAACTGTGGATGCTGTCAAACATGAAAGTCCTAAGTTGCCAAAGGTACAATGAAAGAAACCTTGATGGAACAAGACAGGTAAATTCTTATAATATATTTCATTTAACCTTTAGAGGGAACAAACATATTCTTAGCCAACTATCATCAGTTCACACCACATTTCTTCAAATACCCTTTGATTGATTAATTCCTCATTCCATTCATATCATGTCACTTTAAATCTCCTAATTCCCATGTGCTCTAAATTAAAATTCATGACTTTTTATGGTTCAATGATGCATAAAGAGTGATAAATGGTAAATACATTTTGAGGGAGAAGTTATGGAAAAAGTGAGAAGTAAGTCTTTTATGTTTTATCAAGTGATGCTCAGAAGGATATATCATTGGATGGAACTACTCATATAAGTTCCTAATGATGAAGGAATGGTAAGAAACTCAGGGGGAATAAGGAAGGAATCGATATATATGTTTTCATTCTTGGTGGTGAATTTCACGTATGTGTGAGTAAAAAGATAATTAAATTGTTCAAGTTTCTTCGGGCAATGAGTTCCTCATGGTTGGTTGGTTGAGTAAAAGTGAACTTGATTGATACATATCAAGGTGTGTGTGGGGTTTGGCAGAGATTTCAAAAGTGTAAAGTGAAGTAATCAACTCGAATTATTGTTGAGAACCTCTTATTAAAAGTCTAAACCATAGAGCACACAATATCTCTTAAGTTCCCTCTACTCATATTATTCCATAAACTTCTTTCATATTCTTTGAGCCGGATATTTCATTGTCCTATCACTTAATCCATTCTTGACTTTCAAATCTGATTTTTTTTTCTTGACTTTTATTTAATTATTTGTCAAGTTCCTTCGATGGTTTTGAAGTTGGGTCTTTGGATTGTGAGCTGGAAATTTGTGTAGTACATGTATCCTAAGTTTGAAAATTGAGATTCTTGAGACTTTTAGGACTAACAGGTGTTTAACCTTTATGGTGGTAAGTGTAGCATATAACAATATGTGTATATGATTTACCTAAAACAAAATGTGTGTAAGATGATCCTTTTCGATAATGACAAAAGGGGGAAGAATATGTATGATGCTTATAGTCAAGCATAGTTAAGTCTAAATCCTTAAATGATGAAAGTTCTTTGTATGATGTGCTTATCTTATATTGATATTTCCTTCATATACATGCATGACATGTTTGTTAAGGGGAATTAATGTACATCGTTTATTATTTAATTTGTGATAAGCATCATTTGTTTGTCATCATCAAAAAGGGGGAATATTGTTGAGGCATGTAGTGTTTTGATGATTGTAAGCAAATTATAATTATCTAACTAACATGTGTGTTTGAGATGTGCATATTACATTACCATAGAACATGTCATGAAAGGTTAAATATATCACATCATGAAGAGTTCCTAGAAGAAATCCAATAAGTGAAGTTCCTGAGGAAGAAATCCAAAGAGAGAAGAAGTTTGATTATACAGATGTGCTGCTAGATTTTATGTAAGTTCCTAAGATGGAACCAAGCATGAAGAGTTCAAGAAAAATGTTATAGAAGCAAGCACAAACAAAGTTCCTAGAAAAGTTCCTAGAAGGAACACAAACAGAAAGCGATTCCTAGGTATATCCTAAGAGGAACATTGAATATGCAGTTCCTGAATGGGAGCAGATCCTGAGTGGGAGCAGTTCCTGAGTGGGAGCAGTTCCTGAGTCGGAGCAGTTCCTGAGTGGGAGCAATTCGTGAAGTTTCATAGTTGAAACAAGCAGTTACTGTGCAGGAATTATAAGTGCGAAGTTCCTTAAAGACAATAGCACGTCGAAGTTCCAGAGGTGGAGCTATTGCATGCGGTTCCTGAGTTGGAGCAGCATGGAGCATGAAGACAGGAAGTACGAGTTTATTTTCTAGGATTCATGTAAGTATGTGGAAACGTGAAAGGTAAAGGAACAAAGGTGTCAAAAGGAACTCGTGGAACTTAGAGTCAAAAGTATTTAAGAGTCAGTAAGTTGTTGCATATTATTATCTTAATATGTAGGATTTATTTAGAGTTTGTTTCTTAATAAATCTCTACTTGATTAATTATTTTTAGATAATATGCATTAGTTGTTTTAGGATAAGATTTAGTTTTTAAATAAAAAAGATAAGTTTTAAATAAAATCGCTTTTAATTTAGGATTCGATTTTAATTTATTTAATTCTATCTTATCGCTTTTGGAAAATAAAAGCTAGATTTATATTACGTTCAATGAGTTTTTGAGATTACGTTCAATGAGTTTTTGAGTGCAGGAACTTGTAGACGCGAGTTCCTGTACGAATAGGAATTCATGTACTTATGTCAGGTTTATGAAAAAAGTTTTCAGTAAAATATTTTTGCATGAGAAAATAAATAAAAAGTGAGTTTTGGAAAAATATCTCTTGGATTATATTTTGATAAAACGTTGCTTTTTCTCCAAGTATTTATTTTCTTTTTGTTTCCTATTTTTACTCTAACTCGCTTTCACGTAAACGTGACATAAGTTGTGCCCAAGAAGTTGATCGCTTCTTCCCCAAGTTTCTCCCAACTAACCGATCATGGGTTAGTGGAGAAATAAGTGGAAGTGGTGCTCAAGTTTTGAACGTACTATAAATAGAGGCTTATGTATTATTTTTAAGTTGTCTGACTGGTGTCTTTTCATAGTGTCTGACTTATGTCATTCCATAAGGTCTGGCTTAAGGAATAAAGTTACAGTAAGAATTATATTTTCTATTCCTTGTTTTGAGTCAGTTCCTGTGAGTTCCAAGTTACTACGAGTGCCATGTTCCTTTACAGTTATTCAGTTTCTATATACTAGAGTTAATCCAAATTATCAAGCGTATGTATTTGAGTTTGGGGTTAAAGGGTTTGAGTGAACTCTTGTAATGGGAACTTGGTAAAGGGTTTGAGTGAATTTTTGTATCAAGTTCGAGTGAGGAACTTGGGTAAGTTCTTATTGTTTATGTGTAGACTTGGGGTGAAGTCTATCCAGGGGTAAAGGGTTTGAGTAAACCTATTGTAAAGAGTTGTGGGAACTCTTAAGGGACTTGGAGTTAAGTCTAGAGAGCTAAAGTTCCTAGTGCAACTTGTGAGAGAGTTGGAGTTCTGAGTGGAACTTACGCATGTAATATGTTGTAACAGAGGAGGTTCCCTATTATAGTGAAGAGTTTAAATCCTGAGGAGGTCGTGGTTTTTCTTCTTGTATTGGGACAAGAAGTTTCCACGTAAAAATCTCTTTTGCACTTTGAGTTCCTTATTGCTTATGTTTTAAATTCCGCATTATTTGGCAATAAGTTCCACACTACAATTCACCCCCCCTCTTGTAGTTCCTTCCGAGTTAACACTTCTCTTTAATGTCAGATTGTAAATAAGAAGCAATTCCAATTATTCAACCACGAGCAACCATCTTCTTCAATCAACTCTCATATTCACATTTACAACAACTCTATGATATTGGCTAATGTTCTAGGTTTTTGGCTTCTCTTAGTACTTGAAGGTAATTTCTAAATTATGAAAAAATTGTTATTTAGTTGTTTCTATTTTGATAATTTGGAATTCAGGATTACTATTTTCTAGTTATTTCTAGGGGATTTGAATTATTCAGTTATTAAATTTTCATTTATTAATTGGGCAATTTTTATAGTGATTTATGTGGCTGACCAGGTTCTCTGGTAACTGGTTTGATTGGTATTACGATTTTGGAGTTTTGCAAGTGTCCTATAATTCTGCTAATCTGCTAGAAGGGGAACCTTCTCTGATAACTCATATTTTCTTGTTTTTTGCAATAGCAAATTTTATGATTTGCTTCCTGATTGTTCTAGATATTATTGAGTCATGTTACCGAAAACTAGAAAATATGATTCTGGATTTTAAAAATGCAACAAGAAAAAAGAATTGAAGAATTGACCCGGGTCGCAAAGAGGAGCTCTTGATAGGTTTGTTGTTAAAGATGTTCATTTTCATGTTCATTTTCCCATGAAAATCAAAATTCTGATGTGCAGAATGATAATATTGATTGCAATGATGTGAATTTGATTAATATTTGAATGAGAATGCTGATAATGTTGATTGAGATGGTGTGAACTTGAATGATAATGGTGATAACATTGATGGTAACGATGTGAATGTGAGTGAGAATTGAATGAGAATCAAGAAAATGCTGATTGTGATGATACTAATATGAACGAAAATGATAGTGATGATGTTAGTTATATTTTTGATATATATGTGTAGACACTAAAAATTTGTTAGTGTTCTGTATTAAAATAAGTTAATTCTTATTGAGCTAAAATAAATATAATTAGCCCAATTTAATTAATTTATCCCACTCAAATAAGATATCCAAATTAAATTAAACAAATATAATTTGGGTTCTAAAATATTTTGGCTAGCCCATATTCCTAGTCCAAATAAGATGGTCAAATGGCAAAGGTAAAAAAGACTTCCAAGTCATAAACGGGCCCAAGCCCATAAATTACCAAGTCCATGAAGTCCATTCCCTATAAATAAACCTCACCTCTCTCAGTTGAGGGGACCAGAAAATCATTATTCTCAAGAGCCCATAAAATTCTCTTGGAATTCTCTCTGCAAATAGTCAACAAACACATCAAATCTGTGCCGACTGTTCAGATACACTCAAACACATCCGATTGAGATTCAAGCTTTTGACAGCCCTCATTCGAATACACTCAAACAAAACTCAAACTCACCTTGACGTTGACAAAACGTCATCCCACATTCAAACTCAGGTTGATGTTGACAAAACGTCACTCTACACTCTACTCCACGTCGACATCAACACGTGTCACTCTCAAGCTACGGAACATAATCAGAGGACTTAGTTTATTTTTATTATAAACTGTTTACAGAGATTGTACTCAATACATTTATTGAAATATAATTTCTTTGTTACTTTGTTTCCTGTCATATTTATTTTGACTCGAAATTTGTGTATACAAATTTTGGCACGCTCGGTGGGACCATCTCTACCTCTCATCTCTGTTTCGTTATCAACAACAAATCTGAGAAATGGCTTCGAGGAAGAACATTTTTCGATCTGCTGAAAACGTCGCTGACACCCCGCGAAAGTCTATAACGTTAGGTGACTTTATGGAAGACATGAGTCTTGGTTTTCACAGCAAAAGAATGAAGAAAGATGTTGTCACTGCTTCCATTATGGTGACCTCTGTTAAAACAGTTGAGGAACAACTCGCTGAAATGAAGATCTTACTCCAGAAATTGATGAAGGACGGAGAGGAGATGCTCAGATCAGACTCCAAAACGAGCAAATTGCTGCCCTCAATGAGAAGCTTAGTAGAATCCCAGGCGACACATCATCAAGCCAAGGTGGTGATACAAGCGAAGACGAGAGTGGTGACAACCCTCACCATCCGCCAACAGCTCGACAACTCGAATTGTTGATAGCTCGTGCTGTCAAGAAATAACTTGGAGAAAGTTCTCAAGGCAGTCATCGCTGTGTGAAGCCTTATACCAAAAGGATCGATAAGATGCAGATGCCTTTTGGCTATCAACCCCCCAAGTTTCAACAATTCGATGGGAAAGGAAATCCTAAGCAACACATTGCTCACTTTGTAGAAACATGCAACAATGCTGGTACCACAGACGATTTCCTCGTCAAATAATTTGTACGTTCTCTTAAAGGGATGGCCTTTAATTGGCACACAGATCTACCCTCACAATCCATCAATAGTTGGGATCAAATGGAGGAAGAGTTCCTAAATAGGTTCTATAGCACTCGACGTACTGTCAGCATGGTTGAGTTGACTAAGACTCACCAATGGAATGATGAGCCCGTCATTGACTACATTAATCGTTGGCGTGCTTTGAGCTTGCAATGTAAAGATCATTTGTCAGAAACTTCTGCAGTCGAAATGTGCATCCAAGGCATGCATTGGGATTTGACCTATATCTTGCAAGGGATCAAACCCAAAACATTTCAAGAACTAGCAAGTAAAGCGCACGACATGGAGCTTACAATTGCTTGTCATGAAAATGAATCAGACTCATCTGACGCATCAATAGAGGATCCGTCGACGCTATGATTGTGAAAATTATTCTAAGTGAAATACCTAGGGAGCATGGAAACAAAATCTCATGGATAAAAACAAAAGAAATTCTCCTAAGCAAGAGGGTAAACTGCAAGTCAAAAATTCTAACTCCAAAGCAAGAGTATAAACTGCATGCCGAACAAAACAAAAGAAAACTCCTAAGCAAGAGTATAAACGGCACATTAAAAAAAAAAACTATCTCCCAAGCAAGAGTCTAAACTGCACACGGAAAATTCTAACTCCCAAGTAAGAGTATAAACTGCACACCAACAAAAAAATTCTAACTCCTAAGCAAGAGTATAAACTGCCACCACTAAAAAAAAAATCTAACTCCCAAGCATAAGTCTAAACTGCACACCAAAAAATTCTAACTCCTAAGCACGAGTCTAAACTGCACATCGAAAAAAAATTCTAACTCCTAAGCAAGAGTCTAAACTGCAAGCAAACGAAAAAACGGAACTCATAAACAAGAGTATAAACTGCCACCAAAAAATTTTAACTCCCAAGCAAGAGTATAAACTGCACACCAAAAAAATTCTAACTCCCAAGCAAGAGTCTAAACTGCACACGAAAGAATCTAACTCCTAAGCAAGAGTCTAAACTGCGCACAACAAAAAAATTCTAACTCCTAAGCAAGAGTCTAAACTGCAAGGAAACAAAAAAAGAAACTCCTAAGCAAGAGTATAAACTGCCACCAGCAAACAAAAAAATCTAACTCCTAAGCAAGAGTATAAACTGCATATCCAAAAAATAAAAAATTCTAACTCCTAAGCAAGAGTATAAACTGCATATCCAAAAAAAAAAAAAAATTCTAACTCCTCAGCAAGAGTCAAAACTGCACACGCAAAAAAAAATGCAATACTCCTGACCCGCAAGAGTCTAAACTGTGAACGCCGAAACAAAAAATTGCAGTCATTGTGGCACTCTGGATCAACAAGAGCAATGTAGGAGTGTTTATCATCATTGAATTCTTTAATGAACACCATCTTGAAAAAAAAGGATAAGAATGAGTAATAGAAAATAGAAGAAATAAAAAAGTCAAATGTCTCGATTACATGATCGTCGCCATTGATTGTCTTCGAACACACTCCAAAAGCGTCATCTTTAGTTGCTAGGATAAGCACAATTAAGCAACAGTCCTAGCAACTCCGATGGATCATCGCTGACCCATCGCGATGAACACTCAAGTAGTGGACTTGATTGTCTTCGAACACACTCCAAAAGCGTCATCTTTAGTTGCTAGGATAAGCACAATTAAGCAACTGGCCTAGCAACTCCGATGGATCATCGCTGACCCATCGCGATGAACACTCATGTAGTGGACTTGATTGTCTTCAAACACACTCCAAGAGCGTCATCTTTAGTTGCTAGCATAAGCACAATTAAGCAACTGGCCTAGCAACTCCGATGGATCACTGACCCATCGCGATGAACACTCGAGTAGTGGACTTGATTGTCTTCGAACACACTCCAAAAGCGTCATCTTTAGTTGCTAAGATAAGCACAATTAAGCAACTGGCCTAACAACTCCGATGGATCATCACTGATCCATCGCGATGAACACTTAAGTAGTGGACTTGATTGTCTTCCGATGGCAAGTGTCAAAAAAAAATTGTCACCTGCAAGACATCACAAACAACACTTGCACAAAAAAAAAGAGGACTTAAGGGGGTGTAACAAAAATCATCACCTCACTAGTCTTGAGCTTTTGTAGGACTTCAAAAATAGTCTAGAAGTTCAGTATCTCACAAAATCTGATGAGCTGCAAGTCACATAAAGTATGTCAAAATCCAGTTTGAAAAAAAAATGCATTTGAGTTGTCGTCGTCAAATTTTATGATTGCATAAGTGGTTGCATATTATAACTACACTAAAGCAAGTTCTAATTGCTACATGTAATCATGTATCACACAAGACACGAGTGGAAATATATAAAAAAAAAAGGCAAAGTGATTTTGTATCATCTTGTTTAAGTTTGTCCTTGATGTAAGATCTATGGTGATATACTAGAATCCTTGGTGAATGGTGATATACATATTATGTATCAGCTATCATTAGTTAAATAAAAAAGAGAGAAAGTGGTGCATCATGGGTTTGCGTGGAAGAGCATAAAACTAAAGTCTCAAACCAAGGTCTGACTGATCTAAGAAGACCAAAGAAAAGGAGCAATCAAGGCTGCTTATGGATGGTAATATTACAAAACAGCATAGGAATAGCAGAAAAGATAAGTGGTGGTCATGTATCTTCAGCATACAAGCAGAAACATATGCGATCTACGAAGGAATCAAGCAGCTCATAAATCAGGGAATTTTAAAACTTGAAATTTGGACGGATTCAAGTATCCTGGTTAGAAGCTATCAAGACCCAAAACACGGGCCACTCGAAAATAGAAAACTAAAGGAAAAAATATATATATCACCTTCATGTATTGGTCTACATACCAATGGCGGCAAAGCAATCAAAAAGAAAAAAAAAAGCATGGCACTGAGTTCACCAGTAGAAAAAAACTAAAAAAGGTATGCAGCAAGTTTGGTTTGTTAAGCATAGATGAGTCACTAATGCCAACAAAAAGACTTAAGGCTGTTGAAAAAAAGAAGAAGAGAGCAATCATTATATAATTTATCCGAAAGTGAAAGGAAAATTTCAAAGAAAAGAAAAATTGTTCACCTTTGTGTGTCAACGTTTCGATCTACAGTGGAAGCATAATATGTAGGTGTGCATCCATATAAATAAGACGTTGCCGGCTAAAGGAAAAACCTAGTACTTATTCAATCAGGATTATTTTTCCTAAGCTAAGTCCAAGACAGTGTTGTAGATAGTTCATGACTCTAGGCAACAAATCATAGCACCACGGTGATTGTCACCTAATTGCTAAATCAAACTCAAATTTGTCGAGACCTCGTCACGATTAAACACTTCAAATCGTGTACGTGACACTGTCTCGAAGTGGCAATTTGTAGACATTAAAAATTTGTTAGTGTTCTGTATTAAAATAAGTTAATTCTTATTGAGCTAAAGTAAATATAATTAGCCCAATTTAATTAATTTATCCCACTCAAATAAGATATCCAAATTAAATTAAACAAATATAATTTGGGTTCTAAAATATTTGGGCTAGTCCATATTACTAGTCCAAATAAGATGGTCAAATGGCAAAGGTAAAAAAAGACTTCCAAGTCATAAACGGGCCCAAGCCCATAAATTACCAAGTCCATGAAGTCCATTCCCTATAAATAGACCTCACCTCTCTCAGTTGAGGGGACCAGAAAATCATTATTCTCAAGAGCCCATAAAATTCTCTTGGAATTCTCTCTGCAAATAGTCAACAAGCACATCAAATTTGTGCCGACTGTTCAGATACACTCAAACACATTCGATTGAGATTCAAGCTTTTGACAGCCCTCATTCGAATACACTCAAACAAAACTCAAACTCAGGTTGACGTTGACAAAACGTCATCCCACATTCAAACTCAGGTTGACGTTGACAAAACGTCACTCTACACTCTACTCCACGTCGACATCAACACGTGTCACTCTCAAGCTACGGAACAGAATCAGAGGACTTAGTTTATTTTTATTATAAACTGTTTACAGAGATTGTACTCAATACATTTATTGAAATATAATTTCTTTGTTACTTTGTTTCCTGTCATATTTATTTTGACTCGAAATTTGTGTATACAATATGATCCCAAAAATTAGGATGATCTTAATGCTAAAATGATAGAAGTTTTAGTGACTAAGGGACCTAAAAGAGATATGACTATTGACAAAGGTTCTAAAGATAAATTCTCTAAACACTTCAATTATGCAAATTGTACTAGAGTTTCGTCGAATGGAGAAAAATGTGACAGGGATTGGTTTGTATATTCCAAAGAACTTGATAAAGTTTTTTTTCTTTTGTTATAATTTTTGTTAGAAAAGGGCAGAGAAGGGGTCTTCTAACAAGTGTAGGTTTTAATGTCTGGGCCCATCTTAGTATTAGACTAAAAGAGCATGAAACAGGGGTAGAGCATGTTCAAAATATGACCACTTGGTATGAGTTACGATTAAGATTGTCTAAGAATAATACTGTAGATATGGTGGCAAAAAAGCAATTTGCGAAAGAGAAATAGCACTGGAAAAATGTTTTGATAAGAGTAATTTCAATGATTGAATTTCTTGCAAAACACAATCTAGCTTTTCCTGGTAGTAATGAAAGATTGTATGAAAATAGTAATGGAAATTTTTTTAGGGTTAGTGGAGATGTTAGCAGAGTTTGACCCAGTTATTGAAGAGCATGTTCATCGTACATTAATTTAATAATAATGCTCTTCATTTTCATTATATTGGCCATAACATTCAAAATGCATTGATACTTTTGCTTGCTAATGTAATAAAATCTTAGATCATTAAAAGAATAAAACAGGCGAAGTATTTTCTATTATTCTAGACTATACACCTGATACAAGTCACCAAGAACAAATGTCTATGATCTTGAGATATGTGGATGTTTCTTCATTCTATAATCGAGGAATCATTTTTAGGTTATTTAACTGTGAATGATACAAGTGGACAAGGTCTTTTTGGTGTTTTACATGATGAGTTGAGGTTATGACAATGGTGCTAACATGAAAGAAAAACATCAAGGAGTATAAAAATAAGTTTTGGTTATTGTAGACACATAATCGTGTCTCCCCATTTAAGGATCCAATTATGAAACATACCGCGGTCTTAATTGGTCCGACCCAAGGGGAGAGCAGTCCAAATAGTCAGGCCCAAAACTATTCTAAAGTGTAAAGCTTATTTATATGCATTAAAGATCCAAAATCCTATTTTAATGCCCAATTAATTATTCCTAATAATTAAGTGAATTTTGAGCCCAATCCTTTGAAAAAGCCCATTTAATTATTCATGATAAATAATTTTTTCTATTACAATAAATATTTTCAAAATTAAAATCAGATTTTATCTCGCAAAATCAGATTTTTGGATTTAAAGGATAAAAGAAAATCGTTCAAAACGCGTTTAAGAAAAAGGCAGGCAAAGCGTGTCTGACGCAGGCGGTGCGCCTGGCGCGCCACGTGCGCGCGGCGCATTGGCTGAGTTGCGTCAGACGCACCAATCTGCGACTAATGCGTGGCTCTGCGCGTCACATAGAGTCGTGTGCTCAGCGCACTTTTTGCGCGACGTGCAGTTTGCTTTTCTATCTTTTTTTTTAAAATATTTGCCTATAAATAAGCCGTGGTTTTCCGGATTAGAAAACACTTTTGACATACGACATGCACACTCGAATACCTACGAATTCTCTCAAAAACTCTCAAACTCTCATACTTTCATATCTACAAACACACAAACACAAACGTATACTTTAATCAATCTTCACAAGTGTTCGTTGAGAGCTTCACGATTGCTTTTCACGGAGGTCGTTATCATCTCAGACCCAAGCCAAACCAGTATATTCCTGAGGGTCCTTGACTAAATTTATTATTTTTATATTGAAGTTACTAACTATTTCTTTCCATGATGTAGATCTTTAATATAAAAACCGTTCCTTTGTATATTCTAACCTCTTTTCTTTCTTTTTATTATATACATTGTCTTGATTGTCCTGTTCATGTTTTCATCACCTCACATGTTATTATTGTTAATCAAGACCTAAGGAATTGTTCTAATATTAATCAGATAATTTGGACAGCCTATTACGAAACTTGTAATATTGATTTCTTAATACCATACCATTAAAATAGTCTTTTTGATGTGTTTAATCAACCAATTTAGACTAATATTTTTAGGGTGCTTGAAAATACAGTTATTTCACCAAAAACTCTTGACAAATCACGAAATTCACCATATACCCTCAATGTTTCAGATATTCACCATATACCATGACTTTTCAAAACTGTTCACCACCTACCCTTTTTGGTAACGGATGTTAAGTCGCCGTTTGTGTTATTTACAATTTTGCCATTATTAACCCCTAACCTTAACCCCTAATCCCTAACCCATAACCCCCTAAATCCTAACCCTAATCCTAACCTCTAACCATAACCCACCCTAGCCCCTTCCCTCTGCCAGCCCAGCCCCCACCCCTCCCCTCCCCTCCACCCCGACCCTAACCCGGCCCCCCACCCTCCCCCTTCCCCTACCGCCGCAGCCCCCCCCCCTCGCTCTCGATTTCCCCGGCCCCCCACCCTCCCCTTGAATTCCCAACCCCCCACCCCCTCCCCTTCGAACACGGTGCCGCGTCAAAACGCCGGCACCACCGCAGCTCTCTTCGCTTTCCTTTCTCACACCACGCACAACTTTGCATCAACCATTCACGCACCACCACCGAAACCACCATGGTTGCGTCGGAATTTGATGCGCCACCTAACCGTTGTTGATGGTCCATAATTCTCATCAAAATTATTTATCAATTACATGAATTGAAGGTGAAATCTTTGTGACTTAGGGTCTCGAAATTTGTGGACAAAATTAAGTTTGAATTTATTCAACAACTATAATCGGATTTTTGGCGGTGGTGGGGTGGTGCTTGGGTGGTTGGCAGTGCGGTGGTGGGTGCTACTCGTTGTGGTTAACATACGTGGTGCGAGGGAGGAAGGGGTGCGAGGGGAGGGAAGGGGTGCGGGGGAGGGGTGGGGGGTGGGGCTGCGGCTGCGCAGGGGGGTGGGGGAGGGGTGGGGGCTATTGCAAAAATAGGGGTGGAGATGCGGATGGTGTTGGTGAGGGAGGGGGAGGTGGTGGTGGGTGGTGCTGTGTGGGGGGTTGCGGGGGGTGGAGGGGGAGGGTAAGGGGGTAGGGGGGTCAATTGGGGGGCTAGCGGGGGGAGGGTGGTGGGTTAGGGACTTAGGACTAGGGGTTAGGATTAGGGTTAGGGTTTAGGGGTTAGGGGGTTGGGTTAATAATGGCAAAAATGTAAATAAAGCAAACGGCAAGTTAATGTCCGTTAGGAAAAGGGCATTAGGTGAACATTTTCGGAAACTTAAAGGTATATGGTGAATATCTGAAACATTGAGGGGACATGGTGAATTTCGTGATTTGTTGGGGGTATATGGTGAAAAAATCGTTGAAAATATTATCTGGTTGTTTTTTTTGTATAAAACTTTCATATATCGATATTTAGTAGAGGCCAGCAATGGGCGAACGTAGTTCATGACCGTGTTTGTACCCTCACCCCCGAACTCAATCTATGGTTCACTGACCATTAATGGAGTCATGACGGGGAAATCTACATGATAAGTCAATAATTTGTCCCTATGATTTCCCAATATCCAATTAGGTTTATGAGTCTTCCTTTAAAGACTTGTTGGCGACTTCAATAACGTTTTCAATAAAACCTTTACAATGAGGTAGTCAAATACGCGCTCACACCGCGTAGGCGAAATAAAATCACGCCTACAATTTAGCCACTTCACTCGGGAGGATTTAATTTTTTTTTTAAATGAGTGGGTGAAACTTGAAAAATACGATTCATTCTCTTTTTATACTTTTGAATGACATACAGTTTTGCATATGAATGGCTACTGTTTAAGCCACTATAAGGACAATCTTCCTTGCCTCATTAGCGCATGTTCTATGCGTGAGGCCACCCCCGGGGGCTTTGTGCTTTGTCCTTCTGAAAGCTTCCGTAGCGATAGTGTTGGATCTTAATCATAAGCAAACCCACCCAACCATGGCGTTGTTCTCCTGTTCATGGCTTGAGAACTGGAGCGCGTCTTACACGTGGCCACCGTTGTAAGCAAAGGTACGACGCGTGGGATCAATCTCTTAGTCATGGACTTTTTTCAGCCTTAACCAAAGCCTGACCATAGTATTAAACGTAGAACTTGACTTTAGGTTGAGAACTTTTGCATCCATGTTATTTGACATTTGCTTGTGATTGCGATTTTTGCATGTTATTAATTTGTCAAAACGTTGATGTGTATTACACCTAAAATCACGTCTAAAAGATCGTCAAAATGGTCCGAACGTTTGTCGAATTTTCAAATTGCATGCCGGGGGGCAGTGCGCCAAACGTACCAAGATGCACCTGGCGCACAGCTCCTGCGCCCGACGCAAAGGCTTCGTGCCGAGCGCACACTGCTGTGTGGTGAGCAACCTTTACGTCTCATGCTATTGCCAATTCGACTATCGTTCAAGTCCAAAAAGCTGTCAATAAATCTGTCATTATGTCATTTGTGTATCGCATCCCGAAATTATGTGGAGTTAGACAAAACCTCGCTTAAATCGCCATAAAAAATGCCAGGGAGCAGTGTGCCAAACGCATTAATTTGCGCCTGAAGAATAGGCTCCGTTCCGCGTGCACTTTCCTGTGCATCTCATGTTTTTGTCGATTTAGTCATCGTGGTGGTGGACCCCGTATTCTTTGCTTCTGCATTCGCGTAGAGTCATGATCATTCCAGGAGTCCTTTTGTCTAAAACGAATCTCGCCTAATTCACACATATCGATTTTTTAATTCATATCATCTAAGGTTGAGTCTATCCTAAAAGGTGCATCTAGAGAAGTGGTCATGGTAGAGTTAGAGTCGTCATGCATGTCTACCTCGTTCCATCTCATCCCATCTCTTACAAATCTTCCCTATCAATCCTACAGTATTATATTTTATCTCCTTCAAAAACATATCCTTTTCAAAATTAGTCCTACACCCTCTTTTATTCTGTCTTTTTCGAAAACATTTACTAATCATCATCATACCACATATTAAAAAAAAAACAATCTCTTCAAAAGTAATCCATCATCTTTTCCCAATAAAAGATAAAAACAAGGGGTCCTTTACAAAAACGAATTTCGAAAATTCTAAGCCTGAGACCTCTAATCCAATCCAATCAACCCAATTCCAATCCATTTGCATTCATTTCCCATGTACATTAGAGTCCATTTGCATTCATCCTAGGCTCATCTAAGGTTGAGTCCATACATCCATATTAGGCCTATTTGAGTCCATGCATTCATATTAGGCCCACTTGCATTAATCTAATCTAAGTCTCATCCAATTCTCATCTTAGCCCATTCCAATATAAGTCTAATCTCAGTCCAATTCAAAACTTAGGTCCATTTAAGCCCAATTCATACCCTAGGTCTAGTTTGCATCTTCATGTAAGCCCTAGTCAAGTCTTAGGACTATAAAAGCCGAATTCATACCCTAGGTCTAGTTTGCATCTCAATGTAAGCCTTAGTCAAGTTTTAGGACTATAAAAGCCCAATTCATACCCTAGGTCTAGTTTGCATCTCCATGTAAGCTCTAGTCAAGTCTTAGGACTATAAAAGCCCAATTCAATCCTTGGTCTAATTTGCATCTCCATGTAATCCCTACTCAAGTCTTCGGACTATAAAAGCCCAATCCTAGGTCTAGTTTGCATCTCTATGTAAGCCCTAATTAAATCCAATTCCAAACCCATATAGGACGAAGTCCAAACTCTAAACCCATTAATCTTTTGGTCTAGCCTGCTTGCTCTAAATGTTAGTTGAAAGTCTAGCCACCCTTAGATCTAGTCTGCTTATTCTAAATATAAGTTCAAAGTCTAGCCTTTCTTATTGCCTAGCCTACTTACTCACCTATAAGTTCAAAGTCTAGTCACCCTTAGGTCTAGCCTGCTTATTCTAAATATAAGTTCAAAGCCTAGCCTTTCTTATTGCCTAGCCTACTTACTCACCCGTAAGTTCAAAGTCTAGTCACCCTTTGGTCTAGTCGGCTTATTCTAAATATAAGTTCAAAATCTAGTCTTCCTTATTATCTAGCATACTTACTCACCCATAAGTTCAAAGTCTAGTCACCTTTAGGTCTAGCCTGCTTATTCTAAATATAAGTTCAAAGTCTAGCCTTCCTTATTCCCTAGCCTACTTATTCACCAGTAAGTTCAGAGTCTAATCACCCTTAGGTCTAGCCTGCTTATTCAAAATATAAGTTCAAAGTCTAACCTTCCTTATTGCCTAGCATGCTTGCTTACCTGTAAGTTCAAAGTCTAGTCACCCTTTCCCTAGCCTGCTTACTCTAAACGTAAGTTCAAAGTATAACCTTTCTATCAATTAGCCTGCTTACTCTCCCGTAAGTTCAAAGTCTAGTATTCCCTAAAGTCCACATAGGCAATCTTTTTGAGTCTAGTATGCTTGCTCACCTGTAAATTCAAAGTGTAGTCTTGTCGATCTGCTTGCATAGTCCAGTCCAGTCTAGTCTATGTTTACATATGCATATAGTTAGCCCATGTCAGCATCATGGTCAAGCCCATACTAGTCCAAAATCCATAACCATTTCTAATAATCCATTTCGAAATCATTTCCCATTTCCTTTTCCCATTTTCATTTACATTTCCATTTTCATTTCTCATTTCTCATTTTAATTTCATATTTAAAAAAATTGATTTCTTAAAATTTACGAGGTCCATTCGATTTCTGTTCAGGACAGGTCGTGAGATTATAACTTAGGAACATCTGACAGAGAGGAAACAAGGTCAACCTATTCCTAGACTTGTTAAACGAGTTCTCACTTTTTCAGACGAATCTTCCGAAACTATTGAATCATCATCCGAGATGGGAGACACTTCTGAACAACTTAATGCAATCATGGCTCAGCTCCAACTGATGAACTCTCGTCTTGAGGGACAAGACAAAGAGATCAAGGCGCTGAGAGAAAAGCTGATAACCGGGGAAGAAGAACAGGATGACATTCCACCACCGCCACCCACTAGTAGAATAATTGTTAATTGCGGTGGTTTCTTGATAAGAGGTTTTTAGTGTGTCGTTAAGGCACCAAAAATCGCTTTTCAAACAATATTTGTAACACCTAACAAGCAATTACTAAGAACATAGTAAAGGTAAGTCAAGGGTCGATCCACAGGGAAATTGGGATTAATCAAAGTCTAACAAATCTAGATTACCTAATTGAAGGGTTTTTGGGGGTTTAATCTGATTTGGTAACAACTACGACTAGCTAATATCAAAGAACTAGCAAATAACACGAGATGAAATATCAAATAGGAAGACACTAGAGTTAAAGTTACTAGTATGGATCAAAGCGGAACAACAATCATTAATGCAATTGTGAATCAAAGGCGACGATTATGCAAGGTTTAGTTTTCCTCTAAAATACTTGAGTCCTCTCTCGAATGGTCCTCAAGAATAATGACTTAATCAATCAACTAAATCCTCTCTCGAAGGGTCTTTAGTCAATTGATTAAGAGATTCAATAAATTCGGAAAAACCCCTAATAAAGGATCCCCATAATTTCTACCCAATATCTTGGCCTACAAACTAAGATGATTCATGGGGATGATATATAAAAGAGTTCAAAATTCGATTTAAGAACATTTGAATTCAAAATACCAAAGTATAAATGTGATCAATATCTATCCTAAGGCCACAAAACACCAAGATCAATGGATAAACATCTTTAGATCAACACAATCACATTAACAATACATTTAAACTCTAATCCATACTTTCACCCTAACCCTAGATAGGAAACTACTCACTAATCATGGATTCTAAGCATAAAAACATGAAAGTTATAACTAATCTAGGGCTAAACATGATTAAGAGATAATTAATCTAAAAAAATAACAATTACGAAACTATAATAAAGGAGATCTAATAATATGGAAGAACAAAGAATAACAACGAAAAGAGAGAATAAAAACTGAAAACTTTGAAACTAATTGAATTAAATGTACCTTCAATGTTGTAGAAATCACAAACTATGATCTAGAATCTCCAATCTTAACAAAAACGAAGTGTTTATCTCTCTAAAGTAAACCCTAATAATAGTCTCTCAAAACATAGAATAAAGCCTCCGTCGAAAACTAATTAACTCTATTGTTATTAAAACAAGCATCGTTTTTTTCTTCACGGATTTACATGGTGCGGGTGCACCAAAATCAGGTGCGGGCGCACCATTTCTCCTGACTTTTGGGTTTCATAAGTTTCAGATGGTGCGGGCGCACCTCAGTAAGTGGTGCGGGCGCACCATTTCTTCTGCTCTGGACGGACTGTTCAACTTAAAACGCGCATAACTCTTTCGTTTTAGATCCAAATCAAGCTTATGACCAGTCGTTGGAAAGCTATCCAAACAAGCTTTCACCTCCAATTGGAATTACCTTCATATGATTTATGGTTTGAAAGTTATGTCTATTTGAAGTTCTATGTTCAAGATTCTATTGTGCAATGGGCTCCTTTGTGCGAGCGGACATGGGACATGGTGTGAGCGCACCATTTCTCAACGTGTGCTATATTTTCATTGCTTTCTTTGCCGACTATACAACTCGTAGCCGCCTTAGGTAGTCCCACCTATATTAAGAACATGGCAAAACAGGGTAAAAGCAAATGTACTAGAAATTTGGTCAAAAATGACTGAAAATCTAGCAAAATATCACTATGATAAAAAATGATCATGTGAATGAAATAGAAGGGGAAATGGAGAAGAAATAGGGAAGAAAGGGGAGAAAGAGGATCAAAATGAGCTAAAAGGAGTCCATAAAGTGCGTTAGAAACGCACTTATCAAACTTCCCCATGCTTAGCATTTTACTTGTCCTCAAGTAAACCAAGAATGAGAAAGAAGAAAGAAAAGAGGAGAAAAAGATGAAAAAGAAAAACCATGCAACACACTAGCCTAAATGTTCTATATGTAAAGCTACAAACATGACATGCAAGCTAAATGAGTTCATACCAAGATTTAGTAGACCAATCAAACACAAGAGGAAAGATGATCAGGAAGCACAAGAGTGACTTAAGAGATCCAATTCATCAATCAACCGAGTCTTCTTAAAAAATAGGCTTTCTAGGAGTGATTTCTCACCCCTCTCCACTTCCAAGTCTCGAGTTTGAATCCCTCCTAGGGATGCTCAACCATAATAGCTCGCCTCTATCACATTTTGATGACCCTCATCATGACTAGCACAAAATCTCACCCGCCACTACTGAATTGACCAAGACTAATCAAGAAGTCAAAAGAGACTTTATCAAGGTTGTAACGAGGCTAGGTTAGGGGTGAAGATATAAATTTGGGGATGTGGTGCAAAAAGGGTAAAGCGGAGTAAAAACTAGGGGGAAGAGACTCCCCCAAGCTAGTCCTAACACCAATTCAATTTGAAATCTCAAACATAACCACTTTTTTTTTCACCTTGGTTTTAAATTTTTGAACATATATTTTTTTTTCTCATCAATTTGCTCTTTCACTTTCTTTTCGTTCAACAAGAATCCAATTGAATCAATAAGAGCTTTCTTTATTTTCTTTTTCTTTTTACAAATTTCTTCATCTTTTGCAATTATACAAACACATTAACTCACTTTCACCCAAAGACTTATCATCAAAATAACTCGACTCAACACAACCTAGACATGTACTCCAATTTGAGGAAAGTTTGGGCATGACTCATTATGAGGGTTAAACAAAAATAGGATAGAAAGGATCAGATGGGTTGAGAAGTGGATAATTATGCCGATATAAAAAGCTTTTTGGCTTTTGAGCTCCTAATTCTAGCAAAGTGAAATGCCTTAAATCATTCTTCTATTTAGTTCGTTCATATGCAATCTTGGGGAGCTAAAATGCAAGTCACAAGTTAGGCGATCAATGGCGAAGGTTGTAAATGAGTCTTACGAGGTTCGTGGCCCTCCTTCGGGGTTCATCGCACAAGGGATAAGGCAATCCAAGCAACCAACTCGCCTAATTTTAAAAAGACTCTACCAAAAGTTACCAGTCTCAAAGATCACCTAAAGTCACAGCAAGGCTTCCAAAACCATCAAGTCAAATGCAAGCAAGGTCTTCCAATCAAGTTATGAACACTCTTAGCAACATATCATGCATGCAACCAAACTAATCTAAATGCATAAAAAAAGTAAGAAAAGAAAAATAAAATCTTTTTGTTAGTTTTTTTTTTTTTTTGCAAAACTAACATGCAAATACACTAATATGAACCTAATTAACATGCAAATACACTAATATGAACCTAATTACAAAGAGGAGGAAGAAAATGTTGAGATGGAGGGAACACATGGTAACTCCCCCAAGCTTAATACAAACTCCGTCCACGGAGTGTACAAGCAAAGAGAAAGTAAGGGAGGAGGTAATGGCACAAAATCAAGCAAAAATCCTAACCAAATAAGATAAGGAGAAGGGTCTCAGAATACCTGCCAAAAAGTGCTCTTTTAAGATCTTTAGCTAGACCTTACCACTAATTAATTTGACAAAGATCTCAATAGTTTGTCATAAGCATTAGCACATATTTCACAGTGGATCAAATAGGTATGACATAAACAAAGAGCATGCACAAATTTCAATGGGTCTATATGCTTACCAAGTGATGAGTATCGAAAATATTGAAATTTCCGAAAGAATCCTGGAAAGTATGAAGAACAAACATCAAAATTCAAATAAAAAGAACAAAACAATGAGTTCTCCTTTTGATGGTCCTTGCAACTTTTAAGCTCGATCCCGTCCTGGATGACTTCCATTTGAGTCTTGTGAAGGTTTAAAGAGGCCAAAGACTTTTCCAATGGTGAAACTTTGAGGAGAGGGAATAAGATGGGGAAAGAAGGAACTAAGTCGAGTTTCCTTGAAAAGGGAATATGAAGAGGACGAGTAGAAACAAAAGTCTCATAAACTACTTCTTCAACATCATTAGACTCTATAGTGTAAGCTTTCTCAACAAATGATTCCTCTACTATGGGGTTCTCATCCATATCCCAATCATCATATTCATCGGTTATAGTCATGCAAGAGTGATTTTGATTATTGATAATTCGACCCAATGTTTCAATTGATATTTTGCTAGATTCGACAATGTTGTCCATCATAGAATCACATCTCTTTAACAATGCCATATTTTCTGTGAGAGAATTAAGAATTTCAGAATAGACATGTAGTTCACAGCTAGAGACATCTTCTTCTAAATTTGAGATAGTTGTATTTCTATGGTCCCACTCATAAGTAACTCTAGACAGCCACCCAAAGAAACTCCATACTTCATCAAAGTGTTGGGATCAAAATTCACCATTAACCATAGACTCCACCATTTCTCTTGTATGCATATTCAAACCCTCATACATCACCTCACACATCTCCCAAATCTTAAGTCTATACTTAGTTAGAAGAGTGTTCTCAAATCATTGATAATAATTCCAAAATGGTTCATCCTCATATTGAGGAAAAAAGAAGTTCGCCATTTTTGGAATTCTCTTAAATAAAAAAAAAAAGTATATACAAAATCCTAAACTCATATAAACAACACTTACCACATAAAAATTAAAACAAGATAAAATAAATAAACCAATAAAGAAAAGTAAAAAAAAGAAAAAAAACAAAATAAAAAATCAATTAAGCAATTGCAAACTTAAGAAAACTTCAATCAATAGCACAACTTCCCTGGCAACGGCGCCATTTTGATAAGAGGTTTTTAGTGTGTCGTTAAGGCACCAAAAATCGGTTTTCAAACAATATTTGTAACTCCTAACAAGCAATTACTAAGAACGTAGTAAAGGCAAGTCAAGGGTCAGGGAAATTGGGATTAACCAAAGTCTAACAAATCTAGATTACCTAATTGAAGGGTTTTTGGGGGTTTAATCTGATTTGGTAACAACTACGACTAGCTAATATCAAAGAACTAGCAAATAACACAAGATGAAATATCAAATAGGAAGACACTAGAGTTAAAGTTTCTAGTATGGATCAAAGCGGAACAACAATCATTAATGCAATTGTGAATCAAAGGCGACGATTATGCAAGGTTTAGTTTTCCTCTAAAATACTCGAGTCCTCTCTCGAATGGTCCTCAAGAATAATCACTTAATCAATCAACGAAATCCTCTCTCGAATGGTCTTTAGTCAATTGATTAAGAGATTCAATAAATTCGGAAAAATCCCTAATAAAGGATCCCCTTAATTTCTACCCAATATCTTGGCCTAGAAACTAAGTTGATTCATGGGGATGATATATAAAAGAGTTCAAAATTCGATTTAAGAATATTTGAATTCAAAATACCAAAGTATAAATGTGATCAATATCTATCCTAAGGCCTCAAAGCACCAAGATCAATGCATAAACATCTTTAGATCAACACAATCACATTAACAATACATTTAAACCCTAATCCATACTTTCACCCTAACCCTAGATAGGAAACTACTCACTAATCATGGATTCTAAGCATAAAAACATGAAATTTATAACTAATCTAGGGCTAAACATGATTTAGAGATAATTAATCTAAAGAAAATAACAATTACGAAACTAAAATAAAGGAGATCTAATAATATGGAAGAACAAAGATTAACAACAAAAAGAGAGAATAAAAACTGAAAACTTTGAAACTAATTGAATTAAATGTACCATCAATGTTGTAGAAATCACAAACTATGATCTAGAATCTCCAATCTTAACAAAAACTAAGTGTTTATCTCTCTAAAGTAAACCCTAATAATAGTCTCTCAAAACATAGAATAAAGCCTCCGTCGAAAACTAATCAACTCTATTGTTATTAAAACAAGCATCGTAGCCGCCTTAGGTAGTCCCACCTATATTAAGAACATGGCAAAACAGGGTAAAAGCAAATGTACTAGAAATTTGGTCAAAAATGACTGAAAATCTAGCAAAATATCACTATGATAAAAAATGATCATGTCAACGAAATAGAAGGGGAAATTGAGAAGAAATAGGGAAGAAAGGGGAGAAAGAGGATCAAAATGAGCTAAAAGGAGTCCATAAAGTGTGTTAGAAACGCACTTGTCATTTCTAAGTGGCCTATTGCTGCGGATTTCGTGCCACTGCAAATCAAGGCGCAGCAATAGGTAAAATCTATTGTTGCGGTTCTAGAACCACAGCAATAGGTTTGACTTATTGATGCGGTTGTTGCCCAAAACCGCAGCAATAGGTACTGGTGCAACTTTTTTTTTTTTTTTTTTTTTGCATTTTGCCGTAAAATTTGAAAGATAAAAATGTAAGACGAAAATAAAACAATACAAGCCGGAAGTAATGGAAAAGAATTGCTTATACATAAACATAAAAGATAAATAAAATCCTACATATATAAAAAAAACAGAGATGTAAAAGGAAAATATACAAAAAAATAAAATATACAAAAAATGAAAAAAAAAAAAATCAGAAAAAATTATAACACCACCTAACATCAGATCTGATAATTACAAAAGAAGAAAAAAAAAATGAAACTCGTGATCTGATAATTGTAGCACCACGACTTTCGATTGTGGAAAAGTCATGATTTCTAAAACAAAAAATGGAAATTAAAGTTATAGTGAGATCTCTAAAAGTAATTTAGAGAAAGAGATTGGGGGGAGTCCTGGAGAGTGGAGTGAGCGAGGTGATGATTTAATACCGCGTTCAGTTTCAGTTGAACTCACTGGTGAGTCAAGGGAGAACGAGTTAGGGTCAGCGAGGAAGTCGTCGCCGGTGAGAAAATGAGTAGGGAGCCAAAACGCAATTTTGGAGTCCGTCGAGGAAGTCATAGTAGTAGTTGAACTCATTGGTGAGCCGTAGCGAGGAAGTCGTCGTCGGCGTTTTCGGAGTCCATAGTCGTCACTCGTGATTTCTTCGTGGTGTCGTGCAACGAGCGCCGGCAAACGAGAGGCGAGAAAACGCCGGCGGACGAGAGGCAAGACAGCACTGGCGGACGAAAGGCAAGTCAGGAAGAGGGGACGAGAGATGAGTTGAGAGAGGAGAGAGGAGATTGTAGATGAGAGAGGAGAGAGAAGGCTGAATGAGAGAGGCGTGATACAATTTTAGAGCGTATAAGTGTTGAGTGCAAAACCCTAATTTTTTTTATTGATATTGATGCGGTTCCTTCAAGAAACTGCAGCAATAGGTCCAATTACTGCGGTTTTTTCTCAAAAATTCCTAAAAAAATAGATTTTTGTCACGCTTTTTTTAATTCTCTTGTTGCGTATGGGTAAAACCGCAGCAATTCAACCGCATCAATAAGCAATTAATCTACTAGTGACCTCCTATCAAGTCCAAGAGAAATTTGAGGTTCGAAAAACTCGAGCAATTGATCTAGTCAATTCCCGCACTCGAGGGTTAGGCTCATGGCCATGACATCATTGATCCTAAAGTGAGGGAAAAACTTCCTAAGAAGGTAGCATTGGGTGACCTCCCAAAATTTAAGGGGGTCGAAGACCCAGACGATCACTTAAGCGCCTTCTCCATGTATATGGCTCTCAAAGGCATGAGCTTGGACCAGTTTGCTTATGTCTTTCCCTTAACCTTGGATGCACATCCATCCAAGTGGTTCAGATTAGGAGTGTTCATAAATATCCGATCCGTGATCCGGTCGATCCTATCCGGTTTTTCGGATATCTGATACGATTTTTTAGTTTTCGGATATTTCGGATCAGATATCCTAAAATTTTTGGATCGGATACGGATCGAAAATTTTCATTTTCAGATATCCTAAAATATCCTAGACATGGGAATTTTTCGGATTTCTTCGGATATCTGATCCGAAATATCTGAAAATATCCGTTTTGAAGGCCGGATATCCGAAATATCCGATGATCCGATCCGATCCGAAGTTTATTTCATGAACTTTTCCTTTGAAAAATTCAATATTTTAGTTTTCGGATATCAGATCTAATCCGATCCGAAATTTCGGATATCCGATTTTTTCGGATCGGATTCTAATCGCATTTTTCGATCCGAAATTATAGATCGGATCGGATATCCGAAATGAACACCCCTAGTTCAGATCACTGAACTAAACTAAGCTGAATAAGTGGGACTACATTAAAGAAGAGTTCCACAAGCAAAACATATATAACACTCAGCTTTCTATTAGTCGTCATGAGTTGGAATTAACTAAACAAAATTCCAACGAAGATTTTATTACCTTCCTCAACAGATAGAGGGAAAACGCCGCGCAAATGACTAACAAGCCAACTGAAGAGGACCAAGTTTGACTAGTGATCCTTAACTTGCAGTCCAAATATGGAGATCACATTAAATTCCAACCTATAGAGTCTTTCACGAAACTCTACAAAGTAGGTGATAAGTGTGAATTATTATATATTTTAACTTTCTTATTCCCTCTTGCTAGCTCCTTATTAGTATTATAAACTATAAGTTGTGGGTTTTAATGGTTTTTATATGTTATTTAGTAATTATGTTTATAAGCTTATTTAATAGTTTGACCTATGCTATCTTTTATACTAGTAACTAGTTTAAAACCCATGCAAAAATGCAGGGGATGCTAATTGTTTGCGTTCATTTAAAAAAAAGTTTAAATAGAATGAATGTGACATTAATAAAACAAACAAAGTCACATATAATTATAAAAAATGCAGTTATCGTATAATATGCAACAAAGTAGACGATAAAACAATTGTGAGTGTCTATATGAACACATTGAAAGAAAAACTAAGCACATGAATTAAAAGTTTTCATAATACTTATTACACATTCTGAAATACTTCCTTATACACTATATTTGTGGTAACATTTGAGTTCCCACACTCTTTATCACAGATTAAAATCTTAAAACCCTTTTTGGTTGTAACTCTTGATACAACAACATAAAATTATCTGTGGCTGAATACTGGCCGAAGGAGATATAATCCTACGTGAGCTAGAGATTGTCCTTGGCTTTTATTTATCGTCATTGCAAAACATACAACCAATGAAAAATGCCTTCTCTAGAATTTTATCAGGAACTTTGTTTCGTCTGATGGTGTAAGTGCGTGTCATTCTGGGAATGAAAACTTTGTCCCCCACATTACTACCGGGCATAACAACAACCTCAATAATGTGATTTCCAAGATGCTTGATGATAAGAGGTTTTTAGTGTGTCGTTAAGGCACTAAAAACCGCTTCCCAAACAATATTTGTAGTCCTAACAAGCAATTACTAAGAGAATAGTAAGGGCAAGTCAAGGGTCGATCCACAGGGAAATTGGGATTGATTAGAGTCTATCTAGTCTAGACTACCTAATTGAAAGGTATTTGGGGGTTTAAAAGATGTTTGGTAACAATTAAGACTATCTATCAGCTAGAACAAGCAAAAATCACGAGTTTAAATATCAAATAAAGACACTAGAGTTAAGGCTACTAGTATGAACAAGAACGGATGATGATTGTTAATGCGATTGTGAAGCAACAAAGACGATTATGCAAGGTTTAGTTCTCCTCTAAAATACTTGAGTCCTCTCTCGAATGGTCCTCAAGAGTAATCGCTTAATCTATCAACTAAATCCTCTCTCGAATGGTCTTTAGTTAATTGATTAAAAGATTCGATAAGTTTGGAAAACCCCTAATGAAGGATCCCCTTAATTTCCACCCAATATCTTGGTATAGACATTAAGTTGATTCTTGGGGATGATAAAAGAGTTCAAAATCCGGTTTAAGAACATTTGAAATCAAAATACCAAAGTATAAATGTGATCAATATCTATCCTAAGGTCTCAAAACACCAAGATCAATGCATAAACTTCTCCATACATCACAATCACATCAACAACATTTTTAAAACCCTAATTCATACTTTCACCCTAACCCTAGATATGAAACTACTCACTAATCATGGAGTTTAAGCAATTAAACAATGAATCTATGACTAATCTAAGGTTAAACATGATTAAGAAATTATTAAACTAATAGAAATCGCAATTATTAAACTAAGAGAATGAAGATCTTAAATAATATGAGAACATAAACAAACACCAAGAGAATGAAATAAAAACTAAAACTTTGAATTGAATTGAATGAAAAGTACCTTGAATGTATTGGAAATCACAAACTATGATCAACAATTCTCAAATCTCAATCAAACTAAAGTGTTTTCTCTCTAATACCAAACCCTAGAATATTGTGTAGAAACTAGAATAAAGCGTAAGTCCTTTACTCCTCTCGAAAAGAGGGTTTAATGATCGAATGTTTTCTTTCCGGATCGTGAGGTGCGGGCGCACCAAAAGGAGGTGCGGGCGCACCTTGCTCAGGTGCGGGCGCACCAGACTTCAGGTGCGGGCGCACCTGAGTCTTCTGTCTCAGGGTGGAATTCTCTTCGTCAAATGATGCGCACCAGATGAAGGTGCGGGCGCACCCAATTTAAGGTGCGGGCGCACCCAATTTAAGGTGCGGGCGCACCAATGTAGTCTGTTTTGTGCTCCAGAATTGGTCGATGGTGCGGGCGCACCAGTGGCTTGTGCGGGCGCACCATCGTGTGCGGGGCATACCAAGCGCACCTCAGGCTACCTTTCAGCCTCTAGCTCGATCCCTTACGCCATGTCTCGCATTTCTCGACCCCGAAAAGGGCAATACCTGCAATAGAAACACGAACAAACATGGTGAAAGCATATGTGCTAGAAATTCGATCGAAATAGATCGAAAATCTAGCAAAATGTCACTATGACCAAGTATGATCACGTGAATGAAATAGAAGGGAAAAGTGAGGAGAAAGAAGGAAGAAAAGGAGGAAAAGGGAGCTAAAACAAGCCAAAAGAAGGTAATAAAGTGCGTTAGAAACGCACTTATCAAACTCCCCCAAGCTTAGCGTTTTGCTTGTCCTCAAGTAAACCAAGAATGAGAGTGAAGGAGAGAAAAAAAAAAAAAAAAAAAAAAAAAAAGAAAAGGGAAACATGCAACAACCTAACCTATATGCTCTAAATGCAAGGTTACAAACATGACATGTAAGCTAAATGAGTTCATATCAAGATTTAGGAGACCAACCAAACACAAGAGGGAAGATGATTAGGAAGCACAAGAGTGACTCTAAGGTCTCAATCCACCGATCAACCGAGTCTCTTTGAAAGAAAGCTTTCCAAGAATGATTTCTCACTCTTCTCCACTTCCAAGACCCAAGTTTGACTCCTCCCTAGGGATGCTCAACCATAATTGCTCGCCTCTACCATGTTTTGATGACCCTCATCATGACTTGCACAAAATCTCACCCGCCACTACTAAATAGATCAAGTCCAATCTAGGAGTCAACAGGGGCTTTGTTAAGGTTGTAACGGGGCTAGGTTAGGGGTGTGGATCATATTCTAGGAATGTGGTGCAAAAGGGTAAGTGGAGTACAAACTAGGGGTAAATACTCCCCCAAGCTAGTCCTAACACTATTCTCAATTAAAGAACTCTCACACATAACCTTGAATTTCACTTGTTTCTTTTTCACTTTGTGAACTTTTTCCTTTTTCTCATCAATTTGATCTTTCTTTCTTTTCATTTTCAATAATAAACCAAAGCGGACAATAAGAACTTTCTTTCTTTTATATCTTTTGTCTTTCATTTTCACAAAATTTTTCAACTTTTACCATCATACAAGCACATTAACTCTCTTTCAACCAAGACTTAATATCAAAACCACTTAACTCAACAAAAACTACACATGTACTCCACTTTGGGGAAAGTTTGGCCATGACTCATTATGTGGGTTAAGCAAAAATAGGATAGAAAGGCTCAGATGGGTTGAGAAGCGAATATCATGCGGGTATTCAAGCTTTTGGCTCTGTAGCTCCTATTACTAGCAAAAGAAACGCCCTAAATCATTCTCCTAGAGGCTCGTCTTATGTAATCTTGGGGAGCTAAAATGCAAGTCACAAGTTAGGCGATCAATGGTGAGGGTTGTGAGTGAGTCTTACGAGGTTCGTGGCCCTTCTTCGGGGTTCATCGCATAAGGGATAAGGCAATCCAAGCAACCAACTCGCCTAGTTTCAAAAAGACTCTACCAAAAGTTACCGATCTCAAAGATCACCTAAAGTCACAACAGGGCTTCCAAAATCATCAAGTCTAATATAAGGAAGGTCTTCCAATCAAGTCATGAACTCTTTAGCCACAAATCATGCATGCAACCAAGCTATCCTAATGCATAATTTTTTTTTTTTTTTTTTTTTTTTTTTTTTTAAAAAAAAAAAAACAAGGCAAAAGGATAAGACAAAAAGAAACTACCAAAGCACAAACTGTACATGTGAAGAGAAGTCAGCGGGGTGGAGGATGTCAATGCCACAACGAAAACAATCACCAATACCAACCGAAAACCAATGAGACCCCTAACTTCTAACCGTATACGACCCCGAAACTCCCTAAGATATAGACATACAAGCAAGTCCCCCAAGCTTAAGCAAAACTCCGCGCTCGGAGTGGCAAAAGGAGGGAGAGGGAGGGGGGTTAGGAAAATTTCTAATAGTTCCCACCATCCCCCCCATCGGGAGGGGGGTAAGGGGGGAAATACCCACCAGAGGACCCATCATAGTAAGATGGGTAGTGGGGGTAAGGACGGAATGAAGGCTCCTCAAATGGCCCTTCTCGAGGGTCGAAAGAAGGGGGGTAGTGGGGATGGTTAGGGAAGGGAGGCTCATGTCCGGAGTGGACATTGGCGAGGTGAGTGCGCCAAGCCACCCGAGACACATGGTCCAGGTCGGTGCGGATACCGGCAAGAGTAGCCGTAACCGCATGGTGATTGGCCTCCTGAGAGGCCCGCATCCGCGCTAAGGCCGCCATGACAGAGCCCATGTCGAAAGATTGAGAGGAAGAAGCTTCGGCCACCTCACTCTCGGGAATGCGGTGGTCGGGCCCCGACCGCTCGAACGCGGGGAGCGATCTCCATAGGCATGGGCTCGGGGATAGCCCGTGGGATGTCACGGGCAGGGGGAACCCGCCAACGGTTTTCGACGTTAGCTGGGAGGTCCCAAACGAAGTCGGGCCCTATATGACAAGTAAGGTCGCCCCCACAAGCCGGATGCGCTTTTCCTTTTTATAATTGCGCGAGAAATTTCATCTCGCCGCAAGCCGGCACCATCCAACCGTTGGGACGCCAACAGTAGGCATCTTGGCTTCCAAGCGAGCCAAGTCATCGGTCCAAGTCAAGGTAAGATGCTAGCCGGGTGACCATGCCACCACAAAGAATCTCCCCGGTCACCGTTGTACCCCCGAATTTCCTGCTCAGGTGAGGAGGAGAGCAAGCAAAGTTAATGCGGGCTCTATGGTGAGCCCCGTCGCGTGGCCAACCGTAGAACCAGCAGACTCGCCCTTCCGCAATCGCCCGACTTCCCGTTTAGGAAAGATGGTGTAAACCAACATCCTATGGAAGTATCGGAGAGCAAGGTGGATGATCTCCGACGCTTTTGGACGAGTTCGTTCGAAACGAAGTCGTACCGTTGGTGATCTTTGCCCACCACTCTTGCTCATTATATCCCCGCAGATGACGCTCAAAGGGGCATCGCAGGGGCTCGAGGGTCCATCCCAAACGCCTCACGAATTCGTCAAAAGACGGTGCTCTTGTTTGATTAAACATGCGAAATTGAATAGTTAGAGCACCTGTCACATTACTTACGTTCAACGTACTCAAAAACTCGAGAGTGAGTTGATCGTAAGTAGGTTCACGAATATCGAGGAAGTCCGATAACCCGACATTAGCTGCCATCTCCCTTATCATCGACTCGATGTTAAGGTAGTTGCAGGTAGTGAGGTCATAGAACTTAGTGGGACGAAACGTGCGCTCAGAAAGTTGTTGGAAAATTTGTTTATGAGCGGCGTTTGGAAACTTTAGAGCATAAAGGGGAGGGGGATGCGAGCTAGACGAAGGTCCTTGTGAAGAGGACCCCGTCTTTGCTCGCTTAGACCTGGATGAGCCTTCACCACCACTTCTTCCCATGGTGAAAAAGAATATAGTTTGGCAAAAAGGGAAGGAGAAGGGATGATCTGCTGCAAAGACACAACCACAAAGCGGACTCTCTACACAAAGAAACACGCAAAAGAAAAAAAAACAAAAACACACAAAAAGAAAAATCAAACCACACAAAAGGGAAAACACAAAAAAAAAAAGAAAAATAAAAACTAAGCCTAAGATCTACCAGCTAGCCATCCACAATTAGTAGCAACAAAGTTGCTAGCAATCAAGAGTTTCACCACTCAAAGAGACTTTCAAGCCAATTTCGCCAAACCAACCACAATTATGCACATAAAGCAACAACACCTCACAATTTCAGCAATGTAGTTCTCACAAAGTAAGAATATTATGAATTTATCACAAACCACAAAAATTGCATATGTTCACCACATCACCAAACACAAAAATGACAAAAGTTCATGAACAATCAAAAGAAATTAGGAAAAAAAACAAGCATGCAATCGAAAAGAAAACATACTAGAAGTCCAATTTAGTAGATTATTGATGAAAAAGCAAAGATTAGAAGGGAGTTACCAACATGGAGATGAAAATCCCCAATTTTGAAACCCTAGAAATCGAATCCTTGCAAAACCCCCAATTTTTGTGCTTTGAATGTTGTAGAGAAGATGGTGATGAAGATTTTGGGGAGATTTGCCCTTGAAAGTCGCCGGAAAAGGGTGTAAAGTCGCCGGATCTAGAGAGGAGGAAGAGAGAGAAAGAGAGTGAGTGTGAGAGAGAGTTTGAAAATGTGAGGAAAAGAGGAGAGAGAGGCCCGAAAATATTGCCCAGCCGATTTGGTGCGGGCGCACCTCTCCCTGGTGCGGGCGCACCAACCGAAATTTTTTTCAAAAATACGATTGCTGGCGGCGCACCAACAGGAGGTGCGGGCGCACCTCTCCTTCCTGTTTTTTCCAAAAAATATTTCGTAGGCTTTGGTGCGGGCGCACCACGTCGAGGTGCGGGCGCACCAAAGTCTACTGTTTTTGTCAAACTCGGGCCGACGAAGTGGTGCGGGCGCACCTTGTGTTGGTGCGGGCGCACCTGTTTTTTTTTTTTCGAAATCTTTTTTAAGAAGGTGCGGGCGCACATGGGCTAGGTGCGGGCGCACCAAAGTCTTCGTTTTTTTCGAAAATCGTGTGCAAAATTTGGTGCGGGCGCACATTGAACAAAGCGGGAGCACCTAACCCGTCCCGATGTGTACATATTTCGTCTCCAAAACACTCAATTCACTCAACTTCTCATAAAAATTCAGATGTTCCAATGTACCTCTCATGGCCGATCGATAAATCAAAACCGTAACTAACAAAGGAAAAATAAAAGAAATGAAAGAGAGGAAAGAAGAGAAACGGGTTGCCTCCCGTGTAGCGCTTGTTTTAAGTCATTAGCTTCGACTAAAAAGGATACATCCATCATGAGAGTTGCTCGGGTGAGCGAAGAATCAAGCAACCATTGGAGCCAACAAAGATGCGAATCATGGTAGAGCTTTAAACGTTGACCGTTCACCCGTAATGGACCGTTCTCACCCATGACCTCATAAGCCCCATAAGGAGTAGTCTTCAACACGGAGAAGGGACCCGACCACTTTGACTTTAACTTTCCGGGGAAAAGCTTTAGTCTTGAGTTGAACAACAAGACTTTGTCCCCAATCCGGAAATCTCGTTGTTGAATCCGGTTGTCGTGCCATTTCTTCGTTTGCTCTTTGTATAGTCTAGAACTCTCATAAGCGTCAAAACGAAATTCCTCCAGCTTCTACTAGCCTTTCTTTTCGAGCTTCTCCCGCCAAGTGTAGATCCATGTTGAGCTCCTTAATCGCCCACCAAGCCTTGTGCTCAAGCTCAACCGGCAAATGACATGCCTTGCCATACACAAGGCGATAGGGAGTGGTGCCTATGGGCGTCTTGAAAGCCGTGCGAAGAGCCCAAAGAGCGTCATCAAGTTTCAAAGACCAATCCTTTCGTGTCCTATTGACCACACGCTCAAGAACATTTTTAACCTCTCGATTCGAAACCTCAACTTGGCCTTGTGTTTGGGGGTGGTAAGGAAGACCTACTTTGTGATTCACCCCGTATTTCTTCAATAAGGCTTCTAATTGCTTTTTGGCGAAGTGTGAACCACCATCACTGATCAATACACGGGGCACCCCAAATCGAGGGAAGATGATCTTCTTCGTAAGCTTGGTGACTACCTTATGGTCATTGGTGGGAGAGGCAATGGCTTCCACCCATTTGGTCACGTAGTCGACCGCAACAAGAATATATACATTCCCACAGAGATGGAACGAATGGGCCCATAAAATCGACCCCCCGGACATCAAACGGCTCAACCTCAAGAATGTTCCAGTTGAGGCATCTCGTGTCGCTTTGTGATGCCACCACTCCGCCGACATCTATCACAAGCCACCACAAATGTTCGGGCATCCTTATGCAATGTTGGCGAAACATACCACATTGGAGCACCTTAGCAACAGCTTTTGCTTGCTCCACCATGTCCTCCACATGCCAAAGTATGGCAATGATGCAAAACCGAGGCCATCTCATGATTAGGAACACACCTCCTAAACATGCCATCAAGCACACTTCTTAAAAAAGGAGCGGGTCATCCCAAGAGAACCTCGAAACTTCTTTAAAGAACCGCTTCCTTTGTTGGGAAGTAAAACCATGAGGTTCAATCCCACAAGCCGATAATTTGCATAATCGACGAACCATGGAACCTCATTGCTCATAATGGCGAACAAGGCTTCTTCTCTCAAATCGTCCTCGATAGGAATCTTCTCCGCATTGTCGGAGGGAGGCGTGAAAGATGGTCGCCTACCACATTCTCCGTCCCCTTCTTCTCTTTCATCTCAAAATCAAACTCCCCGAAGAAGCAACACCCACCTAATGAGCCTAGGCTTAGCATCCTTCTTACTCATCAAATACCGGACCGCGAATGATCCGTATACACCACCGCCTTATTACATGTCAAGTAGGAACGAACTTGTCAAAAGCAAATACCACGGCCAACATTTCCTTTTCCGTAGTTGCATAGTTTCGTTGAGCATCATCCGAGTCCTACTTGCATAAGGCTATCACATGTAGCCTCCCTTCCTTGCGTTGCCCAAGAACAACTCCCACTGAAAAGTCACTAGCATCGCACATTAGTTCAAAAGGCAAGCTCCAATCCGGAGCTTGCACAATGGGGGTAGAAGTAAGGGCTTTCTTAAGAGTTTCAAAAGCCTTAGTACAAGACTCATCAAACGCAAAATCAACATCTTTCTGAAGTAGATTCGTCAATGGTTTGGCTATTTGAGAGAAATCCTTGATGAAACGTCGGTAAAAACCAAAGATGTCCAAGGAAAGCACGAACTCCCGTCACCGAGTTCGGTGGCGAAGCTTCTCAATAACCGAAACCTTTGCACGGATCTACTTCAATACCCTTTTTCGACACTTTATGCCCAAGTACAATGCCTTCCTCGACCATAAAGTGACACTTTTCCCAATTCAATACAAGGTTCGTCTCTCGACACCTTTTTTAACACAAACTCAAGATTAACCAGACATGTGTCAAAAGACGAACCACACACACTAAAGTCGTCCATGAAGACTTCAATGGAATCTTCTAGCATATCAGAGAAGATTGCTGTCATACACCTCTGAAAAGTGGATGGGGCATTACACAAACCAAAGGGCATCCTTCGATATGCAAATGTCCCATACGGACAAGTAAAGGTGGTTTTCTCTTGGTCATCCTGGATGAATGGGGATTTGAAAGAATCCGGAATAACCATCAAGAAAACGAAGTGTGAATGACGAGCAAGCCTCTCCAACATTTGGTCAATGAAGGGAAGGGGGAAATGATCTTTCCTGGGTGGATTTGTTCGCATTCCCGTAATCAATACGTACTCTCCACCCAAAGGATGCCCTAGTTGAGATTGTTTCTCCATTCTCATTCTCAACTATAGTCATGCCTCCTTTTTTTGGAACCACGTGAATCGGGCTCACCCACTTGCTATCTGAGATAGCATAAATGATTCCCGCGTCACGTAGTTTCAAGATCTCCTTTTTAACAACCTCTTTGAGGTTGGGATTGAGCCTTCTCTGATGCTCGATGGAGGAGGCATTACTATCGATGAGATGGATACGATGCATAGCAAGAGAAGGGCTTATCCCCTTAAGGTCATCAATCGAATACCCAATGACATCCTTATATTTTTGCAAAAATTCCAATCGCTTTGATATAGAAATGTCATCAAGACTCGAATTGACAATAACAGGGATAAGTACATGCATCATCAAGAAAAACATATCTAAGAGAGGAGGAAGGGGTTTGAACTCTACCTTGGGAGGAGGCTTAGAACACTCCTCTTTTTCAGGGATGATGCAACTAGAACCTCAAACGCCTCATATTGCGTGTCCTCTTCCATGTCCAAGTTAAGGGTGTCGGAAAGTGCAGCATACAAATCGCTCCCAGAATCATCCACACTCATGGTGTCCTCCACCTCATCTTCCACTAGGCTTACCCGGCAAATTTTCTCCATCATAGGCCTCTTCAGTGTCTTAGAGAACTCGAACACCACCCGCTCATTAGCTACCTCAACCGTGATTGTGTCGTTTTTGCGGTTTATCACGGCACCCAAAGTCTTCGTGAGCTTCTCTTCCCGAATAAGAGGAGTCTCGGGATCTTCCTCCATATCCATCACCACAAAGTCGCATGGTACAAACACATGCCCGACTTGAATCGGTATATCCTCCAACTCACCACAAGGGACTCTCACAAGGCGGTCCCGCCAATTGAATCGTTTTGCGCGTAGGATGAAGAAGAAATTTCAGGTGCTTTGCAATAGAAAGAGGCATCAAATCGACACTAGCTCCCGATCGGCCAGTGCACCCTTAGGTTCTAAGTCACCTATCTTCACCGGCAAGGTGAAACTCCCGGATCTCTTTGCTTCTTGGGCATAGTTCGTTGCACAAGAGCACTCACTTGGTAAGGTAGGGAGATAAGCTCATCTTCAAGTTTGCGCTTATTGGAGAGGATCTCTCTCAAGAATTTAGCATAAGCTGGCATTTGAGACATAGCCTCAAGGAATGGAATGTTGATTTGCAGGGCTCTTCATCACATTCGAAATTTAGTGAACTTGTCACTCAACTTTCTCTCTACCAACCTCGTGAGGATAGGGAACCTGGAGGCACATAGGATTTGGTTGGTGGAGGTGATGGCAATGTGTTTTTGTCACCAACTTGAACATGTGACTCATCCTTCTCCTCAACGTCCTCTTTCGCGGTTTCTCGCTCCATCCTCCTTCTCAACAATCTCAGCCTTCTCCGTCCCGCTCTAACTCCCCATTCGAGCATCTTAGGACCCGCATAACTTGTTCCCGACCTCAAATGAATGGCTTTGGCTTGATGGAGGTTGGGGTTAGGAAACGGGTTGGCCCGGAAGTTGATTTGTGGGGGTGGAGGGATTCTTCTCGCCTACTTGGGCAATTTGGGTTTCAAGCATTTTGTTGTGGGCTTGTAGCTCTTGAAACCTTTGCTCATGGTTTTGGAGAATTTGGTTCATGGATTGGAGTTGTTGGAGAATTTGGAGAGAGGTGGGATCGGAAGATGGTGTAGGTTCGGGATTTTGTTTGGGGAAAGGAAGGTTGGAGGGAGGTTTTGGGTTGTTGGTCCTTTGATGTGGAGCTTGGTATGTGTTTGACCCTTGTGAGGAGGAACCACCTTGGTTATAGTTTTGGTTTTGGTTATACCCTTGCGCAAAACCCTTGGTTGTGAGCTTGGTTGTACCCTTGTTGAGGTTGATTCCATCCTTGTTGAGGTTGGTTGAATCCTTGGGTGTAGTTTTGTTGAGGTTGTCTCCAACCTCCTTGTTGATTGTTCCTATACCCTTGATTCCCCCGATATCCATCTCCTCTTGCATTGGATTGCCGCCACATGCTCCGAATGGGTACCTCCACAATAAGAAGTATCATGGTTAGTACCACCACAAATATCACAAGAAAAAGAGTTTACTTGTGAAGGAGTAGACGATGCAAGATTGATCTTGGAGAGCTTCTTATCGAGTTGGTCCATCTTAGCTTGAATTTGATCCATGGGATCAATTTCAAACTTTCCGCTCTTCTTAGGTTGAGCACCTCTTCGTCTTCCACCCCATGAGTAGTTCTTGATCACCTCCTCGATTGTGGACTCAAGTTGTTCTTGCGGGATCTTAGATAGTTGACCTCCCGCTCCAAAGATCAAGATTGGCCCGTGAAATCGGATCAAGACCATCATAGAAGAATCGCATTAGTAGATTCTTGTTGAACTCATGGTGTGGGCATGAACGGATCATCTCCTTGAACCGCTCCCAAGCTTCGGCAAGTGTCTCATCGTTCTCTTGCTCAAATGAGGAGATCTTCCTCCTTATGTCCGCAGCCTTCCACTCCGGGAAGTATTTCTTCAGAATGCCATCGTGACTTCTTCCCATGTAGTGAGGGAATTAGCAGTAAGCTCTTGAGCCATGACTTTGCTTTTCCTGGAAGAGAGGACCTAACAGGTGCATCTTGATGTAGTCGGGAGAGACATCATTAGTGGTTATCATGGCACGCATCTCGAGAAACCTGTCGAGATGGTCTAGAGGATCTTCATCTAACCCCCCACAAAACTGCTCTGCTTTCACCATCCGAGTATACTGAGGGTGAATGCTGAAATTTGTAGTGGTGGTAGGGAGTCGAATTCCACCTTGAAGAACATAGGAACCCGGATTTCCGAAATCCCTAAACAATTGTGGATTTTCTTCACCCATTTCGATTCAACTTCACTTGATGTACTTGAGATTGGTGAAGAAGGCTCGAACCCAAAGTCGATTTCCCAAATTCTTCCGAAGCTTTCGCAACGTACGGTCCGATTTCAAGATCTAGAGGCAATGTGGGTGAACCGTGAGTTCTTCTTCTCATGTAACACAACAAAGCTAAGCGAGAGGATTAGCAAATAACAACCACAGTTAAAAAGAAAATAAAAGAAGAATCAACTAAGCAAACTAAACTAAAATATACTTCATTCAATAGCACAATTTTCCCCGGCAACGGCGCCATTTTGATAAGAGGTTTTTAGTGTGTCGTTAAGGCACTAAAAACCGCTTCCCAAACAATATTTGTAGTCCTAACAAGCAATTACTAAGAGAATAGTAAGGGCAAGTCAAGGGTCGATCCACAGGGAAATTGGGATTGATTAGAGTCTATCTAGTCTAGACTACCTAATTGAAAGGTATTTGGGGGTTTAAAAGATGTTTGGTAACAATTAAGACTATCTATCAGCTAGAACAAGCAAAAATCACGAGTTTAAATATCAAATAAAGACACTAGAGTTAAGGCTACTAGTATGAACAAGAACGGATGATGATTGTTAATGCGATTGTGAAGCAACAAAGACGATTATGCAAGGTTTAGTTCTCCTCTAAAATACTTGAGTCCTCTCTCGAATGGTCCTCAAGAGTAATCGCTTAATCTATCAACTAAATCCTCTCTCGAATGGTCTTTAGTTAATTGATTAAAAGATTCGATAAGTTTGGAAAACCCCTAATGAAGGATCCCCTTAATTTCCACCCAATATCTTGGTATAGACATTAAGTTGATTCTTGGGGATGATAAAAGAGTTCAAAATCCGGTTTAAGAACATTTGAAATCAAAATACCAAAGTATAAATGTGATCAATATCTATCCTAAGGTCTCAAAACACCAAGATCAATGCATAAACTTCTCCATACATCACAATCACATCAACAACATTTTTAAAACCCTAATTCATACTTTCACCCTAACCCTAGATATGAAACTACTCACTAATCATGGAGTTTAAGCAATTAAACAATGAATCTATGACTAATCTAAGGTTAAACATGATTAAGAAATTATTAAACTAATAGAAATCGCAATTATTAAACTAAGAGAATGAAGATCTTAAATAATATGAGAACATAAACAAACACCAAGAGAATGAAATAAAAACTAAAACTTTGAATTGAATTGAATGAAAAGTACCTTGAATGTATTGGAAATCACAAACTATGATCAACAATTCTCAAATCTCAATCAAACTAAAGTGTTTTCTCTCTAATACCAAACCCTAGAATATTGTGTAGAAACTAGAATAAAGCGTAAGTCCTTTACTCCTCTCGAAAAGAGGGTTTAATGATCGAATGTTTTCTTTCCGGATCGTGAGGTGCGGGCGCACCAAAAGGAGGTGCGGGCGCACCTTGCTCAAAGCGGGCGCACCGCACTCAGTGCGGGCGCACCCGAGTCTTCTCGTCTCGAGGTGGAATTCTCTTCGTCAAATGATGCGCACTCGATGAAGGTGCGGGCGCACCCAATTTAAGGTGCGGGCGCACCCAATTTAAGGTGCGGGCGCACCAATGTAGTCTTTTTTGTGCTCCGAGGACGGTCGATGGTGCGGGCGCACCAGTGGCTTGTGCGGGCGCACCATCGTGTGCGGGGCATACCAAGCGCACCTCAGGCTACCTTTCAGCCTCTAGCTCGATCCCTTACGCCATGTCTCGCATTTCTCGACCCCGAAAAGGGCAATACCTGCAATAGAAACACGAACAAACATGGTGAAAGCATATGTGCTAGAAATTCGATCGAAATAGATCGAAAATCTAGCAAAATGTCACTATGACCAAGTATGATCACGTGAATGAAATAGAAGGGAAAAGTGAGGAGAAAGAAGGAAGAAAAGGAGGAAAAGGGAGCTAAAACAAGCCAAAAGAAGGTAATAAAGTGCGTTAGAAACGCACTTATCACTTGACGACTAACCTAGTACCATTACACAACCAAGAAGTCTGGTCAATATTCCTTAGGAGCATCACCGGTGTCCCCACCTTCAATCTAATTTTATGATTTGGCAATCCCCCGCACTTGATCGTATTTAGAAATTCAGTAGAATGCATCTCATGAACTCCAAACTTCCCTTCCTCAACGGAAATTGCATCTGAACTCAGATATGTTCAATCTTCACTTGGCAAGCGAGACAATACATGCTCATTAACCATGCCGGCAATTTCATTAGTTGGAGCAAGAATAACTCTTTCTTGAAAATATTTTGCTTCCCATATGTGATCCTCTAGATCAGGATATGTACTCTCGACTATTGCTGAAATAGGGTCATCTCTTCCACATATCAATGTCTCACGAGGAATTTCAACATCGGCTTCACCATAATTTGGTTCACCAACTTTGCCATCTCCAATGTTCAGAATCCACTTTGAGAACTCCCTAATTTCATCCACATTCGAGTTACCGGGACCTGTTCTTAGGCGCATATTTTGCATTGATTGCTGAGAAGACAATATCTTGTCTGGTTCCTTTGGGAACGACAGGCAATATCTGTCTTAAATCACTAGCGAACTGCACGGAGAGTTTTTTGTTTACAAATTGAAGATTTTAATAAGTTTATCCTAAAATCATGGTGATGAATATTAACTTGTGATTTAAGATTTTATAATCATGTATTGAGATTATTTTAAAACTGAATTCTGATTCGTGTGTTTAGTGGTTGATGTAGTTAATGTCATGGAGGATCACGTGACCCACCATCTTTTCAAAAAGAGTTGATTGAAATAGTTTTTGCTCTGTCTATTGCTTCCCTTAGAGTCTCCGATAAAATTATAATCCGTACCACCACTGACACTCAGCCATACACCCGCTTATGCTCCCACTTCTCTCGTTCATCCTCTCACTTCTCTTCTTGCACCACCGCTGCACCATATTTGGCCACCCACTGGCCACTGCCCACTGCCCACTTAGCCATGATTTTAATTTGAGACCTGTGCAAGTTGCACGTAAGGTTTTTTGTTTTATAGAATTTAAGATTTTATGTTATTTCCCCTAAACTGAGGGTGGAAATATTTTACCTATTAATCTATAAAAGTGACAACATTAAAGTTAATAATATAAAAAATAAATATATACATAAAATTTTTAAAATGCTAAATTTTAATTTGCTATTAACTCATATACAGGTTTTCTAAAGCATATGTTGTTAGTTATAGCAAATCAATGGTTGAATTCATGATTATTTACTTATTGACGCACTCTAATCTTTAATGTTGTCAGCTTTTCTTGTTCAGAGTCTTAAATGCACACATTTGTTCATCAATTTTTTGTAATATACCTAACAAATTAAATGGATTCAGGCATATCTTATACAACATTATTAACACGTATGGAGTATTAAGATAAAATTATACTAAAATTTTCAAACTTTGGACCTTGAAATGAAAGTGAATGGACATTCTAGAGAAGGAATAAATACTTTTTACATATTACCATCAATGTCAATGACTATAGTCAATGATTTTAGACTTTGAGAACTCCATGAGAACAACTCTATCTACATTTCAAAACTAATAACTTGTGATTTATATTTTATGATCTTGTATTGAGAATAATTAAAACTAGCTTACGACCCATATGTTGTACAACTATGATTTTCGTAAATTGGATTTGATATCTGAAAATTTTGTTCAATACTTTTATATTGGCAATATGAAACATTTTTTACATACTACCATCAATTTCATTGACTATAGTCAGTGCTTTTAGACTTTGAGAACTCCATGAGAACAATTCTATTTAAATTTCAAAACTAATAACTTGTGATTTAGATGTTATGATATTGTTTTAAGAATAATTATAACGAGTACAATTATGATTTTTGTCTTCTCACCCTTTCTTTCTTGCTATCTTGCACTACTGCTGCACTGCACCTGACCAACATCCACCAGCCACCAATGAGTGTCTGCTTCACTGCAACCTGCAATCTACATGTACCCTTTTTTCTTTCACTATGGATATTTTTTTCTGTTGATTTTGTAATTTTTTGATGGGTTTTAGTTAATTTGCAAGGAAGTAAGTTATAGTACTGAATTTTGATCGACATAATTAGAAAATTATAGCTAATCATTAGTCAATTTGCAAATAAGTAAGTCATACTACTGAATTTTGATCGACATAACTTATCTTATCTTACCTGAACTTAACTTATTACTGAACTTGTCATATCTTATATATATGAACTTAACTTATTAACCGTCAAAGGTACGATGTGTTATGTTTATCGCAAATTGATCGGTTGAATCTCCTATACATACACAAATACAAAAAAAAATGAGCAAAGATATATAATCAAAATAATATATGTACAAATATAATATAATGTTGGATAAGATTTCTTATACTACAAATAGTTGAATACCTAAATTAATATCATAATATGTCGTCGAACTTATCTGATGACCTTTTTGCTTTGGACGACATATTTTTTGTATTTGAATGATGAACGACTTTCTCCTAATCGAATTACGTCTCTGTCTCCAACTAAATACATTAAAATTATTGAGTATTTGCCAAGATAATGACAATATATCCATATATGATTACTTTAACATAAGAATAAAAATATCAAATAACAAATACCTAAATTTCGATTCTCATTCAATAAAAGTCTTCTATTATGTCGTGCTGATTTCGAATCAGATTGTGCTTCTTGAATACAAACAAACAAATACTAACACAGGTCAATAAAATGATAGTTTGGATAATTATCATTCTTCATGGAAGTAATGCATAGTTTATTATAATAATACTCACGGGTCATTGTAGTACTCTTAAGAGAAATATAATGCTCGTTTGCAATACTTGAAGATGTAGGTGTTACTTGAATATCATTCTGAACAACTAAAAAAACAAATAGTCGTTTTAAACTAGAAAGTATCCATGTACAACCAATTTAAAGTATTCATCTTTCGGCACCATCATTGTGGTATAAGTAGATTTTACAATCTACCTTTTCTTGAGCGCTTTTGTTTCATTATTGTCATACGTTTATATTGATTAAATTTTGCACAATCGCGTCCGTCTTCATTGATATTGTTATATCTACAAAAACTTCATTACAGGAATGAATTGCAATTTAAAATTATTATAATAATATCACTGAGCAATTTGATAAAGATACTAATTTGTAATGTTACTAAGCGGTATTATATCGACTTCAGCATAGTTGGATGATGAGTCATCATAATTTAATGGAGTTAACTTGTCAGTTGGACCTAAAAACATTAATAATTAGAATTCAATTGGTTACTATGAACGTAGTCAATTCATATAATTTACAATGGTTGTTCATTGAGGTATTACATATTAGTATTTGTCTTTTCTTATTCCTTGAATTGATATCAGGTTGTAATGTAGTCGGTGTGCAAACCTGAAAATAGAAATATAAAAAAATTAGAATCAATAATAAGAAATTAATGAAATGAAACTTATGAATTTGAATAATGAACTTGTAAGTGTATTACATTTGCTATAACTTATAACACAACTTAATGGAGTTTCATTTCTTTCATATCTCCTGGAGAACAAAAACGACCTTCACGCTTCTCTTTCAATATACACCTTTCTTTTTTCCCGAGCAATATGTGCAGATTGATTACGAACTGTATTGACTATCAGAGACCATGTTTTAAAAATCAATTCAATTTTTTAATAAAAGAACAATGAATTGTATATTTTCTATAATTCACTAATTATTTCTACATATAATACTAAAAAACTATTGTTTTACCGTTGGATACGTCCAGCAAGGGTCTCCTATCATTTGAATGCACACTAATATTTTGTGATGGTTGTGGTGTATTGAATAAGATATTTTCTTCGGCTACAATACAAATAAATAATAAATTATATAATAAAAACATGACAAAAATAATCAATGTAATTGTACATTGTACGAAGTTATCTATATACAAAACTTATAAATAAATGAACACATTAATCTATATATAATACAACTCAACAATTTAAAGTACATGACTATCTATTAATATGTGACCATACAAACATCCTCTATCACACTTAGCCATATTGGTTTGATTACTTTTGTTTCATGACGCAATTCGTTATAAAATCTCATCTTCTCCACCGAAGTTCCTTTATAATCACATTTGGAAACCAATTTATGTAATCAATTTAACTTTCATGTACCACCGACAAAAACATACTCAAAACTTCATGATTAAATTAGAAAAAAGTTATCAAACATCACAAAATTATTTTTTGTTTATCATGTACATTGGCTTTTAAATGTTTGAGTAAAATTTATAGATATGAGCAGTAATCTTTGACAACTAAAGATAAATAAGATATGGATTTTTCTAATAAACTATATAGATATCTAAATAAACCTTTAACAGATAAAGATAAATTATATATTGATTTAATATAATAAAAACCATGATGGAGATGAGTATATAATTAAACAGACAACACAGTCATTGAAATTTATTAAAATATGAGCAAACATTTTATATATCTTTGTCTCTCTTATCATAGACATTCAAACATTTATATCTCTCTCTTAACCTTCACATGCAAAGAGATGGATTGACAATTTCGAAAACAAAAAAAAACATTATTTAATCATGCATTTCTTCTTTATATATACATTTCTTCTTCTCTCTTAATCTCTTCATACAATTTTTTTAATATTTTTTAACTTGTTTCTCTCTATTTGACCGACTATACACTATATCACATATGATAAAAAAAATTCAAACCATTCATATATCTATCTTTCTCTCAAAACACATATTTCCCTCTCTCATCTTAATCTACCCCTCTCTCTCATCTCAATCTATCTCTCTCTCAAAACTTCGAAAAATACAAATCTTCATACCTCAAATTCGAAGTGTTTTTTGGTTCGAAAAAAAAAGTTCATAATCATACAAAAAAAAATCATTATATCATATATATGAGAAAATTAGTTACATGCATCAAGAATTTTGTGAATATTTTCCAGATACGATGATGATGATGATGACTGATACAGAAGAGTTCAAATTTTTCTCAAGCACTTCGATTTTTATCAAATTCAGATAAGTAAAAAAAATGCTATTTTTTTAATATTTAGATGGTTAATTAATCTGTGCATATAGATTATTATTATTTAAGATTATAACTAAATGCATGCAAGTAAATCAAATAGTTTAAATATAATATAATGTTTAAGTTACATAGTTTCTAATTAAATCTACATGCATGTAAACATAATCGGATATTTTGACTATAATTCGAGTTTTTTTTGTAAATTATAAAGTATAAGTATATGCATGTTGATAATTAATTTTAAAAATTATGCTGATAGATTTTTGTTCTTTTTAAAAAAAATATGCAATTCGAAGGGAAGAATGAAAAACTTCAAGTTTGGCTCAATTTATGGAGATGAAGATTTGATGCTGTTTTGGGTGAGATATAACTGACAAACTGTTTTTGGTAAAATTCCAAGGAGGACAGCTGTTGTGACCTAAAAATGAAGGGCTAATAAGCTGCCACGTGGACCAATCAGAGGTGCCCACGTGTCCCAGAAATGGGAGGGAAACTTAGCTCTTTCAAAGGGTTTTAATTCCCCTGATGATTAAGGCGCACCTTTGGCCAGAAGGAATAATCAGAGCCCAATTCCCAAAAAAACGGCTGCATATGATTGGCTGATATATATACAGCCTCCAATCATTGTCTGCCACGTGTCACATTATGATTGACTAGCCAATCAAATGCTCCCATTCTAGGGTGACATCAAATGGCAGCTCTCAGATTCCAAACACTATAAATAGTCCCCTAAAAATCAGGTAAAAAGTAGATCATTGAATACTGTGCCATTACTCTGCTAAAATATTCTCTCTTTCTCTCTATCTCTACACCTATTTCCATACCTGATACTGACTTAAGTTTCGGAGGGGGAACCACCACCCAAACCTCCAGGGTTGGTTCCTTTTTTTTGCAGGTTCGGAGTGCCAAGTTAAGGAATCGTTGCACAAGTCTCCCTAAAGAACACATTGAAGAATCGAAGTTACTTGTCTTACAAGTAGGCTAAACATTTGGCGCCGTCTGTGGGGAGACACAATGATGACTGGCAGTCACTCGTCCAACATAGCTAGAAATCGCAGTTTTCAAATTCGAGTAGAAGACACGGTAGATGATGAGAGACCACCTCGAGGGAGGGACAGGCCTCCGTCTAATGTTAATGTTCCTGGTCAAAGTCATGTACCTGTTATCCAGGAAAATCTTGAACGTCCTGTAATTGCTGCTCATCTGGAAAATGTGTTGAATGACTTCCAGACCAAGATGACAGCGGTCGTCCATGAACAAATCAAGAACAATATGCTGTTTTTCCAGGTGAATCCAGAACCGGCTGTTAACAATCCAGCTCCTCTTCGAGGACGCTCTCAGGAGAATCGTGTAATTCCTAGTCGACCTGCTTGTCAAGAAGTCTCTAGAAGGACGGCTAGAGAAAAACAGCCAGAAGATAGTGAGCAGCGAAGGAAGATGGACTGGAACCTGGTGGTTAGGTCCCAGGATGATCTGCGTCCGAATGGACATCAGATGGAAACAGATGCCCGGGAATATTTGGAAGCGAAGAAAGTTGCTGCATTACAACGGTCGACCACAGGGTCTACGCCGTATTTGAGAGATCCCCCTTGAGGATACATTCTCGGACAGAAGGAAGAAGTCCGGGTCCTTCCCTTCCTCGTCCTAGGCAAGAGAAAATTGTAGTGCAGCCGATAGTCTATCGGCGTGCAGCCCCAGCAAGCACCTCATCTAATCCCGTTTTGAAGGAGTACCGTAAGGAGTTCATACCCATTGAGGGACAGCTGGGATCCCTCCGGATTTACTGGCCAACCCCTTTTCTCGGACAGGATCATAGACGTGCCCCCATTCGCAAAGGTTAAACTCTCTACAATAGAGCCATTTGATGGAACGACTGATCGTGATGATCATCTTTCCACTTATAAGCATCAGATGTATGTCCAAGCAGTAGATGATGCTACTTGGGGCAAGATTTTTTCGGCTACTTTGAAAGGAGTAGCTCAGAATTGGTTTAACAATCTTCCCCCTCAATCAGTTAACAATTTGACTGAACTCAATTACTTATTTACCAGTCACTTCGTAGCAAATCGGCAAGAACAAAAGACAAGCATGCATTTGGGCAAGGTTATTCAAGGACCAAAAGAGGCCCTTCAAAGTTTTGTTAAAAGGTTCAATCTAGAAGCCCTGCAGATTCAAGATCTTAATGCTGGTGTGGCCTTTGACACCTTTATTAGAGGACTACGGCCATGATGTTTTAAGTTTGATCTCGTCAAGAAGAAAATCAACTCTTACAGAAGCCTTGAAGGAGGCTGAAGCATTCATACATGCTACTGAAGTCTGTGCTGAGGCTAAGCACCCCGAGTCCAAGAAGCCTGAAGAGGTAGTTCAGGCAAAAAAGAACAATCCTAAGAAGGCTGAGACTTGGGCAATAACCTCCACAACCACCTCGTCCAGAAGAGGAAAGAGAAAATAATCAGAAACTGCAGCTGACCCAATAGAATTCAACAAAGATCAATACTTCATCCTTTTGGAGATAAAAGATTAATATGATCTCAAGGCTCCAACTGAGATGAAGACGCCTTACAGAAACAGAGACAAGAGTCGTATTTTCATTTCCATAAGGATTGTGGACATGAGACTAAAGAGTGTAAGCATCTTAAGAGAGCTTTGGAGGATTTAGCCCGGCGAGGAAAGATGAATTCGTATTTGCCCTAGGGGGAAGAAAGTTTCAGAAGAATGATGATCGTCAGAGCAAGAAGAAGGAAAGTGAAAGCACTGACAAAGATGTTGTCCTAGTCATTTCTGGTGGGTTTGCAGCTGGAGGACCAACCAATCGGGGGAACAAAAACTATCTCCGGGAGCTCGGCTAAATTTTGTTGACTGATCAGACAAAGGCCGAGCCCTTCCCAAAGGTGGTGATCAGTGAGTAAGATCGGAGGATGCTGAAGACCCCTCATGACGATCCTCTAGTTGTGGAAATGAAGATCGTCAATCTACGAGTAAGAAGAATTTTGATTGACACTGGAAGTTCGACAGACATCATCAGAGCAGATTATTTGTCCAGATTAAAATTCGATGAGAAGAATCTGGTCCCTGTTCACCACCCAATCATCGGATTTGGAGGAGGAGTTATCCATCATATGGGGACAGTTACCCTGCCAGTCCGAGTAGGAGACAAGGATGTCTCACGGACTTTGTTCATCAAGTTTCTGGTCGTCAGAGACTTAACAGCATACAATGTTATTCTTGGAAGACCAACTCTGAATCATGTTAAAGCAGTAATAGTTACTCATCTTATGGTCATGAAGTTTGAATGTAACGGAGGGCAGATAGGAACACTGTATGGAGATCAGCAAGCGGACATATAATGTTATCAAACTACTCTAAAGCCCTCGTCCTGGAAGGTTGAGGAACAGATCTAGACGAAGGCTGCTGGTGAAGGGAAATCGACCGAAATCGTAATGACCCAGGCCGCCTCGTTGAGAAAGACCATTGAAAATTCTCAGACGCAGGTTGTTCCCTCAAGGAGAACGTCCGAGACCCTTCACAGCAAGAAAAGTAAGTATGTGCAAGTCAAGGAGGAACCTCACTCGTCTGAACAAGTTATGGCCATCATGGGTTTGGTACTTGAGCGTCTAGAGCCTGTTGAGGCCCGTAGGATATATGTCTAGATGATGCTCATCGAGAAAGAACCCTGAAGATTGGATCTTCTCTTACCCCTGAATTGCGGGAAATTTTGATAAGCTTACTCAAAGAGTTTCAAGATGTGTTTGCCTATAGTGTTGAAGAGATAGCCGTCCACCGGTTGAATGTTGACCCAAACATGAAACCAGTCCGTCAGAAGAAACGACACTTGGGACCAACAAGAAATCAGGTGGTGGACAAGGAAGTACAGAGATTGTTGGAAGCCCGAATCATAAGAGAAACCTATTATCCAGAATGGATAGCCAACGTAGTCATGGTGCCAAAGCCTAATGGCACATGGAGGATGTGTGTGGACTACACTGATTTCAACAAGTCCTGTCCTAAGGATAGTTTTCCCTTGCCTAAGTTGGATCGGCTGGTTGATTCCACGGCTGGCCATGCCTTATTGAGTTTTATGGACGCCTATTCCGGTTTCCATCAGATACCTATGTGGCCAGACGACCAGGACAAGACATCTTTAATAATAGAGAAAGGATTGTATGGTTGGCTGATGATGCCTTTTGGACTGAGGAATGATCCGTCCACCTTCCAAAGACTGATCAATACTGTCATTCAAGCCACAATTGGGAAGGAACATGGATGCTTACATAGATGATATGATCGTGAAAAGTCAGCAGGAGAAAGACCATGTTGGTGATTTGCGAGAAACTTTTGAGACTTTCAGGAAATATAAACTAAAGCTGAATCCCAAAAAAATGTGTTTTTGGAGTCATGGCCGGGAAGTTCTTGGGGTTTCTTGTAGATCAACGGGGAATAGAAGATAATCCTGAAAAAATTCAAGCCATTTTGGATATGAAGTCATTGACTAAAATTAAGGAAGTACAACGACTAACATCATAACAACCCGGTTCGGCATGCCGCAGTCAATTGTCTTCGACAATGGTCCGCAATTTGAAACACCAAAGCTGAAAGAATGGCTCTCAGAAAGAGAGATAAAGGCTCATTTTGCTGCAGAAGCCCACCCACAAGCCAATGGGCAAGTAGAGTCTTTCAATAAGATATTGTCAAACGGCATAAAAAGGAAGCTGGAAAATGCCAAGGGGCTATGGGTTGAAGAACTACAGCTGTACTATGGTCCATTAGAACCACGACAAAGAATTCTACAGGCGAGACACCTTTCATGTTAGTCTATGGAACTGAGGTTGTCTTGCCCATTGAAATTGAAGAGCCCACCCTATGAGTCATGTCGTACACAGAAGAGGCCAACTGGCCGCCTTGCGGACTGCCCTGGATTAACTACCAGAGGTAAGGGGTAACACATTGTTAAGAATGCAATTGTACATGCTTCGGATGGCTCGGGACTTTTACAAGAGAGTTGCTAGACGACCGCTGAAGGTAGGGAAATTGGTTCTCAGGAAGATGGAAGTTGTAGGACGATCTAAAGAACTGGGTAAACTAACAGCAAACAGGGAAGGTCCTTATTTGGTTGTCGAAGAAGTAAGAAGTGGAACATTCCGTCTACACGACGTTGATGGACGACCAATACAACACACTTGGAATTCATACACTTTAAAGAAGTACCACGTCGTACCTAAATCGATTCTCAAGAATGCTAGTATGTTGTAATCAGAAAAAGTGCCATGGCACAAAAAGAGAATTAGGAATTTATACATGTACCTTGGTAGTTTGCCAAGCAAAATTCACAAAATATAATTTCTACTTTCTCTCTATATTTATGATTGTTTCTATATTTTTACTCATGTCATTCACTTTGGGGCATTTTTCACCACTAGTTAATCCAGTGGTCTTCAAGTGCATTAACTTAGTTGACAATTGAAGAAACCCATAAACAACCAAAAGGAATAAAACCAAAAGAAGGAATCACCCCAGCAAGGGATAATCATTTTTATGACGCACATTGCTTCCTAAAGGAGGCCGGCCAACACTAGTGGAAAAAAGCCCATCTGATCCGGTCAAAACCGTGCTTACAGATTCGGTTTTGGTCCGGATCTGGTGGACCCAGAGCGGCTCTCAAGTATTAACTGATCCGGTCCAAAACCGGATCAGTTTACACTTAACTGATCCGGTTGCATCACAAAACCGGATCAGTTAGGTGAGTGAACTGATCCGATTTTGTGATGCAACCGGATCAGTAAAGGTGCATTCACAATTTTAAAAAAATTGAGGCTTTCATTTGCCCCACAAAACCAACTACCCAGCAAATAACAAAAAGCTGCCCAGCAAGTAACTTGTAAGTAGCCCTCGAGAGGCAGTTTTTCTATCCTCTTGAATAGTACATTCTCATTCACTACTAATACACTGCATTTCTTAGTTAATGAAAAAATTAGGCTAAAACATCAAATCATATTCATAATAATAATAAAGAATAATGTTAAATTGCCTGTGCTTTAGTATCATTTTGGATAAGTGTAAACGAAAATCACCAGCAACAATATTATAATAAAATTGATATGGAATACAATGCATCACCAGAACAAAGGAAAAGAAATAATCTCAAGTGTAGTAAAACAATCATATGGATGGTGATCTTACTCTCATCCCAGTTGCATAATCTTCAGTTGCCCGGAGAAGTTCCACAAGTTAGCCAACTTAATCACCATCCGGGCATCACAAATCCATGACCAATTGAGACTAACAAGAAGTTAGAAAACACATTTAGAAAAGGGGAAGTAGTGCAAGGAGAAGTTCTACAGATAACTAACCTAGCACCTAACTGTTGACTAGCTTTAAAGTGACCAATCTTAAGCAATGTAGAAAATGAAAGAGCTAAATCATACATTTCCGGTTCGAGCGATCTCCCTGATCCTAAACTTGCTAAGATTTCTTAGCACATCAACAATCTTTCCTGGATCTCCAGTGACCTGGATTGCAATTTGCTAGGTAAATGTTTTTGTTAAACATCATATGCTCAGGAAATACCTTAAATTTTTTATTGCAAGAAACAATTATGATCTTATAGTTATCATACTAGCTAAGTGTAACAGAATCTTTAAGTCATCACAACTCATACAACTAATCATCAAATGTAGTTCCCTTACCTCCATGATATGACAGCATAGACTATCAACACAAACAAAAATAGGTGCAGTCACATCTCAAGGAGGAGCTGACAAGTAAATAACCTAGACAATCAAACATTCATGCATAGTAGGGTATAATATCTAATTCCTTAAATTATAGTTTAACATCAAAACAAATAGGAGTTCAAATCTAGCCTCCACTTTCAAACTATCAAGAAAATTGGATCTCGTCATATACTCCAAACCAACACAAACCATATAATGATTTTTTTCCTATTAAGATGAATATCAGAGTGCATGTCATTCCAGATCCCATGAAGAAAATAAAAAGTGGATTGTTACTACACCAAACTAAAGAAGATAATGTTAAAGCATGGAAGCTCCATTTCCCTCACAATAATTAAAAAAGATGAGATACATAGTTGAAAAAACACCCATCTACAGAAGTTATAGATTATTTGTGTGCAACAGCTAAGACAAATCAGTTTTAGGCCACCATCTGGGAAAAAAGGCATAAGAAAGCAACATGATAAATAGGGTAAGGGCGAGAAGGGAAGGATGAAAACTCACAACGAACAATCAGATCACCAAACTGACCTCCTTTATCACCTTAATCTTTTACCCGGTATCGAATACCGCCTCTAGTTTCTAATCAATCGCCAATTTCTCCTTTCTCTTCTCCTCCATTGAAGCTGCTGCAGCTGCACCATCTCTTGCGCCACCCATTCTCTCTTCCTCCATCTCTCTTTCTCTTCTCTTAGCTAAATCAACAATCTTCTAGAGTTCCACGAGATACTTTCAGCTGTAAATTCTTCTAATTTCAGATAATCTATGAAAATAAATGAATGGGTACATTCATCATCAAATATATATAATGAAAGATCAAGATATTCAATAGAAACAATGGAAACACCTAACCAAGTCCATACCCTAAAATCCACAAAAATCTGAACAATCAGCCAAAAACGAAGCACATCTATCAAAACTCCAAATTCACCCAAAAACAAAAAAAAGAAGCGAGAGATTTACCTTCGGCAATGGAGCGAGATCTCATGAGCAGTGGCGTGCTTCAAGAGGAGAGAGAAGCAGAGACAGTCAAGAGAGAGGAGGAGGTGAATTCGGAGGGATTTCGGCCATTGTTGTTGCTTTGCTCCTCTCTTGAAGTTGATTGGAAATTTAGGGTTTGAATTGGGGAGGGATGCCTCGAAAGAGGAAGGAGGTGAAGTTCGTGGATTTGCCACAGGAAACCGAACGTCTTGCTCTCCTTTGTGTTTTAGCCGGCTTCTTCGTTGCGAGAGAGGAAGTGGTTCAGGTGGAAGAGTGAGAGAGGAAGTGGGAGAGGAGGGAGAGTGAGAGAGATGAGAGTTAGGGTTGAGGTCTAGGAGGGAGGATGAAAGATGAAGAAATTCGCGGGTAATGAGGTCTCTTGGGCTGACAATTTTGGGCCTTAATATACATAGACTAGCTGATCCGGTCAGCTTAACCGGATCAGTTAACGAAAACCGGATCGGTTTTTTGTTAACTGATCCGGTTCATGGCTGAACCGGATCAGTTTGTGAACCAAATTTTCACTCGAAAAAATCTCGGGTAACGGATTCGGTTTTTGTAGGAACCGGATCAGTTGTGTTGTGTCATTTGACGTTTTTTCCACTAGTGCAAAGAGTAATAAACCATATGAAAGATGGATTACATACATGGCCAGCCAAATTGTAATACTCCCTAGTAAGGGAAACATTATTGCCTCCTAAAGAAAGTCGGCCTGAAATAAGTACACCTTAATAAAGGTGTCTTACTTTCAACAGCAAGGTCAACCAAGTAGTAATAACCCTAGTAAGGTAGTGGTGTCGAAACAGATCTCGATCGTCGGGTCAACCCGATATCGACCCGACTTGAACCCGGTTCGACCCGTGAGGGTCGGTCCACCGCACCCGACCGAAACCCGACTCGGGATTACCCAAACCCGACCAAGACCCGAAGAAGATTATATCCCGACCGACCAGGCAACTGCGGACCGTACTCAACCAGATATTACTAAAATTCAAATATATTTTTTTATATACAAAATCATTTAAATACGTTAATTTATAAAATTGCTTACATTTAATAATTAATTAAATAAAAAATTAAATTACATTCAATTTAAGGGTTAAACTATGAATATCATGTACTTGTTTATATATTTATTTTCATTTATTTTTGAATTTTTTGTGTACATTGCTCTCTTGTTTTGTTTTGACATCTATTGATGTATATATCATAGAGGCTAGCTCACAAGTCACAACATGCATGTATATACGTAGTATATTAACAATTTTCTAGCTTATCTAAATTTTTGATGTAATTTTAGTACATGTCATAGTGTTTTAACTGTTGATGAGATTATTTGGTCGCTTTTTACCTGTTAGTTTCTTAGTGCTTACTATTAAATGTCGTCTTGTTAATTTTCCTGTTGCTTTGCATAATGCAAATGCTTTCATAAAATACTATAGTTGAATTTTTACACAACATATAAGTAAGATCTTAGCTTGTTTGATTAAAGAACAAAGTTAGGTAATTGGGTCGAGTTAATATAATATCATAAATTAATTTAAAATACAACATTTGTGTCAATGTCATACGAATTGACAAAAATCAAATTACTAAATTTATAAGCAGCAAGCCAGCAACAGCAACAACGACAACCACAAGCAGCAGCAACAACCACAAGCAGCAGGCCACAAGCAGGAGCAACATCCAACAAGCAATAGCATCCAACAAACGCAGCAGCAGGCCAAAAGCAGCATCAGCATCAAACAAGCAACATCATCCAACAAACGCAGCAGTAGCATCCAACAAATGCAGCAGCACAGGACCACGACAACCACAACAAAGTAAAAAAAAAATTTTAATTTTTTGGGCTCTCATATCTTATAACAAGTTTTAAGAAACTGTTACCAGAAGACTCATCATCGAGCACTTGACTCCATCAACATCACAAAATGTAAAAAAGTAAATGAGCCACAAAGCAACTGTGGGCAGGCGGCAAATCCTAGGCACTTATAAAATGTCTTTGGCTCTCAAGTGTGTATTATATTCTTAATTACATGCCTAGAAAAAGCGCCGCCTCACGAAGCTAGGGGAAACCAATACATAAATAATTTTGGAGTTGAGAGTCTAAAATACGGGTCAGATTCTGTCAAAGATAATACCAAAATATCAAACCAGCACAGTAGCACCATCCCAAAAGCACAACACCATCCTACAAGCACCACAACAACCACCACAATCAAATCAACATAACATGGGCATCAACAAAAAAAGTGAGCAAATGAGTCACGGAATAGAATCAAAGTCAATATCGCTAGGTTCACCTAGAACTCCAACATCAAGAGTTCCTTCATCCTCAATTGGGGAATAACCGGAAAGCCAATTTTGACAACTAAAGCTTCAACATTCTTAGGCAACAAACGCGAACGATACTTAGTCAAAATTCTACCCCCATGCTAAAGGAGGATTCAGATGCAACAGAGGTAATAGGGATAGCTAAAATGTCTCTAACCATACGAGCAAAAATAGGAAATTGAACCATATGATCACGCCAATATGAAAGAACATCAAAATCAGCATCACTAACAAAAGGAACAAGGGGAGCATCAAAGTATGCATTAATTTCAGAATTTACACCTTGAACACTAGAAGCACCAACACTAGGGCTAGCAACACGCCCATACTCTTTAGCAAGGTTTATTTTCTTATAAGGGTGAAGGGTAGATGTTAGACCATATAGACAAGGATTCGCATTACTTTGGCCAGAACTCAAAGAACCACTAGAAGAAGATGGATAAGTTTGAGAATAATATGTATACAATTCGGTAAAATGATCAACAACAGATTTAACACGTTTTGCACGCTCGGAATCAGCATATAAACTACCATATATTGTTATTGTTATTGTTATTGTTATTGTTATTAACCCGTGCTCCTATTTGTATTACTATTGTTATTGTTAGCCATGTTCTTGTTACTATTACTGTTATTATTTGTATTTTGATTATTATCATTGTCGCTTTATGTTTATTAGTATTATTATTCTCATTACCATCATAGCTATTTACAAACTTATATATCAATCAAAGTTATTAAAATCGCGATTCAAATCTTAAAATCTTACGACTTTACGATTCAAAATATAGTAGACGATTCGATTCGCGATTCTAGTCGATTCTATACATTTCTGTTGACTAGCGAAAACCTCGCAAATTTAAATCATGCTAACAAAGAAAATAATAGATATATATTGATAGTTATTGCCAATATAGTGGGTAAACAACTATTTTTCCCATTTTTAGGTCTTTTAACTTATAATTTTAGCATATTCAATGAAGATTGAGTGCAATATCTTGATTATACGTGTTTGTAGAATCTTACGATTCTACTATTCGATTTTACGATTCGATTCTAAAGGTCGTTTCCGATTCAAACTAGAATCTCGATTTTAACAACATTGATATCAATTATAATGCTTATAATAATAAATCATTTATATAAAGTTTGGAATTGATCTTTTACTCGTTATTATTGTCGTTGGTTATAATATATAATATTAAAATATATGAAGAGTCGTTCTACTCCTTTACTCATTAGAGTGGTTTTACGCAGTTGATTAGTCGAAATAAGAGTTGCCTAAGAGAATACACTAAACATCACGGTAATCAATATAGTGTTTTTATTGATTTTTCGTTATCATCCATATATTTATCGCACACACACATATGTATATATATGTCGATCTTAATACATTTATTAATATGATTCGTTTACAAAATCCATAACAAAATCAAGATATGTCCCGATGTTGAATTGACGTTCAATAGCGAATGGACCCGATGTTTCACAATGATCGAACTAAGGTCATTACTAATTCAACCCAAGTAAACTTGACTCAACTCAAGCGTACATGAAACCTAAATACGACCCGCGCAAACCCGGTAAAAAAATGTCCACGGGCGATCATACACGGGAATGGATCGACTTGTAAATGGAACGCTCAGACCTGTCCGGCACCTGGGAATCCAATGATTCAAATGTGTTCGACCCAGTTGAACAAACCCTGACCAATCACGACCTGGGGCACTGACTGTCAGAATCCTGACATATCCGAGTCTGACCTGGTTCGCCGTGGGTATACCCATAACCTATTTGAGAACCTGTTTTGACACCACTATTGTAAGGGGACCATTATTACAAGACAAACACTACCTTCTAAAGGAAGCCAGCTAGGAAATGATAAGCTCATAAAAGCAATCATGTCCAATAAGGTTGGCAAGTGAGACCAGCAATAGACAAACTATTTAAGCTCGTCCAGATTAAGAGTCATAAGAAGTTCGACCTTCGTTGGCCGGTCTCCTTCTTGGAACAAAACTCGTCTGGGAAGTCAGGACGAGCCCAGTATAAGGAAGGGGGGAAGTAACCAATCCCTAGAACTTCTAAGATATACCCAGTCATGACGAGCTAGTTACAGTCCAAATAGTCATCCAATATAGGACGAGTTCCTTTGAATTTGGACATATTTTTTTAAAGTTCATTAATCGTCGAGAGATTAGGACGAGTTCTTTTTGAACTTGGCATATTGGTTCAAAGTTCATTAATCGTCTAGTTTTTAGGACGAGTTCTTTTTGAACTTGGCATATTTGCTCTAAGTTCATTAATCATCCAGTTTTTAGGACGAGTTCTTTTTGAACTTGGCATATTTGCTCTAAGTTCATTAATCGTCCAGTTTTTAGGACGAGTCCTTTTGAACTTTGCATATTTGTTCAAAGTTCATTAATCGTCCAGATTTTAGGACGAGTTCCTTTGAACTTGGACATATTTGTTTAAAGTTCATTAATCGTCCAAAGATTATCTGTTCTAAGTTCATTAATTGTCCAGTTTTTAGGACGACTTCTTTTTAACTTGGCATATTTATTCAAGATAAAGTAATTGTCCATAATCCCAGCAAGTGTTTGATGTTTAGTCTAAAGACGAGTGTTGTTAGACGAGTTAAGTTGGACAAAAGCAGTTCTGTAACAAAATATTTTTTCATAGAGAATTCATTGTGAAAAATAAGGCAAGGGTTAGAAACTAATCTAAAAAAAAATTAAAAACACACAAAAAGCAAAAGAAGACCTAAGCTAAGTCTAGCTACAATGAGAGGAGTCAGCCAAAATACAATAATATTCATAGCAGAAAGCTATTTACTCTATTCGGCTGGGGGTGTATCTTGGCCGATAGCTGGGTCTTCAAGAGTCTCTTGGCCGTCTACCTGACCCTCAGGATTCTCTTCATCCTCCTCCTCTTCTTCCTCTGAATCAAAGAAGGTAGGGGGAGTTTCACCAACAATTTGAGCCCTGTACAGATCTTGCTGAAAGAGCAAGCGACGCTCAAAGCGAGAAACCTCCTCAGGCTCAGCCATCATTTCAAAGGCTTTTAGAGCCTAGCCCTTGGAGGTCTCGACAACGTCGACCAGGGCCTCTTTGGCGTCAGTGAATGATTGGGCTGCTTCCTCCTTCAGACGAGCATTATCCTCGTCCAACTTGAGGTTCTCTTTCCGGAGCTCAGCAGCAGCCAAAAGAGCGGTGTTCCTCTCCCCCTTGAGATTTTGATGAGGTACTGCTGGTTGCTGGACTCCATGGTGGCCAGACGAATTTCCCAGGCGTCCTGGGATTGACGATGAAGGGTCTTCAGCATCTCAAAATCATGCATGGCCTTGTCCCCAGCCGTTGTAGCTTGGTGGACTAGCTGCTTATTTTCTTTTCTCAGCTCTCTCGCCCAGTCTTCGGTGATTATGCTACGAGCAAAGAGCTGTAAGGATGAAGAGTAAACACAAAGTTAGTGGACGAGTTAAAATGATGAAAAAAGTACATGTACCTAATTAAAACAGCAAAGCTGAAGGGATTTACCTCAGCAGCAAGTTGGGACATGTAACCTACGTGCCCAGACGATGCTCCCCTTAGGCCCTTGATGTTGGACTCAGGGTAGCATTTGAAGAACTCCTACTTGAGCTTCTCCTTTCAGCCCTCGACATCTTGGCAAAGGCTTGAGAGGACTCATCGTCTGAGTCCCCTATCAGAGCAGCAGGCTTGCGGAGGGTCCTTTGCCCTTATCTGAAAAGGTGGAGGGGTCAGTTCTCTTGATGGGGAAAATGACTGCAAGTTTGTTGGACGGACTCATTGGACGTCCAGCAACTCGCAGCGTCCAAACTACATTTGAGTAGTATGACTCACCCGAAGATAAGGACGCAGATCTGTAGGATGGTGGCATTTGAGCCACCAACTGAGCGACCGGCCCGCTGAAGGCCGATCCTTCCTTGTTAGCCGCATCCGGTTGAATCTTCGTAATGCCAACCATTTCAGGCTGGTTCTTAGTCAGAACAGCCGCGTCCGGCTGATTCACAGGGAGAAGGGTGGAGATGTGCCCCTCCTCTCCCAAAAGGGGAGCAACAGTGGACGAGTCATCCACCTTCAAAGATTTACTCACAGAGGGTGGACGAGACTCACCCCCCCGTCCTCTGACTGACATGGGTAGCTTTTTGAACGGACGAGCTCGTCCGCTCAGTCTTCTTCTTGGCGGTGAAGCCTTTGGATTTTTTGGGCGGGGGAGGATCCCCGGCTGTAGATGGCCTTCTCTTAGACGCAACTGACTTCCCAGCTAACGTCTTAGATGTTGGGGCATTCTTCTGCAAAGAGAAAAAAATTACAAGTCAGAGGAAGCTCGTCCAAAGAAAACGATGATAAAATGGAAAATTTGGACGTACTCAACTTGCTAAAGGAAGCCGGCCAGAATGGCCATTACCTACAAGACGAAGCTATTTGGTCTAAATGTGATGTTGGACGAAGGGTGCATCGTACCAAAACTTTGGACGATGATCATCTAATAAAGAGGGCGTTCGTCCAGGAAAAAGTAAAATAGAACATCAGATATTGGACGAAGACCATTCACTGAAGGAAGCCGACCAAGTACAGCCGCCTTCCTTCTACGATGGACCCTCGTCCAAAAAACATTACAGACGAAGATCCAGGAGAACGTCCAAATTCAGACGTTCTCCTTCTACAAAGGATCTTCGTCTAGAAAGAATAGAAGACTAATATATCTAGAAGGACGGCCAAGGCTAGCTGCTTTCCTTCTAGGATAGATCCTCGTCCAAACTCATTAGGATAAACATCTGGGTTATTGATGATAAAAAAAAATTTGATCTTACCAAAGTATCAGCCCTTTTTTCGGGCCCCGTCCTGGAGTACTCTTTCCACAAGTTTGCACTGAATTTTGACATATCTATGTCGCCCTTCCAAGATTTGCGGAGGAGTGCTCTAGCCGCTTCTGCACGAAAAAAGCAAGTTGGTTAAAACACAGATACTTTGGACGGTGCACTTTACTTAGAGATTTGATGATTTACCTTTATCTTAGGCCGACCGTAAACCAGCGGCGACGAAGAAGTGGTCGTCAAAAAACATTTCTTTAAAGGAAATCCAGTTAGCTGGCCCTATAATAGTTGGACAGTTTAGTTTAGAATATTCAGCTATCCTGAAGTATTCCACCACCTCATCATCAAATCTATCTTTCAAATCCAAGATAGATGCTCCTCGTCCGGTGTTCGTCGCTGCCCGGCTGTGGTAGCGACACTAGTGGAAAAAAGTTCAACCGTTGCGGTCAAAACCGGGCTTACCGCTGCGGTTTTGAGCCGCAACGGTTGGGCTAGCAGCGGTTATGAAGGATTAACCGCTGCGGTCCAAAACCGCAGCGGTTAATGTGATTAGCTGCTGCGGTTTTGACCCAAAACCGCAGCGGTTGACCAGCCCAAAAACCAAAAAAAAAAAAAAATTTTTTGCATTTTTTCATTATTAATCGATATAAAATCAATAGTATATATCAATACTCATTTTATTAAGCATATTATGCTTATTTGAAGCATAAGCATAAATAATTACATACATAAAAATATTAACTATAATCTAGCTAAGTGTGCATTGATTGAGATAAAGCTTCAGAAAATTTCCCTATTAGAATCAAAAGCTCTTTCTTAGGGAGCTAGACAAGGCTATTAATTTGCTCATATTTCGCTTTCTTTCTGTTTGCTCCCTAGCTCCGAATTCTCTTCATTATTTTGGACTTCAACTAGATACATTCTTTGGATATTGACTTGCAAAGACAAAACCCTCCTTAGAAACAGAGCTTAACTCATTTGGAACTTCACAAGGTAATAAAAAAGACTCACCTTGACCGCTGAAGCTATCTCACTAATACCATCACCAATGTATTCTTTTCCTGTCCCTTTGAAAGGAATTTTAGTTCTTACAAAGACTCCAATTTTGTCTTGAGTTTGGTTGATTTTGTAGCTGGCCCAACTGTCAAATATGCTCCAATGAGAACTATTTGTTGTGAAGTCAGTGATTTTACAGCTATCTTTGGGGTGAATTCCTGGCCCATATCTCCTGCACATTGAAAATGCCTCATCACAAAAGGTCCATCTATCTACCCCATTTCCAGAGCTATTAGAGGCTAGCAGATAACCCCATCCAGAACTAACATTATCAACTATATGCAATTGAGCTATGTACAATAATCTGATAGCATGATAAGACATTCTGCCTATTCATACAGAGATAATAATAGAACTGCAGAAGGTAATATCACACAATGGAATTACAAAACTTCAAGTTTCTTCAAGTGACAAATCAAGCACTTTTGACAACACTTCCTTCCAATATTACAATTATAAAAAAAAATTAGCAGACACGAAACAAACAAGATTACCATAGGCCACTTAGACACAAATCTCTTTCTTTTTCTGTTTTTTTGTCAATTTAACAGCCAAGTTAACAGACATTCATCTTCAAGTCCTTAACAATAATAACATTTAGAAGTTCAGGTCCGAAACAGTAACTTTGAGCAAAGTTTAGGTCCAGAGAGTAAGCTTAACTCAAACATAACTATATGTACAATGTAGAATATACAAGTACAAGACAGATAGCACCCTAACAAATGTAATTCGTGAGCAAACAACAAAAAAAGACGGGAATGCTCCTAACTATGATAAATCATTGAAATGAACAATGCCACCACGGCACCACCTAACAGCTAACTTCGCTAGCAACAAATTCCTTAGGATAGCCCTAAAAAAGCACATCAAAGTCAAGGCTTGAAAAATGAAAACTTTGATATAAGATTATTAACCATCAAAACATCAGTTGTCAGCCTAAAGTTATAAAAGTAAGCACCTTCATCTGCATAATACTGGGCTGTTCAAGTTAAAATTAGAGCAATATGCCTGAGTCAAATTATAGATATCAATGCCATTTTCCCCAACACTTTGCATGTAGCTAAATTAAAGTATACAAGTGCCCACAAAAAGGTCCATGCTAATATCAATAACCTTTGGGAATAAGGACAAGAGCAAGAGCATGTGGAAAGTGATAAAAAAAAAAAAAAAGGCAAGGAAGCAAACCTCTCTAAGCGATTTTTGAGAGCTTGTGATAAAGCAGACGCGACCTCTTCGAGAATCACCAGGAGAAATCCAGATTCCAGAAGCAACCACTTAAACAAGAGACATAAATAGAGAGAATGTGAGATAAACAGAGTGAAGTATGAGGCAAATAGTGAGGGTGAAAGCAGGATGAGAGCAGTATTAGTTAAAGAAAAAGAAGAGGTAGAAAGTTAGACGATGAAGAAGTAGTGAAGAAGTAAAATTGGGGAGGTACCTTTTGATCTAGAAAGAGCAGCATCAGCAATGGAGGAGTGGCATCCAGGAAGAAAAAGCCAAAGCTTAATTTTGTCATCTGGGTCATCGTGCATGTGCATAGAAAAGAGATGAGCAAGAAAGCAACTAAGCAAGGTTATTAGGCAAATGCAAAGGCAGCTTACTGCTTACCAGGGTTGTGCATTCCCTGAGAACTGAGAAGGATCCCAAGGGCCTTCAAAGGAGTTGGTCCAAGAGCTAAGAAATCCATCCTTTTGCAGTTGAAGATGTGAAGAGAGTAACTTCAAGTCTTTCCTCTGTCCTTGAACAGCCAACAAATAACAATAACAACATCATCTATCTTTGCAATAACACTAATGCTCATTCACATCATCTAATTTGTAAACGGAAACAAACAAACCTACCTTTTATCCGGTAAACAAGTTACATCAGATTCATTGGGAAGAAACTGGAACCTTGAAATTTGATGAAGACCTCCCTAAACAAAACGAAAACCAAAACCAAAACCAAAGTTGAATTTGGGGAATAATTTGTGCGATTGAAATTGCAGGGATTGTCAGTTAGGGTTTTGTGAAATCCTGTAATTTAGGGGAATGGAATTTAACAAGAACCCATGACATAGGTTCATACTTAATCCATCTTTAGGTGTCAATCAATTCAGGAATTCGTTGTTTTAAACTTACAATCAACTTTACTAACCAGAGGTTTCAATCACCAAGCAAATAAACAACTAATCCAACACCAACATCTTCATATTTCATCCAACTCAAATTTCAGAAATTAACAATGGTACGCATTCTAGCTTTGCAAATACAGAGAGGAGAATAGAAAAATGAGAGAGAAAAGGAGTAGTACCAACAAGGGTGGCCCGGCGGCGGCACCATCGCCAGCGACGAGCTACCACATAAACGCAAAAGGAGGGAGAAAGAACAGCAGCGGTGCGAGAAATGACCGCACCCAACACCACCACCACCACGAAGAGAAAGGGGAAAGGAAAACGGCTCGACGGCCCGTAACCACCAACGTGAGCAGAGGAGGGAGAAGCACGGAACAGCAGCACTGGTACCAGCAGGGGAGGGAAGCTCCGGCGAGCTTCAGCAATCGCCGACGAGGCAACAGCGCACTAGTGAGAGAGAGAGACAGAGAGATCTCACGGGGAAGAGAGAGAAAATTTTGATTTTGGGGTTTTCTCACGGGAGAGAAGAAATTAGAATTGAAGTGAGCGAGAGAAAACGCGGGATACAAAATGAAATAGGGCAACATTAACCGCTGCGGTTAATATAACAGAAAACCGGATCGGTTTCTTGTTAACCGATGCGGTTCTCTAAGAACCGCAGCGGTTAATGTTGTCCAATTTCCCTCCCAAAACTTTGCTGATTTACCGCTTTGATTATCTTAGGGACCGCAGCGGTTGAGTTGTGACATATAGCGTTTTTTCCACTAGTGCGATATTCCCCCGGCAATGTGTAACACCCCAGAATTTCAAAGGCGGAAAAGAAAGAAATAATAATATAATTAATAGGACGATGGCGGAAACATCGTCTTCTGGGAATGTCACTACTACAAGATTATTGTTTAAATAACTAAGTGATAAAAACAAACATAAGTAAATACTATAAGTAAATTAATTACTTAGATTAAAATCAAAATGAGAAAACTATCTCAAACTAAAGAGAAGTCTAGAACTAAAACCCTAATAGATTATTTCTCGCATCTCGACCCGAGCCCAAAATCAAAGAAAATCCCCATCAACAAAACCTGCAAAATATACAACAAATATCCACAATCAGTGGGGAGTAACTAGCAGTTCTCCCAGAACAATAGCAATCAAAGCACGAGTCAGAAGAAGATTATTAAGAAAGGAATAACATGCAATCATTACATCAATAGCATGCACATAGAATCATAAAGCTCATAGATAAATCAATCATTAACAATAAGTAAGCATAATATAGTGAGTGACATAATTTCCAATATAAATAAATAATAATAATAAATCAAAATACAACAAGTTATTGAGTCAGAAACCGAACGCCAGTGATTCGCAAATCACTTCCTAAGGTTTGTCATATCGCAATCTCCAGGTCAGTCTATGGGCTTACGTTCCCCACTGCCTGTGTCTAAGAATGGCCAAACTCCCGATGCAGGGTAGAACACGCAGAACTCCCTGACCTCTCGGACGACAACAATTAACCCAGGTGTACCCCTAGTTCGCAAACCAGGTGGTTGGCATGTTCTTCACCGGGGACTACATCTATCCCACCGGATATTCTTATCTCAAAATACAATCATGCATACAATCCAAGTATCATTCATCTAAAATATTCGTCAAAAGGGATGCCACCCTACCTTATACCCACAGTTCATCAAAACAGTTCTTCATAATTCCTCAAAATAAATCACATATAAATTTTCAACAAATATCTCTCATAATAACACTTGAACATTCCCAAACATCATCAATGACAATATACTGGTTTTTACAGCAACCACACTCAATCACAAATACATCACCAATTAACTCTAAATCATATTCATTAAAAGAGTAATAACAATTAAATCATTTTATTCCATAAATCAAACCTAAACATGTGGTTACCGAACTGATGCATACTGTATACTACTGAAAATCAGCAACCCAGAATATATTAAATTATAAATTATATCTGATTTACAAGCCTTCAAACAATTTAAAAGTGTATCCTCAATTTCATCACAAAAACACCATAATAATTATGAAACTAACAAATTCGAGCATTAAAATTACACAAAAATTATCATATAACCCTAATAGCTCTACTGACATGGTACAATTTTTATTTATAATTTTCGGACTCAAAAAGTATTTTAACAGTTAATATACCGATTCCTCAAATAAGCCATTATAATAATTAAAAATATAAACAGACGCCCAAAAATTACCAAAACTTCACATAACATGTAAAAACTCACGTAAATACATATTATTTAAACAAATTAATTTTTCTGCCTCTACAAATAATTTTCATGAATTATATACTGACAGAACCGAAATTACAAAAACAGATATATAAATTAATTAAAACAGTAAACAGTAGATAAAAATTATTCTAAGGCAAGGAATACATTATACGCATGTTACATGATCTAAGAAAAATGATTTCATCAATTTCAACAGTCGTTCCATAATTATTATGAAATTTAGCCAAAAACGCACAAAATACTAATTAAATCAAATAAATATTAAAAATCATGCAAAAATTATTTTTCTCTACACATAATTCACATAGCATGTGTCACGTATGTTCAAGTAAAATTTCGTCAAAAAATTTAATTCAAAAAGTATTTTAAATAATTTCTAACGTATTAATCTAATACCGAATAATACCCTAATCACTATGGTTCTAAGATAACAACTAGTTACCTGGATCATCGGGAGGAGAGCTGAGTCTAAAGAGACAATCACAAGTTAAGCATGCAATCCAAATCCTCTTCTAACCCCAAGGCATAACAAACGAGAATTGTAGCAACAAGTCACTAAGCATTTCTTCTTGAACGTTGAAAACTCTTGTTTCGCACTGCTTTGTTACGACCATGATTCCCGATGATCAAAAGCTCAGATTCTAAATCGCTCCGGTCAGAATGTAGAACAAGACGTTATAAACGTTGAGTCCAAAAATGAAGACGATCCAACGGTTAGATCTCCGGCTACGGTTATTTTCGTGAAGGTGCGACAGAAAAAACCGGGTTGAAACTTTCTATTCTTTTCCTCTTCCTTTTCTCTCTTCCTTTTCTTGAAAAACGGTGGGTGATAAATGCAAATGATGCTGAACTTCTATGAATAAAAATCAGAATTTTATGGATGTTTAATGGTTGAAATAAAAGGGTTTTAATGAAGGAGAATGATTAGGGGGTTATAGGAGTTACAAAGCTACCAAGAGTCACAAGGAAAAATAAAAGGAAAAGAAAGAAGAGAGGCTCTCCTTTTCCTTCACTTGGCCGGCTGTCAAGCCCAACACACCCACAAAAATCTTCGGCCCAAAACAACAAGGGTCCACGCTTCAAAAGCCCGCTACGCGATAAATCGATAAATTCCTAAATCGCGCCTAAACTTTGAAAATACTTAATAATGAAAATAATTCAAATAAATTATATTATAAATATAAATATAATGCACACATTAGCACGCCACATGCGATGCAACATTTCATCACCCAAGTCGGTCCAACAACGTTACAAAAACGCTACGCGACAACACCGCATCCTAAACGCCTAAATAAATAACGAAACTAATATAACCTTTAAAATAAATAACTAACAACTTAAAATAAATATATACATAAATATATCACAACATATAAATATATATACACATTTTCACAACACGTTCCAAAATAATCTAAATAATAAATTATTAATTTTTTTTTACGAAAAAATATCATTTTAATGTAAACAAACACCAAAAATAAAGAGTGAAAATTACGGGGTGTTACACAATGTCTTCGCTGGGAGCCCGGATGAAGATGAAGTCGGCCTTTCAGTCGTGCATTTTTGAGGGTTTATCCCAAGCAATGATAAACCCGGCACGATTGTAGACGCTGAACCAAGCCCCCCTCCACCGTTTTGGGAACTTTGGATATGTAGTGTATCTAGGTGAAGGCTGGTAACGAAGGGGTTAGGCCGCGCAACTAGAAGACGACTATGAAGCTTAGGATGTTGTGCCAGGCATTCATCACCAGTTGGTTATGGCCGATGTTGTAATGCCTTAGCACAATTTCAATAAATTCATGGAGAGGAAATCTCAACCCGGCTAATAGGATTTACGATGCGGAAATATAGATAATTTATAATAATCCTATTCCTAAGAACACCCTAAAATACTATAATGAATCTACAAAAGAAGGTGTAGGAATTATTACCTTTGTAGCGTGCCTCGTTGATGTTTATTTAGAATCTCAGATGAAATTCCTCCACAAGTAGTCCACCACCACAATGAATGATTAACCCTTTAGGTTTGCTAGAACCTTATAACAACTAATTGTTTTGCTATAATACTCTCTTGTAAAATTTTGGAGAACAAAATTCTCTCACTTTTCCATTTGTATTCACGGCCAAAAAACCCACTAAAACCATGAAGATGCTTCTTCACCATATCATCTTGATACATAGCCAAAATCTTCATGCAAAAGGAAGATATAAAGTTTCCATATTTAGGTGCAATCAATCATCATATGATGAATCTTGTTACTCACTAATTAATTGATTTCAATCAATCAAAGATTAACATAATCAATTATCCCTATAATTGATATTTTACTAAATAAGAAGATATTATAATTATCTCATTTTATCTTAGCAATAGAGTATATATTTGTATTATCAAATAATATTAGTCTCCAATAGACTAATTAATCAACATTGTAGTTTAGGTGTGACCCTGTAGGTCCAAACAAGTTTAGTAGTAAATATTAATCATTTATTAATATTATAAGTCAAGATTGGCTTCTAGCAAAGCATCATGACTACCCAAACTATATTGGATATAATTAATAATTTATAACTTGATTATAAATTGAGTTATGCAATCAATCGTAGGACATACTCTAACAATCTCCCACTTGTCCTAGAGCAAGTGGTGCTTTATAATTCCTTTGTCTCTTATTGTTATATCTGAACATAAGGTAAGAAACTTGTCATCCTTATGAAGTCCTGAACATTTCTCAGTCTCCAAGTTCAACTGTTATACGAATGATTGAATCACAATCCATCCGAGTACGGCCATGCATTTATACAGTATGAACTCTCTGAGAGGCCCAAAAATAACATTCCTATGTAATAGGAGGACAATTCCATCTTATTTACCCTCTATCCTTCACACGACTCATAGTAACCTGTACATTGCCTTTATAGTCTCCTTTTACGGCACGACGTTTGACAGTGCCAAACCGTACTAGTCATCAATGTAAGGAATCAGTGGTAAACTCAAGCCTGAGGAATCAACTCATTTATATTTTAGAGAAACTTATGACATTCAGATCTTAAAGATTTCTCTATGTGGGTCAAATCCAATGTGTATTCACCAATTCACATTAATATAATTGATTAGACATCTAATGCCTCTATAATCCATGAAACATGATCATCAATCAATCTATAAACTAATCATTATAGGTCATTAATGTACCTACTTAATGACCTGATTAGGAACAAGGTGATCAGTTATCTTAGTTCACTTAAAAGGGTTTCATGGTTGAGTCTTCGTACTCAACATCCTATATAAAACAACTAATTACTTTGGACATTTGTTTAATACTAAACCGAATTTAAACAAATATAACTTTATAAAATAAACAAAAACCTTTTATTTCAATAATGAACATCGTTCAATATTAAGTACAAATATAGGTCATTCTCCAATGTTCCTAATTCCCATAGCTGAAGTATGACTTAGTAAGCGGATCTGCAACATTGTTATCCGTATGAACTTTACATATCCTAACATCTCCTCGATCAACTATCTCTCGAATCAGATGAAATCTCCTGAGTACATGTTTGGATTTTTGGTGTGATCTTGGTTCTTTTGCTTGTGCTATAGCTCCAGTGTTATCACAATAAACATCCAAAGCATTAGCAATACTAGGAACCACTCCAAGTTCAGAAATGCACTTCTTTATCCAAACGGCTTCTTTTGCTGCTTCTGATGCAGCAATATACTCAGCTTCAGTTGTAGAATCCGCTATAGTGCTCTGCTTGAAACTTTTCCAACTCAATGCTCCTCCATTTAAACAAAATATGAATCCCGACTGCGATAGAAAATCATCCTTATCTGTTTGGAAACTAGCATCAGTATAACCTTTTATACTTAGCTCATCCTCTCCTCCATGCACTAAGAACTTTTCTTTAGTCCTGCTAAGGTACTTTAGAATATTCTTAACAGCAGTCCAATGGTCATCACCTGGATTTGCTTGGTATCTACTGGTCATGCTCAAAGCATATGAAACATCTGGTCTAGTACATATCATGGCATACATGATGGATCCAATAGCTGACACATATGGGATCTTGCTCATGCAGTCTTTCTCATCAGTCGTCGAAGGACACTGAGTCTTGCTTAGACTTATGCCATGAGACATGGGTAGAAAACCTCTTTTACAACCTCTCATGTTGAACCTAGTTAGAACCTTATCAATATAAGTCTCTTCACTTAGTCTAATCATTCTTTTAGATCTATCTCTATAGATCTTAATGCCTAGTATGTATTGAGCCTCACCAAGGTCTTTCATTGAGAAACACTTTCCAAGCCATATCTTTACAGACTCTAGCATAGGAATTTCATTTCCAATCAGAAGTATGTCATCTACATACAAGACCAAGAAAACAATCTTACTCCCACTAACTTTCTTGTAAACACAAGATTCCTCTTCATTTCTGAGAAAACCAAAACCTTTGATTGACTCGTCAAATCGGAGGTTCCAACTCCTTGATGCTTGCTTTAATCCATAAATGGACCTTTGAAGCTTGCATACCTTTCTAGGTGCATTAGGATCAATAAAACCCTTAGGTTGTGTCATGTACACTTCTTCTTCCAAAAAACCATTTAGGAAGGCGGTTTTAACATCCATTTCCCATATTTCATAGTCATAATATGAGGCAATTGCTAGAAGTATCCGAATAGATTTCAGCATAGCTACTGGTAAAAAGGTTTCATCATAGTCTATACCATGAATTTGTTTGAAACCTTGCTACTAGCCTAGCTTTGTGGATATATACATTTCCATCCATGTCAGTTTTCAATTTGAAAACCCATTTGCATCCAATAGGTTTAACCCCATCAGGCAAATCAACCAAGTTCCAAACTTGATTTTCATACATGGAATCCATTTCGGATTTTGTGGCTTTTGACCATAAGTCGGAATCTGAACTAGCCATAGCTGCTTTGTAGGTAGTAGGCTCATTGTTTTCTAAAAGCAATATTTCTTTATTATCAGACACAAGAAATCCATATCTCTCAGGTGCTGAAACTTTCCTACTAGACCTACGAGGGGCGGGTGACACAGAGGTAGATTCCACAACAGGTTGTGGAGTCTTATCAGTTTCCACAACTACTTGTGGAGGCTCCTGATTTTGTGGCTCATTTTCAGCTCGAATTTTTCGAGGTGAATATTTCTCCCACTTGAATTTCTAGAAAGATGTTCTCTTTCGATAAAGACACCAGTTCGAGCCACACACACTTTGTTCTCAGTTTTGTTGTAGAAGTAATACCCCTTTGTTTCTTTTGGATAACCCACAAAGTAACATTTGTCAGATTTAGGTGCAAGTTTGTCAGATTGTAAACATTTTACATAAACTTCGCATCCCCAAATCTTAAGAAAAGACATAGTTGGAGTTTTTCTAGCCCATAACTCATATGGAGTCTTTTCAACAGCTTTGGTTGGAGTTCTGTTAAAGATTGGTGCGGCAGTTTCCAAGGCATGATCCCAGAATGATATCGAAAGATCGGCCTGACTCATCATTGATCGAACCATATCTAATAGAGTTCGATTTCTCCTTTCGGACACACCATTCCATTGTGGTGTTCCTGGAGGAGTTAGTTGGGAAAGGATTCCACAACTTTTGAGATGGTCATCAAACTCTCGGCTTAAATACTCACCACCTCGATCAGATCGAAGGGTTTTTATTGTCTTGCCAAGCTGATTTTGTACTTCCATTTGAAATTCTTTAAACCTTTCAAAAGCTTCAGATTTGTGCCTCATAAGGTAGATATACCCATATCTACTGATGTCATTTGTGAATGTTATGAAGTACTGATAATTGCCTCTAGCATTTGTACTCATTGGTCCATAAACATCAGAATGTATGAGGCCTAATAAGTCACTTGCTCTTTCACTTACACCAGTGAATGGAGCTTTTGTCATTTTGCCAAGTAAGCAAGATTCGCATGTATCATATGATTCGAAATCAAATGATTCCAAAAGCCCTTCCTTTTGAAGTTTTTGGAAACGTCGCTCATTTATGTGGCCAAGACGACAATGCCAAAGGTAAGTTTTATTTGAATCATTTGATTTGGCCTTTTTAGTATCAATGTTATAAACTTGTCTTTCTAAATCTAGCAAATAGAGCCCATTGAATAAGTGAGCACTACCATAAAACATTCCATCCTTTTGAAAAGAAAGACATTTATTCTTAATGTCAAAAGTAAACCCTTCTGTATCCAAACAAGAAACATAAATAATGTTTTGAGAAATAGCTGGAGCGAAATAATAATTATTCAAATCCAAAACAAGCCCAGAGGGCATTATTAAACTAAAAATGCCTACGGCTAAAGCTGCAACCTTTGCTCCGTTGCCAACACGTAGGTCCACTTCCCCTCGAGCCAAGCTCCTACTTTTCTTTAATCCCTGCACATTTGTACAAATGTGAGATCCACATCCGGTATCAAATACCCAAATATTAAAAATAGTGAGATTAACTTCAATAACATGTATACCTGAGGTAAAAGCAATATTGCCATTCTTCTTGTCCTCTAGATACTTAGGACAATTCCTCTTCCAATGACCTGATTTATGGCAATGAAAGCATTCTTGGTCTGGAATGGCTCAAGCCTTAGTTTTGACAACCTGTTTACCCTTACCCTTGGTCTGAGGGTATTGCTTTTTATTACCTTTCTTCTTGAAACCCCCTTTCTTTTTCTGAGTCATAAGAACAGGATTCTTAGGTGCAACCTTGATACTTGGTTCAACAGTCTTGAGCATTCCTAGAAGCTCATTCATAGTCTTCTCCAACTCATTCATGTTAAAGTTTAACACGAATTGGTCATACCCCTTATAAAGGGAGTGGAGAGTGATGTCAATTGGTAGCTCATCACCTAAGTGACACCTAATCGTTCCAGATTCTCAAAATAACCCATCATTTTGAGAACGTGTGGACCAACATGTTCACTTTCTTTGAGACTGCTCTCAAGGATAGCCTTAACCGTTTCATAACGCTCAATTCTTGCTTTTTCTGAAACATAGCTCTGAGCTGATGAATGATGTCAAAAGCCTCCATGTTTTCAAATTGTTTTTGCAATTCAGAATTCATGGATATGCTAACATCAAGCATGTGACATCAAGAGATCTAGCGACTGCTGTATCATATGCTTTTCGAGTCTCAACAGATGTTTGAAGGGGAGGTTCAGCAGGGAGAGGATTTTCAAGAATATCCGGTTTCATCTCAGACTTAAGAACTATTCTCAAGTTGCGATACCAAACCAGAAAATTGTTTCCATTAAGTTTTTCCTTTTCGAGAATAGAGCGAATACCAAAAGATGACATAGCGGAGTTTGAATTAGGAGAAACCATCTACAAATGAAAAAGTAAAGTTTTAGGTTTATCATTATAAACAATAACTTCAAATTTTAACCAAGTTAAAACAAGTTAAATGCTTTTAGTCTAAAAAACGTCCTCATTTAGGCTAAAAGATTCCAAGACCCTAACTCATTTAATCCTAAGCCGGCTTTGGCTGATCACCTAAGAGATAAATGATTTAGGTAAATAACAGTTTATTAGTTATACTCCTATAACTCTTGGTTAATGGGAAACATCGCATGTAAAACCCATTCCTATACCCCAAAGCTCAAGTCCTAATTGGATACCTTGTTGAATAAAACCTTACATACTTGTACATTTCTTAAATATACTCTAAATGTTCTAAGATAAAAGGTAATACCTTGCTTTGGCAAGCCCATTACAAATGATCAAAGACATGAATAGATGTTTGTAAGGGTGGGTATCTAACTATTTAAATTTTAAAAATTGAGGACTTAAGTTACTATGTCGGTTCTAAATTTAGTGAACTAATAGCAATTAGAACAAGAACATAATAACAAAATAAAAGTAATAATTTAAAATGCATAATTAAAATGATCATAGTATGGCCCCTACACCTAAAACTAAACTTGAAGGTGCTTCCTTGTAACCGCTTCTTGATCTCCATCAAAGCTTGATTCTCCAATCATCATACAAGTTAATTGAAATTTGAAAGTTAACTAAATTACAAAAATACAAAACGGCTCGCAGTCCGTATTTAAGATACAAAAATATATAAATGGTACGCATACCGTATTTTCTATCCTAATTATGGCCATACTAGTCATCCACCATTCAAGCATAAAATTATTCATTCATTCACTTACTTAGAGTAAGTGACCCAGTTTATATTAGACAATTCTAATACAAAATATTAGTTAAACTAATCAACGATTTTAATTAGTTCAAATAATAACAATATTTAATATACAATAGATACAAACAAATTACATTGTAAATATGTAAAAAAAAATGTAAAATTAAAACTGAAACTAGAACAATGAAGGAACATTGCAGCCGACATTTTCCGAGGAGCTCGAGGGAGACGACTTTGAGAAGAACCAATTCCAGATCTGAAAGTTGAAAAGAAAATTCTAGATCTGAAAATAAACCCTAAAAATGCCAAAAAGTAAACAAAAAAAAATCAGATATAAAAAATAAAAACGAAAGGATAAAAGTTTTTATTTTTCATTTGCATGAACAAAGTTTTTATTTTACAGATCTGAAAATGAAAAAACGAATTTTCAGATTTGAAAACTAAAATAGAAAATCATATCTAAAAATGAAAAAACGACATTCTAGACTAAAATAAAAAATCAGATCTGAAAATGAAAAAAAGAATTTTCAGATTTAAAAATGAAAAAATTCGAACCTGTCAAAGCGAGAGAGAAAACGGAAGATTTGCTCGCTGAAGGTTCGTTAGCAAGATGTGATTCGTTCGTTCGCAGGATGTGATTCGTTCGAAAAAATTCGTGCGCTGAAGTCGTCCGCTGAAGATTTGCTCTCTGATGAAGGTTCGTTCGCAAGATGTGATGCGCCGGAGTGTGTGAGAGTGAGAGAGAAAACGGAAGATGATTCGCCGGAATGTGAGAAGGCTCGACGGAGAATCTGAGAGTGAGAGAATTAGAGAGTGGTGATGAGAAGGGAGCGCTTGAGAGAGATTTAGAGAGTGGCGTGACATGTGAGAAGGGCGCTCGAGTTTATTTAGGTTAAATGTTTGGTTGGGCTCTTTTAATTATTCATGGGCCGAGGATCTGCGTCGGATGGGCCATGAGGTCCGACGCAAATCCTTTAGTCATCTGCGACGCATAAACTCACTCATCCGACGCACATCGTTTGATACAATAAAGTTCTTCCAGCCATGTGCGTCGCACTGTAGATGCATCCGACGCACATGACTTAATAGGGATCCAAACATCATCTTGTGTGTCGCACGTTTGTGCGACGTAAATAGCCTATTTGCGTCGGTGCTTCTAGCGTGCGACGCACATAGACTGACGCAAATTTGTGTTTTTCTACTAGTGCTACAACTTGTCACTTGTGGATTATTAAGAGTCAAAACTCAATTTAATTAAAAGCATAAAAAATTAAAAGATAAGTTATGACTCATTTCGAAAAAAATGTAATTATAGTATTATACAAAATAAAAATATAACATGTTATGGTTGGGTCGGGTAAGGTTGGGTCGGAATGGTTTTGGGTTGGGTTGTATTGGGTCGGAATGGATTTGGGTCGGGTAAATCTGGGTCGGGTAAAAACTGGGTCAGGTAGGAACTGGATCGGGTGGTAACTGGATCGGGTAGTAACTGGGTCGGTGGGTAACTGGGGTCGGGTAGTAACTGGGTGGGTTTAACTGGGTCATTGACAGGTGAAGTTGAATGTGGGTTAGTTTTGGGTAGGAAACAGGTTGGGTATGGGTCGTTCTTCACGGGTCTAACTGGGCACGGGTCCAACCTGGGTCGGCCCAGTTTGGTTTGGGTTTCCAATTCCACGGGTCCAACTGGGCATGGGTAGGCGTTGGGTCATAATGGGTCGGCTTTTCAACCTTCCACTCTCGGCTCGGAACAAGTTGGGTCTGGGTCGGATGCGGGTTCACCCGTGGGTCGACCCAGTTTTTGACACCTCTAATGACATGTGGAATTATTTATGAAAAACATGCATAAACATCTCCATTTTTTTCATTAATTGAGTGAGGTAATAACTATATACAAAAAAAAACTATTATTACAACAATATGTACAAATTCTTTATTGATTTATACATTTTTTCAATCTTAACCTTCACCATGATGCTCCCTGATATGCATCTTCTTGGATGACCTTTGAAATTTAAGTTTATTTAAAAACTTATGAAAATTAGAGATTAATTATCCTCTTTAATTTAATTTTTTATGATGATTTTTATTTATGCAATAAAAATGAGTCATTTTATGATAAATTTAAAAGCTAATGACTTTTAATTATCTTTTTTCGTATGAAAAGAAATTATTTTTTTATTGAAATTAAGTTAATCACTTGATTTTAGTTTTCCAGATTACACTTTTCTTCTGCTACTAACTTGAAAAATTCAAAACTTTCTGTACAAAGCATGAAATGGAGCATGTGATATAACTATGGATAAATCTATGGGTCCTTTATGTTGTGTCAAAATTTGATATATTTTCAGTGATATCACAAATTATTGTGATCTATACTAATATATTAAAAGGCGTTACTAAGAAAGTCTATGTGCCACATGGCACTCTCCTCTAGAGCTCTAATGCAAATACTCTATTTTCATGTCAAACCCCTCAATTAAAAAAATAACGTTGTGTAGTTATAAGGTATCGAACACGTGACATTCGAAATGAAAGGTGATAGCTTAACCATGAATCCAACATAACATATATCATTATTCATTATTTTAAAATAAAGTATATAATAAGATTTTCTAATTATATCTCATTAAAAGACTTACACAAGTAGTTAGATACCTAACACATTAATGGTAATAACAATATAGTATTATAGACATAAACTCTTACTCTAATTCCTTGTAGAGAGTTAAGCAATTACTTTCATTTTCAAACTTTTATGGGTGTATTATTCAAATTATCTTGACGTTAATTTTTCCTCAGTAGATAATAAATTTCAAAAAGAAACAACATGGGCATCACTCGAGACATTCACTAGTTTTTACTGTAAAACCGGTCAAAACATGACATTTACCGAACATGTTCTTTGAAACTCAACTTAATGAACTGATTTTGATTTGAATTTTGGTATGAGCATTTTAGACACATTGAAGGACTAGACTGAAAATTTTCATGTTAATTAAACATATTTAACATCCTTTTTCATTTATTTCTTTAACTGAAGAAAAAATAAGTGTTCTAGATTTGATGATTTTCATGAACATTTTTGTAAAAATCACATAAAATTGTACAAAATTATTATGACCATGATATTTATGTTGTTGGAAAGCTACTGATGTCTAATTCAATGTTGCTTTTTAGTTTTGGCAAATGAGTTTAGTTTGAACTTGTATTGAAAGAACAAGCTCACATGATACCTGACAAAATCATTTTTTACCAACAATTGTGTACGGATTTTAGTTAACTGAAAAAAAAATTGAAATTCCAAAACCCCGTTGCTGCAAACATCTTGAATTTAAAAGAAAAAATACTACATCCTATAAAATATTTACATAGCACAAACGTAAAGTTAGATTATGTGCGAAATTAAAACTAACTATAATTACTGCATCACATTTTGCTTATATGGAGATATTCAAGCACAATTCCACTTGACTAATAACAACTTGACTAAGAAAATCATATAATCACATATTTCCTAACAGTCTCCCCAATAAAATTGACTATCTAGGTGGAATGATTTCAAGGTTGGGAATCCATACTCAAATCGCTCCAAAATCAAAAAAAAAAGGTAAGAGAAAACAAAGAGAAAGAGTAAATATATGATCAAGAAGATAATTAGAAATTAACAAATAATAAAAAATTTACCTTACTAACTCAATGATGCAATTCCTCTACAAAAGGTTCTACTTGTTTATTTTTCTTAATTTCTAAGTGGTTTCCTAAATAAACTTAATTACTAACTAAAACTTTTTTTTTTTGCTTTTTTTTTATGAACTACTTACTTACTGATTACTCTTCTAATTTTACATTTGCTCTCTTTTTCTCTCTTGTATGATGTTTTTGAGTGGGAGAAATTATGGAAATTTTTATTTTGTTTGAAGTGAAAATAAAAGGGGGTATTAATAGGAGAAATGGGGTGATGAATTAGGGTTTGAAAGAGGTAGAAAATCAAAATTTTCACCAAAAAATCTGATTTTTATTCACTTACATCATGATATTTCATGGGAAATCCAAATATTCTTATTATCTTTGGATTTGATATTTTTTTTTACACTAAAGAACCAAATCAAAATTTTCTCACTCCTTATTCTCTTCGTACATAGCTTAGATCTATCCTAACATGAAAGATCATCGAAAAACGTGAAAATAATATTGATTAGGCAATTGCGCTGCGTGCAAAAGATTGCACGGGACGCACAACTCATGCGTCCCGTGCACAAATGTTGCGCTAGTCGCAGTGTCTGGGTTTGCCGTGAAAAAAATCGGATCTTTAGCCCTTCTAATCATCTTACACCTATAGATTTAGATGCTTATTCTTGTTTTTATTCCTTAACCAATGGATAAAATAATGTGATTGGTCGTTTTAATGTACTTAATCATCAATAAAACTGCTTTATACCTGTTTGAGAGACGATTAAATTTTCGGCAACTAAGCGCAACTCATTTTTTCGTTCTTCGAAAGACTAACTTAAAGCAATTAATGCAAACTCGTCAAATTTATAAATACGATCGCGATTCTATAACAAATCATTTAATTAAGATCTGTTAATGTAGTTATTGACTAGGACTTCCGAAAAAATAACATCTCAAACCAAAAATCGTACGGTTAAAGCAAAAACGGAAAACCGTATGACAAAATGAAACTTGCGCTTCGACGTGGAACATGCCTTTGGCGGAACGCGCACGCTCCACGATGCATGATGGCTACTTTAATTTTTTTTTTCAAATTTTTTTATTTTAAATTATAACTCGTATTAGGGGTTTAAAATTTGGTGTCTACAGTGCGCTAAAGTGTTTTGTGGGTATTGAGGTTGGTCGCAATCAAGAAAGGCATCTATTTGTGTCAACGAAGGTATCTTCTTGACATTATTGTTGAGTCGAGTAACCTTGGTGAAGCCAATCAATTTCCCTATGGAGCATAATCATAAGTTGGCTCGTTCTACTAGCCCATTTCTTGAGAACGTTGAGCAGTATCGGAGGTTAATTGGACAACTTATTTATTTGGCATTTACTAGACTTGATTTATCATACTCCGTTCATATTTTGTCCCAATTCCTTAATGCCCCTCGCCGTGACCATTGGGGTGCACCCATCCGTGTAGTTGAGTAGAGAGGTTGTCCAGGACAAGGCATTATTCTTCCCTCCAATTGTGACTTATCTTTGAGTGGTTGGTGTCACTCTGCTTTGGTTGATAGTATTGCAAACACAAGTGATTGTTTTGGTTCGCTTAAGAATATGTCGTTCAGGCACGACAGGTTCAAGTTCGCAACGAATCACAGTGATATATATGTGTCACCAAATTGCTCAGAAAAAGTGTTGGAAGACAATAAGGAAAAAAGGGTGAAATGTGGGAGTTTAGCAGTGTATTGGAATGATTCAAAACTGCAGGATTTGGTGGAGCAGTGTAATGGTGTTGCTATTGAAGTTCCATATAATGATGAGGATCTGAAAGATGGGAGAATGACAGATATGTTGGAAAGGGGAGTGTTGCTGAACTGGAAGGCTTATAACTGCACAGATTGTTTGGCACGTAACGGGCAGTGTGGATATGATGCAGTTAATAATCAATTCAATTGTTACTGCCCTGATAGAACTCATGCTCATCGATGTGATCTACCTGGTAATTCTCACTCTCCGTGCAATGTGTACTTGAAAATAACTTTTTAAGTAATTGTCTGCTTGGACATATGATATGCTCTATGTGCGGTTATGTTGTTTTCTTTCCATTTTTTGATGTGCAGTTTGTGGTCTTCATTCTGGCATCTGTATAGGAGATACTTTATTAGATTTTGGTGACTTGTTTAATTGCGTATTAATCTTGGCATTTCTTCGATACAAAATGATGCATTGTACATTCGAGTGTTAGATCCCCATAAACAAGCTGACAGTGTCACCTGATTCATCGATCCTCTCACGAACTGGTATCCAACCAACGCGAATTGGTACATCCAAGTTCATACTTTCGGGCTAATTTAACAAACTAGCTAATTGCCCGTACTACTCTTGTAGTGCGAATTAGGTAACAATGGATAAGCCTCATGTGGAGTTTCAATTGTCAAGTCTTAATTACAGCCAGTTCTGTTGAAAGGACTCTCATTGCATAATGAAACCCAGGATTAATCGAGTATAGTGAATTTGGAAGGTATTATTTTGTATAGTGAGGGATATAGTCATTTTCAAGATCCCAGAGGATACAGAAAATATGAAAGCATCCTTATTAGTGATGTTGGAGTACAAGGTGATACTCAAGAAGGGGGTTGAATTGAGTGACAAAATTTAATCGATTTTCGCAAAAACAAAACTATGTGCCTCACAGTGTGTTAAATACTCGCACACTCGTTTTTAATGTTTTTGCTCAAATGAACTCGTATCAAAACTTAAAGCAAGGAAATCAAATAACAAGACACGGAAATTTAACGTGGTTCAATCTCACCTCTGAGATCTACATCCACACTACCTACTCTTTTATTATTTGAATCTCAAAATATCAATATTTTGTTATAATATGAATCCCCCACTACTAACTCTAGTAGTGCTCCCCAAGGACCCCAACACCTAACTCTAGATATTGCTACTCTCTATAATAATGAGATTATAGAATGATTAAGTCATCATAAGTCAGCAAATTGAGGAATGTTACAATCGTTATTAAGAACTTTTAACTCACTGGAACTCTGTGCTATGCTCTGTGTTATGAGGATACGTTTTCAGCTCTCAAAAACTTATCAAACTAAATCTGAAAACGTGTATCATTCAACTGATTTTTATCCCTTATATTGATTATATTCTGAACAAGAATTATTCTCCAAGATATGATAATTTTTCTTGAACCATTTTTGTTCCTAAAATTAAGGGGAAAAAAATATTTTATTCTAAAAAACCAAAGATTATCTTTTACTTAAAAAAAACTGATTTTTTGATATTTGAAAGACAAAGATTCATCCTTATTTTTTACCAACCAAAAAAATCAGATTTTTCAAAGCCAATTTTCCCGAAAATATTTATATATAAAACGTTTACTAAAAATCAGTTTTTTTCAAAACAAATTTGTGCGAAAAATCTTTACATCAAAAATGTTTATCAGTTTTTATAAAATAATTTTTATTTCGAAAATCTTTATTTTTATTTTAAAATAAATCTTTTCTCTTCAAAACTAATTTTCGAAATTCTTTTTATAAAAACCCACTTTTATTTCTTTAAATATAAAAACATGAAATTAACATAATTACCTATTTTCGTAACTCTAAGAAAATAGTTAATCACCTTAATTTCATATTTCGAGCTTAGCACAAAATTCCAATAAGTTAATTACATTGCATAAACATGACTAGACCTAAACTTTCATTTCTTCAAGTTCTTAAGCTTTCATAAACATCCAAGCTTGATAAGTTTCTTAGATCACTGTTATATACATCACATGTTATAGCACAAAGTATTTATCATCATCAAAATAAATTCAGACTTAGAGTCACAACAAATTCCCCCTTTTTTATGATGACAAACACATAATACTTCCCCCTCAAAAAACGCATCATTAATTCCCATTATTAGTTTAAGTATTACTAGCCTTATATGCATGCGATGCGTGCGAAATCGTAATTGGAATTAAATTAGCTGCGTAATAACATCTAGTATAAACTTATAGAATAGATCAGATTATTTACAAAGTTTATCGAAGGGACAAAAAAATTCATAATGTAACGATATAATAACAAAGATAGTAAATGAAATCTCTAGTGTTTCAACAACGTAATTTTCCTTCATGGTGCTTGGTTAACCACATGCACTCTTCAGCCCAGTCGACCTGCAGCACATAGCTAACAGTATAAGAATGGTATGGATTGAACTCTTGCATCGGTGGAGGTAAGATCCAAGAGAAGGTTTTGTATCCAAGTTTGGAGAATAATGTTTCCATGACTTGGGTGCGTCCATTTGGCTTCATAACGCAAACAATTGTACATTAATTTTCTAGTGGGCAATATGGGCTTCACAATTATGCAGTGTATTTAAATGCAATGTGAGCTAGTTTGTAGTAGATGGACATGTTGAAGTATTAATTTTATGTCCGTAGCTGGGCATTCCAAAATGAGTTGTGCAAGATCATGAAGCATTGTAACTTTTAAAGTACCACTTCTATCACATATTGTAAGTCGAATTAACAATCTGTTAATAAAATAAGATATAAGTTTAATAGATTAAATAAATATTGATTGTTTGATGATAGAGATCATATGAGATTGAGAATTATACCTTGGAATGGTTACAACATTCGTAAGATCGCAAGACTCACATTTAGGAACTCCTTGGAAAATAACAACCTTTTTGAGACAACGATTGCATGCTTCATATATGATATTGTCAACATGTTCAAGATGACACGCATTGGCAATAACTCGACAATATTTTACCTGCAAGATGATTCAAAGTTGTTTATTCATGTATAGGGTTATTTAGGTTTAGAAAAATAAAGAGTAAGGGTTTAATTACTTTTCTCACGGCATGAAAGGTAGCTAATCGGATCCGAGGAGCATTCGAAATATCAATGCATGATTGTAAGGAGAAAGGAGTTGAGAGGAACCAGGCAACCTTTTTTTTCACTAATTTATCTGATTCATACCTATAAATGTAGAAGATGAAATTATTCAACTAAAAACAATAATTTAGGATACACATTAATATAATTATCTTGCGCATACCATGTAAGAAAGTAGTTAAGTCATCTACTTTGTTAACATAAATCCTGGAGTAAAATCCTGTTGTAAGATATGTCCGGCCTATATTTAAAAAATACAGAAAAAATTATCACACATTAATATCATACTTTCAAATACGAAAATAAATTGCAAATGCTGATAATTCATTTAGTTCAATAGTGTACCACGGAAGCTCTTTACATGTAGACCACATGCAAAAATAATTGGACAAAGATTAACTTCAGTGTTAAGATGCCCATCTCCAAGTATGTGAATAAATTTATTCCAAAGGGTTAACTTTATAATTGTCCAACTGCGAGTATAAAATTCAATAGTGTTAGGAACATTTTGTGTTAAATGAATATAGAGATGGTATAAAAATAAGAATTATTTTAATTAGAATATACTTACGTTTTATCCATTATTGCCAAATCTCTTTTAACCGAGTTTCCTCCAGCTGACTCAATTGGTGAAGCATATAGAACTAATCCCATTGCATCTTAACAGAATCGAAATGTATAATTAAAGTTAGCTTCCTTCAAGCTAAGCATAATATTAATTTAATCTAGATAGATGGTTAGTAAAAGTACCGAACACCATATCAGTACGATTGACATGAACATGGAACAGGTTGAAAGCAATGAAATTGTAGAAGAATGTAGGAATTGCAATGTCGTCATGCTCTTCGCGTATCACAATTGTTCCTGTTGCTACTGTCATTTGTTTCCAGTTTGGGACGATTTTATTGTTCTCATCAGCGTGCACTACTTGTACCCCACGGAGTACATAAACAAATCCCTCGTGAAACCTTCCTATGAAGTTTTCAACATGGGGCGAGAATATAGTGCATTGTATGCACTCACCCTATCGCTAAAACCAAAATGAAAGTTGCTAAGAGTGTCTTGTACCATTATGAAATAAGTTGTTGTTCATTATTTGAAGTTTTCTTATACCTCGACATCAACGAAAAGCATTTCCCATATCTGCTTAGCTGTTACACGATGATTGTAATTGAATATGTCATAGTTACGAACCAACTGAGCCCTGACATTATATCGTCGTATCCCGCAAGGATATAAATGCATAACGGGTGGATAATGGAACTCCATCTTGAAGAAATATGTTAGAGATAGAAATGTAGTTACATTTAATTTGAAAATGACTAACATAATATATTTACATCCACATCACACTACAATATGTTAGGTATCAAAATAAAATCATTATCGTAATGATGCAATTAATTGAAGACTATACTATTACGATATGAACATGAGATTATTATAAATTAAGTCATAATAGTAAAGTAGATAAATTAGGTAAAATCATGATTATTTTTCAATCAGTTACATTGTGCTCTTATTACAAAGTGGTATTTCAAGAGTGTACACATTGAATACAACTATTCAGAAATCAGAAGGCAATAAAACTTCTTTATATACAATGTTCTTTGTAAACACTCCTTGATGTCCTTGTACTTTCCCTTTTTTAACCACAATCTTTGTTGTGTTCTCTCGAGGTTCCCGTGATAATGCCACATAGAGTCGGCCGTGGTCGAATACATGATCTGGTAGGTATATGCCTACATGTGGTATAGTTTGCCCCTGAGACTTGTTTATTGTCAAGGCAAAACTAACCTTCACTGGAAATTGCTTTCTAACCAGCTCAAATGGCAACTTTATATCTTCAGCACTCTTCAACGGAATTCTGGGCAGAAAAACTCTGTTTCCCCTAGAATGCCCTGTTAAAATCTCAGCATCTATAAAATGGTCTTTGAGTGAACGGCAAAGCAACCGTGTTCCATTGCAAAGCCTATTATTAGGATCGATGTTTCTCAAAAGCATCAAAGGTACACCAGGTTTTAGAGTGAGAGCATGAGGAGGCAATCCCGAAGCTGAAATTGAATTCAAAAACTCTTGCTGATACAAATTTCTCCTATCTTCGAGAATAGAATCAATCGAATAGTATGTTTTTCCTTCTCCGAGAAACTTCTCAACAACCTTATCATTTATCTTGTCGGCATCTTCATTGAGGGGTGTGATGATGGCCTTTTAACCCATATAATTTCCTTCTCCAACATGCTGACTTAGATTGGGAAAAACCTGGTCAATCAACATTTCAATCGAGACATCATCAATTGATGGTATGACCATATGGTTTGCCAGTTTTATCATTTGTTCTGACACAGTAGGTTCATGTCCGTTGCCAATTGAGAGCAACCGATTAGCAAATGCATTGTCATCTCTTGATCTCATATTTTCTTTCAAATGCAAAATACTGACGTGTCTCCAGATAGGGGACTTGACAAACGACGCATCTATCATCTGAGCCCTTGTTCCGTTTCGAACCACTGGTAACACTTGTCTGAAATCACCACCAAACACAATAATTTCCCCCCCAAATGGTAAGTCGTTCCCCATTAAATCTCTCAGTGATCGATCAACGGGTTCAAATTGATATATGTGTGTCATTGGAGCCTCATCCCATATAATTATGGCAGAGTGTTTCAGAACAGTGGCAATTTTGGAACGCTTGGTGAATGAGCATGTTGAGTTGCTATCAGGTTGCAATGGGAGCTGAAAAGTCGAGTGTAACGTTCTTAATTTCCTGATGCACCAACGTTGCTGCAATTCCAGATGTCGCCGTGGGAACAACAATTTCACCTCTTCCTTTTACGGTTGCTAGTAGTTCTCTGTATAAGAATGTTTTTCCAGTACCTCCTGGACCATCAACAAAAAAAGCTCCACCAGTTTTTGAAATGACAGCATCCATAATTGTGTCGAACGCATGTCGTTGGTCGCTATTTAGAGTGGCTACACACGCCAAGTCCTCTTCTGGAACTGGCACAGAAAAGTACTCCTCCATGATTGCAGGAAGATCGTCGATGTCCTCAGTACTTTCTGGTAAACTTGGCAACTCTGTGAAGTCAGAAATTCTTTTTCTCAGTGGTCGTAATAAACGATCTAAGTCCTGCAGAAGCTTGTGAGCGAGAACATGACTGTTAATTGTCGTGCTTGATGGTGGATAATCCTCATCCATATAAGTGAAGAACTCGTTCCATAGGGCACGTAATCCAGTTGGCTGGCAGTATACCAAGATGGTTGCGAATAATCTTCGCAACGATGAGGGCATTCTTACAAAAGATGCTTCTAAAAGACACTGGCGGATGCTTTCATCACTCTCAATTAAACTGAGGGATTCCATAGCCGCTCTGAATGTCGGTTGTGTGATATCATTGACCGTTCGTAGATGTTCAAATGATTGGGGACCTCGCACGTGGTTGAGCAGTAATCTCAGGTAAAATCTCTCTCCTTCAAGGGGAGAAGCTACATATAATCGACCCATAACACGTTGATTACTTCTCCTTCTCTGCCACTCGCAATTAGACTTAAGCCACCTGTAATGCTCTGGGAATTCTCTGTAAAGATATCTTCTTGCACCTGGTTCAGTTTCATTCATCTTGAAGAACTGAGTCAACATCGTTTTGGAGTTTCTCGGGTCTTCTAATACATTTGAGATTAGGTTGTTCCCTTCGAATCTCACTTGATGCATGTTTGGCAAATGGACTTGCAAACGGTCTACAGCTGGACACATCCGAGTTAAAGGGAATTTGTAAATTTTCCAAAAAGCTTCGGGTGCACAAATCCATCTCGCATCCACGTATTGTGCAATCTCATCACCATTCTTAACTTCCATGGACACTCTATCTGAACCCTTATGTATATATTTGTAGAGATATTTGACACACTTAATGCTGCTGCATATCTCTATATTGATGTGACAATCATACTCTTGGAGCAAAAATGGATTGTAGGAAATTACCCACCGGTTGTCCATATTTATCCGATAATGTTGACGCAATGGTACAGGTGGGCGATCTTGTCGGCGACGGTATAGAGGATATGAGTCATTTCCTTGCATTATTGCATCAGTAAATGACTTGGGGAATCCTTTCTTACAACTCCCTTGTTTCATGCAAGGAGAATCCTTGTTGTGAACACCACATGGACCATGAATCATGTGTTTAAGAACTCTTTTGTACAATTCTGGTTCTTGTTGTTTATCCGGTATTTTTGCTCTTACAATCATGTTGTAGTCATCCGGAGAGGTTAGCTTGTCATTTTGGTCTAGGATCAGCAACATATGAACATGCGGAAGACCCCTCTTTTGGAATTCAACTACATATACATAAGCAACCACCTTCCCGAGGATTCCCCTTTCTAGAGCATCCTTTTTCAACTCTTCAAATTTAGCATGAAACACCCTTGTCAGTAGGTCTGGCCGATCGTTTGACACTTGTCCAGGTAATAATTATGACTGTATTTCTGACCAAGATGGATTGCATGTCATTGTCAAAAATATATCTGGTTGGCCAAACTTCTGTACCAAGGCCATGGCATCTTGGTACCTCTGGTGCATATCTCGTGGGCTTCCTACGAATGAAGACGGTAATATCGTCCTTCGACCAACATTATCTGTTATATGAAAATTTAATGATAAGAAATTTAATGTTCATTGAAGGGATTGGTGTACGTAGTTACGAAGATAGTTGGTTAGCTAAATCAACTTGAACCTGTGTTATGCTCTCCAGCATTTAAAGAATCTTCTAATCCCTTATACAAATCAGCACGTATCTTGTCTTGATTGAGTGCAATCCATCTTAAGTTGGATGCTTGCATTTTCACACAGTTATCAACGACATATTGTTGGAGCAAACGACCGCCTCTTAAGAGCAGAGAATCAAGATGTTGTCGCATCTAAGAAACATAATAATTATTTTCGTGAGAATGATGTGAGTGTAAAAATGTAGGAAAATAAGACATACACTTAACCTTTCTAATATAATTTTCACCTGAAACATATATGCGTAGAATTCCCGGCATGTCAGCTTTCTGCCAGCAGCAGTACGACTGTTCAAATCCCAACCATAAGAGCCATAAGGAAATAATAGAGGATTTTGTAGTGGGTCGTAATAACCCGCAGTATCTTTGATATACATCAGCTGTCCGTTGACAGACTCTATCATAATATCTCGCTCTTTTAGGTTAGCCATGTCATCCCCTCCAACGACGATGGCTGCCACCTGGGATGCTGCAGGCATTGAGTATTGACGATTATTGGCAGGTTGCTCTTTGATGACAAACTTGCAGTCTTGTATGTCACTACGTTGTGCAAGATGGCGAAGATTATGGACAAAAGGATTATGAGTATTTAAAATATGCTTAATTTTGTCAATGATGTCGATCCGTAATGAGGAATTTTCAGCTGCACGATTTTCATTTTCATGATCAGTGTCATAAATGTAGAGCTGAAGGAACCGAGGACGTTCATTTGAGTTCAAAGGTAGTAGACCACCAATGCGGTGATAAATTGACATCTGAGCACGAAATGTGTATACACCTTGACGCGCATTCGCCATTTCATCATCTATTTCTACTCCCATTGAAGTGAACGCGAAGACATGGTTATACTTACGAATGTTTTGTCTGAAGTGATTCCCATCATCCGACTGATCAGAGTACAGGTGAAGTAAATCAGATGACAAAGGTACCTCAGGTAGATTGACCTTTCCATTTAAGCAGCAAAGTTCAGGAGATTCAGATCGGAAAAGGCGTGCTTGACAATGTGGACATGTTGTCATTGTAGGCAAATTGAATATGGGCACCCCTTGAGACTCGGTGTAATTTCTTGCACAATTTCGATAACCCTTTCTTCCCACTTTCCAAGCCCTTATATCGTTGGAGATGAGACTTGGTCTGTTGTTGACATTGGATATGTTGTTGTCACCAATATCAAACATTTGATCGGGCAAGCAACTTTCTCTTTCAGTTTCAGGTAAGTGTGGGATGGCTCTTGAGTCTGATGTGGGAAGTAATATATTAGCATTGGTTCTGCTACTTTCTCCAACACAAAAGAATCGATTGTGCAAGTTGCTTCCATTTGCAAAATCCCCATCAGTACTTTCATTGAACATTTAATTATGATTTTCAATGTTTGGCCGCGTGTTGAGTGAACGTAGTTCACCAATGGGGTGTGCTGCATGATTAAAAAGGTATATCTCCATTATATAAGTACACTAAATGGTCATCTTTTAGTATTTCTAATTTATTTACTTTAAAGCTCTTACATTCATGTCTTCCTTGTCCATCTCCATTGATAGTATGATCGTAGTTAGTAATGTCAGTCATGGGTCTTCTAACTTGTGAAGAGTTGGAAGAGTCATTACGATTTTGGATCACGCGATGACCTTCTGGAGAGGTTGTTCGGGGTCGACTTTCTTGAGAAGCATCGACATTTTCTCCACATCCACGGTCATATTCAGATCGCCTTTTTGCATTCTCATGTCCTCTTTGTTCAGGTGTTAGTGATTGTCGTTGGCGTTTTTTCCTATCACTCCATTTCCTCCTTTGTTGTTGCATTTTTTGTCTTTCATTTTCGTCCATTATGAAACTACACATACCAATCTTAGCTTTGTTATTATATTAGAGAAGATTAAAGTGACACTATGTTATATTAATTCGTTTATGATTATTTTTTATTGGGGTACTTATGAATTCCTATCTAATTCTTACTTTAATGTTTAAGGTTTATTAAGCGTACGTAAAATTTATTAAACAATAATTAGTGACTTTTACTTCCAATTTATTGAACAATGATTAGCCAACACGCTATAATTTCATTTGACATCGTTTTCGCACGCAAAATGGATAATTTATAATATTTTTTATTTGTTATCTTATAATCTAACTATAATTTTTAAGTACTAATAAAACTAATTTGTATCATATTTAAAAATTATTGATTTCCATGTTGTATGGGTTCTTGTAGGGTTAGTAACTTTAACTGTAATTTTTGGCAACTATTATTAGTAACCATATATAATAGAGTTGTCATTTCTTTGGAGAATTAATAACTTTGATGGTAATTTCTGTAACTCTTATTAGTAACCATCTAGAGTGGTCAATATATTTCTCACTTATTCTAACTATTATTTTTAGGATTTATACCTTTACTTTAGAATAGAGATTTAAATATTATTGGTAACCATATATATACGATCATGATGACCCATATTTGATAGTAATAGAGATATTTATTGTTTGATTGTAACTTTTATTTTTTGGGAATAATAACTTTATTAATAATGTTTTTTTATAATTTTATTTGTTGATCATGATTAGTTTGAGATTTTGATGAATTGTATTTACTTATTTGCATAACAATTCTAAACATGATTATTTAAAATAGCAAAAATCTCGAAATAATAAAGAACAATTCAACTCATGAAATTCATCATAATATACAAAAACAATAATAATATAACTAAAATGTGTCTTAATATACAAAGACAATAATAGTTCTCATAAAGTTTAAGGAAAATTGGTGTTGTATAAATATATAGGTATATATAACAATCAATCAAAACATTGTTCCAAAAAAAAAAAAGCTCTATTGAAGCCATGTGTTTACTTAAAATCAGAGGAGAGAGACATTGTTTTAAGTTTATAACAGAGCTGTTTTAATATCTTTCCTCTTTCACTCTATCTCTCTATGAATTGCGTGTCTCCCTCTCATAGCCTCGCCGGCAACACCCTCGGCGACAGTCCGGCCTCCCTATTTATCACGTCTGTCGGCCTCGGCGACATGTGTCGGTTCCGTTTCGTCGGTGTCGTTTATAAGGTTTAAGTGGAGGCTTCATCGGTGTCGCTGCCGTTTCGTCGCCATTGGTTCCCCTCCCCATCATGGTGTTTGTGACATTGTCTAATTCATTCTTTAAATTCAACTTCTGGAAAAATCGAGAGGAAAATAGGAAAATCATAAGCAAAATTGAAGTATTTAAAAAGCCCTTTTCCGGCAACATTTCGACGGCGTTAAATTGAAGAAACAAAATTTCGATTGTATATTTGTCGGTGAGTATGAATTTCTTAGTTTCTTTTTCTTGCATGTGAGAAAACCACTTAAAATTTTTAGTTTTTGATATTTATACATCTGAGGAAGGTGTATTTGATGTCGAAAGTTTGGTGATTTATGTTGTAAAAAAAGAATGGTGATTTCGTGTCTTATAAGGAAAAATTTGCAATTCGAAGAAAATCAAATTGATATGAGTTATTGAATAAACCAAATTAAGATCTTTACAATAAAGTTCAATTGAAGGGAGGAGTTTGAAGTTTGTTTTTTGGTTGTGTGAAAAACTAAAAATCAAAAACTGATTATTAACCTTGTCGTATTGAAATTTTGACACTCAAAATTTGCGGAAACACACAAATTGACACTGAAAATCAAAAACTGGTTGTATCTAATTTTTTGGTTCCTTAAAGAAGTTGACAGTGAAAACGTTTGGTGATTTACTTTTCATGATTGTATCCAAATTTTTTTTTCGAGGGATAAGAAGGAAAAAATAATAATTGGGTCAGACATTATATGTACATAAATTAACCATAATCTGTATTTTTTGATTATCACCTATTGTTTAAACAATCAAATTACCAAGTGAAGAATACCTTTTGAGAAGCGCTTGTTGAACTTGATAGTGCACACGTTGTGGTTGGATTACAATGCTTGCTTGCAGAAGTACCTTAAATAAATTACACAAAAAAAAAAAATTAAAGTTGTATAATGATGAAGAACAACACACTGTATTTATGATTTGTTATTACCTGTTATTCTCATATGAACGTTGAACCATTGAAAAACTATGTTGTTTGTTATATATATGCAGGCAATAAAAGGTAAGAACAACCCAATGAGAAAGATATCAAAAGAGGAAGATCGTTTGAGGCTTTGAGAGCAAGATCGTGGATCCTTGATAGAAAGATATCAAAAGAGGAAGAAGATGAGAGTAGTTTCCTAGGTTGTTGTTGTTGTTGTTGTTGTTGTTGTTGTTGTTGTTGTTGCAGTTTTAATTGTGCATATAATAAGGGATTTTTGTTTCAATAAGATAGCGGATGAGGATATTGTAGATATGAGTAACTGAACTGGCATTTGAATATTTGATCTCCACGTTTTGGCGGTTTTCTTGGTTTATCCTTTTTGAAAATCAAGTAGTTAGTTGTGTTTTTATTTTTTGCTTTTTTTATTTTTCGGTATCCCAACTAGGGATGGAAATGGATGGGATTCAAGGCGGGTAGAGCATCACCCGCATCCATCCGCTCCACCCACATCCATCCATCCGTCACCCATCGGGTGAAACGGGTGGGTCGGGTGATAAACGGGTGAATTTATGTAGTATATTTTCTAATGAAATTTGTGATATGATAGACATGATATAAAATATTTCTATCAAAAATATAAAAAGTAAGTAAGTTTACATGTAAAACTTAATAAATGGGTGATGGGTTGGAGGTTAAACGGGTGATGGATCGGGTGACGGGTGAAAAAATTCTCACCCACCACCTGCTTTCCATCCATTTAAATCGGGTTTTTCATCCATTTAAAAAACCGGGTTAAATGGGTGATGGATGATCCATCACCCATTTCCATCCTTAATCCCAACCTTGTTGCCTTATAGAATAGAGATACCCATCTTCCCCTTTTGACATTATCAAAAATGAGAGCAACAACATGTCTAGCTACACAAAAAGAGATATAGTCATCAAAATAAGCAAGTAGCTCAAGCAAGTAAGCTAGTGATGCTAGTGTTATGTCATAATTCAATTCACAATCCGAAGTCATGAAGCAAAAATAATCCAACTCATAATTCGAAGTTATGAAGCAAGAAATAATCATGAATGATCATGGCTGGTAGTCTAAAAGAGTAAAATAAAGATAGGTAATGCAAGCTTGAAGATTTGAAATGACAACTGGCTCAATAAGTGCTTAAACCTTTCTTCTCAGATTTTCAACTTCTGCAAGTAAACACCATGGGACTTTTCTTCACCGCGACACTGTATGTGATTATTTGCCACTGAACAATCAATTCCCTTTCAATAACTTATCTTCAGATATTCTGGTGATCAAAGTAATGATCATCAAAACTGTTATATTTTTTTCACCTTTGAATTGAACTATAGGATTTATCTAAAACAAGTATCTTACTCTCCTTTTCTTCTTCTTATCATTTTTTTCTTTTTTTTTTCTTTTTTTTTAAAGGAGAGTCAGACCATACAATATTACTAGAGTCAATCCATAAGACATCAAAGGCGAAATAAGTTAATTCGAACCTCATTTTCTTTTTGATACATCTCTTGGCATTGTGCCCTGTGCAGTGTGAAGCAGTGCTTTCATTCTTTCATGTATTAGTGTTTCTTCCAACCTTTTCATGTTCCCCCTTAACTGATGCGTGTTCTTCTTTCACCGTCTTATTAAGATGTCTTTGCTCCATATATCATGAATCAAGATCAAAAGCACTTGTTGAACTTTGAAGCAATGTGTGAAGAAAAAAGGATATAATAGGGAAATGAAGATAAGGTGAGACATATGAAAGAAACAAATAATGAGGTACAAATATCAAAATCATAAATAGAAAATTGGAATATCGGGCTAAAGATCAAGCTTGCCATTGGAGAAAGAATTAGCATTTCATAGCTCAATAATTCGGCCACTTAGGATCATATAGTTTATTAGTCCAACAACTTAGGATTAAACTATTAGGACAACATTAGTAGCCCTTTGCGAGTCCTTTTATATCATGTAGACTTTTTTTCACGAGTGTTTCACAAAGACATG